>CM064332.1:17605881-18205881 GCA_032595735.1 Pelochelys cantorii | reverse complement strand
TTATTGTAACAAAATATTTAAAAATCAAATCTACTTTTAAAAAATGGTATATTCTTTCTTCACTTTCTGCTTCTTTTAGCTCAAATAATGAAAACAGACATTTTCATGCACTAAAACAATCCTTCAACGTGTGCACTGAATACGAGAGAGAAATGTTAAAATTTCAACAGAATTGATAGTGTTGGGGTTTAAAAAAAAGTCCTAACAACATTTCTGTATAACATTGTATTAAAAAAAATGAGTTGTCCTCATTTACAAAAATCTCCTATATTCATTAATAGTCACTTCTATGCCTGTATGACACTCAAGCCTGGTTTACATGTAAAAATATTGACCTAGCTATGTTGCTCAGACCTATGAAAAAATGTATGCTCTGAGCCCCACAATTAAGTCAAACTAACCCCATGTGTAGTCACAGGTAGGATGATGAAGGAATTCTTCCATTGACCTAACTACAGCCTCTCAGAAGGTGGAATTCATGGAACTTCACCATCGATGTAGGAAACTTCTGTGCTACAGTGTTTCATCAGCACATCTGCAGCACTATAGATGTGCCAGTAACACTGACCTATCGTCATGCATTATGTACTTACACCAAAGTAATGGCAGACTCTTGAATTACCTGGATTTCACTGTTTGAATTAAGAATGGAATAGCAGTGAAAAAAGGGCAATCTTCAGCTTCAGAAGAAAAAGCTCATTTACGTGGCCCAGTCGATATAACATTTTATTAGGATAACAAATTTTTCTCCCCAAGAGTACAGAAAAAGTAGGTGTTTATATTTTGAGCATGGTAAGGATGTCCATAAATGGCATTTGAGCCATTTTTTGCTCAAAATCAAGATCTGTTTTGACCCTGTATGTAGGAGCTGAATGGGAAATTAAGTTTCGCACCCAATTTTTAAAATGCTTTAAAAAAACTACTAAAAATAATTTTCACAAAAACTGGACCCAAGCCTGTAGTCTTTTAATAAGCAAAATTTCCATTTATTTCAATGGGAGTTTTACCAAATTTAGCATTGCCAATGCCAAGTATTTAAAAACCCTGAGTCAGGCCTCCGCAAATCATCATGCTGGCTTAAAAAAAATGAAATGCTAGAACATAATAGATGTTGGAATCTATTTGCATTCTGTTATTTGAGAGCTTACATTTCTTATTTTCAAGTTTTCCTCCAACACTATGAAGGCTAGAAACGTTCTTTCATTAATGTTTTAGATAGAAGTAGAGATCCTCGTATAATCTAACAACTTTAAAAGTTGGGATGTTAAGAAAATCTCATACTAATTTTGCAACAAAAATTGTAGGAGTTAGCAATTTGGCTGATTTGAAGCTCTGGGATAAAGATTAATTTTTAAGGCACCTTCTTTGGGAGAGAGAAATAAGAACTTAAATATATGAGGGCAGAAAGCGATTTCCCTATCATTTCCCCTTTTCTCTCTAACTATGTGTACATTGGACTTTGCTTTTCTTACATCTCAGATATTCTAGTGCTACTGTAGCCTGACTGATGGTTCGTTTGTTTGAGGTTTTTTGACCACTGACATTTAACCTTACTGAGAAAAGGGCTAGAAATCCTATGGTTACGTTACATACCAGCTCTGTGTCCTTGGGGAACCAGGGTATAATATTCAGCCTGTCTCAAGAAAGACCCCCCCCCCCAACATACACACACACAGCCTATACTTGAACCAAAGCCAATCAGAAGAAAGACTTACAAAAATTAATGAAAAGGCAGGGGAAGAAGCACCTAAAACTGGTCCAGAAACTTCCCTAACCTCCTTTACTTCAGAGATGGGACAGAAAGGCATCTCCATTAGCATACTGAATGGAGAAAAAGGAAATCCAAGGCAAGAACCGTACTGAACCCTGGGACCCAAAATGCAGGGAAACATTTCCTGATGGGAAATCTCTGCTCCAGATGCCAACGAACCCACATCTGCACACACCCAATCCAGAAGTTTTAGACTAATTCTAGTAACAAATCCTCTACTGCAGGGCTACTCAACACATGGCCCACGAGCCACCCATTTGTTTGTGGCCCGTGGTGCACTCTGGGTTTACGCAGGGCTCAACATGTGGCCCGTGGGTGGGATCCTTTGAACATGGCCTCCACTGGGAACATGTTCCTCAACGGCGAGGCATCTCCCAGGCGGGATGAGTACTGAAAGATACAAACGGATGGGCTGGCTGGAACAGATGGGTATGGGGTGTCGGCGTTTCTAGCCCCAAGGAGGAGATGCAGGGAGCATTGGGGCATTATGGGAAGTGCTGACAGCTTAGCCTCGTGTGCAGAGCCTGAGAGGTGCTGACTGGCTCACACTGGCCACGTTTGGGTCCGGCGCCGCGGCTTAAGACTTAATCTTTGTATTCATGCTCATCAGTGTGAAATAATCTATTTGCATATATATGCAACCACACTTAAATTGCGGACCTCGGCATGTGCTGTATCATTGTGGCCCCTGGGGCTTCCAAAGTTGAACAGCCCTGCTCTACTAGTATCCAAAATACTGAAGCTACCTAACTGCATTATGAGCTCCCTTAAACGAAAACCGCCTAAAGTTAGGAATGAGCAGTTTTTTTATCTAGCCTGAATAAAACAATGCTGGTATACTCCCTTAAATCTTCTGTTCACCCACAAACAAATCTAGTGTTCTCCCTTGATCCCCTACCCACACTCAAGTAAACTATTATGATGCCTGGATCTAAATTCTGCAGATTGCACTGAGACTTCATCTTCTACAGACTGTTTGCGTTGGGGGCTCTGCTCTGCCTGTCTCCAACACTGGGGACCTTCAGCTACTATCACCACCTGGGAACCTGACCGATAAGCTTCACAGAGTGGTGAAATCCATGTCTCCCCTCTCTCTAGGTACAGCCTCCTGACCATGCCATATGTGATCAGGTATGGTTTGCTAGCCCTAACATTTGTAATCAGCTTTAAGTTAGATTTAATGCTGTAACTGCTTTGTTTGGTTGGTTCCCCTTGTGTGGTTACTACCTGGAAATAACTTTCACAGTTAAGCACGTTGCTTCTCGCTTCCCCTCAGCCCCCATGGGGGTTGTTATTTTTGATGTCTTCATTCACTCTACAGCAACGCTCCTTGTACCTAAGCTAAAGATCACTATAGCACCCAAAAATCCTGTGGTGTTTGCTCATCAAGTAGGGATAGGGACATTACAAACCTGGGGGCATATGAGGCTGGCAGGAGTCCAAGGACGTATAAAAGTCACAGCTTGTCATTGCTGTCTACCCCAGCTTATTGAATCCAGGGACGTACGAGGGGTCAGCTTCTGTGTGCTGATTAATTGGTCCTCTCAGATGTGGGTGGGTGTGGGAGATGTGTTCTGGGACAGGAAGAATCCAGGTTCCTCAGGACAGCTCCACTGGAAGGGAACTGCAGAAGGGAGAAATCGAGCTCCGTATGTGAACACAAGTGATCCAACTATTGAAACCACCTCCCACAGAAGAGTAATCCTAATAAATGAGCATACATAAAGTAAAGGACAAATCCACCAATAGTTAACCCAGTCAGCTAGCTATGTGCTGTCGTCCCATCTGTAGTAGTGCTCCCAACTGCTACCACCAGTGGAGCTACGACAATGATAGCAAAATGTGGGTATCGCAGTTATGGGGCTAGCTGCACTGTGACCCCCTTTGTGGTCTATGAGTATGCCATCCCTGGGGAGTCAGGCCTCATGCCTTCACCTTTCCCCAGGGGGGAATCATACCATTTTCCCCACTTTTACATTGACCTTTGGCTGCAGTACTTAGGATGTGAATGGTTAACTGGTTAACCAGAAAACATCACCCTTACTGGGTGATGCTTACTGGTTACGGTTAACTGTCAGTGGCTGAAGCAGGCCTGCTACAGGCAGAGGGCACTCCAACCTGGCCAGAGTAGCCCCTGTCTGTGGCAGGCCCAATCCAGGAGCACCGCGGATGGGGTCAGCCCCAGCCCGTCCACCCCTGTTTAAACATGGTTCACAAATTAACTGGTCAACTAATTCAACAGGATTTTACATACCTGTATTTTGACAACTGTATTTACCCACATGGGTACAGCTGGATTTGGGTTTATATCTGCATCGAAATCTGTATCTGCAAAAAATGAGTTGCAGATATCCGTGTTGACATATACGGATGTGGCTATAAAGAGGATATCTGCAAATTTGCAGGGTTCCAGATGCAAAATCTGTATCCACATCCATATCTACACAAATTAGCCACAGATATCTACATCCACAGATGCAGATACCCATGGATATAAAGCATATATCTACAGAATTGCAGACGTCTAAATACAAGATGTGTTATTTAAATCCTACAAGGTAAGATATTCTTAGTTTTGTAATACTTAGATATTCTCTCTCAACAACTCTGAAGTGTATATCTGGAAGTGTCTTATGTAAACTCATTGTACTCTCTCCTGCGTGTCTTTCAATAGCTAGCTATTAAGTAAATGAACATATTAATACAAAAAAGCGTCTCAATAACCAGATCACAATACAATATTCAGAAATTACTACAGAGCCATCTCAGGTCTGTCACAATGGAAGTTTAAAGGGAAGAGATCTAGCATAAACAGGCCTTAATTGAGGTTCTTGCACTACCAATATTACAAACCTGAGCAACATGTTATACTGATGTAAATTTAGAGTGTATTCTCATTAAGAAGTAGACAGAAATATATATGACTGGAAGAGAGAAGATAGTGCCTTTTTAAAAATCAGAAAAACACACTCATCCCTCAATTTGGTCTCAGAACAAACGGGGGGGAAAAAAGAATAATATCAAACAAAACCGGAGACTGCCCTCCAGATACATTCTCCTCCTTCAATTATAATCCCCTGCCATCAGTTCTAGCCTCAAATTCTAGTTGTAATTAAAATTTCAACTACACTAATTTTCAGACCTACTGGAATGAGCTAACAGGTTTCAGTTTTCTTCAACAGCCACTTTCATGCCATGTGTGAGTTTGTGACACAACCATAAAAAAAATCTGCTTTTTATTTGATTTTGTATATTTTTATAGAACAAGGTGACCTTCTGTTGCCTAGATATTATCATTAAAGATTAAAACCACACTGTGACAAGCACTTTAGTTAAATTAATACACTGCATTTTGTTCATTTCTAAATTTAAAAAGCTAATCAAATTAAATAAAGATATATCCCTATATAATAGTTTACACTGGGAGCCCAGTTCTTGGCAGGAAAGTCATAGGGCCTATGTTGCCTTTACAATTGCTGGAATTTGGTTTCATAAACAATAAGACAGTTCATCTTAAATTCTCCAAGGCACTTGCTGTCTACCGAGGTGTGTGAGCTGGATAGGGCAGAAGAAGAAATGCTCAGAGCAGCCAACTTATATCCAGGTGAAGTGCAGCATGGCTGCTTCAGAAAAAAATGCCAGCCTATAATGGCTTTGCTCAGGAGTGTGGATTTTTCACACCCCTGATAGGGATGTCAAGGTGTAGATGACTGCACAATTAACTGATACATCTGGGCTTATCAGTTAATCTTATTGACTACATGCACTCCCCTACCTTCCTGCCTCTGTATCAGAGGCAGCGGAAGGTAAGGGGGAAGAGCTGGTGCCTGTGAGAAGCTGGCTTAAAAGCCAGCTCCCCAGAAGCACCGGATCTGCCTGCTCTCCCACCCCCACGCTGCTGCCTCAGATAGCAGTGCAGAGGGTGAGGGGGGCAAGTGGGAGCTGATACATGTGGGAAGCTGGCTTTCAAGCTTTGCAGGCTGGCCTACCTCCCACGGACCTGCCTACCAAGGCGAGGGAGGACGGAACCGGTGCTGGGGGGAGATGGCTTAAAAGCTGGTCCCCCCCTCAGCACCAGCTCTGCAGTGCTGCCTGTGCCCTGGGCAGGGGAGGCTGCCACGAAGCAGCTGCTGCCTGCGGCGGCCCAGGCTCACTGCGGACAGAGGCTGCACCGGTTCGCTGGAGGTCTGAGTTCTCAAAATTGAGAGCTCAGAAGAAAAGAGACTGTGTACAATCTTGTTTGTCAAAGACACATGGAAGAAAGGGTTGGTAAAAGCGCATTAGCAGAGGGATGGTTACAGTAGCTGAAATCCAAGCAAGTTACCACTTAAACACACTACAGCACCTTCATTAAATGTAACGTATGTCACTCAAAACAGAATTAAAATTACATTCTCATGAAAGCTTTGCCTCAGTTCATTCTAACAGAATTGTTTTTAAACTGAAAATGTTAGGACAGGTCTACATATTTGTTGTGTGACCTTTCTACAAGAATTCACAAAAGTTGTAGAAACAAATTGGCTAATATGCTTGTTAGCACTGCTAATTTTTCACAAAGAAAGCCATTCCAGAAATCAAATGTCCTATTCATTTAAAATTACATGCATCTCTAATAGTGTTTCAAAATTCAGGCATTTTTATGCACAAGATGACTCAAGGTTTTCAAGGACGACTCAAGGTTTTCAGAGTACTCTTATTCATTAACTCTGCAGGTGTGTGCAAGGACACTCAGCAACCACACACACAGCTTAAGATGAATTGTATTGTTACTGAAGTACCCCTACATGCTGAATGTCACAACACTCTTTACTTGCAAGAAAGAAAAGGTGGTAAGTGAGGTAATATCTTTTATTAGACCAACTTCTGTTGAGAGAAAGTAAGTTTGTACCTTCTATCAGAAATTAAATTGGTGCAATAAAAGATTTTACCTCTCATCCTCACATTCCACTTTCACATCCTGGGACCAAAATGTGTTTCCAACAGAACTGCAAAGAAAAAATGAGATACTTTTAATATAAACTGATGTCAGACACACTGGGCTAAGCTATATGCAGGTCCTGAAATGTTTAAGCGACCAGTTCTCCACAGAATGGGAGTAAACTAGATCCCATTTCCATGCAGGTTAATTCTACACAACTCTGTACAGTAATTCCTCATTTAACACGTGCCCACTTAACACGTTTTCATGATAGCACGATTTTTTTTAGGGAACGTTTTTTGAATTACACAACTGTCCCCGGAATAACACGATTTCCCCAGCTGGCCCGTTGCCGGCAGTGGTGCGGGGCTTCCCCCGCCTCCCTGCAAAGTGGCGGAGGGTTCGCCGCTCGCCACACCGTTCCCCGGCGACCCCCCCCCCCTCACCAGACGCAGTGCGGGTCCCAGCAGACCCATCACAGGGGCATACTCCCAACCCAATCGCCCTCCTCTCTCTTCCCCTTCCTTTCCCTTCCCCAGAGCCAAACACCTCCCCTCCCTGCGGTAATCCCGTCCCTTTTCTCCCCCAACCCTATGTGACGGTCCCAACAGACACTACCGCTTGAAATGCAACCTGCACCTTTTCCATTATTTTCAGTTGGAAAATTGACCCCGCATAACACGTTTTCACTTAACACTATCATTTTCTGAAACATATCTATACTGTTAAATGAGGAATTACTGTACTACTAACCATGGGGGCATGAACTGCAGCATGCATCCAAATGCTATGCTGTTAAGGGCCTCATGAAGATCCTGCTAGCATGAACTAAAAAGGACCTAAGTCTCCCTTAAAATAGTCCCGCTTCAAACAGAACTATGTTAATATGAACTATGCATCTTCTAGCTCATGCTAGAGTGTCTACATTGGCAAGTTACAGAGCAACACTTTAGTCAGTGCTGCAATTCACACCTGCATTGTCCAAACAGGGCTGTGTAGACAAGCAGTAAGACAGTAGGTGACTCCAGCAGCAATTGAGCTTGTGATCTCAATGAACCTAGATAAAAGAATTCAATTTAGACACGGTGGACACCTCCAGACCTACCAAGCCATTATATTGCACGTACTGGCAAAGAAAAATTACAGGAACTTTTCAGCCTAAATCAACTTGATGCTTCAAATTCAACTCATTTTCTGGAACTATAATTAGATACATATATGTTGCATGGACTATTATAGAGCAGATGAGTAGGGATTTTTTTAGAGTAAGAATACAGCCTTTGCAGCTAATTTAATGTGAGGTAATCACTTCGGTTTTTAATTCAAGATAGGAACTGCAGCTTGCAGAAAATAAGGAGACATGTTCTTACAACAAAAGCCTCCAAAACCAGCTGCTTCAGGGTAACCTGCTTACTCTAGCAGCAATGTCTCCAAATCTGGCCCTTCAAGCCCTCTCAACAATACACATCTTTGGAAAGTGTTTCCCAATGGCTTTAAACAACAAATGTGTTTTCTTTCTGAGAAGTGTTGTAGTGCCAGAAAGACTTTACAAAGTTTGCTGGAGGACCACTTTAGTCATGTTTCCCAGGCAGTCCCTGAATGCAAATCACAATGTCAACACAAAAGCAATTACTACGTATCTACTTTAAAACTAGACATTAAAAAGAAATTTGGGATGATCTGGGCACAGGTGAGTGTTATATTTCATTGCCTTGTTTTGCAATCTGTTTTAAACAGAAGCATCTTCTATAACCATTTTCGTTGTTTTCCTCTTAAGCAGGTGGAATCCTGTTTTCCTCTATTGCCTTATGCATTTAATCCTCTTAAAATGCTCCTTTAAGATGCACAGAGCTCATTTTGAAGATGTCTACAAAACAACATAGTTTACAGGGCCACTGCATGAATGAGAAAGACTTGGCCTCTCAAAATGGGTGAGAGAAGAAGTTTCCACATGTGTAATAAATGTGCTTAATTTATATGTAAATCAAGTTCTTTCCCCCATATAATTATTGGCCTCTTCTACACAGACACTAGGGCTGACAAAGTGTATATGTGTAAACAGTTAATAGATGAGCTTGGGCTCGTTTGTTATAAGGACGTTAAGAGGCGGGTAATGGACTAATCGTGTAGTCGATACAATTTGTATCAACTACACGATTAGTCAATAAGGCAAGGTCTCTGTCCTGGCAGCCCAGCTCCTACTACATTTAAACTGCAGAGCTGCAGCAGGGGTAGGTCCCGGACGGGTGCGAGCCAGGACAGAGCCGGAACCATTGTGGTTGGGTATTTTAAATTCAGTAAGATCTGCCTGGCTCTGACTACATTTAAAATGCAGACCTGCAGCAGTCCCAGACAGGCGCAAGCCAAGTCTGAGCAGTCCCAGCTCACACTGGATCCAAGAGCTACCCCTGCTGCGGCACTGTATTAGAGGCAGCAGTGTGGAGGGGCGGGGACGGGGGACAGGCAGGAGCCAGTACGCATAGGCCAGCTTGGCTCTCCACACGTACTGGCTCCCACAGAGCCACATCTCCCACCTGCATGTGGGAGCCGAAACACATGGGATGCCAGCTTAAAAGCAGTCTCCCTGCACTATCTCCCACCTGCCCCTTCCCCCCGCTGCTGCCTCTGTTTCCCTTACGTCCTCCCCACCCCCCGTGTGTAAACATATAATGTTTCAGTGGTTACATGTTTACCAAAATAAATGCATTTTATGATTTTAACATCCCTAACAGGCACTAGAGATGTTAATTTCAATTAATCAGCTAATCGAGTAGTTGATGGAATTTACATCGACTGCTCGATTAGTTAATGGGGGGGGGATGCGCTTGCTATCTCCTCTGCACCTCTGCCTTTTAAATATAGCAAGAGCTGACTGCTCTTTAGTACCACCTAAAGGCCACAATTGAAATTAAGCCCTTATTGTGCATGGCACTGTACGTAAGTCAGCGAAGGTGTCCTGTTTCCCACTCTCCCCTCCCTCCCTCCCCCCCCCCCCAAAGAATACAGCCTAAACAAACATGACAGGTAAAGGACAGTTAAGGGAGAAGGGATGTAACATACAAGCAGAACGGATAATGCATGATTAGCAAGAGACACAGTCATCTTGACTCTCTTTCCACACAGACTGCATCAGTTGCTCTCAAGACATTGCTGAAAGAGAGAGGAGCAAGACAGCTGACAGTCTCTCTGGAAGCCTCCTAACCCATTCAAGACAAACTACCATAGTGGCTTTCGGAGACCCACAGCAGCAGAACTCCTTCCCGTCTCAGCAGCAGCAAAAGAGACTAAGGGAATAGGCTTGCACCTGGGTTTAGCTATAACCAGAGATATCATGCAGAGAACGTGACATCACCCACAGTGGTGTGAACCCTCAGTAATTATGGACATGAAAACTTCATTACACCTGAATGATATATCCCCTCCCTCATTAGTGCTGAATGTAATAATCAACCTCAAGGCTTTTGCGCAGGGGCCACACTGAGGGAGGGGAGGAGAGAAAAATAGGTCAAGTGCAATCCAATTTTTTTGTCCTCTGAAAGCTCCATCAGTCTGTGCCAATTGCAACCCATTTATCAAGAGCAGGAATGATACCATAAACCCACTTTACAGAAGCCATCCAAATTGCCAGCAGATCACTTTTAGTTACTGCCAGCCTAAAGTTCATATGAACCAGCATCCTGAGGTGAAAAGGCTTCATTACCTTATGGCAACTACAGCATTTGCTAACACAATAACTGGAATATTAAATGTAGTCAATGCATTTTTAGCTGCCTTTTAACTAAGTTTAGCAGCTGGAAAAGGGAGGATAACCAGTGTTATCTGACCAGTCAGCTTTCCACAGAACTAACAAATGCTATGCAGTTCACAATCTAGAAATCTCTGCCCAATTGCAAATCATCCCATTTTGCTTACTCCTGCCTGTATTTCACATGGACTCTTCGATCAATCATATTCCCACCTCACTCTGTCTGTAGCATTTGCTGTTCATTGTATTCAATTATATGCATGATTCCACTATCAAAAATATGTGGTCACCCAAGTGGAAACGACAGTAATTATGTAGAACCTCACAATAATACAGCTACCAAGTGGCATCGCCTCTCTACTTGAAAGAGCAGACTAAGCTGAAATTAGAACCCTATGAAATTATTAGTGTCATCTATAAATATCATATATCACTAGCACATTATAATTTAAACACTAACACTGTTTAATGCAGATTATGGACTATCCAATCACCTCAGTGTGGTTTCCCTTCCAATGTAAGGAGAAAAAAAGGGAAACTAAGAAAAGCAATAGGATGCAAAATTTTGTATGGAACATCACAAGATTAAGGACTCAGATTGGTCTTGATGTTCCACTGCTTTGCACTTCGGTCAAATATAGACTGAACAAAGTGAGCTTCACACATTACTATTCTGATCTGGTAGCATTTTCATACAGGTGTAAATGAGAGGTCAGCAAGTGATGGAAAGAGCATGACACTTGTTTATGTTTCAAATGAACACACTAAAGCAGATATACCACACACCTAGGGATAAATATGAAACAAAAAACAGGACTATGTAGCACTTTAAAGACTAACAAGATGGTTTATTAGGTGATGAGCTTTCGTGGGCCAGACCCACTTCCTCAGATCAAATTGTGGAAGAAAAAAAGGGATAAATATGGCACCACACAGCAAGGTTCTCCTTTCATAATTTATGAAAGGATGAAAGTTACTATTAACAAGGAGAAACAAACATCTGACAGATAACCTTCATATACGGAATATCATTTTTGAAGCAGCAACAGGAACCATGTTCCTTCCATGTGAATATAGGTGTTGATTAGTGATCCACCCTTTGGCTGCTCGCCAGCCAGTCACTAGATAACATGAAGAAAAAATCCCCACAAGAAAGTCTCTCAAAACATTTTTATATGGAGCATGTGTGGGAAACTTCAAGATACAATGATTTATTGTATACCCTCTATCCAAAGATGACACAGAATTATTCATTTTGAAGAAAGGTTTCCCTATATTTAGGCATTTATATATGAACAGTTTACATGAACACAATGAATTTCACCAGCTGGAAAAAGTATGGTGCATAATACACCTTGAAATCAGGGTCTAACCCATTGAGATTTCTGTGTACTTTGAGGTCTGCTATTCTAAAACAAAACAGGAAGAATTTAAAGATCTGTTTTCAGCTAAAAGTCCCATCCCTAAACTGGACTAGCTGGTAACCTAAAAATATCAACCATTAATCTCTAGAAGTCATGAGCTCATGAACCCCAGAAAGTTCGGAACAAACCACTAACCAAAGGAAACTAGGTCAGACTCCAAATTAGATCACTCTAGAGTGGCAATCTTATTTTAGAGTGGTCACATTACAAATATTTTTCATTGTACCCTCTACATAAATTATCAGAAACAAAAGAGGTCCTTGTTTCGGAGACTGAAAGGAAAAAATGAGAGATTTCAACTTAATGTTATAGTTTTAAAATAAAATTGAAGAAATAGTTTAGCTACAGCTGCTGGAGACATATGCCTCTAAATGCAGCACTGCTGCCAAGAAAAAAGTGTCTGCCATCCTGCTCCAGGGGTTCTACAAGCAGTAATACAGTATTCTGAAACTTAATAAAAATGCTTTATTCAACAACTTTGTGACATATCCCATCTTCCAATAACTAGATTAATCTGCTGCATGTTGACTCATAAGGGTCCTGAATCTGAAAGCATCTATGCACATTAACAATCCCACTGATGTCTGACCAAAAAAGTTAATTTTAGACATTTTATATATTCAGTGTATTGAATCTGTTCCGAAAAATGACAAATCTGGAGAAACTTTATTCAGTCTAATACTAAGAATGAGTCTGCTCTTTTTCAAATTAAACAACACTGCAAAGCCTACGGTCTCATTTAAATTTAAGTTTTATATGAACTTTATAAGTCTTATGTATGGTCCTGCTCTCGTCCTATAACAATTTCCTAAAGGGAGAAAGATGATGAGAAATGGTGCTTATAGGCAGAGTGATTTTTAAACAAATAGGAAGAACACTCAAAGCAAACTATACCACTGCGTAGGAAAGATAGAAAGTATGATAAGAGACCACCGTAGCTTAACCAGGAGATCTTACATGATCTAAAAATCAAAAGTGTGTCGTATAAAAGTGGGAACTAGGTCAAATTACAAAGGATGAATATAAGCAAACAACGCAAGTATTCAGGACAATATTAGAAAGGCGAAGACACAAAACAAACTCAATCCAGCTAACGACATAAAGGGTAACAAAAAGACACTCTACAAATATATTAGAAGCAAGAGGAAGACGAAGAACAGGGTAGGCCCATTGATCAGAAGAGAGGGAGAAACAATAACAGGAAACTTGGAAATGGCAGAGGTGCTTAACAACTTCGTTTCATTTTTTGTCTAGCCTAGAAGATTGATGGTGATGGGATGCCTAACACAGTGAATGCTAGTGGAAATGGGGTAGGTTTAGAAGTTAAAATTTAAAAAGTTAAAAAATTACTTAGAAAAGTTAGATGTCTTCAAGTCACCAGGGCCTAATGAAATGCGTCCTAGAATACTCAAGGAGCTGACAGAGAAGGTAAATGGGCCTTTAGCTATCATCTTTGAAAAATCATGGAAGTTAGGAGAGATTCCAGAAGACTGGAAAAGGGCAAACACAGTGCCTTTCTATGAAAAGGGAAATAAGAACAACCCAGGAAACTACAGACCAGTCAATTTAACTTCTGTGCCAGGGAACATAATGGAGCAAGTAATTAAGGAATTCATCTGCAAACATCTGGAAGAAAATAAGGTGATAGATAACAGCCAGCATGGATTTGTAAAGAGCAAATCATGTCAAACCAATCTGATGGTCTTGATAGACTATCAAGCCTTGTGGATAAGAGGGAAGCAGTAGCTGTAATATAGACTTTAGTAAAGCATTTGATACCATCTTGCATGACCTTCTTATCAATAAACTAGGGAAATACAACCTAGATGGGGCTACTATAAGGTGGGTGCATAACTGGCTGGATAATAACTACTCTCTGAGAATGGTTAACTACTTAAAAGCTGGCTTCCCCCAGCACCGTCTCCATGGGAAGGATGGGCACAGCAGGAAAACGGCATGAGTGGGGACTGAAGCAGTCCCCGCTTGCTCCCGTTCCCACTGTGGCGCTTCAGCCTTTGAAATGTACAGGAGCCCCAGAGGGGCTCCTGTACATTTCAAAAGCAGAAGCGCCACAGGGAGCACGCTGGCCCTGTTCTCCTTGTGATGCACCCCCCTTGCTCTATGAGGGGCAGCAAGGGTGGAAGGAAACAGGAGCCAGTGCTGGGTGGAGCTGGCTTAAAAGCTGGTTCCCCCCACAGCACCATCTCCGGAGTGCGGCCTGCTCCCGTCCGCTGCCTCTATCAGAAAGACTGCTCTGTCCCAGCTCGAGCCAGCTCCTGGACCTAACTGCACTGTGGCTCTGCATAACAGTCCTATCAACTAATCGATTAGCCTGATGACCACATTTTAACATCCTTAAAGGGAGATTTAGGCTGGACATTAGGAAAATCTTCCTAACTGTCAGGATGGTTAAACACTGGAATAAACTGCCTAGGGAGGTTGTGGAATCTCCATCACTGGAGATATTTAAGAGTAGATTGGATAGACGTTATCAGGGATGATCTAGATGGTGTTTGGTCCTGCTGTGAGGGCAAGGAACTGGACTTGAGAACGTCTCGAGGTCCCTTCAAGTTCTATTATCTATAATTCTATGACTCAGTTATACCTTGCATCTGTAAGAAAACAGTCAACTTTAGAAAACAGGATTTATCTGACTAAAAGGGTCGTAATTCAATTATCCTGGGCCATGACAGCTTGGGGGATTATTTCTTTATTGACAAATTTGTCACTAAAATGAAACATGTAATGTAACAAATTATAGAAAAGCTCACCAAACACATCTCTTCCTTTTGTAAACCCATCATCATAAAACAAGTTTTTAGAATTATTTTGCAGTGACATCTATGAGCATGAGTGACTTAAGTCTATTTAAAACAAAATTAGAGGAAAAGGAAATGAATGTAGTTTCACTGAGAAGTACTCATACAATACCTTTGTCAACTCTTTTGCAACATTAAATCTCCCGTATTAGTAATTATCACTGACTCAGTGCATGCCCTGCTCTGTAGCCTGTTTTTCACTTTCACATATGCCCATCACTAAGGGCATGTCTACATTACCAGGAAGACTGATGATTTGGCTGTCAAAATCTTCTGGCGTTCAATTTGGTCTAGTGGGGACACTATGATTTAGACTCTGAGGGTGCCTCTGTCGACATAAGGATGTTAATTTGCATTTAATCAGCTAATCAAGTAGTCAATGGCATTTCCATCAACTACTTGATTAGTCGATAAAAGGGGGAACTGCACAGCTACAGCAGGGCCGGGAGCTAACCCCGCTGTGGCTCTGCCTTTTAACCCCACTGGTTCCTGCTCCCCACCCTGCTGCCTCTGGTAGAGAAAGCACGGGGAAATTCGTGATTTAACTAAACAAGTGATTTAACTATCCAATAAGCCTAGGCTGGAATTGTGTACCTTAAGCTGACCTTCCCCCGTAGCGTAGAAGTGCCATAATTTATACTTAGGTTAACCACAGTCAATCAGAGCTTTAGAGGCTGGCAGTTTCCTGTCTCTCAGGATGTTCCATTCTGCTAACTCTTAATCCAATGTGCAAGCCAGTTCTACTCACAGGGAATGTGTTTCACAAATTTGAAGGATAATTTTAAACATTGTGAAAAGACAGCCACAATTCTTGATGCTAAAGATGGATTCACTACTACTTCCCCAAAGAACATGGTTCCACCACAATTTGGAGAACATGGTAATTGGAGGAGGGACAGCTAAGCAAGCTGAAGGAGGTACAGCCATATCGAAAGAAGTGGCAAAGTATTCAGGGTCACTCCTCCTTCCCTCCCTACCCCTCGGCAACATCTCCTGGGACCCAGATCTGTGTTCACTGCAGCTCCCTCCTACCTCCTCCCTCACTCTAGGCAACCTGGACCACACTCAATTTGTCTCCATTCTCTCTCCTTTCACCTTACCTCCTCCCTTTAATATGCTCTCGTTTCCTATACCAGAAGATAACAAAAACAAAAAACCCTGTAACATTAGTATGCTTGCAAATTGCCACATTGCTCACTTTTGTTGCATGTTATATCTGCTCTCAACATCTGTGCAATGGATTAAAATGTTTACAACTCTACATTACTTAGGCCCCATATATTGTGTCCCCTCAATTCCAAGCTTACCAGGCTCTCTCTGCCCCATATTGGGAGAATACTCAATAAAATAAATTTTATTAAACATGGGTGTCATTGAAAATGGACAACAGATAATGAATCCAAAAGGATTTATCCGTTGGGTGGTAGAAATTACAGATGTCAGCAGTGAGGACTATGAACACTGGGACACTAATTTAAAGAACCAAGTTAAAATATTTTAGATTAAGTAGTCAGTCAACTTTCTTAAAAATCTTAAATAATTTTAATTTATTTTATTATATAAATAAAAAAAAATACTATCCAGAAGCTCAAGCTGATATATTACTATACCAGCATCATCTTAGTTACTGCCCAGGGTTTGACAAACTGTGAATGGGTAGGAATGTGACTATGTACTGGCTCTGTGCATTGCTACTCATCCATCTCAGGGTGAGATGTTATTGATTGGAATATGCTTCTCTCCCAACAACATAGGAAAGGTAAGTGTCTTTTCATGCTTGTACCTTGCCCTGTCAGTTCAAAACAGAATAGCCACCATTTAAGAGGTTTTTAATGTTTCAGAACAGCAGACCAGAAAACTGTTTGCTTCTTGCAAAATCCTAAAATGCATTTCTTTAAAGAAGTTAAATAGCCATAGCACCTGCATGGGCAAACATTTCAGTGTCTCAGGAGTTTCTGAAGTAGCACTAGATTATTCACTGTTATCAAACCCCATCAATTATTAGTACATTTGAAGTTAGAATAATCTTTTAGCAGACCATAAAAGGTTCCACAAAAAGATCTGTTCCAACAACTCTGATGCACTAATTAAAGTTTTTGCCATTCTAAATCCTTTTCCAACTGACAACCTTAAAACACAGATAAACTATTTTATAAAATAGAAATGTTCTTTAACACCAGGTGAAACCAGTCAAGTAACAAATCATTTACCTGAGTACATACTAATGGCTTCCAGGGGCTTCACCTTGAAAACAAACATTTGTGGTTGGGTGCTAAAGTTGTTCTGGAGAAAACCACCTGCCTAGAATCAGTTTAGTAATAATATAAATCTGTGGCCTCAACATTGTGTGATCCAGGCTCTCTCTTTCAGATCCACCCCAAAAGAACTACGCCTGCCAGAAAGGAATTAATTTTATTATTTTCTCCTGGAAGAAATGCATCAAAAATTTTACTACGAGTGGGGATTCCTAACATTAGGAAGGAGAATGGTGTTCCAAGATTCACACCGCTAACATATCAGCTAAGAGGAAGGTGAGGAAGGAAATAAAAGGGGTATGACCACTATGGTGATAAGTATAGTATAAAATAGTATAGTCTATAGCAATGTTTCTCAAAATGGTCTGCGAAACCACTTTGAGACACTTGCTAACTGGCCCTCCGGTGTGTTTATTTACTAGTGCCACAGGCATGGAGCCTCATGGCTCCCATTAGTTCCAGTTCGCCGTTTGCAGCCAAGGGGAGCTGCAGGAAGCAGTGTGGGTCGTTGCACCATTTCCCACGGCTCCCCTTGGCTGCAAACAGTGAACTAGAGTCAGTGCGAGCCGAAAGGCTCTGTGGTTGCAGCGCCAGTAAGTAAACACACCGGAGCAGCCAGTTAACTTCGTCTACACAATGAGCAACACTCTATGTGCTGTACAATAACTCCTCGTGTGGACACTGCTGCCATGAACTAAGATGTACCTAGTTTACATTAATACAGTCCTCTTCCAAATAGGAAAACGTTAACATAGTCTAGGTACCTCTTGGTTTACACCAGCAGTGCATACATGAGAGTTACTGCAGAGCATGTGTGCTGCAATTCATACCCCTGTCGTCCAAACTGAAGACGCATGTAGACAAGCCCTTAGTTGCATGAGGTGGACTATGGTCATATTTCAATACTTAGTATGTGTTTTAAAACAAGCTTATGGTGTCACTTTTGATGTTATTATGGCTACATTTCAGTAACCAAGCTTATCTTTAGCAGCTGAAACAAGGACTGTGGTAACAGTTTGTTATAGTTATAATTATATTTGGAAGGATATCAATTTCACCAAACACATGGAAACACGAAAAAACTGAAAAAAAAACTGAAAATTGATAACTGAAACTTAGAGGTAGGCAAAGTATGAAAAATACTGCTTGAGAACTTAGAGTTTGATTTAAGGATATTTACTTTATATGTTTTGACATATGAGGTTGACAATGCGTGTTCAACAGTTATAAAGCTTTAATTTTTTTTTAATCTCTATGTCTAGTGTTAAATAATTGTCTAACTCCTCCATAATTTCCTATAAATGATATTTTAAAATTAATAAAAATAGAAAAAATGCTTAAAATAAATACTGATATTATCCATCGAAATGACAAAAAAGTCAAATTCTGTCACACCTAATTATATTCTTTTCTCTATGCAGGATTATTCCTTTGAAGCCAATCATACTGCATTCATTACAAAGGAACACAGAACTATCTATTTTAGAATTTGGTAGCCTGTAAAGAGAACACATCTGCTTCCTTAACCTTTCGTATACACAAGTACACATTCATCATCCAGCTCCTAGTAACAACATAAATTAGAACCACATTTCTATGATCTGCTTTTAGTAATATTTACTGATACGATAATAATTGATCCTCCCAGGAAATGTAATCTAGCCTCCTGATGCTCAATGGTCACATCACTATAAACTGGATGGCTTAAGCCATTTATTAAACAATAATCATAAAGGCTTGCTTATTCCATGGCAATAAGCAAAATGTTACACATAACTATGTCATACCATTAAACCTCATCCACAGTCAAGGCAAATTAATTTGATACCTGCTGAGCGATATCCTGCTGGATTGCACAGCATTATTTTCCTTCTTTTTGATTAATTTCACACTTTTAACTTAATGGACATGAATTATTTTTGAATTATGATGTCTAAAGCATAACACCAAATTTATATAATAGACTAAATCAACCTCACCCTGCATCAGGGACACAGAACCCACACATCATATGCAATGGAAGGGAACAGCTAGTAATATAGTTGAACTACAGCAGTGCTGGAGGAGAGTGACTGGCTGTTCTTGTTCAGGAAAAAAAAAAAAAAACATGTCTCTGGAGAAAGCCTGATAGCAGAAATGCTGCATATTTGTATGTCTGTAAGTAATATTTGGAAAAGCTTTAAATACACTTAAAGCTTGTCTCTGAATACTCGAACATTTCAACTTCACTGTTTAAATCTCTAAAGATATCCCAAACACTCTTCTGGTAATAGCAGAGAATCACTTGTAAAAATCTCAATCTATCAGAAGGAAAACATCACTTCAAAAATTCAAAAGAGATTTTGCCTCTGAAAGCCAACTGATGTTCTCATTATGAAACTGATATTTTCATTAGAAAAAGTTAATAGCAACATTGGTCATTTATCTCAATGTTTAAAAAACTGAGAATTTGGCTATTTTTACCATAAGCCACCTGTTATGGTTTACAGGAGCAACAGACCATAAAAATATGGCAACTGTACAATCTACCAGTGAATATTCTACTTAAATCAGGTACCACATACTCTACTTCCAACTGGAAATCAGGCATATCATCTATACTGTAGCTAAAATTCTTTCAAATAATTACTGTGTTAATAAAAAATACAGCTATAAATTGTAATTCAAAATACAGCTATGAACTATTCCTTCTTGACAATGTTCTCAATTCTGGTCTTTGCTTTCAACTAATAAAGAGAAACTGAAAGGAGATATTTTAAACTATCTAAATAGAAGGAAGAATAATTATTTTTCAAACACTATCTGTAGGATGCTGTTATACTGGCAAAGTATGATATAGAATAGGGCACAGAAAATGCAGCTCAGAATGCATTTCTAAAGAAGAAAATTTCTATAGCACAAAACTAACTGTTGATTACCGCGCTGACCAGTGTTTTCTCATTGCTACCACATCCTCCCCTCCATCAGTTATCATTTCTACACCTACTGTCTCTAGGGATGTAAAATCCCATTTAATCAGTAATCCAGTTAAACGGCCCCCAACCCTGTCATCCCCTGCCCACAGAGGACAGTACTCCGGCTGGGCTGGAGCAGCCCCCTTGCCCATGGCAGGCCCTGCCGGTTAACTGTTACTGGTAAGCAGCACCTGTATAAAGGTGATACTCTGTGGCTAAGCAATTAACCATTCACATCCCTAAGGTCCACCTCTAGTCTTACCCTTAGATTATAAACGCTACAGGGTAGGGATGTAAGCAACTAGTCAGGTAGTCAAGTCAATATTTTGACTAGTTGCTTCCTCCCGCCCCCCCCATCAGAGGCACCAAGAGGGGGGGAGCAGGAGCCAGTGCAGGGGGGAGCTGGCTTAAAAGCTGTTTTCCCCCAGTACCATCTTCTATGCTGGGGTAGGGGGACGGCAAGAGATGCAGAAGAGCACTGGGGAGCTGCTGCCTGGCTCCTACTACATTTAAACTGCAGAGCCACAGCAGAGTTAACTCCCCCGTGCATCTGTCTATCTGTGCATCTGTTTGCCCGTTTGTTCAAGAACGCCACCTAAACCATAAGAGCCAGAACCACCATATTTGGTATGCAGCTTCCTCTTACTCTAACAAACCAAGGTCAGGGTTTGGTTGTGCCTGGAAAACAGGAAGTGCCAGGATTGGGACTGTTTTTGATAACATGGAAAGGGAGGGGGCAGAGAATGGAGAGATGTGAATGGGCGGGGCACACAGAAGATGGACGTAAAGAAAAATCTTCAGTAAAAACCCCGAGCAACACCGGGTACATCTGCTAATACTGAAAACAGGAGAAATGGAAAACACAAGAAGTTACAGAATAAGGACTTATTTGGAAAGAGTGCAAGGAATACACATTACATACAACAGGTTATGCAGGCCTCCAAAGTTCATGGCAATAAAGCATTTATATTGTACTTATTCCACATTTTAACAGAGATAAGCATGTGGCACTGCCCAGACGGTATACAGATTTGTGAGGCACCTGTCCTAGTGTGAGGGAGCCTTGTCTGAGCCTGCCACAGGGTGGCTCCTCGACTCTACTGGCGACAGGCAACACAAGCCCTCCCCTCTAGACCTATAGAGTCTACACTCACTCTCTACAGGTTAGCAATAGACACCCTCCAACCCCTGAACGCTACAAGCATCTAAGTTCCACTGGACACTCTCAGTATTCACAGATTTACTGCTTCCAAAGAAACAGTACACCCTAATTTACTGTTTATACTTCCAACACACACTTCAATATACATACAGTAGAACCTCACAAGTTGTGAACTGGCCAACCAACCACCCATCTCATCTGGAATGGGAAGTAGGCAATCAGGCAACAGCTGAGACAATAAAATCAAGTACAGTACTATTTTAAACATAAGCTACTAAAAAATAAAGGGACAGCAGCATTTTTCTTGTGCATAATACAACTTTGAAACTTTACTGAGTCAATGTTCAATTGTAAACTTTTGAAAAAAAAACAACCATAACATTGTTAGTCACGAACACTTCCCCATTCCCAAGATGCAACTCTGAGGTTCTACGGTACAGTGAAAAAAGAAAAAGTTCATACAACATGCACTCTAGAACCTAGATTTACTTAATTAGATATTTTCGTGTCTTATTAAGCTACATGCACCCCAAAGTCCTTTTAGCATTTTGCAGCTAGGCTTGGTTGTGATCTTCTGTTCATGACACAAGGCATGCTGTCAGCTTGATTTTCCTGTGAAGGATCCAGATTTTCTATTTGCACCCCACAGATATAGCAGAACAATCCATTGTCCTTATTCCTAAATAAGTTGCCTCCACTGGTTGTTTTTCCTGCATACTCCTGTCTTACAGATTTTGCATCACCATCGGGCTCGATATGTAAACCATGTTTATGTTATGAGATGTACAATACACAGTGAACAGACTAAGGAAGTTAAATATCAGTTAATTGAATAGTCGATTAATCTCATGAATTCTTATTGGTCAGTCAACTCTTCTATTGTCCCCATGCAGCCCCTAACTGGGAGAAAAGGGTCTGAGCTCCCGGATCCAGCACAAGCCGGAACTGAGCCAGGCTGTCTGTCCACATGGCTCCTAATATACTTTAAATGCAGAGCTGCAGCGGAGGTAGGCCCAGGACCCAGTGCAAGCTGGAACTGAGCTGGGCTGCTGGCCAGCCTGCTAAAAAATTTACTGGCAAAGGGTGGGGGGGAAATGCGTGCCTAGGGTTGCCAGATGGTTTCCCAAAAAATACTGAACACACATGCTAAAAATTTATCGAGCAGCAAAAACACACACACACACACACACACACACACACACACACACACCACAACTATGCTTAACAATAACAATCAACAGTCTACATCATATATTTTGACTACATGAACCTCCCAGCACCGATCGCTGGCAGGGGCTAGGGAGGCAGAACCTCCCAGCGCCTCCCCAGCCACTCCCCCGGCCCCTGCCAGCGATTGGCACTGGGAGCCCTCAGCTCAGCTGGTTGCATGCAGAAGCCTGGCGGGGGCGGGGGAAGTGGCTGGGGAGGTGGGGCCGTGATCAGCGCTGGGAGCCTCCCAGCACCAATCATGGCCCCGCCTCCCAAGCCACTCCCCCCACCCCCACCAGGCTTCTGCATGCAACCAGCTGAGCTGAGGGATCACAGGCCCGGCTTCCCAGCCACTCCCCCCGCCCCTGCCAGGCTTCCGTCAGGCACCCAGCCGGAAAAGCAGAAAATACCAGACACTGCACATGTTCGGTATTTTCTGAATTTTTTTACTGGACAGAGGGCACAAAAAACAGACTATCCAGTTGAATACCGGACACCTGGCAACCCTATGCGTGCCGTCTACAGCATTAACCTATTAGCTTTTGCTTATCAGTTAATCGACTATACTATTACATCCCTAGAACAGACCAGGAGATAAGTGTCTGTTGCATCTTATCTGGAAAGAACTTAATCAGGGCAGGACATGTCTCGGATAACAGCCTTAAGAACATTATTTTCAGAGTAAACACACACACACACACACACACACACACACACACACACACACACTTTTTGCAATGATAAGGAGTACCAGTGGGCTATCAGCTCTCAGACACCTTACAGATCACCCTTTAGTGGAAAATTATGCATATATTTTCCCTATTAAAACTTCACCCACCCCTGAACCTTCCGTTAGTTGGGACCAAATTGGTTCCTACATCCCCATGACCTTTCAGAAGTGTTAAGAGCCCTGTAATTTATCAAGGCTATTTTTCTTATCCTCTTGCATGTAAAGCCAGATGAAAGTCATGTGTTGTGTCCTTTGAGGGGAGGAAAAGTAACTATTAAATGTTAAAATGATCTAAAAGTTTCTTCAGAAGTCAATATTAAGGACCAATCTCTCATAACCAGCTAGAGCTAGAACGAAGTGCTATGTACTATTTGAAATAGGAAGATGCCCAACTCTACAAACGCACCATCTCCATGAGGGGGGAGGCAGAGGCACTGTCAGAACCCGGTGAGAGCAGGGACTACTTAGAATCATAGAACCATAGAGCTGAAAGAGACCTCAGGAGGTCATCAAGTCCAGCCCCCTGCTCTAGGCAGGACCAATCCCAATTAGATCAACCCAGTCAGGGCTTTGTCAAGCCGAGACTTAAATACCTCTAGGGATGGAGACTCCACTACTTCCCTAGATAACCCATTCCAGTGTTTCACCACTCTCCTAGTGAAATAGTTTTTCCTAATATCCAACCTGGACCTCTCCCACCACAACTTGAGACCATCGCTCCTTGTTCTGCCATCCGTCACTACTGAGAACAGCCTTTCTCCATCCTCTTTGGAACCTCCCTTCAGGAAGTTGAAGACTACTATCAAATCCCCCCTCACTCTTCGCTTCTGCAGACTAAACAGACCCAACTCCCTCAGCCTCTCCTCATAGGTCGTATGCTCCAGCCCCCTAATCATTTTGGTTGCCCTCCGCTGGACCCTCTCCAATGCGTCCACATCCTTTTTGTAGTGGGGGGCCCAGAACTGGACACAGTACTCCAGATGTGGCCTCACCAGAGCCGAATAAAGGGGAATAATGACATATCTGGATCTGCTGGCAATGTTCCTCTCAATGCAACCTAATATGCCATTAGCCTTCTTGGCTACAAGGGCACACTGTTGACTCATATCCAGCTTCTCATCCACTGTAACCCCCAGGTCCTTTTCTGTAGAACTACTACTTAGCTGGTTGGTCCCCAGCCTGTAACAATGCTTGAGATTCTTCCATCCCAAGTGCAGGACTCTGCACTTGTCCTTGTTGAACCTCATCAGATTTCTTGTGGCCCAATCCTCCAATTTGTCTAAGTCACTCTGGACTCTATCCCTGCCCACCAGCGTATCTACCTCTCCCTCTAGCTTAGTGTCATCTGCAAACATGCTGAGGGTGCAATCCATCCCCTCATCTAGGTCATTAATAAAGATATTGAACAAAACTGGTCCCAGAACCGAACCTTGGGGCACTCTGCTAGAAACCGACCGCCATCCTGACATCGAGCCGTTGATCACTACCCGCTGGGCCCAGCCTTCTAGCTAGTTTTCTATCCATCTTACTGTCCATTTATCCAATCCACATTCCCTTAACTTGCTGGAAAGAATATTGTGGGAGACCGTATCAAAAGCCTTGCTAAAGTCAAGGAATATCACATCCACTGACTTTCCCATATCCACAGAGCCAGTTACCTCATCATAGAAGCTAATCAGATTGGTCAGGCACCACTTGCCCTTTGTGAATCATGTTGACTATTCCTAATCACTTTCCTCTCCTCCAAGTGCCTCAAAATGGATTCCTTAAGGATCCCTTCCATGATTTTTCCAGGAACCGAGATAAGACTGACAGGCCTATAGTTCCCTGGATCGTCCTTCTTGCCTTTTTTGAAGATGGGCTCTACATTTGCCTTTTTCCAATCATCCGGGATCTCTCCCGATCTCCACGACTTTTCAAAGATAATGGCCAAAGGCTCCTCAATGACATTTGCCAACTTCCTCAGTACCCTCGGATGCATTAAGTCTGGACCCATGGATTTGTGTACGTTTAGCTTTTCTAAATAGTTCCTAACCTGTTCTTTACCCACTAAGGGCTGTCGATCTTCATCCCATTTTGCATCACTTAGCGCATTAGTCCGGGAGCCCACCTTGTCCGTGTATACAGAGGCAAAGAAAGCATTGAGTACTTCAGCTTTCCCCCACATCATCTGTCACTAGGTTACCTCCTTCATCCAGTAGGGGCCGCACACCCTCTCTGATCACCTTCTTGTTAACATGCCTGTAGAAACCTTTCTTGTTATCCTTCACATCCTTAGCCAGTCGCAATTCCATTTGCGCTTTCGCCTTCCTGATAACCCCCCGGCATTCTCGAGCTATACATTTAAACCCCTCCCTGGCCATTTGTCCAAGTTTCCACTTTTTGTAAGCTTCCTTTTTGTGCTTAAGTTCACCAAGGATTTCCCCTGAAAGCCAATCCGGTCTCCTACCACGTTCGCCTCTTGCTACGCATCGGGATGGTTTGTTTCTGTGTCTTCAATAAGGCTTCTTTAAAATACTGCCAGCTGTCCTGGACTCCTTTCCCCTTCATGTTAGCATCCCAGGGGATTCTGCCCATCAGGTCTCTGAGGGAGTCAAAATCTGCTTTTTTGAAGTCCAAGGTGTGTATTGTACTTGAGCTCTAAATTTCAAGGCAGAGGCATAGCCAGGGTAGCGAGCACCCTACCCCTCTTTATCGACTAATCAAACAAACAGTTTGCAACACTGACTTTTGACACCACAATATGACTTCTCATTAAAAAATGCGAAGGGAAAACATGTCAATGCTCTCTCTTACACCATCCAACACCTAGTATGCCAAGATTTTCAGAAGAGTCTAGAGATCTGAGATCCACCATGTGATATATCTTACATGAAAACAATTTTCATGAAGTATCAATCATCCTGCCCTCTGAAACTCAGGGCTTGTTAAGATGACTCAGATAAGAGGCCCAAAATTTGAGGCACCTAAAATCATTAGCCACATGTGGAAATCAATCTCCCCACATCTCTTAAAAATAAAAGAATCATGTTTTTAGAGAAGAGGAAATGTTAAGTATATTGCACTTCTCTACACATTATATGGAAATGCAGGAAATAGAAGTCTTCAATTCCAGCAAGATACTTAAAGTACTGAAACTTTATCTGTACTTAGAACAATTAAGACAAAAATTTCCTATTATTGAATAAATAAATGCTCAAAGTGCTATAAAATTAAAAGCATTTTACACACTGCTATTATTAAACTATGATTAACATTTTAATGTTAAATATGTGAAAACACAGAATGTATCATATGCAAAAGCAATTTTTAAAAACAAGTGTCAGACAAGGGAATACAACTCAAGTGTCACAAGAGAAATAAAATGAACAAGTGATATATTTAGCTTCATTTCATCATCCTGTCTCTAGAGAGCGTTCCTGCATGTGTGAAAGTTAAGCATGTGTGATTTTTTTTAAAAAATCCCTTTGCCAGGAAACAAGGGCACAATCTTCTCCCTCCACACTGATTACCTGCTTTAAATCATCTTCTATAACTATAAATGAGGTCAGATTTGCCTTATCAGTGATTTGCACTTACATTTTTCAGTGTGCCACTACATCACAAGTGCCAAATTTTCCCTGAACTTGTTCAGCTGAAACGATTAACAAGCAGGGTGGGTCAAAATCATTTATACTGAGCGTGGCAAAGCCAGTGAGTAAAGCTAGACTAGAAACATTTTTAAATGAAACTTATTTGTCCCTTTAAGTTTCATCATTAATGCTCTTTTACTATAGTATTTTCCTCTGTACAAAGAGAAGAGCAGTTATTCTCTCCCAGAGAGAGAAATCAAGCCATCTCTGAGGCAATATCAACAATCTAACAGAGCATTTTCCTCAAACTAGGTGGTTTCCCAGCAACAGGCAGAAGTGGATGCCATTTCTCTTGACTACCTCTATAAGGGCACTGAGAGGCTTAATTAATGTTTGAAAAGCTCTTCGTTATTGTTACTGAAAGCCCTAAATACTTTGCACTTTTACAATAGATGGGGGAGGCTGTAGTACATAGTAAGGTGGAGTAATGCAAGAGAGTGGAGCAGGAGAAACACCCCCCTCCCCTTCCTAAGTATTTCTAGAAGCATCATCAGCAGACTGCCCTAAAGAACGAGGACCATTATTAAGGAAAAAACAGTCAGTTTTCCATGTGTGAGATGTAACAGAAAGATCAAGTATCAACAAACAGCAGCAGCAGGAAGTTTCCCAAAATCTCCCTTTGGCACACATTAGCCATCTCCTCTAGGTCTTCATCTACACAAAAAACTTTGTAGCCATGTTACAACTACTACCAACAATAGTGGTGTAGCTGTGGTAGTAGCAGCAAGAATATACAAGTTAATGCCTTTACTACTGTGTCATAAAAACCTCTCTGTAAATTACAATACAATAATTACTGTTCCTACCTATATTAGTAGATTAGCTGCTGTTGCTGAAACATGGATACTAATTTTTCCAGAGCAGATGCGTCGGAAATGGATGAGACCAAGTGCAAACTGATCCTCTGGCAGCCCAACACCAAAAAAAGCCCTCATGAATACAAAAAGAAATTTAGTGGACAATAAGGATTTGCTTCCATTTCCTAACAAGGTTAAATTAAGGTATATTAATAAAACCTAAATCTAAACAAACTAATCTCTTTAGAACTATAAAAAGAAGTTAATCTGAGTTGACTTGTGAATAAAGTTAAAGAGCAGCTACCAGAAGCATTATATAAATTAAACTTCATGAATGGCTTTAAAACAAAGGTGTTCTAATTTTCCTTACTAGTCAAGGCAGCCTTCTCTGTGCAAAAAGAAATACGAGGTATAGAAAGACAATGCTTAGACACTTCAATCAATAGCCAGAAATAAATTTAGCTACACAGTGCAGCATATTTGCCCCAGCTTCAGGCTTAATTAGTTGGACAGGTATGAGAGAAATCTGCTAACGGTGTTAAACCAACAAAACTTTAATTCTCTCCTGAGCTTTCATGGGTTTTTCCTTTGCTCATCTGAGGAAGTGGGTTTTGCCCATGATAGGGATGTTTGATATAGCAGGTATTAGAATAGTCGAGTATCCGGAGTGAATTCTTAGTGGTTAGTCAACTATTCTATAGTCCCCGGAGCCAAGGCCGGGGTTGGCAGCCAGTGTACTCCCGGCCCCACTCCAGGGGAACCCCCTGCCAGAGGCAACAGCGTGGGGTGCCACACAGGAGCCAATCTGCAATGGGGGCCAGTTTAAAAGTGTAACTGCCACCAGGCGGATTTGAACCTGGGAACTCCAGAGCTTAGTATAGGAGCCTCTTACCCTTTGAGCTAAAAGTCAGCGAGCTCGCAGCCCATGCTGTAGAGGTCTCTTGTTCTTATCTGTTGCTGTGGTCTAGGTGCCACTGCATGGGACAGTGAACCATAGTAAGTGTGTGGGTTACACAGGCACAGGGTGAAAGCAAACCCTGTCCGTGGGGGGTCTGAGTTCCCCCCAGACAGAGGCTGCTCTGCCTGCCACAGAGCAGGCCCTGTCCATGGGAGGTCTGAGAACCCTGTGGACAGGGGCTGCTCCACCAGACCCCCATGGGCTGGTGAGCCCAAGCCCACTGGGGACAAAGACTGCTCCATGGGATGTGAAGGAGCCTTTGTCCATGGGGAGCTTGGAGGCTCTGGGAAGCCTCTTGCAAGCAGAGGCTGCTTTGCGGCAGCGTCCTCTGCCTGCTCTCCCCCACACTGCTGCTTCTGAAACACTGGTCTACAATTTTTTAGAAGTCGTCTGCTTCAGAGATAAAATGTGCTATTTATTATGTATTTTGATGTGCTGAATTCAAATATGACAATTAAAACAACTGATTGGCTACTGTTTCCAAGATATTTAAGTTTTTACATTTTACGTCTATGTATATTGTGTAGATAGTAGAGTTTAAATCATAAATTGTAAACCTAGGTCTTTTCATGTGTTTATGGTTGCTTTACATGATATTTTACCTGTCCTGTTTATGTAACACTTTAAAAATCAGCAAAAGGGTTATATAAATAAAATTTATTATGAAACAAAAGGCAAAAAACTATTATGTACATAGTTTAGTCCTATTCGGTGTCTACTCGGTGCTTCTTGGCTTGTCTCTTGTATTCATTAAATGGAGCATCTCTTGTCACTGTCCAGCAATAGTCTGCAAGCACTGATGGGCTCCATTTGCCCTGATAGCATTTCTCCATTGTTGCAATGTCCTGGTGAAATCACTCACCGTGCTCGTCGCTCACTGCTCCGCAGTTCGGTGGAAAAAAATCGAAATGAGAGTGCAAAAAATGTATCTTTACTGACATGTTGCAACCAAGGCTTTTGTATGCCTTGAGGAGGTTTTCCACCAACAACCTGTAGTTGTCTGCCTTGTTGTTTCCGAGAAAATTTATTGCCACTAACTGGAAGGCTTTCCATGCCGTCTTTTCCTTGCCACGCAGTGCATGGTCAAACGCATCATCTCGAAGAAGTTCACGAATCTGAGGACCAACAAAGACACCTTCCTTTATCTTAGCTTCACTTAACCTTGGAAATTTTCCACGGAGGTACTTGAAAGCTGCTTGTGTTTTGTCCATGGCCTTGACAAAGTTCTTCATCAGACCCAGCTTGATGTGTAATGGTGGCAACAAAATCTTCTTTGATTCAACAAGTGGTGGATGCTGAACACTTTTCCTCCCAGGCTCCAATGACTGTCGGAGTGGCCGATCTATCTTGATGTAGTGGGAATCTCTTGCACGACTATCCCATTCGCAGAGAAAACAGCAGTACTTTGTGTATCCAGCCTGCAGACCAAGCAAGAGAGCAACAACCTTCAATTCACCACAAAGCTGCCACTGATGTTGGTCATAGTTTATACACCTCAAAAGTTGTTTCCTGTTGTCATAGGTTTCCTTCATATGGACTGCATGACCAACTGGAATTGATGGCAAAACATTGCCATTATGCAGCAAAACAGCTTTAAGACTCGTCTTCGATGAATCAATGAACAGTCTCCACTCATCTGGATCGTGAACGATGTTGAGGGCTGCCATCACACCATCGATGTTGTTGCAGGCTACAAGATCACCTTCCATGAAGAAGAATGGGACAAGATCCTTTTGACGGTCACAGAACATGGAAAACCTAACATCACCTGCCAGGAGATTCCACTGCTGTAGTCTGGAGCCCAACAGCTCTGCCTTACTCTTGGGTAGTTCCAAATCCCTGACAAGGTCATTCAGTTCACCTTGTGTTATGAGGTGTGGTTCAGAGGAGGAGGGTGGGAGAAAATGTGGGTCCTGTGACATTGATGGTTCAGGACCAGAAGTCATCCTCTTCCTCGTCTGACTCAAGTGAGAATGATTCTGGTGCATTAGGAACTGGCAGTCCTTCTCCGTGGGGTACTGGGTGTATAGCTGATGGAATGTTTGGATAATGCACAGTCCACTTTTTCTTCTTTGACACACCTTTCCCAACTGGAGGCACCACGCAGAAGTAACAATTGCTGGTATGATCTGTTGGCTCTCTCCAAATCGTTGGCACTGCAAAAGGCATAGATTTCCTTTTCCTGTTCAACCACTGGGGAAGATTTGTTGCACAAGTGTTGCAGCATATGTGTGGAGCCCACCTCTTGTCCTGATCTCCAATTTTGCAGCCAAAATAAAGGTGATAGGCTTTCTTAACCATAGTGGTTATACTGCGCTTTTGTGATGCAAAAGTCACTTCACCACAAACATAGCAGAAGTTATCTGCACTGTTCACACAAGTACGAGGCATCTCTGCTCACTTTGGCTAAACAGAAATGTGTCCCTTTGCAAAATCAAACACTGACAAATAAGAGAGCATGACACTGTATGATTTCTAGAGCTGATATAGGGCAATTTGTTCAGCAGAGCGATGTAAGCTTCGTTATGATTGCATCATCCATGACTTCTAGGAATAACATGATGCAATTCATATCATGTATGAGGCAATACCAGCTTCAGATTGCATCATTCATTTTTTTGCCTAAAAAGCAAGTACTGTACAAACCCAGTCATAGGTTTATTCATAGATCCAGTCAAAGATGTATTTTAGTCATTTCTGGTTTAAATTGAGATCCCTTCCCTTTATAACTCACTTATCCTCCGCCATTCCCAAGTCAAGGGTCGTATATACTGACCCAGTAGCATATCTTGAAAACTAGAGCCAATCAACAATTTTAAGCATCATTTTCGTTCTCAGTGACCCAGAATTAGTAAAGTTTGACTACATTTATTTCAGAAGCATTTTGGCTGTAGAGCAGTGAAATTAGCAGCAGCATGGGGGGGGGGGGGGAGGAGCGGGCAGGTGGCACCACAGAGCCAGTGCTGGAGGGAACAGGCTTTTAAGAATACTACACAGAGTATTTCGTAGTTGGTGCGGATTTCTTCCAGGTTTACAATTCAGAGGGAGTATCACTTATATTGAGCTCTCTCATTAGCCATGCCTAAAATGTGGCAAAGATTCACGCCTCTGCACCTGCTAGAGAAGATGCACTGGCACCCTGAAGACTAACAATGTTATTATTGCATTCGCTTTGTGAGTTGCAACTCACTGTAAGGTGCATGAAAGGAAAAAGCTTTTGACATAGTAACAGACTTGAAAGTTGCCATTCTCTAGAGAGAAAAAAAAAAAATCCAAACACAGACTATAACATGTGAAACTGCTGAGCTGGAATTCATATACAAATTTGACACCATCAGAATGGGTTTGAACAGGAACCGAGAATGGCTCTCTCATTAGAATAAAAGTAACAGAGAGGTAGCCGTGTTAGTCTGACCTTAGTAAAACAAAAAAAAGCAGTCATGTAGCACTTTAAAGATTAACAAGATGGTTTATTAGTGATGAGCTTTCGTGGGGCAGGCCCACTTCTTCAAATCATATGATCTGATGAAGTGGGTCTGTCCCACAAAAGCTCATCACCTAATAAACCATTTTGTTAGTCTTTAAAGTGATACATGACTGCTTTCTTTTTTTTTGTTTCATTAGAATAATTGTCCCTTTTAAGTATTCTCACCTTTTTATCCACATCCATCCTGACTGAATTAGCGCTGATGTTACACTCCATCTCTGTATCCCTAACATGTTTCTTTTTCTTTCCCTTCATGCATCTGACAAAGTGAGCTGCAACTCACGAAAGCGTATGCAATAACAACAATGTTAGTCTTTAAGGTCCCAACAGACACCTTGTTGTTTTTTGCTGAAACTGAACAACACGACTACCTTTCCGAAACCTGACACAGTGCAGTCGGTGAAACCGGTCCATATGCAGGCAGTAGTTTAATACTGTAGTAGGCTGGTGAAGAAGTTCATTAACTTTACAGCAGTGAACTTAAAACCTCTTGGATAAAAATTTTAGCCTTTAGTCTTTCACACAAGTTAATCCAGGATCCTGAAGAGTCTAGTCTTTGGGAAGCTCCGCAGCATCAGTCTCTGTTTAGACTGTTATCCTGATCAAAACTCCGATTAAGACACAATATAATTTACGCACTTAAACCACACCACCCACCCACCAAGTTTCAAACTGAAATGATATTCCTTCCTTTTTGCCTTAAGCCACTGTAAAGTGTTGCTGCATACCCCTAACAGGTGATACATCCTGATTTGGAGTAAAATGTATTTCAGTGGAGAGTGAAAGTGACCCTTACACATATAGTTTGGACCTTAGTTAAGTCTATAAAGTGCTTTCAGAATACATCTCTACCTGTACCATATATATGAAGCAAATATAAAGCAAAGTTCATATTTGAAGCAAAGTTCTACCATACCTAATATGAAGCAAAGTTCTTTTAATCATATGACTTAACAGCTTCAATCTCATTCAAAATTTAGAATCATCTGCTTTTCAGTGAAGTAGTTTGTGGGATTTAAGTTCACATTTCTACCCTGAACTCCAACATCTGTACTGCTACTGACCTTGTACTTTCTCCCTTGTTCTGATCATCAGTTCTAGTCAACAATGTTGCTTACAAGTTTCAGACTCTGCCTAAGTTTCTGAAAAAGCTACTGCAGATACATGACAAAATCTGGATGAATTTTCCCTTCAGTTGTGCAAAATCTCTCTTAATGAAAGTTTTTTCTGCACTAAGTAGTTCTCTTGGGGCAGCTACTTTAAAATCCTTTTGAGTCACAAGTGCAACTGAATTCAGTGGCGTACTGCCAAGTACATACAAATTCACATCACACTTCCACTACAGTATGGCAATTGGACCAAGCACTGTAAAGTATCCTTTCAAAAGAGGCTCAGGACTAGAATAGCACCAGTAGTTGAGTAAAAGAGAAGCCAGTGGTTAAGTCAAGAGTTAGATGCATTGTTAAAATTTAAAAGTCAGCACAGCTCATTTCTATATAGCATAATTAACATTTGTTGGGAACAAGCTCTATATTGGGATCTACAAATCTCATACTGAACATAGGCAGGAGAAGAGTTTCTCTGTTTGCAAGCAAACAGCTTGATCGCATCCCCATGCAACTGCTAGAGCTGATCAAGGGGGCAGGCACGCATAGCTGCAACCAATAAAGGGGAGAGTAAAGAAAAGGTCAGGCAAGCAGAAAGACCTGGGATAGCAAAGTGGCAACAGCCCTGCACAAGACTACTCCAAGAAAACAGCTAGACAACAGAGACCACAAACAGCTGACAGACTTAACTGAAGGTTAAAGGATCCAAGAGTTGACCTGACAACCAGCTAAAAAGGTTCAGATGGAAGATGTGAGGTGAGGTGAGGTGAGGTGAGGTGAGGTTCTCCCTCCCCCCCCCAAGAGACCACCTCAGGAGGTGTTGACATGCAAGGAGAAAATAAAAATTTAGGGCTGTTTAGCTTAGAAAAGAGGTGACTAAGTAAGGATATGATAGAGGTCTATAAAATCATGACTGGTATAGAAAAAATGAATAGAAAAACATTATTTCTTCTTTCCACAATACCAAAACCAGGAATCAACCAATGAAATGAATAGGTGGCAGGCTGAATAGAAAGAAGAGGAAGTACTTTTTTCACAGTATACGTAACTAGAGTCTTACACAGGTACAAAAATGTGGATTCATGTCTGATCTGCATCCAATCTAGATTTTACTTTCATCTGAATTCACACAGCAAGCCATTGGGAGGGGAGGGGAGAGGGAGTGGTGCAGAGACTTGCATGGAAGAGGCAGACTGCATGAGATCAGGGACTGGGGGTTAGGGGCAGCATGGGGGTTTCCAGAGGGGGTGGCAGTGGTGAAGGGAATGAATCTTACATTGTTAGTTGATGCTGCCCAAGGCTTGTGAGTGATGGCAACCAGCAGCAGCAGTTTCTGTCAGATCACAGCAGGGAAATGGGGTACTGCCTTGGGGCCTTGCCTGCTCCATTATCCATGGCTGGGGGGTTGCTGCCCAGAAGCCAGCTGGAGCTCAGGGTGCTCCACCGGCAGCATCAGTGCCAGCCCCAACCCCACAGCACTAGGCCCTCTCCTCTTAGCACACGCTGCTTGCTACTCTGCTGGTAGCCTTCCTCCCCTATCTGCAAAAATGATCCACAGATATGAAGTGGACATTAGGGATGTGAATGGGGCTGGAGCAGCTCCCAGATGGACCATGGTCTGACCCAGTATAGCAGCTCTTTTGTACTAGGCTCTTCTTTATTCATTCCAGAATGTAGAGGGATGTCTGAACCTGGCTTTGCATTTATCGGAGAGCACACAGCTGGAGATATAAGTAACAACCTGTGCCCAGGAGCCAAGGTAGTTCTTTGACAGGAATCTCAGAACCTTCTCACTTTCCAGCACCAGAGGGAGTGGGGACAGGTGTGTTAAATAGAGAGCCCAAGAAAAAGTGCAGTTGGTGATTTCTTAACTGGGCTTTAGCACAGCAGCAAGGCCCATGTTTGTTCGTATGAAGGATAGCAAGCTGACAGGCCAGCTCATTGGTCTCCAACCTTTTTATGCTCAAGATCACTTTCTGAATTTAAGGGCAACCTTAAGATCTATCCTGCCCCTTCAACTCCCTCACTCCCTTTCACAAGGCTGGGGCAGGGGGGTGCAGGCTCTGGACTAGGGCTTCGCAGTGTGAGAGGGGGTCTAGGCTGAGCCAGGGGCAGAGGGCTGAGGTATGCGAGAGGACTTTGGTCTAGGGCAGAGGATTAAGGTGAAAGAGGGGGTACAGAGTGCTGGCTTTGAGAGGGGGTACATGGCTTGGGCAGTGGGGTCAGGGGGGCTCTGGGAGTGGAGTCAAGCTGGGGCAGAGGCCTGGGGCTCAGGAGGAGGTATGGGGTTCCGGCTCTGGGAAGGGGCCCAGGGCTGGCACTTGGGGTGGAAGAGATGGTTTGGGGCTGGGGTATGGCATCTTGCCAGGCAGCACTTACTGCCAGCAATTCTTGGTTGGCAGTGTAGCAAAGCTAAAGCAAGCTCCCTATCCACCTCGGGCCCATACTGCTTCCAGAAGGGGCCAATGCGCCCCTTTGATGGGGGGGCACATGGTTCTGCACACTGCCGTTCTCTGCCAGCACCCCCCCCCTTTGGCTCCCACTAGCCACAGTTCCCTTTTCCCAGCCAATGGGAGTTTGTGGGGGGGAGCACTTGCAGGAAGGCGAAACACACAGACTCTTGCCCACTCGACCCTCTGCTTTACACACATGGGCCCATGCTGACCACTTCCAGGAACAGGCTGGCAGAGTGGGGCGTTGGCAAACAAGGATCCTGCCTTAGTGGCAGCCCTGCTCCACCATGGGAGATCTCGATCAACTGGGAGACTCCCAATGATTGACAAGTCAATCACAGTTGACTGGTTGGTGACTACTGGGATAACGAGTGAAATTTCCAAGTTCTATACAGGTTCATGGATAAACGTGAGCGGATGGCTGTGTGGACACCAGTCAGGCACAAGAAACAGAGATGAGAAATAAGTGTGAAGAGAAAATTGCGGGGGGGGGGGGGGGGGGGAAATTAAGACATTTCAGAGGGGGAGGTAGAAAGAAAAACATCTGTCTAGAACTCGGGACATCTGGATTGGATACTGAGGTCTGCCACAGACTGTGTGTGATCTCAGGTCATCAAAACCTTGTGCCTCAATCCTTAATTTATAGTGCCAGAACAATACTTATTTTCTCCCATCATTTCTCTGTCTCGTCTATTTTGACTTGTAAGCTCTTTGAGGAAAGGAACTGTTTCTTAGTAGGTATACATACATTTACCAGAGTAAGAAACCATTGGTGATTAGAAAGGAAAACAATTCTGGAAATAATACACTATGAGCTAGTCTAGGAGAAAAGAAAATATGGAAAAAAGCCAGAAAGTGAAAGGAAGTATGCCCCAAACCACATAGCAAGTATAGCTGCTGCAATAGAATCCAACTACTGTATTACTGGAAGAACGTCAATGTCATTTTTCAATAACACTTTTTTGCATTATTCAAGCTTGATAGCACATCTATGACAACTGTATTTGATGAATCCTGGCAAATTTCTAATAATGTATTTGATAAATATTTGTTCTGCTGTGTCAATATCCAGTAGAAAACTAAGTACAGTAGACTTCTGATAATCTGGCACCTTTGAGACCTAGGTGGTGCTGGATTATCAGATATGCCAGAGTATCAAGAGGTACTGCATACTCCCAACCCAATCCCCCTGCCCCCCCCCCCAAATCAGCTGGCCGGGACGCCATGAGTAACCCAATCCCCTCCCCCTCCCCCTTAGCCAAACACTTCTGCTGCCTGCTGTAACCCGATCCCTCCCCCACCCCCTTACACTCAGGTCCCGGTACAGTCGGCACGTGCGCTGAACGGCCGGCTTTTCAAGCAGCTGGCTGGGACGCCGTGAGTAACTCAATCCCTCTCCCATTCCCCTGAGCCAAACACTTCTGCTCCCTGCTGTAACCCACGTGAGAGCGGCTGACCTGAGCGGTTCCGGGTTCAGTCCCGGTTCCATCAGGAGCACTTGCCATTTTGATGCCGGACTATCTGGAGTGTCGGACGATTGGGTGCCGGACTATTGGAATTTTACTGTAATAATTTTATGCACAGTACATTATAAAAATTGAACTCCTTTATTTTGCATGGTGTTTGGCCACACAATTTACATCCTGGCTAACTGACTTAGTTCTCAGGAGTCAGTTTTTCAGTCCTGTAAGTTTTCAATGCTAGGAGGGCTTACCAGAATAATTTCCACCAACTTAACATGCTGCATTTTAAGTTGCATCAGTCTTTTTAATCAAGTGCCAAATCTGAAGTTATTCAAAGAACAGGGTGGGTGGTAGCTTTAAAAATATCCTGTAGCCTGTGAAAGGGCAATAACATGCCTATCGTAAGAGTATCTTCCTTTTGTAATGCATTTCACTTTACTGATTTTAGCAACTGGTATTATTCATACAGCATCAAACATACACTAGACATATAGGACAACAGAAGGATATTAAGTAGTTTTAAAGATGCACGGAAAAACAAGAACCCTAAAATCTGTATTCAGTCACACCAGTCTTTTCCCATAAAAGCCCATAAGCAATTATATAAATAGGGATCACATCCTCACCAATGAAAGGAAATCACCTGTCAGATGAAACATGAACTCTGTTTAACAACATACAGCAACACTACTCCACAATTATGCACAGGAAGTGCAGAAGAATGCTGCATCAAACTGAACCAAAACAATGAGTACAGATTCTAATTACTGACATTGGAATTTGGCTGGGATCACAGGAGCATCATGTGGAAAAATGCCATGAGACCAGAGTTTTAGTTTTTAGCTGATCAGTGCATCACAGAAAAATATAAACATTACACAGTAAAATCAGGAGACAAAAAGGAGTGGTAAGCCCATTTACCAATCTGCATTTTGCACTAGCATGAGAAATGTTGATTCAAGTTGTAGCTTCTGACTTTTGGAACAGCTGATTATAGGTTGACATCTATGTTCACAGAAGTGCATAGGGCACAGGCACTGCACATGCAGCTACCAGCTGCAGGGAAATGCAGGCTGCACTCATGCTTGTCACTGAGGTGTGTAGCTACACGTGGCAGTGAAAGACTTCAGCAGCAGGGAAAGATTCTCACAGCTCCCCACTGCTAAAGCCTTTCAATGAAGTGGGACAAGATTCTGGCAGGGAGGAGAAAACAGGACACTACGTTGCTAAGCATAGTGTAGACATGAGAGGTATGACGTGGACAGTCAAAAAGTGGTGTGGGATATACATCTGAGGGCAGGGATGGGGAAACTGGGGTTACATCAAGGGTGGGCAAAAGAGCCTCCGTGGGTTGATCTGGCCAATGGAGGTCCTGCCCTGCCCCTGCCCCCGCCCCCCGGCCGATGAAGGCCTAGGGATGGGAGGAGCATGTGGCGCTTAGAGTCAACCAGTGTTTCCTCTAAGCTGTGCGCCAGAACACTAAAAATTTTAGGTTCACGCACATCATTTTAAGAGCTGCACAGCAGCACTCACCACTCACCTTCCTGCTGGAACCAGGACTACGATACTAAAAATACTCCTCTACTGCAGTCCCAGCACTCGGTCCCGCCCCAGAAGCAGCTGGGATTAGGGCTGCAGGAGCTTCTGGGGCCAGGACCGTGGTACTAAAAATAGTGCCCTGGCTCCAGCCCTAGCAAACTGCTTTCCACGTCAAAGGCAGAAGGTGAGGGAAGAGGCCAGGGTAGAACTAAGGGGAATGTGGGGGTGCGGAGATGAGGGGGGCTTGTGCTGAGGGGAGAGGAGGGGCCAGGGCAGGAGAAGAAAGGGGACGGCACTCAGGGGCAGGATGGAAAAGAGACAAATGCCAGGGGATCATGAGGAGACAATGAGAGGAAAGGGCAGGAGTGCAGGGGCGAGAAAGAAAGGGGAAGGACAATGGGGGCAAGAGGGAGGAAGAGGGGAGGAGTGGGTGGTGGGAGAAGAGGGGTTGAAAGGAGGGATGGGCATGAAGAAGGCAGGGGATGGAGTAAGTCAAGTGTGAGGGCACAGAGGAGTATGAGGAGAACTGGGGCAAAGGTTGGTGAGGGGTGGGTACCAGGGGGAAAGAGGGCAAGGAGGGCAGGGCAGTGAGGGAAGGGGGAGATGCCAGGAAGGTGCAGTGGGTTAGGGAAGGTGCAGGTGTAGAGGTGAAGCAGAAGGGCAGACACAGGGAGGGCAGTAGAGGGAAGGGAAGGGACGGGCACCGGAGGACAGAGGAGAGAGGCAGGCAGGTGGGTAGAGGGAAGTGTTAGAAGAGGGGATGGGGGCTAAGGAGGAAGAGAAGGGTGGGTGCAGGGGTGAAGGAGGATGGGGGGGCAGGTCCCCAAAGCGCTGAAGGGAGTGAGAAGGGCAGGAGCCAGGACAGCAGAGGAGGGTGAGGGGTGGGAAGGCAGCAGCAAGCACCAGGGGAACAGATGGGCGAGGGAAGGGTGGGAGACCTGGCAGCAGAGGGAAAAGGGCGAGGTTTATAAGATATTTATTTATAACTTGGGTGCCACAGTGGCACATATCTGAACAAGCGCACATGAACTCAATACTGGCGCACAAGACAAAAAACTCACTCTGCTCATGGGTGGAAAATCTTAGAGGGAACACTGGAGTCAACCCTGGTGGCTAACTAAGTGTTGCACGCCGGAGGGCAGGAAGAGAGAGACTTTGCACTCCTCCTGCCCCCAGGCACATTGGGTCTGGGGGCGGAAGAAAATGCATAAAGTCTCCTCCCGCCCTGCAAGCGGCTCAGCACTTAGAGGGTGACTGCAAGCACAGTGCTCCCTTGCAGGGCAGGGACAGACTTCACATGCTTCCCCTAGCCTGATTGACCTGAGGCTCGGGGAGAGGGAGCACAAAGTCTCCTCCCACCACCAGGGGTGCGGGGGCCTAGAGGGAACTGCCAGCTGTTCAGAACAGCTGGTGGTTCTCTCTGGGAGTCGGGGTAAAGACTTCATTCACTCCCCCACCCACAGACCAATCACTTTCAAAAAATTTTTGAAGTGGCCCTCGGTCAGAAAATTTTGGCCACCCCTAGGCTACAGCATCCCATTACTAAATTCCTTCCAACACATGGCATCCTCCCCCCTGCAGGACTAGAGCAGTGAGCACCAGCACCACCTTTCATGGGGGGGAAGTCCCAAGCCTCTGCACAGAGGTCTGGAAACTAAGGATGCGGCTGGAGGTGAAAGAAAACCGGTACATCCCAGTATAGCACACTGGCAAGGAAACGGCCGGCAAGGTCTGGTACCCATACCAGCTATTTGTAGCCAGTACAGGGTGATTGGAAAGACACTGTTTTGCCCCACTCCTCCATGGAACTGCCTCTCAGGAGAACAGGGTTGGGGGGAGGGGCGAGAGAAGCTGGGGAGCAGCATGGCAGCCAGAGGACCTGCAGGTGTTCTGCTCCTTTTCCCATGTACTACTGCCCCTCCTGAGGGAGGGAGAAGGAAGGAGCAGACCCCCAGCCCCACTTGCGCAGCCCTGTCCTCCAGCAGGGCAGCTGCTGTATGGAGAAAGGCAGCTTCATATAAGGGCAGGGGGCAGGGCTGGGGCTTCTGTTCCTTTCCCCAATAGTAGGGGCAGAGCAGGGAAAACAGCTCAATTGCTGGCAGCTCCTCCAGCTGTTGTACTGCCCCCCAGTCTCCCCTTATGTGGGATATTACAGTGCGGGGAGGGGAAGAATGTGGAAGCCCTGGGTCAGAGGCAGGGCAGATTCATGTGGAAGTCATGTGGAGAGATCATGTCCTCCCCGTACCAGGAAGAAATTAATTTTACTTTTACCCCTGCATGCAGGCGGCGCTGCAGCACCCCCAGTTTTGCATGGGATCACAGCTGCCAGCCCCACATCCTGGTGCTGCTGGACTGCTGCCTGGGCCTCTGTTTCCACCCCCAGCTGTGGTCCCAGTCCCAGTGACCTTGCCCTTGTTAGCCCCCGCTCACCCTACCCTGCCTCCAGAGCCACATCCCAGACTTGGGCTCAGCTCTGGGGAGACTCTATGCTAGGGATTTCACTAAATATATATACTATAGCACAAAGGAGCAACAAAAAAGCCCCAAACCATGCTTCATTCTCAAGAGACCCAATTAGCCAACCCAGGAACAGGCATGAGTCTGAAGAGATTTATTACCAACAATCCTGGTTCAAAACAACAGTGGCCATGAGCTTAAAGTTGAGGGAGGCAGGGATAAAACTTATAACTTCTTTAAGGTTGAGTCGATTGCAGAAACCCCACACCCCGCATGTGGGAAAGAAAAATACACTCATGATTCATTTTCAGCTATAAAAAGAATTAATTCTCTGGGTAACTTTCCTTTAAGACATGCAAAACACAAGTTTTATGTCGACTAACTGCCCTGTATATTTTAATTATAGTGATTTTTTTCCCAAGTAAAGCTCTTTATACAAGGATCACTTGTTTTGTCCATTCAAAAGGCTCTCTGTTTTCTCTATTCTAGACATCTACCACTTATGCCAATATCTTGGTATGTAAGACAATATTCTTGGAAACTTTTAAAGTCGTTTAATCAATACTAGTGTTTTGCTGTAACATTACACTGTGTGCAAACTACCTAAGCAGCGGAGCAGCTATGATGTTAGGAAATTAATCAAGCTACAGGACTTGAGCAGAAATTCTTACTCACAGATTCTAAGGCCTTTTCTCTCCCAGTCACTTACTGCCCTCAATAAAAGCCTAAAAATACTTGGGGACTCATTGTGCTAAATGCTGCACACAAAAGGCAAAGATAGTTATGGTACAAGCCCAGTGTTTAATTCATAATGAAAGACTTGCCAGGGCTCAAACAATTTTTTTTTACATTCATAACTGATTCAGTAAGCCCAGAAGTGCCAAAGTTCCGCTCTAGCAAACCATGACACAAATTACGTACTGATCAAGCCTCAAAGAGCATAAGTAAATGGGTGTACAGTTATTTACATCATCATGGAATTTAACCCATTACACTGGAATGCTTGTTACATTACCTTATATTCCGCAATGGGGCTTTTCTTTTTCAGGGTTTGAATTCAGACCACTGCTTTGAATTCAGTCAGTGTGCGTCTACACAGCACTTATTTCGAAACAGAGCACTCTTCCTCCAACTTCCCTTCCTCCTCGTACAATGAGGATTTCAGGAGTGGGAGTAAGAAGTCCTCCAGCTTGACAGCATTTCAACATTATTTCAAAATAACTGCCTGCTGTGTACACACAGACTAGGTTATTTCAAAATAACCCTCAGATGGCTGTCCAATGTTCACTTAATGAGTGATTTCATCCCAGTTCCTGTTGTACTTGTGGAAACTTCCCAGACTCTCCACCTCAGCTGGTACAAACTAACTAGCATTTTGCAAAGATATCAAGGACTAAATGGACTGTGTCTCAGCCAATTTCACATCACCATAAGTAGTACCCCAAGTCTGGGTTAAAACACAGGATGGGGGGGGGAGGGGAGGGAAGCATGAACTGCAGTTGTCTAACTTTCCCCATATCAAGTATGGTAAAGTCTATGAGATATCAATCCAGAAAACACACTCGCTACAAATATTTGTATTTTTGAAGATTCAAACAAAAAGGAACTGCTAGGAAACAATTATTAGTTTTGAGCTGAAATCAATACAATTTTCTCTAGCAGAGATATTAGAATATTTACAGTCTATTTAACTGTCTCCTTCCCCATTTTATACAGTGAGCTCTGATCAAACCCTTTGCCATGAACATGTACCACTAATTTAGATTTGTTTCCTGCAGCATTAAACACAGATTTCTGAAGCTCTTTGTTTTTAATATGTTTAGTTATTTCATCTCCCTGCCAAGCCAGTGCAGAAGTCAGAGGCAATTTTTCAATAGCATTAGCTGTAGGAAGCATTTCCTTACTAACATAAAATACATCATCAAAACTGAAAAGGAAGAAAGGTTATATACAAGTGACAAGAGCAAGGCTATTCACTGAAACATTCGCTGAGACTATACAGCTTAAATATTAAGATGTTGAGCATGCACATGTCAATAGATTACAAGACTGAAATATTAAAGCAACTAGTGAGCTTTGAAAAGATAATGGCCTGCTAAATCGGTTATTCAAAACTAAAGCTATTTGTGAATTAGATGAGTCCCCAAAATATTTTAAAACAAGCATGCTTAGGCAAAATAAGTATGAGAGAAACCAGTAACCCAAATCCCAACCATATTAGAACCTTCCATACCAGTACTGACTCTGGAGAGAATTTTTCCACCTACACAGCTCATAACGTCTTAATTATAGGACTTAACAATGAAAATCCTAATTGATCTATAACTACAGTGGCATAGCAAATTTTGTGATAATTTACCCACTCATTCCCACAAGACAAAAATAACTTGTCGTGAGCTCTGAAGGTGTTATTTTATTTAAATTCTATCATTATTAAACTGTAACATATTATGAAGAAATATTATCCAGGTACACATAAGAAATATTCTGCCTGTAATGCATAACTGTGTATAAAGACTGTGTCTAGAATTGATTTATAGAAATAAACTCAGCTGGTATTTGGCAGAGAACAATGGCTATTATTTAAACCCAAGAAGAGTACATTGAATAAAAATGTATATTAAAAATGCATCAGTATAATACAATTACAAGCTCATACTTCAAATTAGTCAATCAAAAATCTTACCTATAATCATATAAAATTAGCCAGATATTTGAGATGCAGAATACACTATAAATCAACGGTTAGAAATGCTGTTTAGCATTTTTGTCCTGTACATATTATGCTTTCAAACTGTTAACAGCAGTGGTGTTTACATGATTAAGATAGATTAGTAAAACCTAAAAGAAAGCAAATACATTGATCCGCTTTTGTATGACAATGTCAGTTAAGTAGGATCCCATAAGTACAGGAAGAGACACTAGGACTGGAATGTCTATTTTTTGCAGTTACTTTCTATAAGAAATCACAAGGCATCTCTCTCATAGCCAGATTGGAATAAACTGGCTCTAAGCATTTGGAAAGATGTGTATTCTATTGCATGCAGCATAAAGTATAAACTGTACAGTTTAACTTCAAAGTTACATGAAGGTTTCCTGTAGAGATGCTCCACACCCTTTCCTGCACTACTGGATCAAAGGAAACATCCATCTCTTTCACAACATTTTGGCATAATTTCCAGTCCTGTGATTTCTGCCTCGAGAGGGCATCTAATCCAGTCCACTGTGCTCATGGCAGAACTAAATATTATCTCTGCTCTTAAAAATCTCCAATGATGGAGATTCCACAACGTCCCTGATTAATTTATTCCAGAATTTAACTACCAGGACAATTAGGAAGTTTTTCCTAACCTCCAATCTGTATTGAGCCTGCTGAGTTCTTCTTGTCGTTAGGTCACATCTCCATTTGCCTTGTTGGTCTAATTAAAACTGGCTAAATTGAATGCTAAGGGTGGCTCCGGTCAGCGCTGATACTCCTCGCACTCAGGAGAAACAAGGGAAGCTGACAGGAATGTTTGTTCCTGTCAGCCTCCCACTGTGAAGACTGCGCCAAGTTCAGCTTAAGGTAAATCAACTCCGCCTACATGTTTTACATAGCTGGAGCTGCATACCTTAAGCCGACCTTCTGGGTCTAGTGTAGTCCTGGCCCTAGTCTTAGAGGTTAAAGAGAATAATTTTTGTCCCTCTTTCTTTCAAGTACCTTTTATGTACTTTACTGTTCTCATGTCCCCTTCTCAATCTTTTCTTCTCCCAATAAGGAGGGTGAGTGTAAAAATTCGCAACAAAATTCTTACTCACAGATTCTAAGGTCAGAAAGGACCATCAAACCATCTATTCTGACCTTCTGCACAACAGAGGCCTGAGAATTTCACTAATTATGCTAGCACTGAGCCCAGGAACTAGTGTTTGGTTAAAACATCTTCTAGCAAGGCATGCAATCTCAGCCAAAAACATCAAGAGATGGAGAACCTACCACTTCTCTTGGTGGTTTGTTCCAATAATTAATCGTCCTCACTGTTAAAATTGTGCCATAATTCTAACTAGAAATTGGTTGGTTTTAACTAAGGATGTTAAGGATTAGTCAACCATCCGATAAGCAAAAGCTTAAAGTAAATGCTTTAAAATGCAAATGCTTATCAGATAGTCGAGTCGACTAGTCGATTCCTTCCCTCCTTGCAGCCTCTATCAGAGGCAGCAAGGGGGTGGGGAGAAGAGAGGGTACTTCAAAGTGGCTGATCCTGGGCTCTGTGTGGCGCTGCCCCTTTGAAACGGGCAGCGCTGCACGGAACTGACCCCAGGCTCCATGTAGTGCTGCCCCTTTGAAACACCAGCTGACCCTGGGTTCTGCAGAAATGCCGTGCGGAGTCTGGGGTCAGATGGGGACTCCCCAGCTGACCCTGGGCTCCACATGGCATTCCCAAGCAGCAGCGCAGCATGGAGCCCAGGGTCAGCAGGGGACTCTGAGTCTCCCACTCACCCCATGCTCCATGAGGGCTCTTCCACTTTGAAATGCACCAGAGCACCTGCTGGGGACTCTTGTACAATTCAAAGTTGGCACACTGCATGCAGCCCAGGGCCAGCGGGAAGTCCCGCTGACTCCGGGCTCCACCCGACTGCTTCCACTTTGAAATGCGCAAGAGCCCCTGAGGGACATCCTCATGGAGCTCGGAGTACAGCTGGCCCTAGGCTGCACATGGCATTTCAAAGCGGCAGCGCTGCATGGAACCCAGGGTCAGCTTGGGACTCCCCCACTGTCCCCGGGCTCCACGTGATGCTGCCACTTTGAAATGCTGCAGGGAGCACGGGGCTGGCAGAGTCACCAACTGTTACTCCATAACCATCAAATAGTCGATTAGCCAATTAATCAAAATTTTACATCCCTAGTATTCTGTAATTAGACCTTTAACCTTGCATTTGGCTTTATTAAACTACAGCTTGTCCAAATGGGCCCAGCTAACCAAGTTTCCAAATTTTTCTGATTGAATGCTCTGTCCTCATTTTTTAAAACTAGCAATTGTCATTCCCATCCGCAAACTTTATCAGCAGAGATTTTACATTTATGTCTAGATCATTGATAAGTGTATTGAACACAGTATAAGAATAATAATATTCAGCTCAATTGTTACTGAAGCATTCTTTCTAGGGTTCCTACATTTTGTAATAAAAGATGGAAATCTGATCTATTATGACATTTATTTTCTTCCATAGCTAGACTGAGCGTAATCTTTTGCCTGCAAGGAATCAAATAAAATAGGACTTCACGAATGAGAAATGTATACTAGAACACGGTCATTTAAATTATATTAATTCTGTAACTTGTTCAACTCAAAGACCGCAGAAACATTTTGTTTTATATGTCCACAATAGGGAACACCACAATGACTTACAATATAAGGTGAATTTTAATACTATAAGTGCAACTTCCAAAATTAACGAAGGTAACAAAGGTAAAAAAGAATAAAAGCCATTCTAAATAAAACAATGACAAAAAAGTTCAACATAAACAAGGAACCACAAGAAGGCCTGACCTACTCTAAAATATTAGGTAAACCCAGCAACGTACCCAAGGTGTAAAAAAATCCACACTTGAGTGATGTAGTCGAGCCAACCTAATTACTGGTATAGACAGAAGTATGTCAACGGAAGAATTCTTCCATCAATTTAGTTACCATCTCTTTGGGAGATGGATTATCTACACTGATGGGGAAACCCCTCTCATTAGGGTAGGTAAAGTCTATACTAAAGCACTGCAGGATCACTGCTGCACTAGTCACTGTACTCAAGTGTATTCAAGCCCTCAGGCTTCTAAATCCTCTTGTCTTTCAGTGATACTTGTCATGTTTGAAAACATGTAGGCTAAATCACTTCGGATCCTATGAAACTGTAACTCCATAACCATCTATCCAACTACAGTTACTCACTTAATGTTGCCCCGTTAACGTTGTTTCTTTGTTACATTGCTTATCCGTTACATGCTCCTTTAAAGTCGTGCGTTGCTCCCTTATAACGTCTTTGACTGCCTGCTTTGTCCAGTACTTGCAGGGATTTTCTGGAAAAGCAGCCTGTCCTTGCCAGGGCTTGGAACCAAGGTGGGCTGGCAGCTCCCCCCCCCCCCCCTACATTCCCTGAGGTATGCAGCTGTAGTTCAAGCTGTACCTCCCCTTCTTGTCCTGCTGCACCTGCCCTCTGCCTTAGAGCTGCTCCTGGCACAGAACTGGGAGCTTCATGTAACCGTTTGGGTAAACCGGCTTATCAATTACCTGATTAAACGCCGATTAAACTCTTACATCCCCACTTCCAAGGGCAGAGTATTCCAAGTGGGTAATGATGTGTCTGCCCCTCACTCAAAAACCCATGGCACTGTGCAACCATGCATGCACCATCCGGATGAGAGAGTGGTGAACTGCAGCAGGATAGTGTAGGTTCATCATTATGTTCATTTTCTGCAGGGAAGTGCCTGCAGCCACTGCTGCATGTCTATTGTGTTTCCTCCCTCCTGCCTCAGTCTATAGGGCCTTGTAGAGAGGCTACATTAACAGACACATGTTAACCCTTGAGGGCGCAGCCCAGTGCTAGTTCAGCATTTAGTAGGAAGAGATTCCCTGGGAAATATTTCACCCTTGGACTCCACCACCTCAACCAAGCTTCACAATCATCCTTGTTGCATACAGTATTACACTGTTTAAACCTATTTAAAACTTATACTGTGTATATGTATGTATGGTCTTTTGTCTGCTGGAAAAAAAATCCCCGAATGTAAACCCCTCCTACTATTTTCATTAATTCTTACGCAGAAATTCAATTTGCTTAAAGTAGTTTTGCTTAAAGTAGCATTTTTCAGGAACATGAGTACAACAATAAATGAGGGGTTATTATATGTTTTCAGGTGCGTAGTTTGGCAAGTCCAGTTTTGGGTCACCTATTATTACACAAAACGCATTTAAAGTTAGAGAGTATTTTGAGGGCATGATGTAAAGGGAAACTGAACAGAGAGCAAGAAGCTTAAAGGAATACATCCCCCTTATTTTGATAGTTCTTAGGGAAAGAGTTTCAGTACATGTGCCACATCAAAACATGTTCTACAAAATTACTGAAAAAGTAAGTGTGATCTATTATGAGTTATTTGACTCCTTTAGAAGGCTGACACATAAGAAATACCTTTTAAAAAAGGGACAAGGACACCTGTGGTTAATAGGAAACAGTTAAGATTTTTTCTGTTTTTCTAACTTTTTCTAACGGAAACTGCAAGAAAATAAATATTAAGCATTAAAAACTGCTTTAAGTTAGGAGCTAACAGTGTTGTCAGCACACAGAACTTTACACATACTGGACAGTCAAGCCATTAATTGCCGTGCTGTTTCATGAAACTATTGCTAAGGGCTATTAATATATGTGAAAGGAGGACATGTAGTAATACTTTACTGAAGGGTCAGTATACACTAATTAAGTTTGACTAGTTTAGGTCCATAAACTAAACCACTGTAAAGCAGCCAAAGCAGCCAAAAGAGCCCAAAAGAGAAGAAAAGCTTTTTTTCCACATCAAGCAAAATCAATGTCGCAGGGGAAGATAAGTTCAAAATTAAGTTATGCAAGGTTCTTACTTTTAGAGCTACAGTATTCGTCTTTTAGAAAGCCATATTTGTCTTTTAGAAAGCCATACTTCATTGTTAAAAGATTTGAAGGAGAATGCTTTCTAACACAAGGGCAAAACGTTAGCAAAAGAAACCTCTAAAGTCACTTTAAGGAAACTGCACCTGTTGCTACCTTACTCAAATGAGTCTGTGTCAAATTTACTTGTCAATTATCACAGGTTCAGAGAGGGTAGACAGGTGGGAGAGGGGTAGTTTGTTTCACCCATCTTTATTTAAAATACAGAGAGCATTGTTCTCGAAACATTTCAGCTTTGGGACAGAAGGCCTTACTATATAGATCTGAATTTTTCCACAGTAAAGCCACAAGGTGCCTTGCCAGATTTGAAAAAAACATATGTCTGCTTGTTTCCCTTTTTCAGGAAAGCGATTAATTCACCTAGTAGTTCATCAAGGATTTTGGAATTCAGTAACTCTTCTCAGCTACTTAACTCATTATTTCCTCCTCTGCCCATCCCCAAGCCCCCAAAAAGGGACTGTTTTAACACATATCCCATAAGGGATTGTGGAATTAAATGAGAAAGGAAACATCTTTTTTTTTTTTTTTACATCAAAGAACAAAAGAAAGTGTCAAGAATGGCAAAATCCACATACTGAATAAGACTTTGGGGGGGAAGAGGAGGGAGATCAGTACTCTTAGATTCCGATTTTTTGGCTTTCAAGTCATTCGCTCAACAATTTGGCAATTCCAGATTCACCAACAGCGTGATTCACCAAGGGCAAGTCATGACTGATCAACCTGACTGCCTTCTATGACAAGGTAAGTAGTTTGGAGGATATGGGGAAGGCGGTGGACATGATATACCTGGACTTTAGCAAAGCTTTTAATACCATCTCCCACGATATTCTTGCCAGCAAGCTAAGGTAGTATGGATTGGATAAATGGACTTTAAGGTAGATTGTTGGGATCAATGAGTAGTGATCAATGGTTTGATGTCTGGTTGGCAGTTGGTATCAAGTGGTGCGCCCTAAGGGTTGGTTCTTGGGCCAGTTTAATTCAACATCTTTATTAATGACCTGGATGAGGGGATGGATTGCACCCAACTTTGCAGATGACACTAAGTTAGGGGGAGAGGTAGATACGCTGGAGGGCAAGGATAGGGTTCAGAGTGACTTAGACAAATTGGACGATTGGGCCAAAAGAAACCTGAGGAGGTGCAACAAGGACAAGTGCAGTGTCCTGCACTTGAGATGGAAGAATCCCAAGTACTGCTACAAGCTGGGGAACGACTGGCTAAGCAGCAGTTCTGCAGAAAGAGCTCTGGGGATTACAGTGGATGAGATCACTTGATATGAGTCAGTGTGCCCTTGTAGCCAAGAAGGCTAACAGCATATTAGGCTGCATTAGTAGCACTGCCAGCAGAACTAGGGAAATGATTTTTCCCCTTTATTCCACACTAGTGAGGCCACTAGTTCAATGGAACTGATGCAGTTTAAATCCAGGTATCAGAAGGCTGCTATCAAATCCCTCCCTCCCCAGCCTTCTGATACCTGGATTTAAACTGCATCAGTTCCACTGAGACTTCTCCATCTCCTGTCTGATCATGCTGGGGGCTCTGCTCTGCTTGTCTCCTGCCCTCTGGACCCCCAGCTCCCATCACCATCTGGGAACCCCGATCAGTACAAACTCCACAGAGTGGTGAGGTCTCTCTCTTCCCCTCCTGCCCCCCATCCCCAAGCATAGCCTCCTGACTCTGCCCGATGTAAACTGTTATACGGTTAGCTAGCCCTAACATTTGTAATCAGTTTCAATTTAGATTTAATAATTTAACTGTTTTGTGTGTTTGGCTCCATATAATATATTATATATATATATATATATATAAACTTTCATTGTTAAGCTGGTTGCTTCTCTCTTTCTTTCTCTTTCGCTCACTCTTCCTCAAGGGGTGTTGGTTTGGCTTCCCCCATTCGCTCTGCAACACCACTTCTTGTACCCAAGCTAAAGATCCCTCTAGTGCCCAAAATCCTGTGGGGTTTGTTCATCGTGTGGTTTACCTAAGAATGATTGTGGTGTGAAAGTGGGGATAGGGAAGTGCTGAATCTGGGGGCATATGAGTCCAAAGGCTCATGAGGGTGCAGTGTGGCACTGCTGTCAAACCCAGCCTGCTGAGCCCAGGGAAATATGAGGGGTCAGCTTGCAAGTGCTGATTACCCAGTCTTCTGGCGTACTCTGTTAGTGGGTGTGAGTGTCTCTGTGTGTTGATAAGGTGGGAGGAACCCCATCCTGAGGAACCTAGTTCCTGCAGGAGAACTCCAGTGGGAGGGAAAATTGGCAGCAGGGAGAATTCAGCTTCATCTGAGAGCACAAGTAAGCACAAGCAGCACACTGACAGAATTGTTAACCTCCCCCCAGTCCCATAAGAGTAACCCTAATAAATGAGCATACCCCAAAGTATTGGGCAAATCTGGTAACACTGACTTGACAAAGCCCTGGCTGGGATGATTTAGTTGGGACTGGTCCTGCTTTTAGCAAGGGGTTGGACTCGACCTCCTGAGGTCTCTTCCAACCCTATGATTCTATGAAGCTATTTCATAGTTAATATTTCCACAATCAACTCATCCACAAACAGAAAATTCACATTAAGCAGCTTCTTTTTAAACTAGAAATTCAATTTTTACACTACAATGCAGTGAAACAATGTGGGAATTTCATTTCTCACACCAAATTCACTACCAATGAGCTTAAATGTAGTGTATGTGAGCAAAAGACTGTTTCAAGACTTGACAACCGTCAAATCAGAGTCATTTTATTTCCAATGTTTACACTTGGCTGTTAGATATCCTTATGCTGCAACTTTTGAAACTTCTCATATGGCACGAAGTTAAATCAAATGTGTTTGAAAGAAGAAATTCTAATGATTTAGTCGAACATCCATTAGTAACACAATTCAGGCAGCAGCTGATAAGTTTCACACTTAGTAAACAAATTAGGGCAAATTTATATTGTATATCGGGGTGGGGAACCTTTTTTGTGTTGGGGGCCACTGACCCACAATAAAATCAGTCAGGGACCACACACAAAAACCCTTCACTGACGTGGCACCCAACTGAGGAGGAGAAAGACACTCCCCACATTCTCCTTGCACACCAGAGCCGGGGTGGGGGGGGGGGCGCCAACCTAGCAGACTTTGTATGCTCTAGCTTTGTGGTGGAGCAGCTGGGGGTTGAGCCTCAGGGGCCGGATCCAGACAAGCTGGGGGCCACATCCAGACCCCGAGCCTGAGGTTCCCCACCCCTGTTGTATATGAAGAGGGACCAACTGAGAGACTCTTGTAAGTTAATGAAAGCCTGTTTAGGAATAAGAAAATGATAGCTTTTAGCCAATGAAATGTGAGAATCAGACTTTTTTTGTTCTGTTAAGTAGGCACTAGTTGTCCGATTGCCCTGAGCCAGGCTTCATACCCTTACAGGTTTTGCATAACTAATGAAATACATTTGATTAAGGACACTATCTAAAAGGGAATCTAGCACAGCATATAAAAGCATCTCTCATAATGGGGAATACCACCACAAAAAGCATCTTTCCTAATAGTGGAGAAATACCACAGAAATGTAAGCATGTGGAATCTCTGATATCCAAGACACTCTCCCAGATGCATCATGAGAGAGGAGAATAAAGATAGCTCTGAAATCCCTACTTTTATTCTGGCAAGAGACTCTTGCTCAGATAAGGAGTGCCCTTGAAGTTGGAGGGACTGCATGAGAGAGGGTTGTTGCGTAGACTGGGTCCAAATATTTAAGAGTAGTAAGATGCCTAAGTGGAAGCAAAGGAGTGGAGAGAAATATATCCAAAAAGTCAACCTACAGAAACCACTGAACTTCACAGTCACAAAATATCACAGAATTTACCTTAAGCAACAAAGGACAGAGACAAAAGCTGGTTAAATAACAGATTTTCAAACTGAGTTGTCATATGTATTTAATGACACTTCAGGATGATCTCAGCTAGGAATATAAAATCCCATTCAACTAATTAAATTATTAAACATTAAGTTTAACCAGTTAACTGACTGAACAGGGTGGGCCAGCCCAGCACCCGCCAGAGCCAGGCTTGAGCAGCCCCTGCGCCACGGGCAGGGGCAGCTCCTGGCCCCAGGCTGTCGGCTCACAGCCCACGCAGGCTGGGAATCAGCAGCCTTGCACAGGGCCAGAAGCTGGAACACCTGCCCTCCCCCCTGCCGCTTCTGGTCCCACGTGAAGCCCACATCACCCAGTACTTACCGGGTAACCAGGTCCCTAATCTCAACATAGGAGGTCATCTACAGAGATCATCTCTTATACAGGTCTCACTGTATGTTCACTTGTTCCCATCTTAACTGGGCCATTTAACATCCTAGAAAATAAGTCAGACAAAATATGAAAAAAGAGAAATCATTTAGAAAACAACTGCAGACACACAGAAGTGAGAGGAACAACATTAGGCTACCACAAATGTAGAAAAGTAAGGAGCCTTAGGAATTAGTCTAAAAGTGAACAGTCTACAATCATACATAAGTATGCAGAGTCATCCAGATAGGTAGAGTGTAAGAGTTAGCCATGCCCATTTTTTAAGACGGAAAGGAGGCAGTAATAAACAACTAAAATAGATACTGAGCTTGATTCCCTGACAGAAGGAACAAGTAGAGGTCAAGGCACATCTCCATTATAAAGATACACCAGTGAAGTGTCAGTGAGAACATAAATATACACACACACACACACACACACACACACGGCATCAACAAATGAAATGTGGTAAACTAAGTTACGAAGATGCACAAGGCAACTTGGGAGTTCATAACATTAAAAAGTCCCTGGGGTTCCCATCTGGAATACAGAAGGAGAGTAATGAAATCACTAGATGAAATAAAGCTCCCTCTTTTTCATAAAAAGGCGTGATCCTCCTGAAATAAAAGTAAGTTTTGTCACTGGCTTTAATGACAACAGGCTTTGTCCAGGAAGTGGGAAATGTAAAAAGATAATGTGATTGGAAGGTTAGAACAACAGCCATCAGATAACAGGAAATCGAAAATTAAAGTTAGTCTAAAGCGATTTTAGTGGTGATATGAATATCATATACTGTGGAGAAGAGATCTAAGAATATGTTCACTGATTAGAAGTTCCAAAAGAATCCACAAACAGTCTTAAGGCATAAAACAGCAGACATCACAGGGGTTTTAACATGCAAAAGGAAGAGGTAGTAAATCAAAACTTATCAGTTCATCCTGTCGACTACATGCAGAGGCAGTGGGCAGGCAGGAGCCAGTGCTGGGGGGAGCCAGCTTAAAAGCCCGCCATGGACAGAGGCTGCTGTCACCCTGCGCTGCCGCCTCTGAATTGGGGCGGCAGGCGGGAGCCAGTCTGCACGGACCAGCTCCCACCTGCCACCCCGTGCTGCTGCCTCTGATAGGCAGCAGCACAAGGTGGCAGGGACTCCCTGGGAGTGGGGCCGGGAGCGCACTGGCTGAAGGCCCCATCTCCGGGGACTATCAAATAGCCATGTAACCACTAAAGGTTGATGCAGTTACACGATTATTCAATTAGACACTATCTAACATTTCTAGAGTTTGTACTCTTATACAAGGTATTGGCGTAATCTCATCTAAAATACCATGTGCAATTCTGGTCTCTTATGTTTAGGAAAGATGAAGACAATCTGTAACAGGTACAGACAAGGGCTACCAGGATGATCTGAGGAATGGAAAATCTACCTCACAAGAGGAGACTCAAAGAGCTTGACTTGTTTAGTCTAACCAAAAGAAGGCTATAGGGAAGATACAACTGCTTCTATGCGTAGATCAGAGAGGGAGATGTACCAGGGAGAAAGAAGAGTTATTTAAGTCAAGTGCCCAAGGGGACACAAAAACAAATGGTTATAAACTGGCCATCAACAGGTTTAGGCTCAAAATTAACTGAAGGTTTCTAACCATCAGAAGAGTTAAGTTCCATAATAGCCTTCCAAGGGGAGCAGTGGAAGCAAAACACCTACGTGGCTTGAAGACTGAGCTTGGTAAGTTTACGGAGGGTATGGCATGATGGGACTGCCTATAATGGCATGTGGCCTATCAGTGACTACCAATAACAAAAATCCCCAACTGCTGGACACAGGACACTAGACGGGGAGGGCTCCAAGTTGCTACAGAGAATTCTTTCCCACATATGTGCCTGGTGGGTTCTGCCCACACACACAGTGTTTAACTGATTCTCCCCCACTCCCCACACATCTGAAATCAGGAAGGAATTTTCGGCATGGGTCACTTGCAGGTTTAAACTAATGTAAATTGTGAATTCTCTCTAACAAAGTCTTTAAATGATGGTTTGAGGACTTGAGTAAGTCAGTCAGGAGCTAGTGGACTATTTCAGAGGGAGTGGTTGAGTTCTGTGGCCTACAATGTATAGGAGAGGTCAAACTAGATGATCAGAATGGTCCCTTCTGACCAGTGTTCCCTCGAAGCTGCATGGCAGCACAGCTTCATATGGAGCCCTGAGCCTCTGACTGGGCGGGGCTGATGAATCACCTGTGAAGCTGTGTTGCTGCACAGCCTAGAGGGAACACTGCTTCTGACCTTAAAAATGTATCACAGATTCAGACTTTAATACACTTACCTATGATAAGTTTAACACACATAAGGTTGCCAGGATAAGTTTTTTGTTAAAAGCCTGGTTAACAGTGAAGAGGGGCTAAGGTAGGCTCCCTGCCTTTCCTGGCTCTGCATGACTCCCATAAGTCACCAGCATGTCCCTGTGACCCCTAGGCCAGGGAAGCGCCTCACACTGCCCCCGCTCTGAGCACCGGCTCTGCAGCAGTGGCACCCATGGACAAGGGCAGCAATATGAGAGTACCTGGCCACCCTGCACCTAGGAGCCACATGGAAATACCAGCAGCTTCCAGGAGCTGCCTGAGGTAAACACCATCCAGAGCCTGTACTCCAACCACCTCCCACACACCTACCCCAAGCTCCCTCCTATATCCTACCTCCTTGCCCCAACCTAGAGTCCTCTCCTAGAGCCTGCACCTCAATCCCCACCCCTGCCCTGAGCCCCGCCCACTCCTGCTCCCAGACTAGCACCCAAGAGCCTGCACTCCAAACCCCTCAGTGACAGCCCTGAGCCCCCTCCTGCACCCCAGAACCCACAGCACCTACACCCCAATCCTCTGCCCCAGCCCAGAGCTCCCTCATGCACCTGAAACCCATAATTTCTGGCCCCACCCTAGAGCCCCACAACCCATCAGAGCCCTCCCATACCCCAACCCCTTGCCCAGCCCCCCTCATACTCCAAAGGCTTTGGCCCCAGCCCCCCAACCCAAAGCCTCCTTCCCAATCCTGAACCCCTCATTTCTGTCCCCACCCTGCAGCCTGCACCCCCAGCCAGAGCTCTCATCCCCGCCCTCTGCCCCAGTCTGATGAAAATAAGTTAGTGAAGGTAGGAGAGAACAAGCAATGGAGGGAGAGTAGAAAGAATGAGTGGGGCCTCAGAGAAGGTGTAGAGCAGGGATGAGACAGGACAGGATGGGGGGGGGGGGAGATGATCCTCAAAGCAACAACTGTCTTCATTATATATCCATTCACAAATGCAGGTCACATGAATATCTATTTTGGCTGCTATGAGTTCCTTAGTCTCCTAAAATATGCCTCAGAAGATTTGACTTTATCTAAAATCCTTAATCTGTTTTGTAATCTATCCTCAATGCTGCTAGTTCTTAAATCAGATTGATTGGACTTTCTGAAATTGAACAAACTCACATTCAGCGTTCAATCACGGTCTTTACTTTCACTATTCTTTCAATCAAGGGAGAGCTGGCTCCCCCTCAGGCAGCAAACTGGATTTATCTTCTAGGGATGAAGGAGTGTGCTTTACTTATTTAACACTATTTTGTCAGATGGAAGGGGGGAAGGGGTGTGCCCTAGAATGGGTGCATGTGCGCGCGCACACACACACACACACACACACACACACACACACACACCCCCCCCCCATCAAGAAGGAAGTCTTCTGAAACTGACTGAAGCCCTGAAAACTGCTTCATTTTTTCCAGAAAAGTATAACAGAGGAAGTGGCAATGCACGTTTTCTCACATACAATGGAAATTCCAAGCAAGATTTGAGACAGTTCCCATGGCCTTTCTGCTGAGAATGGCAATAATGGTGTTGCTTTTTTGAGATTAATATAGTTGTTCATAAGGAACCAGAATACCAAACTCACAAGCCACAGAAGTCACCAACCGAAGAGACAGTAACATTTCATTATCAGCCTAGATTGGATTCATAACAATAGTAAATGATTCAATATACAATTACAAATACCAAGAACCATCTAGTCCTACCCTATTCTCACAGTAATGTTCACTGGCTTTTTGAAACTGAGCAGCTATTATGAAAGTGATAAAGGCAACAGTGCTTGCTGTGAAATATTCTCAGTTGATTTGCTAGAAAACAGGTGCCCACGCACCCCAAACCTCCAACTACTGCTCTTCTCAAACTCAGCAGAGACCACAAATTCAAAGTATACAGAAAATGAAATATCCTCCCACCGCCAGAAAAAATCCCTAACAGTCTAGTTTCAGGAACATTTTTGGGCAGGAAACAGAGCTGCCACTGCCTGTAGCATACCTCTTCTGTGGATTGGTAATTTCAGCTCCCCCAGGCTATCAAATAAGCACCTTCCCAATGTCCTAAATCCATATGTAAAACAAGTGAAAAAAATGAATAATGAGAAAGGGAAGATGGGGGTAAACAGAAGCAACAAAATCCATCTTCAAGCCAGGGGTCCAAGTCTTTTCTTTTCACTTAGTCGGTGAACATCCTTTTTTCTGTATTTAGGAACACAAAGCATCCACTGCAACTATCTACAACACTGTAAGTATACAAGTGACAGAGCTTTCCCTGAAGTAATCAGTATTGTATGACATATCCTTAGCTATGCCAGCTCCTCCGTCTTCCAAAAACAATCCCAAAATGCTATTTCAGATGTTTTCAGTAATTTTCTCTTGGGATGACCATCCCTTCTTTTAAATCATATTACAGTGGCTTTTGCGCAATTTCAAATGTGTTTTTTGTATTTTAATTTTCTGTGCAGCAACTTTGTACTGCATCAATGTATGTTTGCTCCTGAACAGGAGAGAAGGTATTTTATCAAGAAACACATGCAATAGTTTTACTAAAGAAGTCCATATTATACTAAATTTATATGCACACACATTATATTAAATATTATACAGAAAAAAACTGCTTCAAAAAGAATGTTGTGGCTGCACCATGAAACACTAAAAAACTGGTGAGTGCCAGATTTAAGGCTGGCTGTGTAACCTTAATTCAGCCCCTTTTATAGTCTTTAGCAGTATTTCTCAACCATTTTTTTTATAAAATACCCCTTTTCAAAAAAAAAAGTTATAAGTACCCCTAGTACCTACAGTTTTCAGACACACAAATTTTTTTTCTACCACTGCAACATTTATTTAAACAAGTTAATCGTAGCTGGGTGGGTGATGAAATTTTTGGGTGTAAAAAGTACAAAAATTAAAAAGTGATAAAAATTCAGTTTTCTCCAGATTTCAGTTGTGCTGATGTACCCTCCAGACTTCTCTCAAGTACCCCTAAGGTACTTGTACCACTGGTTGAGAAACACTGGTCTTTAGTACAGAGTCATTTACTATTGCTTAAACACAGGACACCACCATTTCTTTCAGTGGACAGGATGGAACTGCTTGAGGATGAATCAATCGCATAGTCAATGAGGCTGTTATCAGTAAGACTCCTACATCAGAGATGGGCAACATGAGTGGTGTCTGTCTCTGTGGCTGCAGGGGATATTGCACGTGATCATGCAACGAAGACTATATCCTAATGTACATGCACAAGCAAGCCGAATTAAGGTTGCATAGGCAGCCTTAACTCTCATATGTCTTAACTTCTGAGTAGCTGATTTAGCAACCCTGAAATTCTTTCAGCATAGTTTGTTGGCATAAGATACACTTGAATGACTTCAGCCTCAGGAATAAATCCCTATCTAAAGGGATTACTGACACGATAAACCATAATGATTGAGTTGTCAAGGATACTGAGAAGATTTGTACTTTGAAGATCATTGACCATAATTGCTACCATCAGCCTACAAGGGAAAAACGTGGGCACTAAAGGGACTGTATTCAATACTTGCAAGACAGTGCCTGGAATCTACATATTAACAATGAGAATTTTTATTGAAAGAAAAAGGGAGGTAAATGACCTTCTGAAAAGTGCCTTATTTTCTAAAATGAAAACTAAAATTTCCCCTAAAATGTATTTCCGCATCTTACTGTAGATTACACATTTATACACAAAGTACCTATGAAAAAGTTAGTCGGAAAAAGTCAGGTGTGTAGAAAAATAACCTTATTTGATCTGTATCTAAAGGTACAAATGCTCGTGTAAGGCCTAATGTTGCATTCCCTCCTCAGTGAGCATTTCCATGTGTTTTAGTGGGAGATTTGGATGCACAAGGACTACAGAGCCAGGAAAACAAAGGATACTGTAATTTCCACACTGCATTAGGGATACAAGAGTTTAACAGGTATTGGTTTCATTTAACAGTTCAACTCCCAGGGGCCGGCAGCCCGTGGGGGCCAGAAACGCCACCAGCCCAGTGGGTCAGGAGCCCACAGAGGTCATTTAACCATGTAACCAATTTCAATTTTAATCTGTAACATAGTAAATCTTTTTTAGAATTTTTTACATCCCGAATCTGCCAAAAATTAATTCCATCCATAGCACAAAAAAAAAAAAAAAACCCAACCAAAAAAACCCACAAAAACCAAAATACTAAATAGACCAAGGGAAAACAAAACTTAGCTGGTATGGATCACATACGTTTCAATGAACCTTTTAACAGTTTCACATCCTGATATTCATTCTCCTTCAAACTAGAAGAATGTGTGAAAGTAGTGCAAGACATAACCTGAACCTCACCCCAACACACTAAGTCTCATATCAAACCTGGTCTCTGTAACGAAAGCCTCTCTCAGCTTTCACTACTGGAACACCTGTCCTCCCCGTATTGTTTATCTGTCATCTTTTGCAGTTTTAGCTCTGAATTACACTATTAAGCTCCTTGTGGGAAGGACCGGTGTTTTCACATTTTCCATAAATCAACAATCGATGCCTATGGCTCTATTCAAAATAATTCTTTGGGTCTGTAACAAAATCCCAGTGAACTCTACCAAGCTTGGAGTGTTTATTCCAAGATTTTCCACACAGATCCATTAAATAATCTGTCCCCATCAGACTTGGCATGAAACATTTCCATACTTTGCTCAACTCCACACCTGCCCTCAGTAGCACGTTATAATCAGGTCACCTGTTGCCCAGGAGCACTGGACAATTACAGAGTATTATACAGGTTATTGTGATAGGGACAGCTTGAACAAGAAAGAATTTGCAGCATTGACAGCCAAAACACACCTTAAAATCATTGTCTAGAAATGCAAGAAGGGAGCCAGGGATATGGCCAGAAGCACCTCTGGAGAGTCCCCTAGATAATCAGGATGGCAGCATGAAGCCACTAGCCCAACAGTGATATGCTGTCCCTAACACAAAGGCAGAGAAAGGAGTTGAACAGCAGAGGCAGTGGTTAGAAGAGAGCAGCTGTCCCCTGGCATAGAGGAAGGGCTAGAGAAGAGAGGCTGCAGTCCCCCCCCCCCCACACACACACAGAGAAGAGGTGACTGCCCATCTAGGCAGAGAGGCAGGAGGTTGTGCATCAGCTGCGCCACCCACACCCTTGGGTAGCTTGTACGCTCCCCCACACCTCACCCCCCAGTTCAGGGCTGTACGTGTGTCCTAGTATGGGAGCAGGGGTTGTGTATATACTCCAACTCCTCCCAAACACAGAAGCTGTGTGCCTCATCCTCCCTCCCAGGGCACTGTGTGTGAGAGTCCCTGTCCCACACAGGGACTATATGTGTGACCTTATTCCTTATCCCACCCTGGCCGGGAACAGCAGCAACGACCGTGTCTGTCTGCCCCGCCAGACTCAGAGGCTGTTTGGATGCCCACTGCTGCCTTCCACACCAGGCACTGCCCACTGCTGCCTTCCACACCAGGCACTGCCCACTGCTGCCTTCCACACCAGGCACAGTCTGCCTGCCACTACCCCCGCCTCATACCCACTGGGCTCTGTTTGTGTATGCGCGTTCCATTCTCCCTCTTCCCCTGTATATGGGTTGTATGCATTTATGTATGTCCCAAACAGCACAGGAGCCATCTCCCACACACACCTGGGCTTTGTGAAGTGTTTCCTGTAAGCTGAGTACCTGGGCGGCCACTCAGGAGAAAAATCAGGTACTGTCCAGTCAATTAGCACAGCGCCCATATCCGGCAGTATGTGTTTACGTTGATGGTGCACATCCACACATGCCTCAGTGCATATAACAAATTTTATTCCACAAATGGATGGAAAAAATTAGAGGGAACATTGGCTCTGCATGCATCCATGTCATCACCCCGGAACAGAGGATCTTAGTGCATGTAAATGTGGGTGTGTGTCTCCCTAACCTGGGCACAGAGGCTCTGTGAATGCACATGTATCTCCGTGTTATCCACCACCAAAACCACACAGGGGCTCAGGGCATGTGTGCATCTCGGTTCGGCCTCCTCCCCCCCCACCCCCGACAGAGGAGCTCTGGGTGTGCGTGCATCTCCATGTCTTCCCTGCCCCCTCTCGCACAGGGGCTCTGTGTGCACACCTCAGTGCCACCCCTTTCACCTCCGGGTTCTGTGCGCCTCTGTCTCTTGTGCCCTCTCCACTCCGCCCCGAGGCTCTGTGCATGTTGTGCCCCTGCCCCGGGGCCGTGTGCGTTTTGTGTTCCCCCCCCAGCACCGAGACTGTGTGTGGGCACGCGCGTTTGTGTGTGCTGTGTCCCTCCCACAGCACCGGGGCTGTGTGTGCATGTTGCGTTTCCCCCCCCCCCCCGCACCGGGGCTGTATGTGTGTGTTGCGTTCTCCCCCCCCCCCCAGCACCGGGGTTGTATGTGTGTGTTGCGTTCTCCCCCCTCCCCAGCACCGGGGCTGTATGTGTGTGTTGCGTTCTCCCCCCCCCAGCACCGGGGCTGTATGTGTGTGTTGCGTTCTCCCCCCCCCAGCACCATGTGTGTGTGCGCGCGCTGCGTTCCCTTCCCCCCCCCAGCACCGGGGCTGTGTGTGTTGCGTTTCCCCGCCCAGCACGGGGGGCTGTGTGTGCGTTTTGTGTCCTCCCCCTCCCCAGCACCGGGGCTCAGTGTGTGTGTGTGTGTTCTCTCCCCCCCCAGCACTGGGGCTGTGTGTGTGTGTGTGTTCTCTCCCCCCCCCCAGCACCGGGGCTCTGTGTGCGTGTGTGTTCTCTCCCCTCCCTCCCAGCACCGGGGCTCTGTGTGTGTGCGTGTGTGTGTGTGTGTGTGTTCTCTCCCCCCCTCCCAGCACCAGGGCTGTGTGTGTGTGTGTGTGTGTGTTCTCTCCCCCCCCCAGCACCGGGGCTCTGTGTGTGTGTGTGTGTGTGTGTGTGTGTGTGTGTGTGTTCTCTCCCCCCCCAGCACCGGGGCTCTGTGTGTGCGTGTGTGTGTGTTCTCTCCCCCCCCCCGAGCACCGGGGCTGTGTGTGCGTGTGTGTGTGTGTGTGTTCTCTCCCCCCCCCGAGCACCGGGGCTGTGTGTGCGTGTGTGTGTGTGTGTGTTCTCTCCCCCCCCCCGAGCACCGGGGCTGTGTGTGCGTGTGTGTGTGTGTTCTCTCCCCCCCCGAGCACCGGGGCTGTGTGTGCGTGTGTGTGTGTGTTCTCTCCCCCCCCGAGCACCGGGGCTGTGTGTGCGTGTGTGTGTGTGTTCTCTCCCCCCCCGAGCACCGGGGCTGTGTGTGCGTGTGTGTGTGTGTTCTCTCCCCCCCCGAGCACCGGGGCTGTGTGTGTGTGTGTTCTCTCCCCCCCCCAGCACCGGGGCTCTGTGTGTGTGTGTTCTCTCCCCCCCCCGCACCGGGGCTCTGTGTGTGTGTGTTCTCTCCCCCCCCCGCACCGGGGCTCTGTGTGTGTGTGTTCTCTCCCCCCCCCAGCACCGGGGCTGTGTGTGTTCCCCCTAAGCACCGAGGCTGTGTATGTGTGTGTGTGTGTGTGTGTGTTCTCTCCCCCCCCCAGCACCAGGGCTTTGTGTGTGTGTGTGGGTCCCCAGCACCGGGGCTCTGAATGCGTGTGTGTGTCCCCAGCACCGGGGCTCTGTGTGTGTTGTGTTCCCCTCCCCGCACTGGGGCTCTGTGTGTGTGTGTGTGTGTGTTGTATTCCCCCTCCCAAACCCCCCGCACCGGGATTGTGTGTGTATGTGTTGTTACCCCCGCCCCCCAGCACCGGGGCTCTGTGTGCGTGTGTGTGTGTTGTAATCCCCACCCCCCGCACCGGGGCTGCGTATGCGTGTTGTGTCGCCCTCCCCGCACGGGGGCTGTGTGTGTGCGTGCGTGCGTGTGTTGTGTCCCCTCCTTCCCCGTACGGGGTGTGTGTGTGTGTGTCCCCCCTCCCCGCACGGTGTGTGTGTGTGTGTATTGTGTCCCCCTCCCCGCACGGGGGCTGTGTGTGTGCGTGCGTGTGTTGTGTCCCCTCCTTCCCCGCACGGTGTGTGTGTGTGTGTGTGTCCCCTCCCCGCACGGTGTGTGTGTGTGTTGTGTCGCCCTCCCCGCACGGGGGTTGTGTGTGTGCGTGCGTGTGTTGTGTCCCCTCCTTCCCCGCACGGTGTGTGTGTGTGTGTGTCTCCCCTCCCCGCACGGTGTGTGTGTGTGTGTCTCCCCTCCCCGCACGGTGTGTGTGTGTGTGTGTGTGTGTTGTGTCCCCCTCCCCGCACCGGAGCTGTGTGTGCGCGCGCGTGTGTTGTGCCCCCCCCCCCCAGTTGCCCGCAGGGAGCCCCGAGCTCGCCGCTCCCGCCCGGCCGGGGCTGGGCAGGGACCCGCGCGCCGCTCACCTCCTTCCACGCCGGGCCGAGCCCATCGCCCATCCCCGCCGGGGCCAACAGGGAGCTACTGGGCCGGGCACCTGGAGCGGCGGCAGGGTCAGGGAGACTGGCCGAGCAGGGAGCGTCTGCAAAGCGCACGTCCGGCCGGGAGCGTGCACCGCCAGGGAGCGTCTGCAAACTGCATGCCCGGGCGGGAGCGTGCACCGCAAGGGAGAGTCTGCAAAGTGCAAATCCGTCCGGGAGCGTGCACAGTAAGGGAGCGTCTGCAAGCTGCAACGCGCGGGAGCATAGACGACAAAGGACCATCTGCAAATTACACACACCCACGGGGGCCATGCACAGACAGCCCCCAAGGTCAAAGGAGCGAATTTTCATGCAAGCCTCTCAAAAGATCTCAGCTGATCTAGAGAGACAAGTGTGATAAGATTTTTTTATGAGACAAACTTCCGAGCTACAAAGACATGAAGAAGAGCTCTGTGTAGCTCAAAAGTTTGTCTCTTGCACCACCAACACAACTTGGTGCCATAAAAGATCTCATTGCACCCACCTTCTCTAATATCCTGGACCCAACAGGGCTACACCAGTCCTTATACCTGCTCAGGCAAGGAGAAATATCACATTCCCAATGTGCATGTGTGTGTGCATGCATACATGCACCCATCACCAGCAGAGAACATCAACATGTTACCAACATGACTAAAGACTGCTTGCAATCTGCTAGTTTAAGTACTGTCAGGAGCATGCACAAGCCCATGAAAGGAACATCTGCAAAGCATCGGGAGATCTGGTACAATAATCTAGTCTAATTAACCATCATCCACCAACTGCCAGATCAATAAAGAACTTTGTACCATAAGGGTGCAACCAGGAGCCATTTATAAATTCACCTCCCCACTACAGATTGCACAAAAGCTAAATCTGATCAGGGACTGTCTGCAAGCTTCTAACCTTCCCTTGCCAAAACCACTCCCCAGGACACATGCTGGCTCTGGGGATGCATAAGTGAGTAGGTTTGGCCCTCAGAAATAATAGGAGGTCTACATGGCTCCTTTTTGTGCAAAAACCCCCTCTTGCGCAAGAGCCGTTCTTCCTGAAAAAAAAGCAGCAGAACGGCTCTTGCACAAGAGGGGGTTTTTGCGCAAAAGCCCCTTGCGCAAAAATGGTGACTCATTAAGTATGCAAATGAGGCACAGCGTTATTCACTGCTTTGCCTCATTTGCATATTTTCATGCGCAAGAGAGGGCAGTGTAGACATAGCAGGGTCTCGGCAATGTCTACACAGCAGCCTTATTTCAAAATATTTTCAGTTATTCTGAAATAACCTAGCACATGTCTACACTGCAAGCCTGTTATTTCAAAATAAATTCAAAATAATGGGCTTCTTAATCTGACTCCTGTAACCCTCATTGTATGAGGAGTAAGGGAAATTGGGGGAAGAGTGCTCTATTTCAAAATAACTGCAGTGTAGACAGAGCCAAAAGTCGAAATAAGTTATTTCAATTTAAGCTACACAATTAACGTAGCTCAAGTTGCGCAGCTTATTTTGGGTTTAGCCCTGCTGTGTAGATGTGCCCTCACTGTCTCCCTTTTCGTCTTCCATTGCCAGTCTCTCCACTCTTTTTTATTTTCTTGCCACTTTTATTTTTTTTTGGCCAGAACTTGATCCTTTCTGCCTGCAGTTTTCAAGGGTCCTGTCCTCTTCTGATGTTCCAGTCTCCTCCCTCAATCCTTTTCCTCCTTTGCATTCCTTTGTCAGGCCTGGTCCTATTTTCCTTCATCATCGTCCTGTTCCCACCTCAATATTTTGCACCTGTATCATGTCTCATCTTCCCTTTTCACACATACCCACAACCACTTCAAGGGTTGACAAGGGCTGATTCAGCTGTTGCTCAGAGCCTGACAGGATAAGCATAAAGCTATAAGTTTGGCTTCTTCCTCTTCCCCATTCTCTGTGTCTCCCCTTTGCTGCCTGAGCCACTCTCCATCCTGCACTGACAGTTACCAAGAAAGAAGCCAGGAAGTGGAATGATAAAGACAGGATAGGAGGCAGTAGCCCCTAGTGTTTGGTAGAAGGACCTGCATGGGAACCTTAGTCCCCTGATACACACATGAGTTGTGAATTAAATATATTTCAACTAGGATGCATGATAGCGGGGCAAATCTTGTCACAATAGTGGGTGATGTTTGGCAGGTAGAGACCTGCTATCAGTATGTTTAGACATGGAGATGTCTCCCAAAACAAGTGTGATAGTGATCTGAACAAGATTTTCCCTGTGATATTAATCATGCCTTTTGCAGGATGTGGATTAATTACATCAGCTAACTTTTTTCTAAACATTGCATAGTGAAGAAATATTTACAGTACCATATATTTTTCTAATTTTCCATTTAGTAAGTTGTTTATAAAATATAATTTAAAAAATACTAAACTGCCTAATCTAATATGCAGTGTTCGAGGCAAAATGGTGTAGCATTTTATAAGGGAGGAAATGAATAAATTGTGAGTGGTTCTATTTAATGCAGCTCTTTGAGAAGTATGTTTCCCCAATCTTCATGAACATAAGAACATACTGGGTCAGACCAAAGATCCATCTAACCCAGTATCCAGTCTTCCAACAGTGGCCAATATGAAGTGCCCCAGAGGGAATGAACAGAACAGGTAATCATCAAATGATCCCTCCCCTGTCACCCATTCCCAGCCTCTGACAAACAGAGGCTAGGGACACTATTCCTGCCCATCCTGGCTAATAAGCATTGATGAACCTATCCTTCATTAATTTATCTAGTTCTTTTTTTGAATCCCATTTAAGTCCTGGCCTTCACAACATCCTCTAGCAAGGAGTTCTACAGGTTGAGTGTGCGCTGTGTGAAGAAATAGTTCCTTTTGTTTGTTTAAAACCTGCTACTTATTAATTTCATTTGGTGACCTCTGGTTCTCACGTTATGGAAACAAGTAAGTAATTTTTCTTTATTCACTTTCTCCACACCACTCATGATTTTATAGACCTCTATCATTTCCCTCCTTAGTCTCCTCTTTTCTAAACTGAAAAGTCCCAGTCTTTTTAATGCATATATCTTAAGAGAAAGCAAATAGAAGGGTGACATCTGGTGGCCAATATCACTCAAGTGGTTGATATGAATAATGCCCTTTAATAAGGATTCTAAAGTAAAGTTTCTAATTTTGGATAAAAACTGTACAAGCTAACTTAAGACTTGAAGAAGAATTTGTACAGTTTATAGTAAGCTCTGCAAACGTAAAGTTCATAATCCTGTATAGAGGTCTTCATGTATTGTGAACTATCAGAAACTGACTACGGAAATTAATCAAAATTGTGTCACATGTAATTGGATGTCTTTTTTATTACAATACACAAAGTCTTAGCATTTAATACTATCCAACAAATTTTTCTTCACACAATGCATGCTGAAGGACATTTGTTTGTAACCACAACATCAGAGCCATCCTCAACAATGATGTTGTGCAAAATGGAGTTTTATATTTCATCAAGTATTATTCTGTGACCATGTGTTGCCATTTGGAAAATCTCACTGAGATTTAATGAGAGGTTTGGGATTTGAAATTTTCCTAGGCCTCCAGTGATCAAAGCCCTGGACTTCTTCCTGTGCAAAAAGATGAGTAGGCTTCTGAAAAGTTCCACTATGATTTGCACTGAGGCTCTTGTGATAATGAAACAAAACAGGTGAAATAACGATGCCTGTAAAACTCTTTCATTTTCTTCCACTTGTCATGATTGTAAATTAGCAAGCTCACATCCACTGGCTGACCCCAAATTAGACATTTTGTTTCAGAATGCTCAAATATTAAAATATCATTTCATCAAACAGCATGTAGCTGCTTAAAACAAAACTCCCAACAAACCAGTCATAGAACAAAAGGGAAGATCCAATGTTTATACCATAAAACTTATGATCTAGCTTTTTCATCCACCAGTAGAAAATACATTACAAAACAACTTCCTACTACCTAGTCTGTTTTACAAAATGTTTTACAAAGCTAAATAAAAGAATGAAGGAATAATAGAGAATTAACCAGACAGATGAGAGTTGGGTAGATTGCTCAGACATCACCAAAACAGGGAAAGTGGAGGGAGTGAGAAGGAAAGAAAGAAGTGTGTTGTGTGGTTTGATTTATTTTAGATCCAAGGAAAACCAGGACACTCCCGAGAGACTTAACTACTTTCTTATTTATTACAAGCTTTAAGCAGTTAATATAGTTATTTAAGTTTTACAAGCCTTAAAAACAATTACTAAAGCAATTAATACAGCACAAAGCAATGCAAAAGCAATTAATAGAAGATCTACTATAATACAACAATTAAGCCTAGTACACTTACACTTCACCATATGCTACCTACAGTACCAGGCAGGAGCAGAAGCGGCCCTAGACGAGCTGCCGGCAACTGGCGCCCTAGGTGAAACATGCGATCAGCGCGCGATCAGCACCCCCGCCTCCAAAGCCCTCAACGGCCATTTATCTTGGCGCCCTAGGCGACCGCCTAGTTCACCTGTATTGACGGGCTGCCACTGGGCAGGAAGTCATGGCTCCTTTTCTTCCCAACCGTCGGAACACCATGCACTGATGTAGCCGGTCTAAAGGGCCTATTTACTTCTACTTACAACAAGTGGGACATGTGGGTGAATCCTGCTCACTCCCTCCCATCGATTCTTCATACTAAGCCTATTTTATAGCAATTAATTTTCCAATTAATTATATATTATGTAAGATACTTAAAATGCTCAGTTCCCCTATTTAGGATACATCCTGCTACTCAGGATGTTGCAAAAACTACGTGTGTAGTTAACAGTTTTATGGCTATATCTGTAATTTTTGCTTATCAGAAACAGAAGTACCAGTACAAGGTTGCTTGTTGTGTGTTCTTGAAGTTGTCTCTCAGTACCGCTTAATCTGCATTGTTATGCAAAACATTCCTGCCTCTCAAAGCTTCTCTCTGGACCTTGCCTTCATGCTTATGTGCACCAGACTTGAGACAGGCCTGGGTTTTGCTTTTTAGAGATCCACACTGTGGTCAAGGCAGACATCACTATTTATTGTCAAGGGAGGGCTGTCCAGGCTCCCCTAACAAAGGGAAAGGTAGAAAAAGGCAAAGGGGGAGTTAAAGCATGGGGAGAGTTAAGGATCAATATGTTGCATGGCAAGATTGCCTTTTTATTTGCTTATTTTTATTTGTATGTATAACATTCAGCTATAGCTTTTTCATGGAGCTATGTGCAGTAATAGCCAAGGATTTTTTTAAAGTTTATTCTCTTGTTCCCTTGAGTTTCTTTGGCATGTTCTTTCCTGTTCTATAGCGAGGAGCTTTCTGAAATTTAAATTACCCCTATTTACACCAGCAGAGGAACTGAACCAGTGAATTCAGGCAAGAACAATCTCATATAATAAGAAAGTCACACTTTAAAAGATTCCATAAATTGCTTCTGTTTTTTCTGGTTGATAATTTTTCTGTTCCCCTGAAGTTGAAGATACAATCCTGTCACTGATGAATCACAAGAACTCCTCTGTGTCATATCAAGGGATGACATTTCCTTGCCAAGGTCAGCCTCAGGTTCATGGAAGAGACAGGCAGAGTTGGCTTTCCTGCCAGGGTCAGGCGCAGATTAGCAGTGAAGACAAGCAGACTGGGTAACATTGTCACATCCTCATTAACATGCATGGGCTTATGATGATGAAGATCTGGCTTATTTAGCAGACAGGACTGAAGCATTGTTTAAAAGGCCTTGAACCTCTGTGAGCCAATTATAGATGTTGAAGGGGATATGGACTCTACACTAAGGGATAGGGTTGAATTAAGATACACAACTTCAGCTACGTTAATCGCATAGCTGAAGTTGAAGTGTCTTAACTCGACTTTTGGCACTGTCCACACTGCAGGAAGTTGAAGGGAGAACATTCGCCCTTTGACTTCCCTTACTGCTCATGGAAGCAGGACTAACGGCATTGACCGGCGTGCCCCTCTCAGTTTGAATTAGCTGTCTTAACTAGACTCGCTAATTTGAACCCTAGAAGATTGACAGCGGCAGCTTTGATCTTCTCTGTAGTATTGATGTACCTTCTATGGTGTTGTTAAATAGAACGGGCCTTCATCTGCTTTTCAAATCAAATGGGCTTGATTCTCCATTGCATCTCTTGTGACCACCCACTAATTAGAATAGTAAAGTTTTACACCCACTTCACACAGCTGTGCACATGCTACAAAGGCACACAGTATTTTTAAATTTGTGTACAAACTAAAATGGCATTTTTGTCACTAAACAAGATAACACTCACAGCAGATTCACTTCAGCTGAAGCCATGGCAAGTTTCAGTCCAGGAGCACAACACAGAACCTAGTAGATAAGAAGTTAGGGACCCATAGCAATGAGCAGACAATGACCAATACTTGCTGGGTTCATTTATAGCTGGCATGGGCAGTCTCTCGTGAGCTGTGACCAAGAGAGGGTAAACTATTGTTATTTAATCACAAGCCCTGCACAGGCTGCATGAATTCTCTACAGCTCATGTTGTTTTGTTTGGGCTTCTTTTTCTAAAATATCTCTTTGACCCAGGAGGAATTAGGCCTCACTGAAATCTTTACTCAGCTCACAGTGAAGACAATGGAAAGACTCCCTTTTACTACAGTGAGAGCTGGAGATGAGGCTCTGTGATGTTCCAGATAGGAGTCTAAGAGCAAGTAAGCAGGGAAGCTGCCTTGGTAACCACTTGAGATGTTAGGGTGTAAATGACTAACTGCTTAACTGATAAGCAGATGCTTATCGGTTAATGGTATTGGTTACATGCAGCCTCCTGGAGTGACAGTTTTGCTGCAGCAAGGCAGTGAAGCCTCCTTCTCGAGAATCTGGTGGGCAAGAGTTGCCTGCTCCATTCCTCTCCAGGAGCTGGGCCAGCTGGGGCTGGCAGCCCCGATTCTGGGGAAACTTCGCTGCAGGCCCTGCAGTGCAGCATGTGTAATCCTGTAACCACTGAGCTTTTCTGTGGTTACACGGGTTACCCTAGTACACAATTTTTAACATCCCCAATAACAACGTCCCAGAGGTGCTGACCTGTTTTGCTGGTCCATTTTTGGGGTGTTTTTATTTTTCTCTGATCCTCAGTGGTCAGACTTTTTTTTTTCAGCCTCCTCAGTGGTGGTAAGGAAGCAGGAAGAGAGGGGGAATGGAACACATTTTCCACCCTGGCTGGCAAAAGGGTGAAGGTCGCGCCTGGGTTCTACCCTTTTCATTCTTTCGCAACCTCCTGTGCAGCTCAGAGTTTAACTCAGCAGCTCTTGAGGTTCTCAATGGTTCAACCATTCTGGAACTCATCATCTGCTGATTTAAACACAAAGGATGTGAGCTGCTACTTACCTTGAGTACTCATCCAGCTGTACATGAGTGAAAAAGCCTCTGTACACGGACTTCTAAAATGTTCTATGAATATGGTAGGATTTTATCTCAGCATCTGAGGGGCATGTCCCCTTATGTCATAACTTCCTTGTTTTCTGTTGTTTTGTCCTTCCCAGGTTTGTTGTCCATTTCTCCTGTTGGTCTAAATTTAGATTGTAAGCTCAAGTGGAAGATCTTATCTTTCCCTTTTTCAGTGGAGTTCCATGAATCTCTATGGGTATGTCTACACTGCAAAGTTAATTCGAAATAACAGCCGTTATTTCAAATTAACTTTAATAGCGTCTATACATGCAAACCGCTATTTCAAAATTAATTCGAAATAGTGGAGAGCTTAATTTGAATTTGGTAAACCTCATTCTACGAGGAGTAGCTCCAAATTCAAAATAGCTATTTCGAATTAAGTGCTGTGTAGACACTTAATTCGAAATAGGGGGCCTCTAGCCCTTCCCAGGGACCCCTGGTGGCCACTCTGGGCACAACCAGGAAAACTTACTCTCCTCTCCCCCAGCCCTGGAGCCATTAAAGGGGTAGACCCTGGCTACAGTGCCTGTGCCAGCTCCAAGCCTGCCAGCCCAGAGCCAGCAGTGGCCACCGGGGCCCCTGACCCAGTGGCCCCAAAACATAAGCCAGCAAGCCACTGGCAGCCAGCCCTCCACCACTCCCCAGGAGCAGTCTGCCAGCTCCCAGGAGCCTGAGAGGGGCTGGAGAAGGCAGGCACCTTCCTGGTCCAGGGTGGAGATCATGGACTTTATTCAGGTTTGGGGGGGATGCCCCCAACGTCCATGATCTCCGCACTAGATGGAGGAATGCGGCCGTCTATGGCAGGATAGCTGCCAGCCTGGCCACCAAAGACCACATGCGAACCCAGGAGCAGGTTAGCATGAAAGTCAAGTTGGTCTGGCGAGACCCCCAACCCTGAGCCCTGAGCTTCCCCTCCCCCTTCTTCCCCTTGCTTCCCCTTTCCAGCTCCCTCCTCCCAGGTTTCCCCCTCCCCTCTTCCACCCTCTCTCTTCCCCTCTCCCACCTCCTTTTCCCAGTCTCCCCAGAGGTTCATCCTCCCCCCCAGTTTTGTTCCATAAACCCAGTTTCTATTTTTGAACATACTTGTCTTTTCTTTGACATCAGGAAGGGGGGGCTAGGGAGGGGTAAGTGGAAGGATGTGAGGGAGGAATGGGGCACGAGCCCCCGGTGGGGAGGACCAGGGAGGCTCTGAGGGCTCCTCGGGTTGGACACTCTCCCTCAGGGCCTCCTGGATCCTGACAGCCCCCCAATGGACCCCCCGGATGGCAGCCTGCAGCAAGTGCAGCGGGCTGATGGCAATGACCCCATGAGATGCACCGGCATGCCCAGGGGCAGCTCTGGCTCCATGTGGCCGAGTGCTGTGGTGTCCCGAGTGCGGGCACTCAGAGCACTCCAAGACAGGACTGCTTTGCTGTCCCTCATCGAGGTAGACAAGCAAGCGAGGAACCCTGAGAACTGTCTGTCCGGGGTGGGGGTAGGGTCCCTTTAAGCACGGAGCTCAGTTAGCCTCAGGCAGCAGCCCCACACACTAAGTCCTAACCTGATTCCCTGCCAGCACTGGTTCCGGCCAGCCTTAACTTCGTTTCAGGGTCCACTCAGTGTGGACACGCTATTTCAAAATAGCAAAACACTATTTTGAAATAGGTTTTGTGTGTAGATGTGTTAATTCGAATTAGCTTAATTCGAATTAACTATTTCGAATTAAGTTAACTCAAATTAACGCTGTAGTGTAGACGTACCCTATGATGCTATGTAGAAAAGAACAATAAATGATGTTAAGCTTATGAAATGGTATTAAATACTCATTTACCCTCCATGAAAATCACAGCAGTAATTGCAGCATATCTCATAGATACGCAAGAAAAGCCTGACTCAAGGGAATCAAATTCTACTCTTATTTACTACTGTGCAACCTCACTGATATTAATGGTCTTGTACCAGTGTATGAGAGAGAAGAATTTAACCAATGGTGTCTACTTAAATCTCAGTGGCAATATTACCACTACATCAAAGATCTCTAGCATCATACTTTAATCAACATCATGCTCTTTTCCAAAGCAAGTGTGGGGAATAAAAAGGCAAGTTTGAGTACTGTGTACTATCCAGTGAGTCTCTGCATGCTAATGTTCTTTGAGAGCCACAAAATCCAGAACACTGGAGTGAGTTCTGGATTCTGAATTTGGGTGCAGATCCAACTTTTAGGGCCAGTCAGTACTTATGGCTATAATAAGTCAAACCAAAATCCAAGCACCCATTAATCCCCTAAGCTTTGACAGGGTTCAAAATCTGCATGTGAAAATTGTCCCCAGCTATAATTATTTATTAAGCTTCTTTAAAAAATACCTTTAAGAACATAAGAATGGCCATACTGGGTCAGACCAACAGTCCATCTAGCCCAGTATCCTGTCTGCCGACAGTGGCCAATACCAGATGCCCCATAGGGAGAGAACACAACAGGTAATCCTCACGTGATCCCTCCCATGTCACCCATTTCCAGACATTCATCTTTGATGAATTAGACAATTTACAGTGTAGACTCCAAGAAGTATAAGATAGGTAAGAGCAACCTTCACTTATGCTAAAAAGCATTGCCAGCACCAAAAGGTTAAGAAAACAACACATGTCAAATAATTGCAATTGACATCTTCTCTTCCTCAGTGTAGCCAAATGACATTTGACTTGTAGCAGGCATTAGGCTGTGGGGTTTAAAACAGATGTGTTTTACTTCAAACCTCCTTTAAAAGGAACTGCTGTTGCTATTTTGGTGATTAAAGTTTTAAAGTGGAGGTGAACACCAGAGATTGTTTTTACACTGAAACGGGCTGCTTATAAGGGAATTGGTGTGTTGAACTGTAATCAGTGGCAAAACAGGAACTTCACTGGGGGCAGGAGTGGGTTCCTGTTACAGCTAGAGATGAGCAGAAGTTGGAAGTTTTGGATCAGCGGATCTTAACAGCTCCACAAGAAGGACATGTCACTCTGAGATTATGCTTTAGGCCATATGTTCAAGCATGGAAGATTCCTTATAATATAAGTATGCTGATTGTAAGGTGGTACACGATAACAAGGTACCTGGCTCAAGGACCCTGCATAAAAATACAGAGCTGTTCATTTGACTCACTCTGGCAAGCAGACCTGTTTGGTCCCATTAGCGCCAAGCCAAAAATAGACAAGATTGAGAATCCCTAAAAGGAAATTTAATCTCAAAATGAGGAATAATTTTGTTGTTATTTGATTTAATAATAAAGGAAAACACCAAGATGGGAATAGATTTGAACAATATCTGGCGTAAGTTTGCACTAGGGATGTAAAATCCCATTTAATTGGTTAACTGGTTAACCATATTATTTAACTGATTAACCAATTAAAGGAGAGGGTGGGCAGGGGGGTCACACCAGCTGGGCTGGAGCAACAACCCCCTGCCACTGTGCTGGAGCAGTCCCCCTGCCGCAGGCAAGGGCTCTACCGGCATCCCGGTCAAATCAGCCACTGCCTGCAGGGTGCTTGGGCCTGTTGCAGACAGAGGTTATCAGAAGTGCCCCCCCGCCCCATGGGCTGGTGCAGCCCCCTGCCTAGATCCAGCCCCAAGCAGTTAACTATTAAGGATTAGGCTTATCAGTTAAACATTCACATCCCTAGTTTGCACCGTTGAGTGTTGGTTGGAAATGATACCAACACACAGGCAACTGTGGAGTTTTATGCTTTACAATTATCTTTCTAGTTTACCCTGAATGACATCTCAGATATAAGAGAGAGAAGGTGGGTAGAATAATAACTTTGATTGCACCAGCTTCTGTAGGTGAAAGTGATAAGCATCTGAGTTTTCAGAGAGCTTTTTTCAGGTCTGGGAAAAGTATGCAGAGTATCACAGCTAAATAAAGGTCAATAGTCAAGGCAACCTAAAACAATAAGCTACACACTACTAAGACAGTAACTTTGTTACCTAATAAAGCAGCTATCGTGCATTCAACAAAACACTTGACCTTATGCATTGGTACTTTCCTGCCAACCCCAAACAGAGGCACAAAGGAAGACACCCAGAGCAAACGGATTTATTGCTCGTGACAAGACTGCTATGTATTGCAATGGCTGCTCAGACAAAACAAAATCAAACAGCAACAAAAATAAACCACCACTGGCATTGCATGAGCTTCCTCTTATTAAAGGGAAATGTTTTATCATATTTGATAATCCCTCTGTAGATAGATGTAATTCTAACCAGAGCCCTGACTGACATTTTATTTACTTAGAAATGCTATCATTTAAAATATTCAAAAAACGAAAACAATTGCCATCAAATGGACAGTCAGATGACCTACCTTTGCCAGCATGCAACCCCACTCTTGCTCATAGACAGTAAATACTCTTCTAGACATAGAACTTAAAGGCAAAAGCAAAATTCATTATATTAATCTTGCAATGCATCCTTAGGGCTGCTAAACTCTTACTGTGCGGACTTACAAGAAGGAGTTACTTGCACATCTGAAGACCTTTTGGAGAGATTCACCCCCTCCACCTTCTGAAAAAAAAAAATCAGCGCTGTGAACAGATACATTCAACTCAATTGGGCATGTCTATACTAGGAACTTATTTCGAAATAACTAAATTTGAAATAATAACTCCTGAAATAACTATTTTGAAACAAGCTTTTTCCCTGAGGAAAGCAGGAGTACAGATTTTGAAATAACCAGCCTGTTATTTTGAAATAATGGGCGTGGTAGTGTGGACGCTTTGCTTATAATTTCAAAATAACTCCCTAGGAGACCAGGGCAATGACAGTTTCTATAACACAGCTCACAGAGCAAGGATTAGCTCTAAGATAACTAGATCCCAGGCTATTCAAGACTTGATAAATAACCACCTTGAACCAAATCTAGAAGGGAACCAGCAGTCAGTGCAAGTCATATTATGTGCTCAAGGCAGTCTGCTCAATTTAATGGACATTGTTTCACACACACACACAAGAAAAGGCTAGTAGGAGACAGCATATATTTGTGCATGAAATCCACATACCAGTCTATGGATTGTAGAAAACAGAGGGGAGGGTAAGAGGTTTTTTAAAAGGCTATAATTTTATTTTATCTTGCTTTTTGCTATTGTCATATGATGGATCAGCAATGACTGACATAGTACAGTCCTATGTCTAGACTGCAGAGTTTTTCCAGGATACCTCCAGTATCTGCCATATCCAGGGAACGCGTCCACTTTTTCTGAACAGTTTCCGAAAAAGCGGGCATGTTCTTTTGGCATCACTGTATTCCTCATTTTATGAGGAATAAGGGATCTTCTGAAAGAGGAGGTTTTTCCAACATTTAGCCTCGTATAGATGGGCCACGTGTCAGAAAAGCCTCTTCCAAAAAAACAAGCGGAAAAAGGTGTGCAAATTGCGGTTCACAATTTGAGTATCTTTTTCAGAAAAAAAAATTGCAGTTTAGACATAGCCATGTCATCTCTAAATCCAGACCCAATGGGGTAGTATCTCTCAATTACAGTGAAAAGATGAGAGCTTTTTAGTAGGGCTTGCTTTTCTTTCAGCTAGCACTGTTTCCCCCATTCTGGACATCCAGGCTGCTTCCCTTCTCGCTGCAGCTCAAGCAACTGGATCAAAGTTTTGGCACTATGCACTGTGGCCACACTTCCTCTGTTCTCACTTACTGTCAGATGATTTATTCCAAAGCTGTAAAACTTCTATAGCAATATTCATAACATACTCCAGGCCACTTATATATGGTGAACACCCTCCCATGCTCCCAGAAAATCATGCGGTAAAGATCCCACTCCTCATCTGATCCTTGGGCTCCTAAGACATTCAGAGTGGGTACAGCTCTGGAAAATACTGCTAGCAGGAAGGAAATTAGTGATAAGAAATTTTCTGTTCTGCTGCCAGTGTCGCTCACTTCTGGGTGTCTGGGATGTAACAAGCAGTGAACAGATGTAGGCAGGGTTATAGTAAAGGTCAGAAAGAAGAGAGGAAAAAAAAGATGTTGTCCCGCCCCTTTTATAGGACTTGCGCAAAAGGCAAAATTATTTTGGGGCAAGCAACTTGCTGTGAACAAAAGCCTGACAGGGGGGTCATCAGTGAAGGACAAGACTATAACAGCCTCTCTCCCTGCACCAAATAAAAAACAAACCCTAGATAACTTCAGGGAGGATAGGTCCATCAATGGTCATTAGCCAGGGTGGGCAGGGATGGTTTCCCTCGCATCTGTTTACCAGAATCTGGGAGTGGGTAATCACTTGATGATTACCTGTTCTGTTCATTCCCTCTCAGGGCTGGTAATAGACATTGCCAGGCGCTGAGCAAGGTGTGTATGTGCGGGTTTGACTCAGTGCTGCTCGCAAGGGGCTGGCCTTGGGCAGAAGGGGCACGGCCAGGGGCCAGTCCTCAGCACTGCCTGGAGCATACCACATGGGCTCTGGTGGTAATTTAAAGGGCCTGGGGCCCAGAGCCCCAGGCCCTTTTGAATCATCAGATCCTGGAGCAGCTGCCTCTCCTCCCCCCATTGGCAGCCCTGTTTCCCCTGGTGTTGCCCACTGTTGGAAAACAGGTTTCTGGGCTAGATGGACCTTTGGTCTGACCTAGTATGGCTGTTGTGATGTGCTGATAGTGCTTGAAAAAAAGTAGTTAGCAAGAAAGCCAGTTGGCTGCCTTGCAAATTTACAATGTGAATGCGTTTGCTTTTTTGTGCCTAAGACATTTCTAGGGTTCGTGTGCTATATCGGGTGACTTTCTTTGGGACTGGAATTTCTGATGCCTTCACAATGCATAACCTAATCCATCTAACAATGGAAGACTTGTAAGCTTTGAATCCTTGGCATTTTGAGTGTAAAGATAGACAAAGTGGGTGGATCCCAGAGTCTGAATGTCTATACCATAATTAAACAGCCCCTTATCCTGAGCCTCATGAGCCCTAGTCAGCTGGCATGGGCCAGCTATGGGCAGGCCCCCGATGGCAGGGCAAAGGGAGCAGTTGTCCCAGGGTTTGGTGATTCAAAGGAGCCTGAGATGTCCGACAGTAGCAGCGACAATGGCGGACGGAGCCCTGGGCCTTTAAATCATTGTTGGAGTTCTGCGCTGTGCGCTCCGGGTAGCACTAAGGGCGGGAGGGGGAAATTCCATGCTCTGGGCAACGCTTTGGACTGGCTGCCCCGGCCCTGCCCCTTCTGACTGAGGACCTTCCCCTTCTGGGGGGCACAGAGCTGTCCGCCCACCTTGCCCACCAGCCCACGGATGATGTCGGTGCCGCTGGCTGTGGGTGTTGAATTGCAGAGGTGAAAGCAAGCTGAAACAGGTTGGTACGATATACGGGTAAGAAAGTGGTCAAAGTAGCTTTTTGTCCAGCTAGCGGCAGTGCTTTAACATGGCTGTGTAGTTGCGGCTTCAGCACTGAGGGAGAGCTTTCCCAGTACTGTAATAAAACCACCTCCATGAGAGGAATAGCTCCCAGCGCTGTAGCACTGTTTAGACTGCCACTTTACAGCACAGAAACTTGCGTTGCTCAGGGCAGGTGTTTTTCACTCACCCTGAGTGAGGAAAGTTTCAGTCCTGTACGTGGCAGTGTAGATGACCATGTCAGTATGAAATTTAAGTTACTTTCAGCCCTGGTATAGATACACCTCATCCAATGCTACACAGAACAGAGGGACCCATGGCTGCAATGTATAACCCCTTTACTGATCTGAGTGAACCCCCACACTTCGAATGTACAAGTAGCAGATTGGTTAACGGACCAAGTAGATTGCTAAAGATGGAAGGCCAGATTCTGCAATAGATCACTATTAACTTAGTCATGGTTTGTCATAACATTAAAGAGTCTTTCTCCAGACCGACTATGTAATTCAGCAGTGTAGCAGGTGATGCAGCATTAAAGCAGAAGTTTAAAGAGGCCAAGTGCTTTTTTGTTAAATAGGATGTAGATTTGTGGCTCACTGAGTTGGTTCTTTACAGAGTCATTGGGGACCAGAATCAATGACAAGCAGAAAGGGCAAACTTTCTTTTGGAAGAATCAGAGCTTAGAGAATTGTGATAATTCTTTTGTCAGCAGAGGTAGAATAGGGAGTTAGATCAAACCAACACTGGGGAGGGTGCTAGAAAAGAGAATATTGTGCATATGATTTAACATTAGTCATTGCCCTAAAAGCAGTGCGCACTGCATTACATAGATACATCAAATCACACAGTAAGATAAAATGTCAGCAACCTGCTTTCAGCACGTCTAATTGTGCTCTTCCCTGTTGAAGCTGGAAATAGAGAAAAAGAGCAGTGTCAATGCTGCAGTCATTTCTATAACCATCCAGTCATCAGGACGAGGTTTACAATGACACTGTGGTGATGGACCCATACTGGGAAGGCATCCACCATGGACCTGCCTAATCCATCCCCCAACTGGGTCTCTTGCCTGGGGCAGTCCAGGACCCAAGCTTTGGTGTGTGAGTGATTCTAAGCTAGCAAGTCCTGCTAGACTCTGCCAAATGGGCCGGGCAGAGCTGCTGGCTGTGTGGCTGGTGGGCATGGCCTGGACAGGTGGGCTTTTGAGAATCACATCCCAGGGATTTGCTCTGCTCCTCAGCACAGCTCTGATTCTGAGCAATCTGCTGCCCAGCACCTGTGAAGCCCTGCTCGCCTCTCCCGGGCTGAACTGCCTAGGACCATGCAGAAGCCAGGCAAATCTCAGCCAGTGGAAGAGAAGAAGAGGGGGCAGGGATGGGCCCCATCAAATAAGTGGGTCCTGAGAGAACCCAGCCCAGGAAGGCCCCGCTCCCATTCTGATCTAGCTAATTGTGCCACTCCTGAGAGTCCAGAGTGATACCTGCTGCAGGACCAGCCTGGAGCACCCTGCCGGCTCAGCCTGGTAGACATAGTCACCTTCCAGTGGGGCCAGTGAGTGTGTGCTAGGGGCAGGGCATGGAGTAGTGGGTCTGCGGGAAGGGATCTGTGGGAGGAAGCTAGGCAACAGGGTATGGGGAGATCTGAGTGTGCTTGGGGTGTTGGGACTCTTGGGTAGTCCACCTGGTTACAGGGCACTGTCTGTGATGCACGCTGCAAATTATCACCATGTTTTAAAATTTGTATTCTGTAATTTGCCAGAAGCACTTGAGGAAGGTATTTCCTGTCTGAATTGACAGCTTGCTATCCCTTTTCACATTTTAGCTGACTCAGTCATGACTTCATGTCAAATTGCTCATGCCATACCGTGATGTGTTGTCTGATCACATGAGCTCAGATGTTGTCTTCAGTGCAGCATAAGATGCCTGCTTTGGGAAAGAATACATCTGAAAATCCTGGAGAAAGGCACGATTTGATTTGAACTTGTTCAGGCAGATATTTGACTTCAATAAGAAAAAAAATCCATAGCATAGTAGTGCATTATGGAATATGACTGTAATGAATTTAGATATAAATGTGTTCAGAACAATAATAAATGTGGCATCTTTTACAATATTTATTTGAAAATGAATGGGATGGCATTTTTTAAATAGGTTAGATATATGAAAAATATATCACATTATCACAAATGTATCATGTAATCTGATGTGATTTGTATTATTCTTTCTAGTACTTTTTATTTCTTCATCACATTTGCACAAAATATACACAACTAGATGTTGTTTATAATTCTATTACCAATTCACTCCAATAGAAATAAAAAATATTTTTCATAGCACCACAAATATCCAGGATGCATTATTATGTGGACTTGTGATGCCAAGAATGATCATTTTTGGCTAAATTCTGGAAAAGATGGACTGTATTTAAGGCATTGTCTTAAGGTCTTAGAAGATTTGGGGGTTAATTTATGGCTCTGCCACAGACTTCCTGAATGGCTCTGGGCAAGTCACTTTGCTCCTGATTCAGCAAGATACATAAGTAGGTGTTTAACATTTAAGCTAATGGCACTACTCATGTGCTTACACTTACGGATGTGCGTACATACCTTCCTGAGTCAGGGTTTTATTCTCTCAGTGTCTTAGTTTCCCTTTCTCTTACCCTTTGAGCATGGAAGACCTTTCTGTGTGTTTGAACAGTGTCTAGCACAACGGAGTCTTGATCTCAGATGATTACTACAAATTGCTACTATAATACTAATTAGACCCCATAACAAATCCTCCTCATCATACTCAGATTAATGACAATGGGACCACTTCCCCAAGTAGAGTGACCTTAGAAATGCTTATGGGGAAATGGTAGTGTTCAAGGAAACATGGATTTGTGCAACGAGAAAGACATACTAGGTTTGTTCCTGAGTGTGGTTTCTTGTTCCTTGGCTTTATCATGAAAAAATGTTCATTTTTTTCAAATGTCTCATGCCCCCTACTACAATGAGAGAGAGTAAAATAAAGAGACTAAGAGATATTAGACACTGCAAAAACAATTCAGAGAGATGTCCATTGCTCTAAGCAATTGTATGAGTAGAATAATTTGTCACCAGGCCTATAATGACTTCCTTTACAAGTAAAATCAGTTACAGTAATGATTTCTTTTGTTTGTTTTTGCTGCCTCATTATCTGAACCACTAAAATGTCCACCAAGTGAGAGGAGAGTATTTTAGTGCATTTTGTGTTATTGATATATACACATACTCTAGAGCCCACAGAGCTTGCAGAATCAAAGCATCATCAGCAAATGAATGAGCATGCAGCATTTTTGAGCATGTACTACAGAGCATGATGTACATGGTAAGTCTTAGCAGTATTAATGCAAAAGCAGAAGCACAATCAGGAGTTACAGAGCAATTTTAGGCTAAAATTAGAGACTGTTTGAATCCTAAATCTTATGGTGTGTTTGAAATCTGAGTCCAGACACAGATCTGGATTCTATGTACAGTCTCTATCTTTCTTATCATCCAGCCAGAATCTCTATACAGGAACTCTCCCCTAATTTTGGAGAGGTCAGCACCTGTAGCTCAAGTCCATCTTGATGAAAGCACCCATCAGTAGAAACTCTTTGCACATCTGTCTATTAGGGGTGTTAGCATGTAATTGAATGGTCATATAACTGCATGAATTTTTAGTGGCTACATGACTATTAGATAGTTCCTGGGGTGGGGCCAGTGAGCTCCCAACCCCACTCCCAGGGAGGCCCCTGTCACCTCATGCTGCTGCCTCTCTATCAGAGGCAGCAATGCAGGGTGGCAGGCGGGAGCTGGTCCACGAGGGGAGCCAGTTTAAAAACCAGCTCCCCATGCAGACAGACTCGCCTGCTGCCCTTGTCCGCTGGGGTTTGAGCTCCCTACGGACAGAAGCTGCTGTTTCTTTTAAACAAGAGCAGCCTCTGTCCGTGGGGAGCTTGGACCTCTCATGGACAAGGGCTGCTGCCGTGGAGCAGTATCTGTCTGTGGCGAGCCCGGGTCGCTGTGGACAGAGGCTGCTCTATGGCAGCTTCTCCTGCCCCACCCTCCTGAGGTGCCCCACCCTCATAGAGGCAGCACTGTGGGGAAAGGGGAGCAGGTAGAACCATGGAGCTGGTGCTGGGGGGGAACCAGCTTTTAAGCTGGCTTCCCCCAGCACGGCTCCTGCCCCCTGCTGCCTCTGTAGGAGGCAATGAGGGCGGGCAGGCGGGTCTATGGAGCCAGCACACACAGGGAGCCTGCTTGAAAATCCAGCTCCCCACGTGTATTGGCCCCTCACCCTCCGTGCTGCTGCCTCTCTATCAGAGTACATCTAGATTGCAGTGCTATTTTGGGATGCTGGAGGTATCCCAAAATACCTATTCTGTATCTTTTGAACCATCCCGTTATTTCGAAATAGATTTTGAAATAATGGACTCGCTATTCTGACATACCTGTATCCCTTGTTCCATGAGGGTTACGGGACATTTCAGAATAGCGGTTTATTTCGAAATTAGATCAAAATAAGATACAATTGAACTATGCAAATTATGTATCTTATTTCGACCTACAGGTGCAGTGTAGATGCACCCTCAGAAGCAGCAGTGCAGGGGGGGGCAGGAGGATCCGATGCTTGCGGGGTGCCAGCTTTGAAGTCAGCTCCTCATGGGCACCGCTCCTGCTCCTCTCCACTCTTGCTGCCTCTGATACAGAGGCAGCAAGGTGGGTGAGTGCATGTAGTCAACAAGATTAATCGATAAGCGCAGGCTTATCGGTTAATCATGTAGCTGACTACACATTTACATCACTACTGTCTATCCATTTAATTGAATAAATATTGGCTGTGCCCTTGAGACTAATAGTGGATGGAACCTAAAGAAATTCTCTTTATTTTCTCTGGTTAGGAGAAAGGCACCCATCCTTCCTACCTCAGCAAGTGATTTGCCTTTGTCAAGTGACACTTCACATCTAGCTTTTCCCCCTTCCTTGGTCCCCTATTTTTAACAATCGTTCTGTAACTAACTGGGGTACTTGCTTGAATCACTCCACTCTGCTATCTGGTATGGATTTTGCCAGGAAAGTTTAAATAGAATCTTCCCACTCTCAGAATGTGAATACTGGAGGTAGGAGTGGTTCTCTAGTGTGGGCAAAAGTATTCTGAAGGACTGTAGTGGTGTCCAAAATGGGGAGATTTGAGCTGATGAAGACAAATCCCAGAAAAAGAGATCCAGCAGGACCGGACTGAGTGGTTCTATAGGGTCTTCAGCTCAGGGTTCCAGGCTAAGAGGGGCCCCACAAAAAGATCTCTGGGCCTCCCAAAGCTTAGATATTTTGTTAAGCCCCTTAGCCTGGGCCCTGCGCTGCAAGCACTAAAGCACCTGTGCGTTATCCGGCCCTGTGTGGCTGAGGGTGGGCAGGAAGAGAGGTGATTCTGCACGTTGCTACCCTTCCCTGCCGGGCTGGAGCTGCATTTCGACAAGTGCTGGGTGAAGCACCATCTCCACTCTCCCTTTGCCTGCAGGCTCTGCCCCCTTGCAGATGAGCCAGGGAAGTGCCCGCTATACTGAGCCAGCCCTGAGCCTCCTCCTGCACCTAATTTCCTAATTCTCTCCCAGATGGTCTGACCCAAACCCCACACCTCAGCCCTGAGCCCCCTCCTACACCTTAACTCCTGCCTGAACCCTGGACCCCCACCTCAACCTCCTGTCCTAAGCCCTCTCCCACACTCCAAGCCCATTGACCCCAGTCTGGAGCCCTCTTATGCACCCCAAACACCTTCTCTACAGCCCCACCATAAAACCCATCACTCCCAGTCAGAGCCATCACCCTGTCCCAGACCAACCCTTCTGCCTCAACCCACAGGCTCTCCACCTCACAATGAACTCTGGAGACCCACAAAATCTAATCGCCCCAGGTCCCTCAGAAGAGTTAATCCAACTCTAGAATCAAGTACAGACTTTACATACTGTGTTTGTAAAGGAGTGTGAAACGTGCCTGTTTATAAATTCTTTGTGGAGATATAACTAGCTTTATTGCCTTTCATACATCTTGTCTTTTAAAGGAAACAAAAGTACAGCAAGTCCTGGTTCCGCAAGAACATCTATTGAATTTAGTAAAGGTGTGTGCCAAGGACATGCAGGACGATGATCATGTATGCAAAAACATAACAGTACGAAATGCTTCAAAGCTTACAGAATATTTTTACTTTTCAAACAGAAAATTCTTGCCAATCTTTTTTGTGGGTTATTCATATGCTGAGCAGCCTGGAAAGATCAGACTCTTCAGGCTTCAATACAAAAACATTTCTAACTGGGATATTTCATTTATGAAAGGTCCCGTAGTTTAATCTTGTGGCAATGTATTTGTTGTTATAAGTGCCTGAACTGCACAGTAGATTAAAAAGAAGGAATTGAATTCAGACTTAGAAACACAGAGGAACTGAAAAAAAAAATTAGAGGGTTTTTTTTGGCATTCTCCTGACAGCGTAGCAATGTGTGCAGTACATTTCTACTACTAGTGTGGCTGACTGAGGTAACTATCAGTCTGTGGCTATGTCTACACTCGCGACTTCTTGTGTGAGAAATATGCAAATGAGGCTAAGTGTGGAATATCGCCGAGCCTCATTTGCATACCTAATGAGCAACCATTTTTGCAGAAGAGGCTCTTGCACCAGAACGAGCTGTCTACACCGCCCCTTCTTGCGCAAGAAAAACCCTCTTGCGCAATGCCATTATTCCTGAAAATAATTGGCGTAGCGGCATTGCATAAGAGGGTTTTTCTTGCGCAAGAAGGGGCAGTGTAGACAGCTCCTTCTGGCACAAGAACCTCTTCTGCAAAAATGGTGGCTCATTAGGTATGCAAATGAGGCTCGGCGATATTCCACACTTAGCCTCATTTGCATATTTCTTGTGCAAGAAGCTGCGAGTGTAGACATAGCCTGTGTGTCCTTATAGGTCCTGAATATAATCATGAGCATACCAGGGATATGTTCAGTCATGCAGTTTTTATCTAGAAAATTTAATCCATTAACATTAGGAATTCTTTCTGCCAGTAGATGATCAGTACTTGTTCATACCAGGGCTGGATACTAATATTTCAATCTTGTTTGGTGGAGCATACCCATAGCTACCTTTATTTTTATTTGTTGCTCTCCCATTTACAAGTATAATTCCAGTTGTTGGGCTTCCTTGAATACAAGGAATACTCCCAAGTACACAAGAACAGCCATACTAGGTTGGACCAAAGGTCTATCTATCCCAGCATCATGTCTTCCAACTGTGGCCAATGCCAGGTGCCCCAGAGGAAATGAACAAAACAGGTCATCAAATGATCCCTCCCCTGTCACCCATTCCCAGTCTCTGACAAACAGAGGTTAGGAACACCATTTCTACCTATCCTGGCTAATAGCCAGGGCTCAACAATTAGGGCAATATACTCACCCGTGGCGAGTAGATTTTAGCCCAGTGCGGCCGCACAGTGCGGTCTGCGCATGTGCAGCGTGAGATTCTGTGCGGCTGGCGAGCAGGGCTCGCCGCTGCTTGGCGAGCCTTGCTAATAGCCGTTGTTGGACCTAAAGTCCATGAATTTATCTAGAGGGTTTTTTTCACCCTGTTAGTCTGTTCTTCAGAGCAGCTTCTTGAGTTCCACAGGTTGACTGTGCATTGTGTGAAGAAATAGTTCCTGTTTGTTTTAATACTGCTGCCTATTAATTTCATTTGGGGTGTGTCTACACAGCACAGTTATTTAGAAATAACTGACGTTATTTCAAAATAACAGTGTGAGTTTCTACACAGCAATTCTGCTATTTTGAGATAAATTCAAAATAACGGATGGCTTATTCCAGCCTCTGTAAACCTCATTCCATGAGGAATAACGCCTATTCTGAAATAGCTCCTCCTGAGGGCCATTCAAAGTAATTGCTCCCCAGTGCCTCCTGGGGCTCTAAATTGAGGTAGCATGTCCACATTAGGGAAGCCTGCCACGGACTAATTTTGAAGCTTCCCTGTAGCATCGATGTACTGTTTTGAAATAAGCTATTTAGGAGTATTTCTTTCGGAATAGCTTATTTCAAAATAAGTGTGCAATGTAAATGTACCCTTGGTGACCCTAGTTCTTATGTTCTGGGAACAAGTAAATAACTTTTCCTTATTCCCTTTCTCCATACCTGTCATGATTCTATAAACCTCTATCATAGTCTCCCTTAGTCTCCTTTTATCTAAACTGAAGTGTACCCGTCTTTTTAATCTCTCTTCATATGATGCCAGTTCCAACCCCTAATAATTTTTGTTGCCCTTCTCTAAACTTCTCCAAAGCCAAGCAGCACTGTCCAGCACTAGCTTCTCTGTAGATATATGGCAATAACCCAGGCCTGTTTCACACCACCTCACTCCATGAGGGAATGGATCCTGCACTCAGTGAAAGGGTGTCAAAGAAGTTGCACTCTTCTGGGGTCCTGGGGCCAAAATACCTCTAGGAGGTCCTACTGGAGTGGAAAAACTTAGCACTCCCCCTACTGCAGTCTGCAGCTTTAAGACACAGTCAAGCCCTCAGCCTATTGTGCCATAAACGTGGCCCTAAATTAAGCACTGTTTCTTTCAAATATGAAGATACATTTTACATGGCCAGGGCTGGATAATGCATAAGGGCTTTAGTGCCTGTAGTCCCAGGCTAAGGGAGCTTCACGAAAAAAATCTGCAGCTTTGTTAGCCCAGAGATATTTTTTTATTTTGACACCCCCTACCCACCTTAGCCCAGGGATCTGAGCAGCAGCTCCTAAAGCCCCTTTCTTAATCCAGCCCTGCTCAACTCCTTTTTCTGGGATGTGGCTTTATCAGCTCAAATCCAGCCCTTTTCCTTCCCATGCTATGCTGGTACTGTTAACCCTAATCATTGTGACTCTTTCAGAATTTAGTTTTGATGGCTACAGATCCCTTAATTAATTACAATTTAATTCTCTCCTGAGCATATTGGCAGCATTAGAGAAGTCCTCCCGCTGTCCTTGAAAGCATCATGAACAACATATAAATGAGAACTTTCTCCTCTCTGAAATGCCAGTTGTTAGGTGACTCAATATAGATTTGGTTGCCTAGCTGTTTGCCTAGCTTCTGTTGGGCATATGCTCACTTTTTTAAAAGTTTCATTTACGGAGTAAAGTTCTACACAGGATATCTGGTCAGCTGATTTACTGTAGGAAAGCTTCAGGCATTTCTGATGGAAGGACTGTTGTAGTCACAAAAAGGGCTTTATTATGACATGTGGTAGACTTTCAATGTTTATAAGGGGAAGCTTCCTGGAGCACTTACCCTTTTCTTAGAAAAAACAGAAACTATGGGTCAGGATACATGTTGGGGGAGGAGGTAATCTCCAGAAATCAGCCTGGTAGATGCAAAGTACTGTTGATTCTGGTTTTAGGAACCAAGATTGAAGCTTCAAGAGCAGGATGGGTTGGAATTTTCTGTTTCTCCTCACAACTGTGGGAAAAGTCCACTCTCAGGTTGGCTTGTAGCCATTCTTTTTTAGACTCTCAGGGGAGCAGCACTGCTAGGAATTATTCTCTCTCTCTGGAACCATTTTTACAGTCCTGGGTTTCGGCAGGGGTGGCCCGTCCATATAGGCGAACTAGGCGGTTGCCTAGAGTGCCAAGTTAAATGGGGCGCAATGGGGCACCAAATGGTGGCGCAATATTGTTGAGGGGTTTGGAGGTGGGGGCGTCAATTGCATGGGTCACCTAGGGTGCCGGTTGCTGGCAGCTAGTCTAGGGCTGCTCCTGGGTTTCGGTAAAGCCTACTGGAAAATAGGGGAGTAGCGCTGTGTTTTGACACTACCAGGCAATGCATAAATCTGCTAGTAGAATGGCAATAGTAAATACTCTTACAGAGAGCTGTCCTACTACTTGCATTACCCCTAGAGGATACTGTTCAGTACAGTAGCAGGTTTTAAAATGGCAACTGTAACTTTAAATTTGGTCAGAATACAATTGTAAATTTTTCCCAGTTGAGAAGCATCTTCAGAGTTTTTAAAATGTGCACCTCTGCTACATTGTTCCCAATTTCTTCTGGCAGCCTGTGAAGTAGCCTCAATGAAGATATTTTTCATTGCCTTCTATGTCTCAGTCAAGGACATGCAGGGTATGTACATGCATGATAAAAAGGCTGCTTTTTCTTGCAATTTTCTGTTCAGGTTTTTTTATTTCCCAAGTATCTTGGAAGGTGCAACTATGCCTTAACTATGCCTAGAAATACAAAATAAGTATCAAATGAGTGAAGAACCTGACTTTTATGTCTGTCTGTCTCTAAGGCTATGTCAACACAGCAGTGTTATTTTGGAATAACTGACCTTATTCTGAAATAACATAGGCTGTATGTATGCAGCATTTATTTTGACAGAATGTCAAAATAATGTTGAGCTGAAGGACTTCTTACTCCGACTCCTGTAACCATCGTTTTATGAGTAAGGGAAACTGGAGGAAGAGTGCTCTAACTGCTTTGTAGACAGCGCCAAAACCCAAAATAAGCTATTTCAACTTAAGCTATGCAATTGATGTAACTCAAGTTGTGTAGCTTATTTTTGGCTTTAGCACTGCTGTGTAGACATGCCCTAATACAGGGCTACTCAACTTGGAAGCCCCGGAGGCCACAATGATACTCAAGCACATGCTGAGGGCCACAATTTAGGTGTGGTTGCATGTACAAACAAATATATATGCAAATATCATCTTTCACACTGATGGGCATGAATACTAAGATTAAGGCAAGAATACACAACACGCAGGCCCCGTTTAAGTCAGTTCTGCTGATATTAATAAAATGCAATATTTACTCGTTTTCCACCCATATGACAGAACTTTTAATGAGCAATGACAGTCCAGAATTTAACTACTAAAACACATATCAACAGAAGACCATTATATTGACTCGCCATTATGGAGTGTGTTCCCAATGAAGGCCATGTTCAAAAGATCCCACCCACGGGCCACGTGTTGAGCCCCACATAAATCCAAACTGCACCATGGGCCGCAAGCAGGCCACAGGCTGCATGTGGCCCACGGGTCGCATGTTCAGTAGCCCTGCCCTAATATATCAGTGCTCTTCATATCATCAGATACTACTGTACCTAGTACCATTGTCTTCTTAACACTACATATATGGGTATTAATACATTAAAAATATTTAAGAGCTAAGATGGATACAGACCAATGCTTACAGTGCTGTATCTATAGGTCACTGTCTCCTAGGTCACTTCTGTTGTGTCTTGTAGAAAATAGCTATTATGGACATCTTTAATTTGAAAGAAAATTCCAGCACAGCCATTGATAAATTCTAGATCAAGTGGAACATGGAGTATCTGTTATGCTGATAGATCTAGAACCATACCTGTGAAGGATAAAGGGAAAAGTGCACATTTTTATGGCTGTGCAATGTAGTTGGGAGAGAAGATATTGTAGAGGATAATACAACTTTAGCCAGATCCGAAGAAGAGTTGTGTGTAAGCTTGTCTCTCTCACCAGCAGAAAACAGAATCTCTGAGTTGAAGACAAGTGAAGGTCAACAAAGGCTTCAGGAGGGTGGTCAGGAGAACAGAGGAAAACAGAAAGCTATCTCTGGGGTTTCATGGCATGGTAGGCTCCCAACATTTTTCTAATGGACTACTCTCAGGCACAAAAGCATGTTCTCTCACATCATTAATTTAAAAGGAAAAAATATGTAGCACTTTGAGGACTAACAAGATAGTTTATTAGGTGATGAGCTTTCGTGGGCCAGACCCACTTCTGATGGCCCATGAAAGCTCATCACTTAATAAACTATCCTGTTAGTCTTTAAAGTGCTACATATTTTTTCCTTTTGTTTTACCAAGATCATACTAACACGGCTACCTCTCTATTACTATTCATCATTAATTTAAGTGAAACCCGAGGATGTTGAAGATACAGCATTGCCCATGAATGTAACTTTGCTTGATTTAAATGTAAAACAAAAACTTTTAAAATAAGGGATAGAGAGGAAGGATAGTCTAGTGATTAGGGTACTAGCTTAGGACTTGAGAGTTGAAATTCTGGTGTGCAATGAGGCAAGTCACTTACCCTCTGCCTTAGCTTCCCATCTGCAAAATGGAAGTAATAGCAGTGAGGTGTTGTGAGGATAAATACACCAATGTTTTCAAAATATTTTGGGATAAAAAGAACTATGTACAGGTTGGACTATGTACAGGTTGGACCAGAGGAAGTCAATTCTGGCCCACCCCTACCTGTTTGATTCTGCTCCCAGTTGCCAACCCCCCATCGACACATGGATTGGCAGCTGCAGGGCTAGCTGTCTGAGCAGGCCAGCAGCCAGGAGCCCAGCAAGGCACTGGCACCAGCCAAGCTGCCGGCTGGATCTGGACTGCAGCTGCCCAACCCAGGGCTGCCCCACGTTGCCACCAGACCTGGCCAGTCTACCACTGGACCCATGGCTGCCCCATGGCTACCGCTACCAGCTCCGCTGTCTTGCAGCAGGGCTCACGGGCAGTTCCTCCTGCTGCCCAAGTCCCCGTCATCGGGGCTGTCTGGCCTGGGAATATTCTGGTCCTGCCAGAGCATGGATGTTGCTGGATCAGAAAGTCCTGGTTTTCAGAGGCCTCTACCTGTATCATAATTTAGATAAGGGCTAACAGATGAGATTATCAAAACAAAAGATATTATGGAGGTCAGCAAATGTTAAGATGAGAGACAACAAATGGGTATAACAAAGAAACAAATGGAGTAACAATGAGTCTCAAGTTTACAGATTTTGAATTTTAAAGAGAAGATTATTCATCTTTGAACATTTACAGTTCCAGAGCCTTAAAATTCCACTTGTTCTGACAGCAGAATGTGTCTTTGCTTTACAGGAATTCAATGCAATTCAATGGAATATTTCCTGAAGCACTAGTTGTCTCATGTAAGATGGGAGTTTTAAGGTGCAGGCCTTCATGGAACTTTTCCGTTGTTCTGTGGTCTGATTTACTACATGATAAAACTTCATTTATATCTGCTTCATTTTTCTGGATATTTAGGATGTTTACTAGGATCCTTGTGTCCTGATCTCTTAGTAGAGTGCATGTATGTTCTCTTCAGAATTGCCACATAGGTCTGGCATATCATTTATTTTGTGGCTTTTTGAATGTTGAAAGGACAGGGGGGAAACAAACATGAAAGGAGACAAAAGCTCCGTTTGTTTTTTATTTGTTTCAGCTGCTGTTGTAAATACCTAAATATTCACAGAGTTTCAAGGTGGAATTCAGAAATCTCTCCTTTTCAGCAGACATACAGGGTGGATGGAAAGATAGAGATGCAAATGATAAATGTAGTGCATCATCTAATCTTGTCACGTAATCATTCATCACCGGAGAAAATACAAAGAACTTAATTCTGCTGTCTCTGTTTTCCCTGGATTTTTCACAGCCTAGACAAGACAAAAAAATCTCTTAACCCATTGTCTCATTCTATAATGGACTTTAATAGATAGCAATTTTAGCATGATTTGAAATGATTAAAGCTAACAAAGCACAGAAACAATGCTATCTCCTTCACCAGGCACCATCTGCACAAACAGTTCAGGTGGGAAACCAAAGTGAGTCTTGCATTATTATAGATTAATGGGATATACTTGAATAGGTAAAGAGATTAAGAACAGAAATACGCTCCCTCCTTTGTGAAAGAAAATATACGATGCACAATACAATGTGGCATTAATGTTCCTGCCATTGAAAGGCCCAGAATGCATGGATTACCTAGATAGGAAAACAAAATCCCCATGTACCATTGCACTTAGTGTCTCTCTTGGACCTTTTTAACACTAGAAAATATTAATTCGAATCCTGAAAATATACAGACATAGGCAAATCTCTAAAGACTTATTTATGATGTTGTTGTGGATGGTACAGTCTTTTATTAAATGGAGGGTGAGGAGGGAAAGACTAAGTGAAATATTGGATGGCTATTCACTAAGCCTATCTCTTCCTTATCTATGCCAAGACCACAATTGTTAGGCATTGCTGTGCATGGCTGAATTGGCAACTGTCAGAAGGACTATTCAAGCATGTGACTAGTGTAGCAAATAGTGTTTAACGCTGATCACTTAAGTAGCAGCTGTTTGTTGGTGTTGATGATATGTGGAAATTGGGAAAACAAAGACAAAGTTAGTTTTTCAGTACAGAGCTGAAGGATAATTAACACATGTTTGAGAGCCACTGTCTAAATCCAAAATATTTACTGCATTACAGCTGTACGCATTTGTATAGAAGAGCTCTGGATAATCCAGATCTTACTCAAAATAGCAAATCACTAATATTGGTACCATACTGTGTTCTGAAGCAGGATCCTAACAGCTAACACTTTGCTGCAGCCTGGAAATGGTATAATGGCAAGGGAGCCATACTGGTATAGTCTAGGACAATGATTTTCAACCTCCTCCCTCCCCTGCATTTGTGGACCTCTAAAATTTCAAATGGAGGCATGGATTCCTTTGGAAATCTTAGACATAGTCTGCAGACCCCCAGGAGTCCGAAGCCCACAAGTTGAAATTCACTGGTGTAGACCAGTGATCCACGTAGCTAGGTAATCTGCCTCTGAGTGACCAATGCAAAGTGCTTAGGAAGACCTGAAAACCCTTTAATGCTACACTATAGATCATGGAGGGAAACGTCTTCCTGTCCTAACTTGGTGTTCATCATTTCACGTCCTAATGCATGAGAATTAATAGTCTTAGTAACTTTATCCTAGCAGAACGACAGATGCTATTCTTGAATGTAACAGGATTTACTCTTGCTACACTTCACTTCAGACCTGGGAAGATGTATGGTATCGAGCACACGAACCTGTGTTTTCCTCCAAGTTCTCAAACTTTTTATTTTCAGCTATTCTGAGCCAAGTTTGCTGAGCAGCTACCACTAGACTACTTCACTGAATTTACTGCCTTGGTGGAGGAAGGCAAACTCATTGCTAGGGGCTCCTTGCAAGCAGCTCTTGATGGTGTAGATGCAGATGCCTGAACCATGGCTATGGGGTAGCCAGGGGAAAGAGCTCTTGACTCCAGGTCTCTGGACTACCTCTCAAAGTCCAACAGACCATTTAAGAATGTCTTGTCCTGTTCTCTGAAAAGATGGACAGGAGACTGAACAATTTAAAAGATTCAAGGGCCACCTTCAAGTCCCTCAGCATACACACCCCTGCTGCATAGTGTGAGCCTGTCACACATCCAACAACCAGTCCTGGCCTGGGACCTTAATCTGGTTCTTTCCAAACTGCTGGGTCCACCCTTTGAACCACTGGCAACTTGCTCCCTGCTCTCTCTCATGCAAGGTGGTGTTTCTGGTAGCAATAACCTCAGTTAGGAGGATGTCTGAGCACAAAGCTCTAACATCAAAGCTCCCTTAGGTGGTGTTCTGTAAGGACAAGGTTCAGCTCCGGCTATAAACAGCTTTTCTCTGGAAGGTTGTCTCCCAGTTTCACATCAACTAGGCATCTTCCTCCTTGTGTTCTAGCCAAGGCAGTTCTCAAGTGGCAGGGACTTCACAGATCACTAGCCTTCTACCTTGAGAGAATGAAGCCATTTCAAAAATCCACCCAAGTTGTTGGTGGTTGTGGCAGATTGAACGTAAGGCCTTTCTGTCTCTTCTCAATGGATTTCACCATGGATCGGGTCCTGCAATTGAGAGTGTTGCCACCCGCCCCTCTGGTCACTGAGCACTCCACCAGGGCACAGGCCTCTTCCATGATGCTCCTGGTTCAGGTTTCTATCCAGGAAATATGCAGAACAGTGACATGTCCCTCCACACACCCTTTCACCATGCACTATGTAATTACCTACCACGCCAGAGACAATGCGGCCTTGGGTAGAGCAGTACTCCAGTCAGTGGACAACTCCAACCCCACCTCCTGAACTGGGGCTTGTGAGTCACCTGTTTGAATTGGACATCAACAAGCTTGACTCAAAGAAATAAAAACTGGTTACTCACCTTCTCGTAACTGTTCTTCAGGATGTGTTGGTCATGTCCATTCCAATACCTTCCCTCCTACCCCTCTCAGAGAAGCTGGCAAGAAGGAGCTGAGGGGGCATTGGGTTGGCTGAGCCCTATATTATATGCCATGAAGGCATGACTGTGGGGGGCACACAGGCTGACCATATGGATACTGCTAGGGGAAATATCTTCCAGCTGTTGTGCATGTGGCACACACACAGAGGATATGAACTAGGGAGGTGAAAAATCATGTAATAGGGTAACTGTGTAACTGTTGGAAAGCTCAGCAGTTACATGGTTACATGTGCTGTAAGCCCTCCCCTGCCTGGCTCCTGGGGAAGAGGCACCCATTTATTGGTTAAATGGTTAGTCATTTACTCCCTAATATCCCTACTATGACACCACATTTCTAAGAACAGTTATGAGAGGGTAACTTTTTTTTTACGGTGCCTGCCAATATGTATTAGCCCACAACACACGCTTACACTTTAGGTGTCTAACCAATTAGCTATCACTGGTAGAAAGGGTAAATACTGACCTTACCACAATATGACAATACCGAGCACACTACCAAGCATTTATGCAATAAAGGTCCACGGTAATTTGTAAAACAAAGCCCTGCTTTGTGGCATTCATGGTTTCACAATGCTGACAAGACAAATTACAACATTATAGACAGGTAAGTATGGGAATAAAAAACCATGAAGGAGGACATTAATAGAGGAAAGAGCCTTGACAAAAATGGGTTTGAAGGAGCAGTCTTAAGTGGATATTAAGGAGAGGAAAGTTCATATGGCAGAAAAGAAGCGTGAGATTGTTGAGGGTGGAGGGCTGTGGGGTGGAGGAATGACACATAAGAACGCACAAAGGCAAGCATAGGAGACAGACCAGGATGAAATGAGCAGTAAGAGGAGAGGGCTAGGAGGAACACAGAAGGGGAGTGCAAAAGGAAAATATGTCATAGGGCGTGGAAGGAAAGGGCAGAAGGGATTCCAGAAAGCAGTTGATGTGCTTGAAGGGATGGGAAAGAAAGGTGACTTTTGTAGTACTAGTTGGTCCTCCCTGGTCTGGTGCCCTTAAATTTGTTAGACCTGGAGTGGTCTGCTGCCACTGGCTTAGCTTGCTGCCCCTCCCTGCCACTGGCTCTGCTTCTGGCCCCTATCACCCTACCACAAGACAGATGTGCATCCAGCCCTGACTGAACTTGCTGGACACTGACCACCCTCCCTTGCTGTGTAGCTCCCAGCTGTGCTACTGCCCCCGCCCTGGTACACCTGCTAGTGCTGTCAACACCCACCTGCTGCAGGGCTCCCCGCTTGTGCTGCAGGGCTCCTGACCATGCCACCTCCCAGTCTCCATCACCCCTTGGCTCTCTGGACTAGAGAGTTCCAGCTTAGGGAGCTACAACTTGTAATCTTTTCCATAAATTGTACTGGAAAAAAAGTGAGAAATGAGAAATCCTAGAGGAGTATCAAGTAAACTTTTCAAACACCGCCCCTCCCCTCGTACTTGAATCAGTTTTGAAAATGGAACATAGGCACATTTGAAAACTACACCCTGTATGCATACATTGATTGAAATTGTTTTTACTAAATGTATTGATTTTATAAGCATATTGCACATTTGAGTTGGCAATTTTTCCTGCAGGTGCCTTCCAAAATCCAAGCCTAAATTCTTGGCATGTTCATACTTAATGAAGTGCACTGTGCAGAAATGTGTTTTTTTATGTCAAATGATGTGTGTAATCACTCTTCACATTGTTTGCTTTGTACTGTTGCACTATAAACCTTTTTCCAGTTGCATCATGAAACAGTGCAACTTTGTGTGTGTGTTACAGGTCATGTGTTTTCCCCTTCAATCTGAGCAGCAGATGTAGGCACATGTCTTGAAGCAGTCCAGTCCCTAATGTAAATGGTTTGCACAGTGCTGTGAGTTGTTTGACTTAACAAAGAATCTCTGACCTTTGTGTGTGTTGGCAATTATATCTGATTGGCTAGGTGAAAGGCAGTGAATTGACAGGTTCAGATTTTCTCAGATTATTTCTCATTTGGAGACAGAGCTTGCTTATGCCTGCAGAAGTTGTTTTCAGTTGTGTGAGAAGAATTCTGGTTTTATTGGGATCAGAAACAGCCCTTTGAACCCAATCTTTATAAAAATGAATTCCAATTAAACAAATCAACCCTAGAAAACTTTCCATCCTTTGTTCTATAACTATAGCAAAGGCATCTGTTGCTTTCAGAAATGCACTTAGTCTGTTAATAGATGTTTTACCATTACTAATTCCTGTTAGGATAGAGTGTAAACATCCCTCCTTTCTCTTTGGCATTTTAGAAGGGTTATAATACCTGTCTTTTTGGCTTTAAGTATATGTGATAAGTCACTGCTGCTAAGTCATTTTAGTTGTCTAGAGGAGAACACAGGAATGAGACCAATTAAAAGAAAAGCAGTGTTACATAATAGCTATTCTATTGCATAGTAGCTATTCTGGTCTCTTAATCTCCACTCAATGGATATTTCTTGCCTGTTATACTCATAGCAAATGTCACTTTCCAAATCCTCTGTCCTTTGGAAGCACAGTAGTTTATTTAGAGTTAATGGGCTGGTGTAAGTCAAAACTGTGCAACATGATTAGAGAAGACTTTTCTTCACAGAAGCATCAGTTATTCACAACATACTCACACGTTGGGAAATGATTCATGGATTCATTTGATAGAAAGCTAGTGTACATAATCACCAGGAACAAGGAGGGGAAGGAAAACACACACAATCTATATGTGTAAAAATGTGTGTTGTTGTATGTGTACTATAATAACTACAGTATAACACAGAAATCATTTGCAACACTTGGCAGAGAAACCTTTGAGAACAATTTTAAATTCGGTGGGCCAGAGGCCAGAGAATACTGTTAAGAGACCTGAAACAATTATAGGGCATCCCTGCTATAAGTTGCCCCAGCGTACATCCTTTCCGTAATAACGTTGTTGACGCTTGTAGGAACTGATTCATTATAAGTCCTCCCATTCCCTGCTCTTAAGTTGCACAGCCCTCCTCCCCCAATTTGTGCAAATGGAAGTCAGCCACAGAAAAAAAATTCCTCACTTTAAGTTGTTTTGCTATAAGTCCAGGTTTTTTGGAATGTAGCTTGGACTTATAGAGAGGACAGCCTGTGTATAATCCTGTAGGACTAAAAAGCAGCAATGAGAATTATGATAATATCACAGTACTATAACATACAGTGTAGTGGGGGAAGGAAAAATTCTTCCCTTCAAAACTCATAGGATCTATCACTGTGAAGACGCAGGACATGCATTTGCAGACCACAGACCAGAAAAGGAATCAAAGAGAGTTCTACGACTCCTTCAGTAACTCACTACTAGCTTTTTAAAGCATTGAACAGATTCATTCACTCTTCAAAGATGATGGCACTACAGTCAGAGCAACAGTGTATGTTAGCAAGCCTAAACAACTAATTACTAGAAAGCTACAGTCCAAAATGCAGTCAGTTTTTCAATGCTCGCATACAAGGACGTGAAAGTGAGTGAGCACTATTAGCTTCCATTGAAGTAAAGTGACTTCAGAGTGCTCAGCACCTGTCATGGTTTTATACTGCTGTCCATCACAACAGTATCTTAATGCCTTTTATGGAAATCAGATGGCAATACTGAAGTCCTAAGTAGTAGATGTCAGAGTCACAGGCATTTGTCCTTTATCAGGGTCAAAGCTCTGCTTGGTTTGGGGGTTAGCGGTTTTGTTTGCATGTTTTAGTTTATTTACTTTAATATATTTCAAGGTTTTGGTTATTTGTTTTTTTTTCTCCTTCTTGGTTGGCATTTGCTGTATAGAAGGAGAGTCAGAATTAGAGGTGTACTGCTGTTGTGAGTATCATTCTTGTGGTGGAAAGGTATTTTTGTTGTTGTTGGTGGTGGTGGTGGTGGTGGTATAGAAAAGGAAGGTTTTTACCATGGCTTTAAGGATGGCAAGATTTTACATTCACCTAGAATCATAGAATCATAGAGCTGGAAGAGACCTCAGAAAGTCATCAAGTCCAGCCCCCTGCCCAAGGCAGGACCAATCCCAACTAAATCAACCCAGCTACGGCCCTGTCAAGCCCAGACTTAAAAATCTCCAGGGATGGAGATTTCACCACCTCCCTAGGTAACCCATTCCAGTACTTCACAACCCTTCTAGTGAAATAGTTTTTCCTAATGTCCAACCTAGACCTCTCCCATTGTAACTTGAGACCATTGCTCCTTGTTCTGCCATCCGTCACTACTGTGAACAGCCTTTCTCCATCCTCTTTGGAACCTCCCTTCAGGAAGCTGAAGGCTGCTATCAAATCCCTCCCCCCCCCCACTCTTCTCTTCTGCAGACTAAACAAACCCAAATCCCTCAGTCTCTCCTTATAGTTCATGCACTCCAGCCCCTAATCATTTTGGTTGCCCTCCATTGGACCCTCTCCAATGCGTCCACATCCTTTCTATAGTGGGGGGCCCAGAACTGGACGCAATAGTCCAGGTGTAGCCTCACCAGAGCCGAATAAAGGGGAATAGTCACTTCTCTAGATCTGCTCCTCCTAATGCAACCTAATATGCCATTAGCCTTCTTGGCTACAAAGGCACACTCATATCCAGCTTCTCATCCACTGCAATCCCCAGGTCCTTTTCTGCAGAACTGCTGCTTAGCCAGTCGGTCCCCAGCCTGTAACAATGCTTGGGATTCTTCCATCCCAAGTGCAGGAATCTACACTTAGCCTTGTTGAACCTCATCACATTTCTTTTGGCCCAATCCTCTAATCTGTCTAGGTCACTCTGGACCCTACCCTGCCCTCCAGCGTGTCTACCTCTCCCCCTATTTTAGTGTCATCTGCAAACTTGCTGAGGGTGCAACCCATCCCCTCATCTAGGTCATTAATAAAAATATCGAACAAAACCGGCCCTAGAACCCATCCTTGGGGTGCTCCATTAGAAACCGACAACCAACCTGACATCGAGCCGTTGAGCACTACCCATTGGGCCCGACAGTCTAGCCAGCTTTCTATCCATCTGACAGTCCATGTACCTAATCCATACTCCCTTATCTTGCTGGCAAGAATATTGTGGGAGACTGTATCAAAAGCACCTGATCTGCTTTAAAAGTTTTTTCCATAGTTCCTTAACTAAGAATGCTTCATCTCCAGTTCTCATGAGCTTTCTTTTGGTTTTGTGATATGCAGTGTCCCAGAGAAGCACAGATGTATCACTGGTGCATACAATAAGAGCTGAGCTTGATCCATTTATTATGATGAAGGTTAGTTAAGCTAACATTTGAAAAACTGGGGTGCTTTTTGAAATGTAGTACAGGTTGGATCTCCCTGGTCCAGCACCCCCGGGACCTGACCAGTCTGAGAATTGTGATCTGCAGCCAATGGGAGCTGGAAGCAGCCATACCTGTGGACATGCAGGTAAATAAAGTGCTGGTGGCCAACCAGGGGCTAACCCAAATGAACTGCATCAGGCCCATGGGCCTACTGCCCACCCCTAATCAAATGCTAAGAGTGATCTGTCAACTGAAAGTATCTTTCAGGGTGGATCCAGTAGGCAGCCCCTGGGAAACTCTGGCTTCAGTTTAGAGTCTCTGGCCCTGCAGAACTGAAATAACCAAAGAGATGGAAAATTTTCCTGTGGCTTGGTTTTGTTTTCCTTCATTCAGCTTGCAAGCCCACAGGATGAGCTTGATGGTGTGTTGAATTTCCCAGGTGTGATAGGTCTGTAAACCAATCTTTTGTTTTGTGATGATCAGTGATTTCAATGCCCAAGTTCAGAGCAAACATTTTCAAAGTTATAAAACAAATCTTATCTATTTTCTTGGGGCCTGGAATACAAGACGTTGCAGTGAATGCAGCAACTTAAACGCATTTCATAGTCTAAATGCTTAAATATATTCTTATAAGACTAATGCCTATTTTGACTAAAAAATAACATACATGGAATTGGTCTGGTCTCCAGCTGTGAGTTTATAGTTCTTAGCTTATGCCTGCAGTTCGGACAAAAGCTGGCATCTGATCTATCAAAGTCATAAGGTAGAATTAGGAATTAAGTTGAGGAAATATTTGATAATGGGATCTTCAATTTAGCACAGAAAGGTATAACATGATCCAGTAGCTGGAGGTTGGAGCCAAATACATTCAGACTGGAAATAAGATGTAAATGTATAACAATGAGAGTAATTAACTGATGAAGCAATTTGACAAGAACTGTGATGGGTTCTCCATCACTGGCCATTTTAAAATCAAGCTAGGATGTTTTTCTAAAGATATGCTCTACAATTTTTTTTTCAGAGAAGTTCTATGGGCTGTTTATATAAAAGATCTGAGCAGATGAACACAAAGGTCCCTTCTGACCTTAGAGCAAGGGTGGGCAAGATGCCTCTCATGGGCCAGATTTGGCCTGCCAAGCCATCAGATCTGGCCCATGGACACCCTACCAGGACCCTGAGGCATGCAGCAGCTGCTGTTTCAAGCGCAGAGCTGCTCTTTTTGCCTCTCTGCCCTAGAGGAAGAAGGAGGCTTCGTGTAATCTCCTGGCCCCCACCCCAATGCTTAGCTCCTATTGGCCGGAAACAACAGGCCATAAGGAACTGACCCCAGACAATCTCTCAGCTCCTATTAGCCAGAAACAACTAGCCAATAGGAGGAGAGATATTGTCCTGGAGGACAGGGGCAGCACAAGTCTCTTTCCCCTTCCTGAGCTGAGACCCAGAAGTAGGGTACAGCCTGCAATTTCAAGCGATCTGAGGGTGCAGCAGGCAGGGAGCCCAGTCTGCCTTGGGGGTGATGCAGGGCTGCTGGCCGGGAGATGCTTAGGTAAGCACCTCCCAGCCAAAGCCTGCCTCTGGCACCTGTGCCTCTTCTGCACCAGGTCACAACTCCCTCCCACACACACTCTGTACCTCCTCCTACACCCCTCCCCCAAGTCAGTATCCTCTCCTGCACCCATACCCCCTCACTGGCCCAATCCCCTGACCCAGGTCACAACCCCCTCCTTCATCCAAACTCCCTCTAAGACCTCACACCATCTCCTGCACCCTAGTCACTTGCTCCGTGCACCTTTCTGCACTATCCTAGACCCCACACTCACTCCACAGAAAAGTGTAGCCCTTGATCGCTTTCAAAAAAATAGTGACCCCCCTCAAAAAATTATTACCCACCCCTACCTTAGAATGTATGGGAAAAGTGTTTATGTATAATGATATTCTTGTGGGAATTCTGCACCACTGCACAAGTGCAGAATTCATATGCCACACAGAATTCTTCTTTCCCCAGTCCGTCTCAGCACTAAATTGCAAAGATGCAGGAAAGCCTTCGTTACTGGCCTGCTGTTTCTTGATTGGTTAGTAAGTCCTTCTGGCCCTTTTAGACCACTGGCAAACTGTTTTGCTGGTTACCTCATCCAAATGGATTTTCATTAATTGGTCATGTCAAGGCCCAACCCTCTTAGTTTTTGTGCTCTTGAAATCACAACTTGGGGAGAAAGGCTTGAATTAACTTAAATCTGATTTCATCGGGCCTATTCTCAGAGTAAAGTAAAGAAAGGCATCAGAGTCTGTCCCTATGTAAGTAACACATGTGATGTCAATAGGAGTGATTTTCACCACATGATCAACTTCATATGCCAATTTGGTTTATTTCCATGGATGACTAGGGAGAATTGGCTGTTCAAATAGCATGTGTGAAGGAGAGTCCACAAGAAATATGACATTTTCTCTAATTTTATACCTCCCCATGCCTTTGGGATTTTTTAATTTTTATTTTCCATTCTGCTACAGTTGCTTAATGATAGCCTATTACTGCAACTAGAGGCATTTATGCTGAGGAGAAAGCCTGTCAATTCATTGTGAATTGTCTAAGGCTGTGTCTAGACTGGCGCGATCTTGCGCCAGAGCTATGCAAATGAGGCTCAGCGTGGAATATCGCTGAGCCTCATTTGCATAACTAATGAGCCGCCATTTTGCGGAAGAGGCTCTTGCGCAAGACGGAGCTGTCTACACTGCCCCTTCTTGTGCAAGAAAAACCCTCTTGCGCAAAGCCGTTATGCCTGAAAATAATCAGCATAACGGCTTTGCGCAAGAGGGTTTTTCTTGCGCAAGAAGGGGCAGTGTAGACAGGTCCGTCTTGCGCAAGAGCCTCTTCCGCAAAAATGGCGGCTCATTAGTTATGCAAATGAGGCTCGGCGATATTCCACGCTGAGCCTCATTTGCATAGCTCTGGCGCAAGATCGCGCCAGTCTAGACACAGCCTAAGAGAATATGAGGAAAACCACTAACTGATCCTGAGTCAATGGATTAAGGTAAATAATGTAGTATAATATTTTTTAGCAAATGTTATTGCAAACCAGTATCAACAGAGAAGGAGAACATACATTCCCTGGTTGGAAAGTTAAAATTACTGAACGGGACATTTTCTCCTCTCCCCACCCCCGCTTTATAAATAAATTAGTACCACACAATTAATACTCTTTTTTGCTACGCATTTACCAACCAGATATGTCAGTCTCCCTTCTACTTTGATCAAAATACATTATGAGCAGGGTGCTACCAAATTCATGATTCATTTTCATAAATTTCACAGTGAAAGCATTTTAAAAATCTTTAGTTTTGTCATTTCAGATATTTTAAAATCTTAAATTTCACAATGTTGAAACAAGCCATGAATATGTATGTTAAAACAGCAAAACTTGCACATGTAAAATCCTTGACTCAGCATTTCTCAAACTGGGGATCCCAACCAAAAAAGGGGGTGCAAAGATATTGTAGGGGGTGTTGTGGTGTTGCCACAAGTACTTGTACACTGCCTTCAGAGTTGGGCACCTAGCCAGCTGCGGCCATTTTCCAGCCATCCAGATGTGAAGGAGAGCATAAAAATGCACAAAATACCTGATTTCATGGTCTGTGATTCATTTTTCATGGCCATGAATTGGATAGGGCCCTAACTGAGAAACAGGGCTATGTCCAAAGCTGTGCATCTGGGCACCTGCCAGTTTTGCGTGTAGTCAGATCGAGAGCTGCAAAGTAGAGACCTCTGTCTGCTTTCATTTGACACAGCCACCAATTCCTGTTGGTGTAAGTGGCTAGTTTACTGATGTAAATATCAAGTCAAATCAGTAGACTTTAGTCTGAGCAGGAATGAACCACGATGCTATGTGTTACAGCAGGGGTGGGGAACCTTTTTTGGGTCAGGGTCTCTGACCCACAGAAAAATCAGTCAGGGGCTACACACAAGTGAGAAGCCCAATCTCTTCCCCCCCCCCCACCCCCCACAAGATCCTTCACTGAAGTGGCCCTGGACTGAGAAGGAGAAAGACACTCCACACATTCCCCTCACACACCAGAGCCTAATGGGGCCCAAGCTAGTAGATTTTGTGTGCTTCAGTCCCACCATAGCTGCAGGCTCCCAATTGTTGGGTAGGTGGAGCCCTGAGCCTTGGGCCTGAGGTCCCCACCCCTGCTATATAGTAACTGTGCTATGCTTTTATGGCTCCATGCATTTATAAAGGATCTGAGAGGATTGATCTTTCAAGCAACATGGCTGGGAATTAAAATACTCTTTTCAGTATATACCTTTCTCCTCCTCCCCCACTACCACGCAAAATTCAAATCCATAATGGAGTTCAAAATATCAATACTCTTTGGCCTCAGATCTCCCTGCTTTACAAATCAGGACAACACAAGCCCATAAAAGTCAGGAACAAAGTACCCAAGTCTGGAAAAACAAAGCTATAAATTGATGATTAATTATAATGAGAGAGCTTAAAGGAGATAAAAAATGAAAGTTTTTTGTCTGCACATTTTAAAATAGTATACAGAGCACATCAAAATTCTTAGGGGTAATTAAAACGATTGTTTTACAGTTTAATGCTTTAGCTTAATATTTGAATCTCTCCCCTCCTCCAACTGAAGACAATGGGACTTGGCAAACTTTGGATTGTTTGCTTTGCCGGGTGTTTTTGTCTGAATTGAAACTGCTAGGGAGGCTTGATTACTTCATGATCATTCTTACAGGGCAGAATTTTTCTCTTATTCCTGAGGACTCAATCCTGTCTTTCATTGGCTCCACTAAAAAGGCTGTGTAAGGATTGCAGAGTCAGCCCCTACCTATGTTAAATATTTTTAATGCAGTAATAGATTGCACTATTGAGTTTTATGCAATTTAACAATAATTTCTGTTTATAAATGAAACAGAAGCAGTTACCTTTTGCTTACAGAGACCCCCTTCAAAATTGCTTCTGGGAGAAGTGTTTCTTAAAAGCTTATCTGCGTTGTGCATTTAAAACAAGAAAATGGGTCTTGGGTCTTCTGCTCAGAACTAATCTCTTCATATGACAGCACTAAAAGCTTTTTTTCTAACATTTCACAAGAATCATTATATAATAGCAATGTGATTTTAAAGAGAGAGCGCTTCTTTAAAGGGGAGACCAATTTCATGAGTTTTGCATCAAAATCAATAATGGGTGTGTTGAGGGATATATTGATTCCTCCCCCACACTGAAGATATTCTAGAGCATGTCACATTGATTTTGAACTGTTCAAGTTCTGTCTGTCTTTCAGTCTGACCTCCTTTGTCAGATCGCAAGTGACAGTCTTCACTCCTTCTAGAAGCCACTCTCATCCCCCCCCCCCCACCTCATACCTTCCTGGTCCTCTGTTCTTGAGCTGGGAAATAATGCTCAGCTTTCTTCTGAGACGTGAGGAAATTCTTCTCCCTCCAGTGGGAACTATTTTTGGGGTTGGGGTGCAGAGCTGCAATTCCCCTTTACTCTTGTTGAGATTGGGTTGCTAACTCTCCTGAACCAGATGGACCAGACTCTACTGCTGCAAATGGCATCTGGTCTCTCCAGTTCGGGAGTGCTGGCAACTCTCACTGCCCTAGGCTGTGGCCACAGTTGGGGGCACAGCTCAGAGCCCTGGGCTGGCAGTGGGATCCCAGGGCAGGTGGGAATGGTGGGCTGTGAAGCCTGTGGCAGGGCTGGTGGGTGGTGGGACCCCAGGAGTTGATGGAGCCCATGGCATGGCCAGCAGATGGGAAGATCCTGAGGGCTGATAGAGCCCAGGGAGCCAGTGGGTGGCAGGACCCCAAGGGCCAGTGGAGTCTGTGAGGCCAGTGGGACCCTGGGGGGCTGAGAAAGTGAATTGGGCCAACAGCTGGCAGGACCCTGTGGGCCAGCAAAGCATGTGGGACCAGCAGGACCCTGCGGGGCTACCCATAGGCCAAGATACAGGGCTGGAGAAGCCAGTAGCAGGGCCTTGGCCCCTCGTTGTGGGGTAGTCATTTGCAAAACCTGGGGATGCTACAGCACCCCCCCTCACTTCCCACACCTATGTGGCTGGTTGCTAGGTGTCAGTGTCCTGGTGACTGGATTTGCTATTGTCATCTTGGATTCTCAAGTGATACGGGGTTCACCTCCACCAGTCTTTTTCTAATGACCCCTGCAGGTTCAGACAGTTAGATGACATTCATACTCATATTTCTTAGCCTGCCTTGAGAGCAAACAGACCTTTCCTGCCCACTGGGTAACCATGCAAGACATAGGAAACTGAGGCACACATAAAAGTAATAAAAATATTGCAGAAAATGTCCACTTTGTGACACAATTTAAAAGGTTTCTCTAATACTACAAGTCCTGTAAACTCACTCTAGGATCTGATGTGTGACTCAGATATCATCAATATTCTGTGACTGAAACTTTGTGAATAATTCTACTGACAATATGCAAACTAGAAGAGAATCTAGCTATCTATCCCAGAGCTGCACTGGGTATGATGGGGTGGTCACCCCACACTTGCTGTGAAAAGGTTAATTAACTAGACAGGTCACATCTGAGAGGAAGCAGACAGTGAAGCTATTTCCTGATTGAGGGAGGGCTTCCAGCTGGGGAGGAGGGAGCTGGGTTTGACATCTCATTTCCAGCGTTTGTAATCCAAAGGGGCTGCTGGGTGTCAGTCACTGAGAAAGAAGGAACCCTGGAGGCTACAGGGATAGTTAGTCTCCAATTACTCCTTTGGTAAGCCAGGGAGTGGGAGTGTTAAACCCAAGCCCAGATTGGTGGGGGGAGGGAGGGAGAAGTATTATATGGTAAGGGAAAGGCAGTTAGGGTCTAACAGGAAACAGAACTTGACAGCAGATTAGACGGCCCCTCATTTGGAATCTGGTGTAGAGAGGGGGCCCAGGTTCCTCTGGTAGCTACTAAATGAATAACACCTTGAGGTGGTGAATAGGAAGAATGCCTAGAGTTACTGGAGAAACTCCTTTGTCCATTGGAATGGTAAAATGTGTGGTGTGACTCAGACAGGCGACTGAGTCATGAAGAGGCAGCAGTCCTACTTGAAGAATAAGGTGGAGGTAGGGGCTATGGACTTACATAAAGAGGTGAGACGTTAACAGACAGCAATGGGAAGGGGTATTGACTTCCCAAGCCATTCGCCAGAGTGACCAGGAGAAGTCACTGTCCTGGCAGTGAGTGAAGTACCCCTCATAGGCCCTGAAGGGCTGATGGGGTAAAAGAAATACAAAGACAGGCCTCTTTCTGAAAGCTTTCTATGAGAGTTCTGCATATGAAGGGTGTTGTATCATGAAAGCAAGGTACTAACAAACTTCAACAGGCCTTTATTTACCAAAAGTGAAACCTCTTTATAAAGCTGCTGCATCCCTCTGTAGCTCTCACTCAGCCCCCAGCTAATCTTCTCCCCGCTCCTTCCCGTTTCCTGTGCTTCCAGACTCCCAACAGCCAGTGCTCTCAGTTCTAATTATTACAAGCAGTATCTGAAACACCACATTCCCTCCTCTCTTAAGAGGCGCTCTCAATTATAAAATAAACATTGTTGTTCTAACCACAGCAACAAATATGGAACAAACCACTATACTGTTGGCAGTAATATTACACTGAAAACACTGTCAATACTACATAACATAGTCTCTAGTCCAGACAGGTGGTCGTCTGGGTCTGACAGACTGTCTCTCAAACCCCGTTTCTAGTGCAATGTCTTGTTGTGTTGGTACTACAGTGAAGTCATCCAACGTGGACAGGGTGTTGACATCATCTCCTCTTGGTACATAGGCAGGTGCAAGATAAGAAGCATTCCATACACGCCCATCAGAAAGTCGATAGGTACAAGGTCCCCTCTTCTCAATGATTTTAAGAGATGTGAATTTATGGTCCCTTTTGTGGTAGAATTCCAGGTTTTCTTACTCTAACGAAGGAACCACACTCAAACTTCGGTTCCTTAGCACCCTGCCATTTGTCTGTGAAAGCCTTATACTTTTCTTGGTTCTGTCCAACTGTTTTTCTCACATCATCATCTTTTGGTGCATCAGGTCTTGACTTTAACAATCCAGCAATGTTCAGTTTTGTATTCATCTGTTTTCCATGCAGTAACTCTGCAGGTGATCTTTGCGTTGTGGCATGTCATGTAGCCCTATATGCTTGCAAGTAATCAGTAGTGAAGGTTATCCATGATTGCCCTTCCAGTTGAGTCATTTGCAAACTCTCTTTCAAGCTTCTGTTAAACTTTTCGATTTCCCCATTGGCTTGAGGGTAATACAGGGATGATCTTCTATGTAAAATGTTCCTTTCTGCTAGAAAAGTTTCAAATTCCAGGGAAGTAAATTGACTACCATTATCCAAAACCAATTCTTTGGGGTTACCTTCCCTGCTAAAAACTGTAGAGAGGAACTTAATTACTGTAGCAGAAGAGATTTGTGATGTAAACACTACTTCGGGCCATTTGCTGAAATGTCTATTAAAGTGATGGCATACTGACAGTCAACTGGAGCAGCATTAAAGGGTCCTATGATGTCAATCACAACTTTTTCCTATGCAGAATCAGGAAGAGGAACAGGCTGTAATGGTTGGGTACATATCACTGCTGTCTTACCACACATTTGGCAAGTGACACAGGATTTTATGATTGCTTCAGTTTGGGAGTCCATCCCTGGCCACCTGTTATGCTTAAACGAAGCACACAAAATCTTTTATAGGGGAAAAGGCAGTACGCTGCATTTATTGAGAATACAATAGTTGCATATGCTTTTCAGTCATTCACACACAACACCATACACACACACACAGCCCCACCAGACGATGTTATAGTTACCAGTCCAGAGTCTGTATCAATCTAGTGGCCAGCTAGATCGAACACAGAGGGAGAGCAAGGACTTTCATCGGTCACGATCTGATGCTCATCTGGAGTTGGTGGCAAGATGAACCCAAAGTTCCATAGTAAGGCACCCTGCTTTTATAATCCTCTGTCCCTGTTGAAGTCTATGGATTTCGCTGTGTCAATCTGTGACCAGTTACTGTTATCTTGTTGATGTTAATTATTCCCAAAACATCTCCAAGAAGCTCATCCTGTCCTGGATTGTTAATCAGTTGTTTTTAGGGATGCCCTTACCTTTAGAACCGTCAATCTACCAATCTGATCAATTCTTGACCATGAGTATGCACTGATGGTTCCTCTGACGCCAATATGTCTCTTCGCAGTCTGCCTTTTACAGTTTGTCTTCACCCGCATTGCCTCCCTTCTCTCTTGACCATCTGGCTCTAACGATGACCTTCACAGGTTATCTCATTCACACAAACAGTCTTTCACAGAGTCCTTCAAAGGTAAACAGTACTGTTTTAAATTAAGCAAAACCAAAAAAAACTAATTCACATCGAAGGCCCGGGCCTTCAATATTTCTAATCTCATTAACATAGACACAATACCAAAATCCTGTCTCTTTACTTACTAAACTCACTAAACTTTAGAACAAAGGAATATATATCTTACTAAAGGGCTTAATTTAATAAAATATTAAATGTGATGTGTTACCTTACATTGCTACATTATTAATCCTAAAATACAAATATAAAAAGAATAAAACTTTCAATTCCAACACACCAGTACAGATCCCGTTGTCGTTGCTTGGTTCTGACAATTCCTTGATGAGTATCGTGTGCCAGGTGCATGAGTTTCGACTGTAATTATTCTGGCATAAGTAGCCGGTGCGTATGTCATAGCACACAGCCATCAAGAAAAGAAAGTTCATCCCGAACTCTAAAATAAGGCAGCAAAACTGTGTCAAAGTTTTTAGGGTTACTGGGCCATCTCTTGGTCAGAAATTCCCATAGCTTTTGTTGAATTGGACATGCTAAACAAGCAGCTTGGAATTTCTCTCTTGCAACTGTAGTAAGAGTGCTTGTAATAAGAGCAACTACTTCATCCTCATCCTCCAGTGAACCATCTGGTGAAGACAAAGGCAGGCAAGAAAGGCAATCAGCTATCACATTTTGGTTTCCAGGCTTATATTCCAGTTCATAATTGAAAGAAAGTAGTCTTGCAGACCATCTAGCAATACGATTTCCTGCTCTTCCTAGTCCTTTCGTGGTTAGCAATGTTGTCAAAGGGCTGTGGGCTGTGCACAACTTGAACGCGTGGCCCCACAGGTAAGTTCTCCATTTTTCAGTAGCCCAGACACAAGCAAGTGCTTCTTTTTCAACTGTAGAATATTTTCTCTCAGCATCACTCAGTGTCCTTGAAGCAAATGCAACAGTCCTCTCTGTGTTGTCCTCATGAAGTTGTGTGAGGACAGCCCCAAGTCCATAATCAGAAGCATTAGTAGTCACAATTGTGGGCAATGCAGTACTGAATAGTGCAACTACTGGACTATGTACAATCCAGTCTTTCACAGTTTCCAAACTAGCTTATGCATCTGTTGTCCACACCAACATTGAACTTCTCTGTAGTAATTCTCATAACGGTTCAATGACAGAAGCATAATTGGGAATAAATTTTGCATACCAGGAGGTAAGATGCAAAAAGGAATGTAAGGTTTGCAAATCTGTTGGAGGAGGAGCCTTTGAAATTGCTAGAATATGATCTGGATCAGGTTTTAGTCCAGCCGATGAAATTGTATGTCCCAGAAAGGAGAGTTATGTTTTGTCTAAATTTGCATTTAGACAAGTTGAGCTTGAGGCCTGCTGTGCTGATGCAGTTTAGTACAGACTACAGGTTATTCTCATGTTCCTCGGAAGTATTTCCAAAAACACAATAATATCATCTAGATAGCACTGAACTCCATGCTGATTCTTCAGAATCAATGACATTTTTTGGATGGCACTTGGGGCAGATGCAAGACCATATGGAACACGTTTAAAACGAAATAGTCCCTCGTGTAATAAATGCTGTGAGGTCTCTGCTGCCTTCATGCAACATAACCTGGTGGTATGAGATCTGCAGATCAAAAGTAGAAAACACCTTTGCTCCACAGAGTTCTGCAAACAGTACTTCCATGTGAGGCAGTGGGTGGCTGTCAATCACAACAGCTTTATTTGGCTCCCTTAAGTCTACACAAAGGCGAATGCCTCCATCCTTCTGTGTCACCACTATAGATGAAACCCATTCTGATGAGCCAATCTCTTCAATAATATCCTTTTGTACAAGTTTAAGTTCTTCTGAAACAGCTTCCCTGACTGAAAATGGTAAGCACCGTAACTTCTGTCGTACAGGCATTGCATTGTTGCATTTTAACTTTGTGCACAGCCAAGTTTCTCCTCAACCTGTTCTTGGGTCCAGCTGAAACTGGTGTGTGTACTGCAAGAGTGCTTTTCTGAGGAAGATCAATTCGTCCATTAACTACCCTGAGGTTTAAAGCAGCCAATAAATCTCTGCCATGGATAGGAGTGCCTCTGTGGACAATGTAGAACTCTGCAGTTACACAGCAATCATCAAAAGTCAGCATTGCTGGCAGGCAGCCATGTACTGGAATTTGATTTTTCAAACAGCACACAAAGTGAAGTTTGGGTTCAATAAGTGGCACATCTTTAAAGTAATGCAAATAGATGGAATCAGGTAGTATAGATACTGCTGAACCAGTGTCCAACATTAGCTGAATAGGATGTGATTTGCCTGAAGATGTGGCAGAAACATTTACAGTGCACCTTATTTGTTCTGGAATATGTGCAGTAGTGATTTTGTCCACACTCAGCACAGTAACATCTGGTATTGTAACTGCATGCACCTGTTGATTGGACTGGCTACTGCGGCATACCTTAGCAAAATGCCCAATCTTTTTGCAGTGATTGCACTGAGCTTCTTTTGTAGGATTGTGTAACTTGCGAGGTGTTGTGGGGATCCACAGCAAAAGCATGCTTTTGCTGTGCTTTGAATTTGCTGATTCTGTAGTTTTTCCATGAGCTTTCTCCTTGTAATTGTTTGTCTGCAATGATAGTGGACTTTTCTGCAAAGAAGTCACAGCCTGGACTGGGCTTCCTGTATCCATGCTCATTATTTTGGCTTCTGCTATAGATGACTCAATCTGGGTAGCAATGGTTATTGCTTTTTCCAGTGTAAGTTGTTGGTTGTTTTCTCAATGAGCTAGTCTCTCATCATCTCATCTGCCATATTCCCAAAGTCACAAGTTACATTCAGACTCCTCAGAGAAGCAATATACTGCATTATAGTCTCCCCTGGTTTCTGCTCACACTGGCAAAATCTGTAGCGATTAGCGATTACACTTTTGACACAAAGTTCTTTAATGCAGTGAGTGCAGTCTCACATTTATCATCTGCAAGGGGAAAAGTGTAAAATATACGCTGCCCTTCTGCTCCAAGGCAGTGGATTAGCAGAGCACGTTTTCTTACTTCAGAATTCTCTGTAGCACTGATTGCGAGCAGATAAGTCTCAAACATATGAATCCAGGCAGTAAAAGCAATTGGAGGCTCACCTGGGCTTTGCAGAAAGGGTGCAGGTGGGTTCAGAGGCAGAAGATCCATCCTTGTTGCCAAAATGTTGTATCATGCAAGTAAGGTACTAACAAACTTCAACAGGACTTTATTTACCACAAGTGAAACCACTTTACAAAGCTGCTGCATCCCTCTGTAGGTCTCACTCAGCCCTGGCTAATTTTCTCCCCCTCCTTCCTGTTTCCTGTGCTCCCAGTTCTAATTATTACAAGCAGCATCTAAAACACCACAAAGGGTTCAGTCCTTTGTCACTCAAGAAGCAGATGTAGATGGGAATAAGCACCGATCTGCACAGATTAAGAAGGTGTATTTCTAGTGAGTCAAAATTTTTAGCTGCTTGATGGGTCTGATCCAAAGCTCAGTGAAGTCAGTGGGATTTTCCCCATTGATTTCAATAGGTTTTGGATCAGGGCTGATAGTACTCATATTTTTAGGTCAACTAAAACATTTAGGGCCAGATAGTGATTTTTTACGCATAAACCCCTGCAGGAGCATCTCACTCCAGCTGAAGATCTGGCAGCCATCGTGACTAACTGGCGCATGATGCTTCCAAGAAGGTTGAGGGAGCATGCCCTCCCGTGCATCCATCCTTTTAGAAGCTATGGTAGGGTGGAGCTGGGGTAGGGAACATAATCTCTATCCTTTGGAGAGGGCAGTGCTGCTGTAGGTGCTAGCCTGGCATAATCTCTGTGTTTAGGGGAACATAAGATCAACTGCTGTATACAGGCAGCCCTTTTTGGGTCCTTTCCTTCTCTCAGAGCCTGCTGTTATACACATGCACACAAATCTGGTCTGCCTTTTGCATGCCCTTTTGTAGGCCCTACAATATTGAAGTTGTTCTCCAGTGATAGGCCCAAGACCATCCTTTCTAAACCAGTGACCTCAGACTCAGCAGAAATATTCCCAGTGACTCTCTGTAAGAACTTGGGTAAATCACCGAGGCCTATTTTTAAAAGGTATTTAAGCATTGCTACACTCAATCTTGCAATGCTCAAACAATTTAGGATCCTGTCTGCCAACAGGATTTAGGTTCCTAAATGCCTAAACCCCCTATGAGAATGAAATTTAGGCTGCAAGTCATTAAGTGTTGTGACACAGCACAGCAATGTCTAGCTACATTTGAAATCTGGGCCTTAATCCCTGAGCCTCCATTCCTCACCTGTGAAATGGGGTTTAAAACATTTATGCATCTCATATGCATGTTCTGAGAATAGATTAATTTAAGGTTTGTGATCTGCTCAGATACCATGCTAATGAGTGCCACAGATTACTGTAAATGAGAAACTGTTCTATGCACGATCCCCTTTTTAGTGGGAAATTAGAAGCCAGTGTTTTAAAATGCTGTAAATGTGAAATGAAAATGTAGGGTATTTGCAATTTTTTCTTTTTGTGGGTCTAATCCTGAAGCCCTTACAGCAAAACTCACATCAACTTCTAATGGGACTGAGAATTTTCAGGGCTATTTAAATTTGTCATGGCTATATGGGAATATCAGCTCATTTTAAGATGGTTTTAGAAGGAAAGTGGAAAGGAGGAGGCATTCATGTTTGGTGCTGATTGCAAGCCTGTGGGAGCTTAACGACACTTTGAAGTGATTGTTCAAGGAAAGATTAGGGGGAAAAAAGGAACATAAAAAATGCCTGGAGAGATTCATGTTCTCTCTTCATTGGAATAAGGGGAGCCAGTGTGGTTTGTGTGACCTTGGTAAGACCTGCCAGAAGTGTTGTTAAAGGATTTCTGTGAGCAGGAGACTGTAGCTGGAATCACAAGATGACTTGTTTAAATCCAGTATGATTCAGCAGATAAATCAGAACTGATTAATAGTGTCCCTTGAATTAATTTATATCAGATAGTTGGTTTCCTAATCTTTCCAACTTTAGAATTCTTCTACTGTAGAGTAAGATTGATGACACCTAGAAACTGATGATCCGCTTCTCTTGCCATACCAGTAAAATGACACTGGGTGAAATCCTAGCCTGGTTATAGTCAATGGATATTTTTCACTTTACTTTAATGGGGCTTGGATTTCATCCATTGATTCAAATGCATTAACTCCTGATGTTCCTCTCACAGCAGTGAAAATCAGGCTGTTAGTGTTTTGAAGGGTGGTGAGGACAAGCCACAAGAGTGAAATGCCTGCAAGCTGCATGGATTTTTTTTAAACACCATCACAAAGACTCAAATTAATGTTTACCTCCAAATAAAAAAAAAGTAAGCAAATAGGGGAAAAAAGCCACCATGGATAAACAGAGTAAAAGAGGTGGCTAGAGAAAAAAAAGGCACCCCTTAAAAGTTGGAAGTACAGTCTCACAGAGGAAATGGAAAGGATTATAAATTCTGGTAAGTCAAGTGTAAAAGTGTAATTAGGCAGGTAAAAGCAACTAGCAGGAGACACAAAGTAACAGCAAAATTAGGTAAATCAGAAGCAGGAAGCCTGACAAACAATCAGGGGAATCTCTGGATGATTGAGGTGCTAAAGTAGCACACAAGGAAGACAAAGCCATTGCCATGGGTAGCTGGTAATGCAGGCAAGGGAAGGCATTGCCTACATTGCCCAGCCACTTGGGAGGGCCTGGGGTCACACGGCGCAGCTCCCTAGTGGCTGGGGAAGGCTGGTGCCAACCACGTGGCAGCCCTGGTCCTCAGTTGGGGTTGGGCAGGGCTTGGCTGAAAGATGGGGGAAAGGTTGGGGTGAAGGGACATAGTCTTAGGGGAAAGGATGTGGCTTCGGGCAGAAGGGGCAGGGCTTTGGCTGCCTTCCCAAGCTGGACCTTCACCCACTGCCCACAGCCATTGCAGAAAAGCTAAATTAATTCTTTACACTGGTCTTTCCTATACCTAAGCTATTCTTTTTAGGTGGCAAATCTGAGGAGTTGTCCAAGACTGTGGTGTCAGTAAATGAAGCTTTGGAACAAATTGATAAATTAAATTGTAACAAGTCACCAGGACCAGATGGTGTTCACCCGAGAGTCCTGAAAGAACTCAAATATGAAATTGCAAAATTATTAACTCTGGTATGTAACCTATAATTTAAATGAGGTTCTGTACAAGGTGACTGAAGGATGCTAATGTGACACTGATTTTTTTAAAAGGTTCAGGAAATGATCCTGGAAATTACAGGCCAGTAATCCTAACTTCAGTACTAGGCAAACCAGTTGAAACTATAATGAAGAAGAATTATCAAACACTTAGATGAACACAGTTAGTCGGGGAAGAATCCTGCTTGTAACCTTACCAGTAGTGGGGACCCCATTTGAGCAGAAAGAACTGGACCTTGTGGGTCCACTAGAAAGGAGTGGTACAGGACGAAAGTATATCTTAGTTGTAGTGGACTATGCCACGCGGTATCCTGAAGCGGTACCCCTGTGAATGGCCATGGCCCACACAACTGCTGAGGAACTCCTGAAAATATTCTCAAGGGTGGAACTGCCTAGATAAATACTTATGGACCAAGGGACGAATGTGACCTCAAAACTCATGGCAGAGTATTGAATATCCATGTTCTCAGAACCTTGGTCTACCACCCTCAAATAGATGGGTTGGTGGAGCAATTTAACAAGACGCTGAAGCCCATGCTACACAAGTTCATGGAAGACAACCCCCATCACTGGAATAAGATGCTGCCTGCCTTGATGTTTACAGTGAAGGAAGTCCCCCAGTCTTCCATGGGTTTCTCACCCTTCAGACTCCTCTATGGACAACAGCCCCAGGGGATTTTGGACTTCATGTGGGAGGCCTGGGAGGAAGAAGAGACCCATGCTCAAGGGTTAGTGCAGTACCTATTACAATTTAGGGAAGGGCTGCATGAATTAAGCCGTATGGCCTGGGAGAATCTGGAGCAAGCCCAGAAGCAAGCCCAGAATCTGGAGCAAGCCCAACCTGCCCAGTACAACTGCAGGGCAAAGACTTGGATCTTCCAGCTGGGATATCAAGTGTTGCTACTGCTGCCCTAATCAGAGTCAAAACTGCTAGTGAAGTGGCAAGGACCATTTGAGGTAACTCGACACGTGAGGCCTGTTGACTATCAGGTGTAGCTACCTTGACAGAGGAGGGAGACACAAACCTACCATGTGAATCTCCTCAAGGCCTGAAAGGAGTGAGAGACCCTGCTGATCACGCCATATCCCACTGAGCCAGAATTGGGGCCATTAGCAGAGGGAAGCCCCGCGCTCCAACCTGTTGATGTCAGACGAGAACTCAATCCTGAACAGCAAGAACAGCTGTCAGCTAATGAATGACTTTTCACATGTCCTGTCAACTAAGTGGGGAAGATGAGCCTGATGAGCCACCATATTGCCACCCACTCAGGCCAGAAGATGAAACAACCATTGCCCACTCCCCAGAAAGATGTGGGACACAGTATGGGAGAAACTGAACCAGATGCTAACCCTGGGCATAGTGGAGGAGTCCAGGAGCGAATGGAGGAGCCCAGTAGTACTGGTGCCCAAACCAGGTGGAGCGGTCAGGTTCTGTGTGGACTTCAGGAAGGTGAATGCCATCTCATTTGATACATACCTGATGCCTCATATAGATGAGCTGCTGGAGTGGTTAGGCCATGCAAGGTTCATATCTACCCTTGATCCAACCAAAGGGTACTGGCAGATCACTTTAACGCCAGCATCAAAGGAGAAGACAGCATTCCCAACACTCTTTTGGGCTGTTTCAGTTTACCACCATGCCCTTTGGCTTGCATGGGGCAGCAGCCACCTTTCAGCGGCTTATGAACAAAGTCCTGGGTGCCCACAATGTCTATGAAATTGCCTACATTGATGACATAGTGGTCTACAGTAACAGTTGGGCAGAACACCTACAGCACCTAACCCAAGTTCTGCCAGCCTTGGCAGAAATGGGCCTTAGCACAAATCCGGCCAAGTGCCACTGGGGCCAACACGAGGTAAGCTATCTGGGCTACACCATTGGCAGACGACAACTCCAGGCGCTGATAGATAAAGTGCAAGCGCTGCAAGACTACCCCAGTCTGACTACAAAGAGGCAAGTATGGCAGATCTTAGGGCTAGCGGGATACTACCAGTGCTTTATACCGAACTTTGCCACCCTAGGCACCCCTCTTACGCACCTCACAAAGAACCCCCGGTCTCAGCACATTGAGTGGTCAGAAGACTGCAAAGTCACCTTACAGACCTTACATGAGCAGCTGACCCAGGAACCAGTGCTCATCAGCCAGACTTCAACAGTCCATTTATTCTATATATGCCTCAGGGGCAGGTCTAGGAACAGTATTATCATAAGGGGTAGGAGGGGAAGAACACCCCATTTTGTATCTGAGCTATAAGCTGTTCCCATGAGACATGTGGTACTCCATAATAGAAAAGGAGGCTATTACGGTGAAATGGGCTGTGGAGATCCTGAGGTATTACTTGTTAGGGATCCAATTCACCCTGGTTATAGGCCACACACAGTTAAAATGGCTCCATACTATTAAAAACACCAATGTGTGAATCATGTGCTGGTACCTGTAACTCGAGTTATGAGTTTCTGGCGGCGCACCGGCCAGGGAAGATCCATGCTAACACTGACTTCTTTTCACAGGCTGGGGAGAGCGGTGAAGGGGCATCTCCCCAGGAACCCTTCTTAAGGGGGAGGGTGTGTGACGGGGTGTACCAGCCCCACACTGGGAAAGCTGGGCTTAATCAGGCTCACCTGGCAGAAGAAGCCCTGCCCCCTCAGCCCTGCCAGGCATGCTCAGACTGCAGCACAGGTATAAAAGCCTGGAGAGAGGGTGAGTCAGGGCTGGCTGAGGTACCAGTGCTGCAGCAGAGGATGTGTAGGAAGGACTCTGCAAGGAGGCCAGCAGAGAGTGGTAGAAAGTAGCCCAGGGTGGTATATTGTAGCCCATGGCTCTCAATGTATTGCGGTGGGATTCCCTGCTGAGAGAGCAGTGAAACATGCCACTGCTAATAGGGCCCTGGGGTGGGGCCCAGTGGAGTAGGGAGGGCCTGGGTCCCCCTACCACCTCCTCAATCCCTGAACTAGGGGGAAGCTAGCACCTGTTTATGACTAGAGACTTTGGCTGCTAGGCTGCATTGACCTAGTGAGAAGGGTGTTTTCTATAGATGCTGGCCATTGGGCCACATTGCCCTGGTGAAAGGGGCATTTATGGGAGACTTTAACTGCCAGGACACATGGTCCTGATGGGAGGGGCATGGATGTATAACCACAGTTTCATTGCAGAATATGCTGGGTTGGCCGTGGTCCCAAGAAGCACAAGGACACGGCAGCTCCCCCTGGGAGAGGAGTGAGTGAATCACCCCACAACAGTGCTTCACTATAGTCCTCTTTTCTCTGTCCTTACTTCTGTCTTACTCTGGTACCGTGTATTGTGGTGTGGATTTATAGGAAGGATGCATAGTCTTGACCCTGAGAAGTTAGACTTTTTATTAGAACTATATAAGACAAAGGAAAAGCCATGCTCTCCTAGCTGTACATCAAATAAAGCTGACTTTAGACTGTTTCCAGACAACTCTTCCTAGCATGTACTTTGCTCTTATACTCCTGACAGAGTTTACTTTGTACTGTATCTTTGTTTGGGGGCAAATAAGCTCAAAAATAAAGTCTCTTCATTCTTCCTGCTCCTCTTTGAGCTGTCACTCAAGTACTTCAGCACCCCTGTCGTGAGTTGTGGCTCAATCAATCTCTATTTGTATTCCCCCACGTCCCCTTTCTCCAGCCAGCTGCAGTTCCCCAGGTTTTTGTCATTTCTTGGAGTTTCACCCTCTTACGGGAGCTCTTTTGAGGAATACATCTTCTTAGCTCCTTGCTCTAATAAGTTTCCTGGATTTAGGCTCTTCCCTGCCCCTCCCCATGTGAGTGCTGGTAAATCTTTATCAGTCTCCTTAGATAATTGCCTGCCACTAGCAAGCTAGGAATTTAATTTCTTCCAGGTGAGTCCGAGTTGACTCATTCTTCCTTAGGTAGGCTGGTCCCAGATAGCCCCTGGGATAGAGTTAAAATTGGTATCTGGAGAGAAAAGTAGGGTCCCTTCTTGTTTTTGTGTGATGTATAAACAAGGCCTTGTAGGTTTTGTTATATGTTGTTTTTCATCTTTGGGTTTACCTTAAATTTATCCAGAATATCTAGCTTTGTGTTCTCTGCTTTTGCTGGAGGTCTTCTTGAAAATGAAAGTGGGAGTATTCGGGGCCCTCACTTTAAGAGGTATGTAGGTAGGTTTATGTATAACTCTGACAAAGTTTATCCCAAGCATGTGGTGGGAGTGTAAGCTGCGTAGGTGTTTAATACAACAGCAGCCCTGGAGTTTTGGACAGTGAGTCAAAATTGTTTCCAGAACCTTCTGGAAAAATTCCCATTGACTTGAATGGGCTCTCAGGGCATATCTACGCTAGGAAATTATTTCAAAATAGCTAAAATTGAAATAACTCCCCAAATAACTATTTTGAAATAAGCTTATTGCCCAAGAAAAGCAGGAGTTCAGATTTCAAAATAACCAGTCTGTTATTTCAAAATAACAGGCTTGGTAGTGTGGATGCTCTGCTTTATTATTTCAAATAAAGGGAGTTATTTTGAAATAACTCCCTAGTGTAGACCAGAGCTCAGTGGCTCACATGTCTGTCTCTCATGAAGTCTTAGGCTATGGCTAGACTACATCCCTCTTTCGATAGAGGGATGTAAATTAGACACTTCGAAATTGCAAATGAAGTGGGGATTTAAATATCCTGTGCTTCATTTGCATAATCATGTCATCACACTCTTTCGAACAAGCGCCACTTTGAAAGTAAAACCGCAGTCTAGACGCAGTTCTTTCGAAAATGGCAGGCTTTTTCAAAAGATCCTGTACTCCTCAGACTCAGGAGTACAGGATCTTTCAAAAAAGCCTGCTGTTTTCAAAAGAACCGCGTCTAAACCGTGGTTTTACTTTCAAAATGGTGCATGTTCGAAAGAGCGTGATGACGTGATTATGCAAATGAAGCAGGAGACATTTAAATCCCTGCTTCATTTGCAATTTTGAAGTGTCTAATTTACATCCCTCTGTCGAAAGAGGGATGTAGTGACTTGGAGATCCATTAGTGAGTGCCCAGGCAAGTTAAAATGTTCCCCAACAGGTTTCTGTGTGTTGTTGCCTTTTCAGATACCATTAATTCTTTCTCGTAGAGACTGTCCAATTTGGCCAATATATATGGCAGAGGGCATTGCTGGCATTTGATGGCATAGATCACATTAGTGGATGTGCAGTTAAATGAGCCTCTGATGTGGTGGTTTATGTGGCTATGTCCTATGATGATATCACTTGTGTAGATGTGGGGATAGAATTGGCACCTGGATTGATTACAGGGGTGTGTTCCTGGATGAGTATGATGGAGGTGTGTTGCATGGTTACTGGAAAGAATTTGTTTGAGGTTATGGGGTTGTCGGTAGATGAGGACTGGCCTGTCCCTCAAGGCCTGTGAGAGTGAGGGGTCATTTTCCAGGATAGGTTGTAGATTGTTGATAATGCTTTGTAGGGCTTTAAGTTGGGGGGCTGTCGGTGATGACAAGTGGTGTCCTGTTTTCTTTTCTGGGTCTGTCTTAAAGTAGCTGATGTCTGGGTACTCTTCTGGCTCTGTTGATCTGTTTTTTTCACTTTTCTGGGTGGGTATTTCGGTTTTAAGAATGCTCTATATAGATCCTGTAGGTGTTTGTCTGTGGGATTGGAGCAAATTCGGTTGTATCTTCAAGCTTGGCTATAAACAATAGATTGAGAAATGTGTCTTGGATGGAAGCTAGAGGCATGAAGGTAAGTGTAACAGTCAGTAGGTGTTTGGTATAAGGTGGTGGAAATGTGTCCGTCATGTAAATTGTACTGTAATGTCAAGGAAGTGGATCTCCTTGTGGACTGGTCCAGGCTGAGGTTGATGGTGAGGTGAAAATTGTTGAAATTCCTGTGAAATTCTTCAAGGGTCTCTTTCTCATGGGTCCATATGATGAAAATGTCATCAATGTAGAGGGCGAGAGCTGAGGAAACGTTCAAGGTCAGACATAAAAATGTTGGCATATTGTGGGCCATATGGCTGCCCATGGCTGTGCCGCTGACTTGAAGATATAAATTGTCCTCCAATCGGAAATAGTTGTGGGTGAGGACAAAGTCGCAGAGTTTTGTAATGAGGTGTGCAGTAGTGTCATCAGGGATCGTGTTCCTGACAGCCTGTAATCCATCTTGATGTGGAATTTTGTTGTAAAGAGCTTCTACGTCCATGGTGGGCAGGATGGTGTTTTCAAGAAGATTACTGATGTTCTGTAGTTTTCCTCAGGAAGTCAGTGGTGTCTTGAAGATAGCTAAGTATGCTGGCAGCATAGGGTCTGCAGAGAGAGTCAATATTGCCAGATAATCCTGTTGTAAGTGTGCCAATGCTTGAGATGATGGGTTGTCCAGGATTTCCAGGTTTGTGTTTCTTGGGTGGCAGATAGAAGACTCCTGGTCGAGGATTAGGGGGTGTATTTGTGTAGCTTTGGTCCTGAGTTGTATCAGGGAGTTTCATGAGCAGTAGTTTTAGGGTTGAGGTTTTTTTGGTATTCTTTAGTGGGATCAGAGGAGAGAAGTCTATAGAATCTGGTATTGGTGAGTTGTGTGGCAGCCTCCTGTTCATAATCTGTTCTGTTCATGATGACTACAGAGCCCCCTTTGTCAGCCTCTTTGATTATTATGTTAGAATTTTTTGGAGGCCGTGTATAGCATTGTGTTCTGCATGACTGAGGTTATGTTACATGTTGTTTGCTAACAATAAACAGGACTATGTAGCACTTTAAAGACTAACAAGATGGTTTATTAGGTGATGAGCTTTCATGGGCCAGACCCACTTCCTCAGATCAAATAGTGGAAGAAAATTGTCACAACCATATATACCAAAGGATACAATTAAAAAAAATGAACACATATGAAAAGGACAAATCAAATTTCAGAACAGAAGGAGGATGGGGGCGGGGAGGTAAATGTCTGTGAGCTAATGATATTAGAGGTGATAATTGGGGAAGCTATCTTTGTAATGGGTGAGATAATTAGAGTCTTTATTCATACCTAAGTGTAAAGTGTCGAATTTAAGCATGAATGACAGTTCAGAGGATTCTCTTTCAAGTGTAGTCTTAAAAGGCCTTTGAAGCAGGATGCAGGTAATTAAGTCATTGAGACAATGTCCTTTCTGGTTGAAATGGCAAGAAACTGTTTTTTCTTTGTGATCCTGTCTAATATCTGTTTTGTGGGCATTGATCCTTCGGCGAAGTGTCTGAGACGTTTGTCCAATGTACATAGCAGACGGACACTTTCGGCACATGATAGCATAAATTATATTTCTGGATGCGCAGGAATATGTGTTCTTGATCTTATAATTCACTTGGTTAGGTCCAATAATGGTATCAGCAGAGTGGATATGTGGACAAAGCTGGCAACGGGGTTTGTTGCAAGGGAAGGTACCAGGGTTGGTATTAGTGTGGTATGTCCTGTGGTTGTTGGTAAGAATCATCTTGAGGTTAGGTGGTTGTCTATAGGAGACTATGGGTCTGTCTCCCAGAGCCTCTTGGAGTTTAGTATCCTGTTCCAGTATAGGCTGTAGTTTACTGATAATGTGTTGGACAGGTTTGAGTTGGGGGTTGTAGGTGATGACAAGTGGTGTTCTATTGTTGGTTTTCTTGGGTCTGTCTTGAAGTAGATGGTTTCTAGGTATTCGTCTGGCTCTTTCAATTTGCTTTTTTATTTCTCCGGGTGGGTAGTTGAGGTTTATAAATGCTTGGTAGAGATCTTGAAGTTTCTGGTCTCTGTCAGTGGGATTAGAGCAAATGCGGTTGTATCAATTGCTTGGCAATAGATGATGGATCGTATGGTGTGTTCTGGATGGGAGCTGGAAGCATGTAGGTAACTGTATGAGTCAGTGGGTTTTCTGTAGAGAGTGGTGTCTAATTTTCCATTGCTGATTTGTACTGTGGTGTCCAGGAAATGGATCTCTCGTGTAGAACGGTCCAGGCTGAGATTGATGGTGGGGTGTAGGTTGTTAAAATCTTTGTGGAATGTCTCCAGTGTTTCTTGGCCATGTGTCCAGATCATAAAGATGTCATCAATGTAGCGTAAGTAGAGAAGGGGTAAAAGGGGATGGGAGCTGAGGAAACGTTGTTCTAGGTTAGCCATAAAGATATTAGCATACTGTGGGGCCATGCGTGTACCCATGGCTGTGCCGCTGATCTGGAGGTATAAGTTGTTCTCAAACTGGAAATAATTGTGGGTGAGAACAAAGTTACATAGGTCTGCTATCAGATTGGCAGTGGTGTCTTCTGGGATAGTGTTTCTAATTGCTTGTAATCTGTCTTTATGTGGGATGTTGGTGTATAGAGCTTCTATATCCATGGTGGCAAGGATGGTGTTATCGGGGAGGTTATCGATGTTTTGTAGTTTCCTTAGGAAGTCAGTAGTATCTCGGAGATAGCTGGGGGTGTTGGTTACGTAGGGTTTGAGAAGAGAGTCTACATAGCTGGATAAACCAGTAGTGAGCGTGCCAATACCAGAGATAATGGGACGTCCGGGGTGTCTGGGTTTAACAATGTCAGCCTGTGCACGTGACATTTTACAGTGACATCTAGTGGCTGGTTGGGTTAATCACAAACATGTATTGGAAATCTATTCCCTTCTGTCATACCTCCATTTCTGTCATTCACTTGGACTTGTTTCCTCTGTTGCATGAAGAACAACTTATTGTTATAAATACACACCGCACAATTTATAACAAATTGTTTACCTCACATATAGACTGAGGAAACAAGAAACTGAAGTCAACACTTTCAAAATTGGGTCCATATCTAAATCTATATCTGGGAACCCAAGTTAGAAAATTGTGGCTTAACTTGATAGGAATTGTCATAAGTGCTTAAGAAATCTACCCCTTATCACATTAACACGGTTTCTATGGTATTCTTTATTTTGGGACCAAGAATAATCTTGGTATAAAAGAGACTAAAATAATTAATAGATTTCAAATTGTACTTTTCATTTTCTATAATATTTCTTCAGACTACAGCAGTTTCCCCTGGCACTTCTGTATCATTTTAGCAAGCAAAGTTTTTTTTTATTTTCCTTGACTTTTCAATGAAGCTGATTTCACTTCTTTTATAGAAAATGGTTCTTTAACTTGTGTATAGTTAGAGGAGACTATAATGAAATCATGTTTTGCAGAATACAAACATAGTTCGTAGATAAATCACATCTGTAGCTGCAAAGGAGCAAACTTTAAAAAGGCAAAACATAAATTCAAAGAGTAGATTATTAGCATTTGGGCACTCATTTCTGCAGAGACTTGCAGGTGGTTAAATCAGTGGGATATTCACAAGTTAAGCATGTGTAAGTCCAACTGGATGCCCTAGCAGTACCGTAGAGACATTAGATTGATGTTCTTCCTGTGAGTCTTTCTGTTATATTATAAATCACATCTTTAAAATGTTCAGATTCTATGTAGGTGTGCAGAAAATTTTGCTGATTCATATGGTTAGTTACAACAATCTCCTTTTTTATTTACTTTGTTATGGTTACCTACTGCTTGCACTGTGCAAAGCTGGATTTTTGTGAGTATGAAATCCTGTTCAATTTAACTTGCAGCGTGTTTGAAATATATAGGATTTTTATTTTTGGTTTGCAAAATTTAATAAGCATGCTAGTTTGGCTACAGAATACGGTAAAATGGCTGTCACAGAGAAAATAATTAGGTCTGAAAATAATCCAGTTTCATACTTCTTTTACATTAGCAAAGTTGAAGCTGATTCCAATTAATTTCTATGGCAAAAGAATGGGTTGCCATAAAATAAGAGATTTTCTGGGTCAAGCTTTTCTTAGAGCTGCTAGAAAAAATTCTGACAGAACATCTTCCCTTAGCAAATACTGTTTTGTTGAAAATAGAAATGTTTCATAGGAATGTGTCACTGGAAAAATTTTGACAAAATTAGACATTGAAATGGAATATTTATTTTTGAATGTATTGTTTTGTTCCAACTTTCTCATTTCATTAAAACATTTTATATTATACACTGATATTTGATATTCTGTGTTTTGACATCATAGAAACAAAACATTCCCATGATGTCAAAACAGAACACTTTCAAAAGGTTGTTTTGACATGTCTGAAAGAAAACTTTTCAAAAATTCTGTTCCGCAAAATATTTTGAAATTACTTTCTCTCCCAGTAGAGCATGAGAACAAATTTCAAAATATCAGAATTTCTCATGGTTTAGAAATTGCATTTTCCTGACAATCTGTAGTTTGTTGACTAAAACCCATCAAGTTGAGAGCCAAGATAAAGCCCTGTTTTGTCTCTTCAGTTCAAGACATCTGAAAACAGGAGGGCTCTCCTGAAAATCTGGCTACTTATCTCAATGTCTAACTTAGCATTTAGGAGCCTAATTGGCATAGCCTACTATATATTTTCAATGATCTTTTCACAGTACCTTACATAGCAAAATGTGTTTTGTTACATTTTTGGTTACATAATTACAAGTCCTGCTAATGAATCAGGATTCTTTTGTATGATCTTAATTAGAATATAATGTACTGTGTCAACTTTCAGAAAATATCTAATAATAATCTGGTAGCAAATAATGATGTTTCTACCTTAATACTTCAGCAACTTTCGAATGCGACATACCAACTGTTGTGTTGCTGCCCTCTACTGGCTGGCTTAGCAGAATGCTGTCTTTAGCTTTTAGGGTACATACAGAACTGCATTTTTTTTTAGAGACCACCATGATAGCATTGATTCTACTCCTTCTATGTGATTTGTGGACAGCTGTGGTGTCCATGAGTGTATGACTATGTAACATTATATTACTGTTTCATAAAATATTTGCTGATAGTAATGTACTGGATGCAGTTTGGACTCGATAACCTCTTGAGGTCTCTTTCAACCCTCTGATTCTATGATTGGCCATATGGTCAGTTATAGTATGGCATTTGTAATGTATCTGCAGGTTAATTGTTTGAAGAGATGTTGATCTCCGTTGCTGATTTTTATTGTAGCATGGAAAATGCAGGATTCAGGGTTGCATGCAAAAGAAATGACTGCCTTTACAAGATCTCTATTGCCAGGGCAGGAAGGATCCTAAAATGTCCATATAAAACATAAGAAAATCGAAAACTACTGATGAAATTTCAGCCAGAATGTGCATCCCTGTCTAGACAGGGCAGTACATAGTATCCAGGAGCAGGAGGGATGTTCAGTCAGAACTTTGTCTGGTTATGTTTTGTCTTTCAATTAACTGTTTTGATAGTGGTTTGCTGTTTTGGAGCAGCTGTTTTCTAGTGACTGAGAAATAGGACTCCAGGCTTCTGTTCAAAGTCTCTAGCTAGTTTTTGATCTTTAAAAATCATTTAACTGCTCTGCACTGAGTATCCCCGCCTGTATGAGACACTTAGTGATCCATCAATGAAATGTTCTGTATAAATGCAAAATAATTATCTTACTGCAGTGTCTTCCACTGAGGGTACATCTAGACTGCAGAGTTTTTCTGGAATACCGCCAGTATCCCGGAAAAACTCTGCCGCATCCAATGAACGTGTCTGCTCTTCCAAAATTTTTTTCGGAAGAGCACATGTGTTTTTTCAGCATCCCTGTAAACCTCGTTTTACGAGGAAGAAGGGATGTTCCAAAAGGTGTTTTTTTCCCACCTTTGGCCCAGTGTAGACAAGCCAAATTTCGGAAAAGCCTCTTCCAAAAAAAAGAAAGAAAAAGCTACGCAAATTGTGGTTTGCAATTTGTGTATCTTTTTCTGGAAGAACTGTGTAGTCTAGAGACAGCCTGAGCTCTGAATGGAAGTGTATCAGGAAAGCCCTGTGTTAGAGTCAATGTAAAAGACCTTTTCTGTGAAGTTATAAACTCTTCAATTAGAAGTTCCTAATGGGGGGGGGGGCAGGCGGGCTGGAGGATTCAATAACCGTAGCAACACTATCAAATGCCTTTTCATTGCCAAAATAGAAGAGATTTTTACTTCTCCTTCTCTCTGCTTTTAAAAGTAAACAGCCAATTTTTTGTGGGGGGCTGCTACGGGGGAGTTTGGGGAGTGTTTTTTGTTTGCTTCTTTTGAAGCATCAGGGATGGTCATAGCTGGAGAAGAAATACTTGACAGAATATCCCAGTCCTCTGAGATGGTATCAGATATTCTCTCTCCCAGGTGCTTGGCTGCAATGGATTTGGTGCCTGAATCTGGGAAGGACTCACCCCCCCTCCCCCCGTCAGATTAGCAGTGATACTGGTTTTTTTTATCTTTCTCTGAGGTGTGTGTGTGGGTCCCTTGTTAGGATTATCTGGGCATATCTCATTTAATCATTTCCCTGCCATTACAGGAGCATCTCATAGTGATGCATCTTAGTCCTTCCTATTGTCTACCTGAGCCAAAAGATAGGACTATGCAGCACTTTAAAGACTAACAAGATGGTTTATTAGGTGATGAGCTTTTGTGGGCTAGACCCACTTCCTCAGATCAAATTGTGGAAGAAAATTGGCATGATCTGTTGCTCCTTAGCTGGTGGCTGAAAGGACTAATGGCGGGGGCGGAGGGGAGGAGGCACTGTTGGAGGGGAAGTTGGCTGATGCTCTGCTTTGGGCTTAAATTACAACTCTAGCTCCATGGAGGAGAGCTGGAGACTCCTGTTGTAAGAAGAGACTAAAGGAATGTGGGAAGCAGGGGTGGATGAGAGTGCTGCGGGGCCCAGGGCAGCGCTGCCCTGGGCAGAGAAATTTCGCGGGGCCCCCCCTTTGACACGGCGCATGCGTGGGGCCTCGGGAAGCGCAGGGCCCGGGGCAGCTGCCCCCACTGACCCTGCCCTAAATCCGCCGCTGGTGGGAAGTACAATCCAGCTCTTAGAGGAGAGCTGGTCCCCCTGAACAGGGGCAAGGAAAAGCCACTAGGAGGACTTTGTCTTGAGGGAGAAGTGACAGAGGCACCATTTCAGATTTTGTTGGGGTGGGACAACTTTAACCATGATTTCAGAGCAGGGGTTGGCAATAAGACGGTGATGGTTCACCAGGGTTAGCCCCTGGCAGGCTGCCATTGCTATATTTATGTGCATTACTGCAGGTACAGCTTTTGCAGCTCCTGTTGGCCATGAATTGCTGTTCTGGCCAATAGGAGCTACGGGAAGTGGTGCACACTGGGACATTGCTTCCTGCAGCTACCATTGGCCAGAAATGGTGATCCATGACCAACAGGAGGTGCAAATAAATACAGTGGTGGTGGCTTGTCAGGGGCTAATCCTGCTGAATGGATTGGAATTTGCCCACCACTCTTCTGGGGCTACTTTGGCACTTCAAAAGCCTAGTTTTCTGGCAGATAATTTAGACGTTATTGGGCAGGATTTCTTTATTAAAAAAAGACAAATATTGGATCCACTCAACTTTAATAGCATATTTACTTTAGAAGAGAAGACTGAGGGGGATATGATAGCAGTTTTCAAGTATCTAAAAGAGTGTGATAAGGAGGAGGGAGAAAATTTGTTCTCCTTGGCCTCTGATGATAGGACAAGAAGCAATGGGCTTAAATTGCAGCAAAGAAGGTTTAGGTTGGACATTAAGAAAAACTTCTTAATATCAGAGTGGTTAAACACTGGAATAAATTGCCTAGGGAGGTTGTGGACTCTCCATCACAGGAGATATTTAAGAGCAGGTTAGACAGACACCTATCAGAGATGATTTAGACAGTGTTTGGTCCTGCCATGAGGGCAGGGGACTGGAGCTGATGACCTGTCAAGGTCCCTTCCAGTTCTAGTATTCTAGGATCTAGGGGTCATAGTGGACCGCAGGCTAAATATGAGTCAACAGTGTGATGCTGTGGCAAAAAAAGCAAACATGATACTGGGATGCATTAACAGGAGTGTTGTGAGCAAGACACGAGAAGTCATTCTTCCACTCTACTCTGCACTGATTAGGCCTCCATTGGAGTATTGTGTCCAGTTCTGGGTACCACATTTCAAGAAAGATGTGGAGAAATTGGAGAAGGTCCAAAGAAGAGCAATACAAATGATTAAACGTCTAGAAAACATGAGCTATGAAGGAAGGCTAAAGGAATTGGGCTTGTTTACTTTGGAAAAGAGAAGACTGAGGGGGACATAACAGTTTTCAGGTATCTAAACGGGCGTCACATGGAGGAGGGGAGAAAATTGTTCTCCTTGACCTCTGATAGGACAAGAAGCAATGGGCTTAAACTGCAGTAAGTAAGATTTAGGTTGGATATTAAGAAAAACTTCCTAACTGTTAAGGTGGTTAAACACCTGAATAAATTGCCTAGGGAGGTTGTGGAATCTCCAGCACTGGAGATATTTAAGAACAGGTTAGAGACACATCTACCTGGGATGATCTAGACAGTTCGTGGCCCTGCCGTGAGGCCAGGGTACTGGACTTGATGATCTCTTGAGGTCCTTTCCAGTTCTATGATTCTGATGTCTTGTGGCAAGTCACTTACGGGACACCGTTAGGTTTAGAATTTTTATATTGCCACATTGTTACTAACTCTGTGGCAAGAGAGACCCCTTCAGAACTCCTGGGTTGTATCTCAGCTCTGGGAGGGGTGTGAGATCTACTGGATTACAACTGGGGGCAGATACATCTGGGATCTGTGTAAGACCATCAGAATAGTAATAGTGGGTCAGACGAATGTCCATCTAGCCCAGTATCCTATCTTCTGACAGTGACCAATGGCAAGTGCTTCAGCGGGAATAAACATAACAGGCAATAATTGAATGATTCATCCCTTCACCCATTCCAGGCTTCTAGCAAAAGGAGTTGAGGGATATACTGAACAAGGTGTTGGATCTTTGCCCACACTGGCTAACAGCCATTGAGAGATCTATTCTCCATTAATGTAGCTAGTTCTTTTTGGAACCCCATTAAATCTTGCCTTCATAACATTCTCTGGCAAAGAGTTCTCCGCCTTAATCATATATTTTTTTCAAACTGAAAAGTTCCAGTGAATGGATAATATAAAATTTGCATTTGTACAATCTATGTATAACCCACACACCTAGGGTGTGTCTAGACTACAGGGTTTTTTCGAAAAAAGTGGCCTTTTTTCAAAAAAACTTCCCCTGCATCTAGACTGCCACCACGTTCTTTCGAAATTAAATTGAAAGAATGCGGTGGTTTTTTCAACCATGGTAAACCTCATTTTATGAGGAATAATGCCTTTTTTCGAAAGTGCTCTTTTGAAAAAAAGGTGTTATTGAATGCAAACAGGGCTTTTTCGAAAGAGAGCATCCAGACTGCCTGCGTGCTCTCTTTCGAAAAAGCAGCTCACTTTTTCGAAAGAAGTGGTTGCAGTCTAGATGCTCTCTTTCAAAAGAGGCTTTTTTGAAAGATTCTTTCGAAAAAGCCTCTTTCGAAAGAGGCTTGTAGTCTAGACGTAGCCCTTGTGTGGTTCACTGACCCACGTAGTGGCACTTAGACCACATACAACAAGAGATAAGAATAAGTGAGCGCTGCAGCCTAAACTGAGAGCCAGTTGGCTTTATACCTCAAGCTGTAGTGGCTCCTAGTCTGAGGTCCTAGGTTTGAATCTGCTTGGTGACAGTTACATATGTGCTCTCTTAAATTGAAGGTAAAGTAATGTCAGTTAGGGGTGTGAAAGTGGTAATCTTTTCCCACTATATTCACTGGAAGTGGGGATTTCAGCTTCAGTCATGTGTGTATTCTCGCTTTACATCAGCCATAATTGCTGAGAGCTATATGGCTACCACTAGATCTGGTAGAAAAATTTCTGATGGAATGTTGTTCTGCTGGCAAATGCTGATTTGATAAAATCAAAACATTTCAATGAGGTTTGAAGCACAATAAAGTCTAATGTAACACAGTGTTTTGACCTTGTTGAAATGAAATATATCAATAAGGCCAAAATGAAACTTCATCCTGCTTTGGGAGGACACCAAATTTCAGCCTCAGAATTTCCCATAGGATGGAAATTCACATTTTTTCAACCTGCTCTGTCGCTGTTACCTGTTTGCTGAAACAATTCAGTCAGCTGGAATTGCTGCCACAGAGAAGCTTGGCTCCTCCCTTCTTTCCCAGCCATATCTCTGCTCTGTATAGAGATCAATCCCTGTAAAGCTGTTGTGATAACAGAATGCTGAGACGTTTTTGTGATGTCTGTAATTTTCATGGAAGTAGGTTGTCAAGTTTGTTTTGCAACAAAATACTAAAATTTCACCTTTTGAACCCTAAGGGGGCTATTTAGTGACTTGCTAAGTTCAGGCCAAGTTCTTTATTTATATGTCTCAGTGTGATGGGGTGCTCCGGCCCTGCACTGGAGCGGGGGAAGAGCCCGTGAGGTGGGGCGGGCGAGCCCCTCCCCCCTGGTGCTGCTGCGTATGCTCCCGCCGTGCGCTGGGAGATTTAAATGCCAGCGGCGCTGTAAGGGAGGGGGGAGGAAGCGGGGGCAGATCAGCGGTGGCAGAGGAGATGCTGCCACTGGCTGCAAGGGAGGGAGATTTCTCACCCTCGCCGTGGCTCCACCCTTCGGAGCCGGCCGTGATCCCCAACTGCCGGGAGCCGGAGGGACCGGAATCTCCCCTTCCAGAGACATTGCCTGCAGAGCGCGTAAGGCTGCCCCCACGGTTGGGGAAGATGGATGTTGGAAGGCCCAAGGAAGGCCCCCCCCCCACCTGACGTCGTGAGGTAGGCACAGCACCGGTAGGAAGTGGCCCAGGGCGGGGAGGACCCGAGAGGTTGACGGGTTTCGGAGTTCTGCCCCCACTAACCAGGTAGTGGTGATTGTCCCTACCCTTAGGGCCCTGGGCCAGGAGCCGGTGGAGAGGGAGGGCCTGGGTCCCCCTCCTCTGCCTGGGGGAAGGTGGGAGAGCTCTCTGTCAGCCTTAAGGCCCTCTGGAGTGTAGCCTAACAGTGAACCCTGGAGCTGAGGATTATAGCTAGACGTATTTAAGGGCCGAACAATGGACCCCAGGGCATGAGCCCCTATTAGGCCGGATATAGAAAGGGTGAACTGTGGACCCTTGATGGAAGTCAGCATCTCCCTTTCCCCACCCCCTGTTAGGCGAACCTTGAGGCCCTTGGGAGGAGGGGCGAGATGGGAATTCTGGTCCGCGGACCGTACCTTTACGCCCGAGGGAGAAGGGGCCGCCCGAGGGGACATTGGTCACCACATTGCAGGCGCAGCCCCCCTGCAGGGCAAGAGTAAAAGTAGGAGGGGTCCCAAGGGGCAGTGGCCCCGAAAGCTGAGGCTCAGCCCTGCTGACCTCCCCCCCGACACTCAGACTGACATTGTTCCAGCAAAGTAGCTAAAAATACTGTTCTGTTCAATTGATTCTGACCCTCATATTCCCTCCATCCAGTCACCAAGAGATTTCAACTTTGCCATGGGTTTGATTCAGCTCCTTCTCATATCAAACTTTGTAAGTAATTTTAGCAGGAGGCGTTAGCTTCACTATTACTTTTAAGTCCATGGAATCCAATCTCTCTGAGTTAATGTCTTTGCTGATGTTGTCATTCTCTGAGATGTACCAGTCTATTTAATTATCTTTTTACACCTATGTCAGTGCCTAGCTAGCTGTCCAGTGTCATCGGACACATTAGAAAAAAACAGTCATGCAGTCACCTGCCAGCTGCATTGGTTGATGGAGTAACATGCATTTTGTATATATCATGAGCTAGGTTGTGTCCAGTTCTTTTGTGCAGGTGCTTGCAAATGTCCATGGAGGTAAAAGCAAGGCACAGTCAGTCCCTTTGCTTAAGAAAGCACAAGGACAGCTGCCCCCATCTGAAAGGGAGCAGGAAAGTAGTACTGTCCCTGTACACAGGCTGGGTGCAGAAACAGAGCACGTAGGATAGAGCTTCTGGTTTTGGAGCTTAGCTTCCTGAACCACAGGGACATGTAGCAACTGCACAGTCTAGGAATCTACTCTCCAAAAAAATCATGACTGTGCTGGTGAATATTACAAACCTAGAACCCTTGCTAGAGCCAGACACCCAGCACCTCAGTTCTAGGTGTTTTCCAGAGAGGTTTTGAATTGTATTACATTGAGAGCTGAAGTCCTGTAGGTTGTGTCTACACAACACCCTAAACAAGATACGCAATTTATGTTATGCAAATTGCATATCTTATTTCGATTGAATTTCGAAATAACGCGCTATTTCTAGACATCCCTTAGCCATCATGGAACAAGGTTTACTGGGATGCCGAAATAGCGCGCCCTGTCAGCAAGTCCCCTGTTGTATACTGCAGAGGATGACACCCTGGAAATTATGATTTTGTAATGAGATGACACCTCCTTTACCCTTCTATCACTAGCTTGCAATGAGATTTTTACCACATGGTTCTCTGAGTAGTAAAGATCCCTGAAACCAATAGTCTCTGGCCACACAAGTATTTCCAGGTGTCTGCAGACCTCACTGTCCCTCTGCAGGCTACTAATATGCGCACAACAACCTCTGGATTCTCGGGCCGCTCCCTGAGTGTCTAGCTCTCAACTGCTGGGCACACTCTGAATTTACCAGGTAAGCTGCTCCCAAAGGAAGACTGAATGATTGATTTAACGTAGGATCAACTCCAATATGGCATTGTAGCACTGAGATGTATTTATAAGTTTATTATCCAAGGCTAAGATTTAAGAGATACTGAGTAAGGATAATGATGGAAATAGAAAGGGTTGCATATAAAACAAGAAGTATAACACATCTCAGAATCTAAACTGAAACAGACTTTGTCCAAACCCGCTTATCTCATCCAGAGCAATATTCTAGCGTTTCCAGCCAACATGGCTGTGGTTGTCCTTTCATGAATACAGAGAGCACTGGCCTTTTTATTTCTTCAGTGAAGGATAAAATGTGCACTTTTTGCCTTATTATATTCCCCCCCCCCCCCAGCTCATTCTTTTGTCTCCAGAGCCAGCAATCCCCATGGGGTTCTGGTGTCATTTCTCCTGTTGACATCCCAACCTCTGGTTGACTCAGTGCTGGGGCTTGTGAGGGCTGAGCCCTGGCACTTCTAGGCTTGCCACATCAGTTATAAAAAGAAAAAAAATTGTGAGAGCCCTGGCATCTCTCATTCATTACAAATGAAGCATTGTGTTGAATTGTATGCAAGCCGGGAGAGATAAGTGAATCAACATCATCTGCCTGTCCCATAGGTGAATGGTGCACAAACATGAACAAAATAGTCCAGGCACAAACAGTACAACTCTTGCTTCTATGAGTTTGGGGAATCTGTGGTGGAAGTTATGGAAAAGCTTTTTTGGTGGAAGAAAAACTAGAAAAATCTGAAAAACAGTTCTGAAGAATGATCTGAATAAGGAAATGTAATTTGTTTGGTTCATCAGAAGAAAACTGTATTCCCAGTTGTAAAGGGCAATGTGGAAGGTGACACCAAAATGAGAGTAGAACTGGAGCAAGCAAGAGTGTGCTCATTCTATTTAGTGAGGATAAAAAAATACCTGACCAAGTGGTAAGTCTAAACAGCCCACCTCTTATTCTAAAATATCTTTTTCTGTCAGCTTGGCTTGGCTAAAATCTAATTGTTCCTCTCATTTTATATTTCAGAAATGACATCTTAGTAATGTATTCTGACATATGTGGTGGAAAATAGAGCAATTCCATTTTTTGTACTGCATCCACAGTGAGAGTTACATATCCTGGAATGAAATAATGCAAAAAAGCAGGAAGTGAAACCACATTCATCTGCTGCCAAGACACAAATATGTAATACAGACCCAAAAAGAAGATCACAACATTGTAATTCAGGAAACTTAAAATGCTGTGGGATGCATCCTCTCACTGAAACTCTTTCTGGCACCTCATTTCTTCATTTAATTTCTGAGGTAAATAATGTTCAAAGTAAAAAGGAGGGGCACCAAATTCATGTTCAGGATAGGTAAAAAGAAAGGCACGAGCAGCTTAACTAGCTATATATATTTGGCTGGACTTTGGAAATGCAGAACCAGAGCGCAAACAGACTTTTACAACCGGACTCTCTCTACCACCTTTACTTTTTCATTTAATTCCTTTGGCTAAAATAATTAAAGCTCAGGAAAAGACAGCTGTTCCCTCTCAGTCGGTAATCTCAGTGCAGGCATATCTATAGTCTCTTGCGTGAGTTCAGTCACTCCCATAAGTTGTAATGATATGGTGCCAGCTTCCCAGGTGGTTGGACATTTACCCTAGAGCAGAAATGCCAGAAAGTAATGGGTTTGGACAGGATACTTGTATAACATTGTAGGTGCCATTTCTTCTACAGTGATCCTGACTTTGTTCCAACATTCCCATGTTGAACCTACTTGAATCCATGCACATGATTTCAAAATGTATCCATCAAGAACAACTGAAGATAGAGCTTGTCTAACATGTTCAGTCAAAACTTTTTTTAATGGAAATGTCCTTTTTTCAAAATAAAGAATGTCTATAGAATTTTTTTGTTTAATATGAAATGCTCTTCCTTTTAGCAAGAAAAGAAAACTTCAGGTTTTTTAAATCACCTAAAAGCCTTGAAGAATAAATAGGAGGTGTTTTTTGACTAGCTTTCCCTTAAGTATTTTGATTAAGGAGGTCTATTAACAAAGCCAGTTGTTTTGCAATAGATGTCTTAGAAAAATCATGGCTAATGAGGGGATACAGGAAACCCTGGGGCTGATTGTGGTTCCTGGTGACAAACCATACCATGGAATGAAAGAAGCAGATCTCAGCACACAAATTGAACATTTGGGGATTGAATGGCTTAGGGGACTAACAGTGAGACATGCAGCCTTTCGTTTCTGGATAACTAGAATATTTCTGGCATATATTAGTCATTAAAGTGATACAGTATTTGGTGGCCACTATAAAATGGGTTTTGTGGTTTCAGGCCAGTTCCTACTGGACAGATGACCACATTACAAAATCACCTTCATAAGTGGCCCCATCACCAGCAGTCTCAAAGTGAGAACAAAGAATGGTAAGATCTCGGTGAGAAATACCTTCTCCATTTTTACTAGCCTATACACTAATTCCAGGAGACGGGGTAACAAAGAGGTGGAATTTGAATTTATGCTCGTAAGTGAACAATTCCATCTAGTTGGCATTCCTGAAACCCGATGGGATGATTCACACAATTGGAATGTTACAATCAACCTATGTAGGAACTAAAAGTTAGCCTTTGCTTATGTACAAATGATCATGTATTGATATAATTTATAATGTGCGAATGGAGCAAAGTTAAAATCAATAATATATTCACCTGGTTCGTTAAAAGGAAAAATTGCACAGACCTGAAAACAGTTATGAGCCGGATCAGTTGGGAGGAAGAATTTAACCAAAAAAATATTAATAAGAACTGGGAATTGTTTAGATCACTTTACTAGATGCCCAAAAAGCCACAAATGATGAGGGCAGCCATAGGGATTTAAAAATTTCCCTTATTTAGAAGGGAAATGAAGGAAGCTATAAAAATGGATATGGCAACTGGAAGAAAGGGGAAGTTATTGATGAATATAAACTAGATGTTTGGAACTGTAGAAAATTGACAAGGGATGCAAGGAGAAATCTGGACAGCAGAATTAAGAACAATCAGGAGATTTTACATTATTTTAGAAGAAAGCGTACTGACAGTGGTATTGGTTCATTACTAGGTGGAAAAGGTAGAATTATTAATTCAGAAAAGGCAGAAGTTTTCAATTAACATTTCTGTTCTGTATTAAAACAGATAACATAGTCTCATCATATGATGATGATGATATTTCCGTTCCATTAGTCTCTGTATAGGATGTTTAACGGCAGTTACTGAAGCCAGACTTTTAAAATCAGCAGGTCCAAATAATTTGCATCTGTGAATTTTAAAGTTGCTGGTTGAAGATCTCACTCTACCATTTAATGTTGATTTTCAATAAGGTTTGAACCACTGGAGAAGTTCCAGAAGACAAGCAGAAAGCTAATATTGTGCCAATATTTAAAAAGGGTAAATGGGATGACCTGGTACTTACAGGACTGTCAGTCAGATCCTGGACAAGGTAATGGAGCAGCTGATATGGAACTCGATTAATAAAGAATTAAAGAAAGGTAAAATAGTTAATGCCAACCAACATAAATTTATGGAAAATAGTTTGACAAGATCTAATGTGCTATCTTTTCTGATGATATTGCAAGATTGTTTAATAAAGGTAATAGTGTTAATCTAATAAACTTAGATGTCTGTAAGGCATTTGACTTAGTAACACCTGACATTTTGATTAAGAAACGAGAAAAATATAAATGAACATGGCACACATTAAATGGGTTAAAAACTGATTAACTGATAGGTCCCAAAATGTAATTAGAAATGGGGAATCATAATTGAATATGTATGTTTTTAGTGGAATTTCACATAGATTGGTTCTTGACCATATGCTATTTTACACTTTTATCAATGACCTGAAACACCACTGATAGTGTTTGCAGGTGATTGAAATTGGGAGTGTTAAATAATCAAGAGGCATTTGTCACTGATATACAGAATGATCTATATTGCTGGTAAACTGGGTGCAAGAAAACAGACGGACTTTTTAATACAACATCTAGGAATAGAACTGGGGACTATTTTCAAGGAAGCAGTGACTGACAAAGATTTGGGGGTTATGTTGGAGGATCAAATTAACATGAGCTCCTAGTCTGAAACTGTGGCCTTAAAGGTCATAGATCCATAGATGAGGGAGTCACAAGAAGGAGGAGAGTGCTTACAATACCTCTGTGTTGGGCACTCTGTGATCACTACTGGAATACTGTGTCCTGGTTGACTGTCCACCATCTAAGAAGGATGTTGATACATTAGAGAGGATTTCAAGAAAACCTGCCTTATAGTGATAGACTCAAGGAGCTCTTTGTTTAGTTTAACAAAGAGAAGGATAAGGGGTGATGTGATTATAGCCTAAAAGTAACTACAGATTGAACCTCTCTAGCCCAGCAGCCTTGGGGCCTGACCAATGCCGAACCAGAGAATTTGCAAGACCTTGGAGTGTCAATATTGCCTAGCAGCTTTACCAACCAGGGATCCTAGAAGATACTTGCTGGTCTCTTAGAAGACATTTAGGGTTAAATTTGAGCTAAATAACAGCACAGAACTCTGAGACACAGGACTGGTGGCTGTAAATAAATTTTATGGGACTGTGGGAAACTTGGCCACACCCATAGTAAGTGGATATCTGGCTAACTGAAATCATGCCGGACCATGAATGTTGCCAGAGAAGAGTGTGCCGGACTAGAGAGGTTTAACCTGTATATAAGAAATAAATATTTGATAATGGGCTCTTCAAAACAGCAGAAAAAAGATATAAAACCATCAAATGGCTAGCAGTTAAAGATAGACAAGTTCAGATGGAAATAATGTATTATTTTTAAATGAGAATAATTAACCATTGAAAGAACTTACCAAGAGATGGGTTGTTGGTTTTTTTTTTTTTGAAAGATCTGCTCTAAGAATTATTTTTGGGAAGCTATTTGGCCTATGTCATATGGCGGTCAGACCAGATGATCACGATGATCCCTTCTGGCCTTGGAATCTATGAACTTGGAAAGGGGTTGGACCCTGCAAGATAGAGTGCTCTTGGCCCTGAATCAGCAGAATACTCAAGTATGTGCTTAACAATAGGCATCTATCTGAGTAGTCCCATTGATTTCAATTAGACTACTTGTGTAAAGAGCTGAGTAGAAAATGGAATTAGAATATCTGTCCTATGGGAAATTCCAACATTTTAACATTTGTTTTTGCCTTGAACAGGGATGAAAAGTTGGTATTTCAAAATACCATTGAATGGGAATTCTTAAAAAAAGTCCCATTTGGAAAAGTCAGAATGTCTTGTTTCAACGCTTTTAAAGATAGACATTCTTGAAACAAACAAAGGAACAAAAATAAAAAAGTTGTTGAAACTGCATTTTCTTCTCACACACTGCAATATGAATGCAATGCCTTGCATGTTCAAAAGTTTCAGAGTAACTGTGTTAGTCTGTAAGGGTATGTCTACACTACAGCGTTATTTTGAAATATCTTATTTCGAAATAGCTTATTTCAAAATAACACGTCTACACACAAAATGCATTTCGAAATAGCTTTTTACTATTTTGAAATAGCGCATCCACACTGAGTGGACGCTGAATCACATTTAAGGCTGGCCAGAACGAGGTCCGACAGGGCATCAGGCCAGGAGTTACTTTGTGTGGCTGCTGCCTGAGGCTATCTGAGGTCTGTGCTTAAAGGGACCCCCCCCGACAGCCAGTTCTCAGGTTTCCCTGCTTGCTTGCCTACCTCGATGAGGGACAGCAAAGCATTTTGTCTCTGAGTGCTCTGATTGCCCTCACTCGGGACACCACAGCACTCTGCAACATGGAGCCAGAGCTGCCCCTGGGCACTCTGGTGCTTCTTGTGGATGCGTTGCCGTGAGCCTGGCTGCACTTTCTGCAGGCTGCCATCTGGGAGGTCCATCGGGGGGCTGTCAGTATCCAGGAGGCCCTGAGGGAGAGCTTCCACCCTGGGGAGCACTAAGAGCCTCCCTGGTCTGCCCCACTGGGGGCTTGTGCCTCATTCCTCCCTCACGTCCTTCCACTTACCCCTCCCTAATCCCCCTTCCTGATGTCAAATAAAATACATGTATTTTCATGACCACAAACGCTCTTTATTTAACAAAACGGGGGGGGGAGGGGAATGAAACTCTGGTGAGACTGGGGAAAGGAGGTTGGAGAGGGGAGGGAGAAGCAAGGGGAAGAAGGGGGAGGGGGAGCTCAGGGTTGGGGGTCTCGCTGGACCACCTTGATTTTCATGCAAACCTGCTCCTGGGTTCGCACGTGGCCTTTGGTGGCCAGGCTGGTGGCTATCCTGCCATAGATGGCCACGTTCCTCCATCTAGTGCAGAGATCATGGACATTGGAGGCATCCCGCCCAAACCTGAATAAGGTCCATGATCTCCACCCTGGACCAGGAAGGTGCCCGCCTTCTCCAGGCCCTGGCAGGCTCCTGGGAGCTGGCAGACTGCTCCTGGGGAGCGGTGTAGGGCTGCCTGCTAGTGGCTTGCTGGCTCATGTTTTGGGGCCATTGGGTCAGGGGCAGTGACTGCTGGCTCTGGGCTGGCAAGCTTGGAGCTGGCACCGGCACTGTGGCCAGAGTCAACCCCTTTAAGGGCTCTGGGGAGGGGGGAGGGAGAGGAGTGTTCTTGGTTGAGGCTGGAATGGCCACCAGGGCACCCTGGGAATGCTGGAGGCCCCCTATTTTGAAATAAGTGTCTACACAGCACTTATTTTGAAATAGCTATTTCGAATTTGGTATTATTCCTCGTGGAATGAGGCTTACCAAATTCGAAATAAGTGCTCTGCTATTTTGAATTAATTTCCAAATATCGGTTTGGCTGTGTAGATGCTAGTAAAGTTATTTTGAAATAACGACTGTTATTTCGAAATAACTTTGCTGTGTAGACATACCCTAACTGAAAAAAAAACAGCAAATAGTCCTGCAGTACCTTAGGGTATGGCTACACTAGCCCCCTAGTTCGAACTAGGGTGGCTAATGTAGTCATTCGAACTTGCAAATGAAGCCCGGGATTTAAATATTCCGGGCTTCGTTTGCATGTTCCCGGGCGCCGCCATTTTTAAATGCCCGGTAGCTCGAACTACCTGCCCGCGGCTACATGCGGCACGGGCTAGGTAGTTCGAATTAACACTCTTAATTCGAACTACCGTTACACCTCCTGCAATGAGGAGTAACGGTAGTTCGAATTAAGAGTGTTAATTCGAACTACCTAGCCTGTGCCGCGTGTAGCCGCGGGCAGGTAGTTCGAGCTACCGGGCATTTAAAAATGGCAGTGCCCGGGAACATGCAAACGAAGCCCGGGATATTTAAATCCCGGGCTTCATTTGCAAGTTCGAATGACTACATTAGCCACCCTAGTTCGAACTAGGGTGGCTAGTGTAGCCATACCCTTAGAGACTAACAAAAAATGTAGAGGGTACCATGAGCTTTCAGTGGGCAGGTTAGGTTACAGGGGTTGACTGACTGTGAGATGACCCCCCCCCCCTGCTCTGGGACTGCCACAGCCTTGAGTCCTCCCTACCCTGCTGCCATTTTAGGCTTTTAAAGAAATCTTATTAAAGGCACAGGAAGAAACCATCCTGATGTGCAGCAAGAAAAGCAAATATGGTAGGTGACCAGATTGGCTTACTGGGGACATCCTTGGTGAGCTTAAACATAAAAAGGAAGCTTACAAGAAGTGGAAACTTGGACACATGTCTAGGGAGGAGTATAAATATATTGCTCAAGAATGAGGGGAGTTATCAGGAAGGCGAAAGCACAATTGGAATTGCAGCTAGCAAGGAATGTGAAGGATAACAAGAAAGGTTTCTACAGGCATGTTAGCAATAAGAGGGTGATCAGAGAGGGTGTGGGGCCCTTACTGGATGAGGGAGGTAACCTAGCGACAGATGATGTGGGAAAAGCTGAAGTACTCAATGCTTTCTTTGCCTCAGTCTTCATGGACAAGGTCAGCTCCCAGACAAATGCACTAGGCAACGCAGTATGGGAAGGAGGTGGACAGACCTTGGTGGGGAAAGAACAAGTCAGGAACTATTTAGAAAAGCTAAACATACACAGATTCATGGGCCCAGATTTAATGCATCCGAGGGTACTGAGGGAGTTGGCAAATGTCATTGCGGAGCAAATGTCATTGGCTATTATCTTTGAAAACTCGTGGAGCTCGGGAGAGATCCCGGTCGATTGGAAAAAGGCAAATGTAGTGCCCATCTTTAAAAAAGGGAAGAAGGACAATCCAGGGAACTACAAACCAGTCAGCCTTACCTCAGTCCCCGGAAAAATCATGGAGGGGATCCTCAAGGAATCCATTTTGAAGGACTTGGAATAGGGGTAAGTGATCAGGAATAGTCAGCATAGATTCACGAAGGGCAAGTCGTGCCTGACCAATCTAATTCGCTTCTATGATGAGGTAACTGGCTCTGTGGATATGGGAAAGTCAGTGGATGTGATATACCTTGACTTTAGCAAAGCTTTTGATACGGTCTCCCACAATATTCTTGCCAGTAAGTTAAGGGAATATGGATTAGATAAATGGACTGTAAGATGGATAGAAAGCTGGCTAGATGGTCAGGCCCAACAGGTACGGCTCGATGTCAGGTTGGCGGTCGGTTTCTAGCGGAGTGCCCCAAGGATCAGTTCTTGGACCGGTTTTGTTCAGATCTTTATTAATGACCTGGATGAGGGGATGGATTACACTCTCAGCAAGTTTGCAGATGACACTAAGTTAGGGGGAGAGGTAGATACACTGGAGGGCAGGGATAGGGTCCAGAGTGACCTGGACAGATTAGAGGATTGGGCGAAAAGAAATCTGATGAGGTTCAACAAGGACAAGTGTAGAGTCCTGCACTTGGGACGGAAGAATCCCAAGCATTGTTACATGCTGGGGACTGAATGGCTAAGTATCAGTTCTGCAGAAAAGGACCTGGGGGTTACAGTGGATGAGAAGCTGGATATGAGTCAACAGTGTGCCGTTGTAGCCAACAAGGCTAATGGCATATTAGGTGCATTAGGAGGAGCATTACCAGCAGATCCAGAGAAGTGATTATTCCCCTTTATTCGGCTCTGGTGAGCCCATATCTGGAGTATTGTGTTCAGTTCTGGGCCCCCCACTATAGAAAGGATGTGGACGCATTGGAGAGGGTCCAGTGGAGAGCGACCAAAATGATTAGGGGGCTGGAGTGCATGACCTATGAGGAGAGACTGAGGGATTTGGTTTGTTTAGTCTGCAGAAGAGAAGAGTGAGGGGGGATTTGATAGCAGCCTTCAACTTCCTGAAGGAAGGCTCCAAACAGGATGGAGAAAGGCTGTTCACAGTAGTGATGGATGGCAGAACAAGGAGCAATGGTCTCAAGTTACAGTGGGGGAGATCTAGGTTGGATATTAGGAAAAACTATTTCACTTGGAGGGTGGTGAAGCATTGGAATGGGTTACCTAGGGTGGTGGTGGAATCTCCATCCCTAGAGATTTTTAAGTCTGGGCTTGATAGGGCCCTAGCTGGGTTGATTTAGTTGGGATTGGTCCTGCCTTGGGCAGGGGGCTGGACTTGATGACCTCCTGAGGTCTCTTCCAGCTCTGTGATTCTATAGGTACGTCTAGACTACATGGCTCCGTCGACGGAGCCATGTAGATTAGTATACTCGAAAAAGGGAAATGAAGTGGCGATTGAAATAATCGCCGCTTCATTTACATCAAAATGGCTGCCACGCTGTGCCGATCAGCTGTTTGGCAGCACAGCGCGGTAGTCTGGATGCTCCGCGGTCGACAAGGGAAGCCTTGTCGACCGCCCTGGTAAACCTCATTTCACGATGCATAACGGGGCAGTCGACAAGGGCTTCCCTTGTTGACCGCGGAGCGTCCAGACTACCACGCTGTGCCGCCAAACAGCTGATCAGCACAGCGCGGCAGCCATTTTGATGTAAATGAAGCGGCGATTATTTAAATCGCCGCTTCATTTCCCTATGTCTAGAAACCTAATCTACATGGCTCCGTCGACGGAGCCATGTAGTCTAGACATACCCTGTGAGGAGGTGGGGACTGCAGCCTCACAGAGGCTTTTCCTGCTTCCTCTGACTAGGGAGCGAGGGAAAGTGGAGAGCATGTGCATTGCTCCTCTGCCCCTACTCTGGGCAGCTGGGAGTGAGAGGGTTGCAGCAGGCTGGGCACTTCCCCTTTCTCCCTAGTCAGAGGAAGCAGGAAATGCAACAGGGACCTGTTATGTGTGGCTGCAGCCCCTGCCTTCACTTGTGCACATATCCAGCCCCTGCTTTGAATCCCACATCCCCATTTGCCCCCTGCCCTGAACCCCTCCTCATGCCCCTCCCACCCTGATTTCTGCACCTTCTCTGGCCCCTGAGTCCCACACTTAAATTTTTTAAAGGTACTGTTCCACTGCAAATCCCCCACCTACAGGAAATTTAAGTTACTTTCACCCCTGAACAGAACACAGAACTACTCATGATTCTGCTCTCACTTATGAGTGTAATTCCCTCTACTTTGTCAGCTCTACTCCTGATTTACCGAGGGTTAATGAGAGTACAGTCAAGCCCTCTGACTGCAAGTCAGTCAGATGGTAGTTAGTTACTCACTGGGCCAATTTGCGCCTACATGAAGCAATTATGGTGAACATGTAAAAGGACTCTTAATAAACTCCTGGCATTTTTCATTTAGGATCAGAAAAGAAAGTGGATTCTTGTATTTATTTACCATACATACAAGAAAAGAAAACGTAAAAGGGAGAGACCCATACAATAGTGCGAGGGAAGTGGTGTGACAATTATAGACTATAGAAATTGTTATTGCTGCCTTGAAATGAAAAAATTGTATAATTCTATTCTTGCCAGTTTGCACGCAAGAAAAGAAGGGTTTTGTTAGTGGAAAATAGATAATAGCTATTGTCTATTATTTAATCCAACAGGTAGAAGAACCATAAGATCTAATTAAAGACTCTTAGCTAAATTGATTTTAATGTAATTCCACTCGAATGACTTCTGTGGAATTACATGTAGAGGGGCTTAAGCCCCTTGTTCTCTGCTTCCACACTTTGTTCTGTCTCTGACAACCCACAGTTTGATGGCACTTTCTCTTTCAGTAAAGTATCTGGTATCAGTAAGATGCACCACCCAATAGTAGTGTGGCTTTGTACTAGCAGGGTAGGGGATTTCTCAGCCTTGCTCAGTAACATAGGAGTGGTCCAGGAATACTGAATAAACAATTAAGATTAAACTTAATGCCAGCTACATGTATAAAAATCTTGTATGAATCTTGCTTGCCTAAACTCTGGAAGTCTAATTCTATCACAATAGACCCTGTATTTACTAAGAGGTCTCATTAACATGGGGGGATTTCCAACATTGTATTATAAATTATTTAAAAACTTAAACAACAAATAGTCTAGTAGCACCTTAAAGACTAACAAAACAAGTTTTAACTAAATTATTTAGTTAGGACTCTGTGTTACTCTTCTGTGCACATGTGTAGGTTTTATTGATGGAAGTAAAACATACTTATCAAGAGGGCAACAGGTCCTGAACAGCGGAACATGCAGTGTTTAAGGAAATTATCAAAATTGGGTCATGATCATTATTTTCCAGCAGATGGCAGTACATGGCCTTTGAACAGCAGCAGCAGGTAGAAACTGATTCACAGTAAGACACAGAACAAAATAAATGGGATGGAGATGATTCCAGTCTTATTAAAACACAAATTCTAAAGTATGTATCATATATTGCCCCTTTTAAAATATATGACTATCTTTATGTGCATTAAATGATATTTTAACTTCTGCTTTAAATGCAGGTGGAATATAGTAAGACTTGTGGGCTTTTGGAACAAAGACATTAGGTTGCCCTGTATTTTACATGGCCATCTAGACAGGTACTTTATTCCACAGTAATCCAAATAGGTTCTTGAAAAGGAGAGGAAGGAATTGTATCAGCTGGCATTGAATAATTGCAATGGAATAAAGAACATTTAATAACTTACCAACACAGCTGTAATGAGTTAAACTGATGGAATGACTTCACCATTACTTTAGGGCTCCTCTGTTCAAGTCATAAAAGACAAGCCACATGGTGAACTTTAAAATCTGCCTAGTATCCTTAATGCTATTTCAAATAGAGGAAGCTGTTATTTAAAAGGTTACAAGGTGGCTTTTTATTCCCCCCTCATCGCCTTATCATATTTAATGAAACGCGGTCCCTTCTCTTAGTATTAAAACAATATTGAGATTTGTTGTGGCTCAAAGCAAGAGAAGGTAGAATGGTAAATGCTCACCTTGTGCCAATAACTCACTTGGTTGTAACACTCATGGTACAACTGTGCAAAGGAGGGTTGTAACCTCACCTTTGCTGTGAGATTCCTAGCTTTTGTCAGCCTCTGTCCAAGCCGTAATGCTAGTGGATTTATATATTTAACTTGCACATTAAAGAGGAAATCTCTTAATGGAAAATTAGAAACTGCTCACTGTTTACCCATGGGAGTAAATCTGCTCTCCAACAGCTGTTCCAGTCCATATGTAAATTTATACTTAATCTTTTTAAAAAATTACATTGCTAGCTAGCAACACAGTCTGTCAAAGTGATAGGTACTGCTCCAGTTCCTCTAGAGCCATTCTGAGTATACTTGTGCTTTCAAGCTGGAATGCAGTTGAGAAATGGCCTTGTAAGAGCTGTTCTAGCCTACAGGGTGAGCGTATATCTACAAATGTTGTTAATGGATACAATTTTTTAATCAACAGGCCACAGTGACTTTCAGAAATAAGTAATAAAAATAATCAAAAACTTGTTACTCTGCAATTAGCATCTTAAAAGTTTTCTCAGCATTTGCAACGTATAGTCATATTAATAGACATGAGTGATAGCTAAGATCCAATATATATCCATTTATGTACTGTAGCAACCTTCATTAAAGAATCTCAAAGCACCTCACAAACATACATTAATTAAGAATCATACTCGTAGGAAGTTATATCCATTTTACAGATGGGTAAGAAAAGACAAATGACTTATGCCAGTGAAAAGAGCTGTTAATAGATTACAGAATACCAACTCCCAATCCTCTGCTTTAGACACAAGTATTTAGACACTAATCCTGTCCCTGTTGAAATAAATGGTTGTCACGTCTATTCAAATTAAAAAAAAAAAGGAAAGAGATCCAATAAACCCTCAAAAGAAACATTTTGTTTGACCCAAAATGAATGTTTTTTTCAATTTTTTCAGTTTGTCTAAAATATATTTTAAAAATTGATTTTGGCCGAAATCATTAGGAAAAAATAATTTATTTTAAAGTTTATCCACTTAACTAAAAAATCAGTCATTCATATAGATCTGTTTGGGGCTATTGATGGCTTTGGTCTGGAGTTGTGTATGAATCAAGCATTGTGGATATGCCTTGGAATCCAATTTTACTCCTTTCATGATCTGTACAATTGTCTCACTAATAAGGGTCTTTCCTGTTGGGGAAATTTTCAAGAGTAATAAGAAGATCGGGCGCTGATCTAGTGATTTTTTCATTCATAAATCTCTAATTTCTTTGTTAAAGGAAGATCAATATCACCCCATTTTGCAGATGGGGGAACAAAGCACAGAGCAGGAAGTGAGTTTCCCAATGGCACCCAGAAAAGAAAGGAATAGACCCTGTCTCCCAAGTGCCAGTCTAGTAGTCTAGTCACTAGACTTCAGGCATGAACCCACTTACTTCAATCATATTTTTCATGTTTTTTATTGGCTTTGCTAATCACTGGAGGTATTTGTATTGAAACAGGAATTTCATGCTTCAATGGATCCTGTAACTGATCTTTTCCAAAAGAGTTTTTTTTACAATAAAGAAGAATTAATAGGGTCACAACTTACATTTTCTTTGGTTTCAATTGTAAACCACTAATAGCTTTGAGGCCTTGGGGAGAAGGCTGATTGCAACAGGATTGTAGGAGTCATGCCCCTTGTCACAACCTTAGTTTAAATTTAATCTGCATAATACATGTTAGTCAAGATGGTCTCTTGACATGTGTGTTTAGAAGGGACATTATGCAAACAGGCAAATTCTTCTTAGTTTCCCCATAATCTCTCTTCCTCTTGTTTCTATTTTTAACCTTTGGATGGACCTCATGAAGATTCCCTTGTGCAAACTTCCGTGTAATGGCAGAATTTATTCCAGTTACAATTTGTGAGAGGGCCGTTCAAATGGTCGCCTTGCTTAAGGCCCTTATGGTACGAAGTGCCAAGCAATCTTAACTCTGTCTTATGATACAAGGAGCCCAGGCAGGCATATGTAGCTTCTGCAGGGGCAAGTACTTTATTAAGGCTCAGTTGTGAGTAAGGGCAAACACCCCCTTATCTCTCTGTTGTTTCTTATTTGTATTACCATAGCCAGGCCTGTTGGTGGGAGGTGGGTGGACAAAAGGGAAAATGCCCCAGGGCCTGGTGATACAAAAGGGCCTGGGGCTTCTGTGTGTGGCAGCAGTGATGGATGGAGCCCCAGGCCCTTTAAATCACCACTGGTGCCTCATGAAGTGCTCCCTGGGCAGTGCTTCAGGCTGTCTGGAGTATGCACAGCATGCACTGGGAGGCACTTCAGGCTACTTGGCCAGGCTAGGTCCAGCTCCACCTCTTCTGCCCAAGACCCCACCTCTTCCCCACTGAGCCGCCCCTTGCCTTGCCTGGGGCCCTGGAGAGTGTTAGCACCTCCGACCATAATGCTTATGAACTCTGGCCACGGACCAGGATCCCATTGTGCTAGGCATGATACAAATGCAGACCAAAAAGATGGTCCCTGCCCCAAAGAGCTTACAGTTTATAATCCTTTATGAATTGTCCACAGCGGTCTAGGTGAGGGACACCAATTGTCTGCTACTACTCTTCCTCTGCAAATGAGTGGCCAGTGCTTGGAGACTTAACTATGTCATGACAGAAAGGCAACCAACCCAGGTAATTGGCACTGTTACATAGAGCTTACCATTTCCCTTGCTTTTACCATAATCACCAAACTATCAGAAGGCTCTCCACAATCATCCAAAAAAAGTCCTCTTGCCCCCTCCAGGTTGAGAACCTCTGTTCTAGAAGAGGGGAGGGGACATGCTGAAGTTTTGCCTCATGATAATTTTCTTGCACATCACATGCTATGTCTAGTTCTAGGGAGGTGTAGTCCTCCATAATTTCTATATTGCACAGGGTACCAATATTCTTTAATCAGGGACTGCTCCATGGGCGTCCAGTAGCATAGGCAGGGGAAGGTTTTGTCTTCCGAAACCTCCAGGCATTGCTCTGCCCACACTCACCCCCCCCCCAAAAAAAAACCATTCTGGGGGTGGAGTGTTGCTGCCCCCAGCACCTGCCATCCTCGTGCTCTGGGACCTGGGGACTGGAACTGCATGGTTTCCTCCCTCCCTGATGCTCCAGGGCTGGGGCCACGCTGCGTACCCTCCTCCCTCCCTGATGCTTCAGGACTGGGGCTGTGCCGGGCCGTGCATCCTTCTTCCTCCCTGGTATTTCTGGGGTGGGGAAGCTGGGGCTTCCTATCCTCCTCCTTCCACTAGTGGTCCAGGGTTGGAGTGGAGGGTTCCACCCTCCTACCTCTCCCAGTGGTCCCCACTCCCTTCCTGCTCCCCTCTCTGTGGTTGGTGGTGTGTGTGCGGTGCGCTGCCCTGACTCTTCATGGGGGGTAAGGCCTCAGCAGAAGGGGCGGGGCTAGAGGTGGGGGTGGGGGCTTGCCTCCTCCAGCCCTACCTTCACCAACCACCCAGGCCACTGTTCTCTCCAATGCCAAGTAGAGATTTAAGGCGCCCAACATTTCATAAGATTGGCCCTATAATCAAGAGACAGATTTGTCCTGGCCATTCAGTTGAGGAATAAAGTAAATTCTACCTGCCCATCTCTGACAAGGATCAGTGGAAAATTGTATACAGAATTGCTATGTTCATGCCATAATGTTGAAATTTGTGAGAAATTGCAGGGAACGCTGTAGATTATTTTATTTTACAATTTTGCAACTTACTGTAATGGTTACTAACTACTAAATCTGTGGCTTTAAATTGATATTAAATTGTGTTCTCAGGCAAATAAAGACTAGATGAAGTAGCAGCTAGGGGTCTCTGTGTAGCTATGCCAGGCAGCAGCATAGGAGGTCCAGATGTATATCAGATTCGGCATTTTACTCTGGAAATGTGTAGATGCCCTACATTGCACAGGTATTTGCTGCAAGTCCAGGCTTTGCAATTCCACAGCACCTCCTGCTTCTGCTCTCCCATTGACTCCTTTTTCTTTTGTGTTTCTCACTCTCACATCTCCTAGAAAATGCATATCAATGATAGGAATGTGATACCTTTTACTTTTTCCACTGGGGTATAAAATGCTGCTGCACAGATTGCTTGGTAAAGTGGGGCAGGGTCCTGCTATATATTTGTCTCCTATTTTGCTGCCTGCTACAGCTACTCAGAGACCCCTAGATCTATTTTACCTGTGGACACTGCTTAAAACTCTATGAAGACTCAGAATTTGCCCCAATGTAATTCTTTGCAGTTCTCCAGCCCCTTCTGGTGTTTTCAAATAATTTGAAATAGATCACAGCACTCTGAAAGATAGATAAACAATTATTAATCCCATTTCACAAGTGAAAGCCTTGTGATGGGGAGACCATCCCACACAGAGTTGACAGGGGTTCTGATGGCCAGATAGGCCAATTAGCTCCACAGTCTGCATCTGGAGGAGGAGCTAGGTTGCAGGGAGATAATTGAAAGCAAACTCACCTGGGCAGGAGGGAGAGGAGTGCTGCTAGAGAAAGGGCTGCTGTTGGAAAAGTCTGTAGTTACTTCCTGGAAAGAGTGTTTGGTGGCTGCAGAAACAAGTTGCCTGAAGAAGAGACTGGCTAGCCCAAAGGAGTGGGGAAGGCCAAGCGGTATGGAAATGTCTCAAGAAAAAGCAACAGGATGCAGGGAATGGACTCTGGCTATTGTACAGAGATCTATGAGCCAGAACCTTGAGTTGGAGCTAGACCTGGGTTCCCTGCCAGCCCCTGCAGCAGTGGTACTGCCTGAGACTACTGCAGAGTAGGAATCCTGAGGCCTTTCCCCCACAATGGGGACCTGGTTGGAGGGCTGAGTCATTCAGTGGACTGCTGAGGCCCCTGAGAGCAAGAGAGAGGGGCTGCAGAAGGGAAAGTCAGGGGAATAGGCACTGGCCTGAGTGAGCTAAACCCAGAAGAGCCAGGAGGGCAGCGCTGTCCTAGAGATGAGTAGAGTGATGTGTGACAAACTCAGAGAGGTTAAAGGATGGCTTGCTTATGCCATGAAGCAGCACCATAGTCCTTTAGTAGTCTCATTTGCTTTAGTGGGACTGTTTGTGGAGTAAAGTACAACTCTTTTTGTATTGTGGTGGAATTGTCTGGTCTTGTGCAACATGAATGTGGTTGTACAATATTTCTGTGGCAGAACCACAATCAGAACACAGTTTTCCAAAGTCCTAGTTCTGACCTTTGAATGCCACACTGTGGCTCCTTTCCTTTAATGGAGACTCTGTAATAGTTGGTTACAGTTTCCTAACTTTAAATACATTGCAGAAGAAAAGGTGACTAACCAACAGTAAGGGCAGAGGAATTGTGCCAAAAGTGGGCAACGGGACCATATAAACCTGATGAACTGGTTCGGTTCCCTATGCCTTGAGTTTTTTAGATCAAAGAAGTGGAATAGGTTATAGCATTGGAAACATGAGACATCTTCAAATGCAATTCTTCTAACTTTATTCCTTTACAGGGTAGCTGACTCACAAGGGAGTGAATGATGTGGGGGTTTCTTTATTTGTAGATCAGAAGATCCTTCAGTTTCTCTTTGAAGAGTTTGCTTTAGTTTAGCTTGATAAGTGGCAGGTGGCTTATGGATGTTAATATATAATTTGTTAGGGTACTTTTTGCCAGCTTACACAGGTGGGGGTGTGATGGGTTGGATCACAGAGATCCCCCTTGAGATGGTTACCTGGTGACCATACAACTGAGTCTGCCTGCCTCTGGGGCACCCCACTACCCTGTCCTGCTGGGATGAGGGTCTTGGGTGCAGGAAAGTACTAAGGGCTGATGGCAGGGGGGAGAGGAGAGACCTCAAGGTGTGGCAGGGGGTTGGAGCTTGGACTTACAAGGTGACTCTCTGCTGGGGACATGGAGGAAGGGCCACTTTCCCCTGGCTGTGGCAGCTCAGTGCTGGGGCTGGTGGCGAGGGGCTCCCCTGCACTGACTGTGGTTGTTTTAGGGCTTGGGGAGAGATCTCTTCCCCGCTGCAGCCCTGCACAGGGCTTAATAGCCCCAGTGTGGGTCTTAAGGGGAAGCTGCACAGCCATGCAGCTTTGGGGGAATTCAGGCTGGTTCCTGGCTACAGTTCAATCTTGGTGCCCCTTGGGTTGGGGGTATAAAGAGAGCTGCTGTATTTGTTGCTTAATGTCATTCTGGATGTGTATGATGCTGTACAGTCCCAGAGGTAAGGTCCCCAGTGCATAGAGCTTGCAATCCAAAAGCTCCCCCACCCGCCCGGTTTGTGCTGCTCTGACACTTACGGTGCCATTAATCTGCTTCTGCAATGTCCATTCTCCCCCTTCCTTCTCCTGTAGTACTTAGGGCCCTACTCAAAAGCAAACTGGTGCAAACTTGTCTTTCCCAATCCTTTGTATACTGAAGGACAGTGCCTGTTCCTGCATTAGCAGCTGAGATCGTGATCCTTCTGATGTATAAGTTGCCTCCACAGAGGAGAGACAGGGCCCATTTCCTTTTCTCAGGTGGGAGTGACCCAGGACACAGTGTGCTGGGACATCATCTTCTAACCCACAGTCAGTGGCAATTGCAGCTTCTACGTTCACCTGGAAATAACAGCAAGAACAGGGGAAACAAGGTTAAAATGAACCAATTCTTTGAACCCTTTCTCTGAGATTTGAAAAAGAATTCAGAACCTATCATCTGTGGGTAATTTAAAGGAACTTACCATGACCCAGGGTGCAAGACAGCTGGTTTCATTAATAACACCAGAAGCAATGGAAAGCATCAAGGCACACCAAAGTAAATGCGTTTTTCGTACTTAGTACTTCTCATAGTACATTTCTCAGTATGTGTTTAGAACAGAGAGGGTCAGATTAAATCCATTGACAGGAGGATAGTGGTATATCAGGGATGGATTTGGCTTGTGGTATCCTTTTTGATGCACCAGGTAAACTGTATCCACTCCATGTTCATTTCAATATGATTACAAAAATGAGTGCTGCAGCGTGTACTGAATTCTGCCTGCTCAGGATTCACGCTGAACACAAAGAATGTATCACTGCATCCGTGGAGCAGAGAATGCGGTTGGTAACATAGACTGCTCGATTGTACTAGGTGCCCTGTAAATAAATAAATAAATATCATTGTCTCAATCTTCACCATCTACGCATCGCATTCTTAAGGTTAAAGTGGAGAACAGCTTGTGAATGTTGACTCTATAGCACATAGGCATCCAGCATTAATTCTTCTAGAATAAATACACAGTGAAGTGTGAGGTTTAAGAAGCAAGAGATTAGAGAAGTCACATGCAGAGAGTGACAGGGAAATAGACACATCTACACAGTGTCTGAAATGGATTAGACTGTATTAATAGAGAGAGACATGCATACAGTGCTAACTGCTAACAAGTGAGGCAGTCCTGTGGAGGGGATGCAAGTTTCCCATGGAATTAAATTAAATTATGTTTAATCCCATTTATTATTAAATGAAATGGCAGAGTAGCGGGAAGCCCGCATCATCTCCATAGGAGCCCTTCACTCTTTAGTGTCTGGCCCTATATCGTAGGGTGTGAGCTAGGCAGAGAGAATCCCCACAAACAATATCCTCTGTTTCAGGGCACAATTGCACCACTGTATATCTATTCCTTGTAAGAAAGCACACTATTGCCTATTGTTGCTTCATTAGTTCTGCTCAAGAGAGGAAAGGAGAGAAGGCAGACAAAGGACTTTTAGACAACATGGACAGACAGTACTAGCAAGAATTTCATCAGTATTGGAGAGCCACTTTTAAAGATCTCTGATCTGAGAGATGGAGGTTAGCAACATACAAAGCCCTCCTTTTCTAGCCTTACACAAAGGCAGGAACTAAACGCTGCTGCAGATCTGGCCATGGTCTAGAATCTTCTCAAATGCATTTAAATGATGTGATAAAGACAATGTTAAGCGCTTGTTAGGGTGTCTACCTCAGGCAATTAACTTTTCAGGCCATGCGTAATTCAGCCTACAGGCTGCACCTGGAGGAAAGCCATGGAGTGCTAAGGCCTAATTTGCTGATGAAAGCCTTCTGGGGCAGTTGGCCTGGCAGATCAAACCAGGAAGTTGGTATCAGGGAGGAGCAGCAAGGAAGCAAACAACAATCACTCCCTGGGATTTGTGTTTTGAGGCTACAGGGTTCCGTCTTTTAAGTTATACCTCGTGAGGAAGGTGTTTGAGTTGGTTTATGTGGGGCGGAATGGGAAACTGTAAGAAGGAGTCAGAGAGGAGGTGCCAGGGTTTGAGGAAGAGCCACAACTGCCAAGTGTGTGTCCCTGACTGGAAAGCTGAGAGAGTGTGTGGGCCTGGGTTCTCTACCTCGCCACATGGATGATCTCTGGTATCCCAGCAGAGGCATACATCGTGAGTGACTGGCTGGAAGGCTGAGTCACAGAGAGGAGGCAGTAGCTTGTGGAGTGAGAGAGGGAAGTAGAGAAATGGCTTGCAATTGTGGGCAGGAGTGTTGAGCTATTCCCCTGATGACTAGCAGGAGGCACCATCCTAGAGGTGAATAGAGCACTTTGTTGCATGGTGAACATCAGGTCTTAGTGACAATCCTGTAAGCCCAAAGTAGTTCTTTGACTTAAATGAAGTTATTCAGGGTTTACAATGACTGAGAGCAGAAACTGGCCCTACATCCTGTCACTTGAGATAAGAGTATAGTACATCAATATTGCACTGTGTGAAGGTAGGGAGGCAACTTGCTTGTATTTATTCCTACGAGCTCACTCCCTCCACACTATGCAAGGGACTAAAATAAGCTTTCATTTTAAATCAGGGGGTCTTTAGAAGGTCTAATGACTAACTCAGACCCTGTTTATCTTTTTATGCAGGCTGTCTAAAGTTTGTGACATCACTATAAACACCTTTGTACAGCAGTCTTTGGACGAATTTTTCAGGTGTTTCAGCTGGGGCGGTTGTGTTAGAGTTCTCATCTGTTCCTCCTTCAATGTGCAGGCCAGCTATGTGGGACAGTGATCCACTTTCCCTGGAGTGGGGCTGTGGCGGTGTATAGTGCCCAGCAAAATGAGGTCCCAATTCCTGATTGAGGGCTTTTAAGTGGTATTGCAAATAGCAACAATAGGCCCTTGGGGCTAGTGAGATGCCTGGGCTACAGTCCTGTTGGGGGAGGGGTGGGGGGGGGGGGAGAGACATTCAGCTCTGCCTTTCCTTTTCATTAGATTGACTAGTGCGATATCTATTTTCTCAGTACTTGGCAAATTATCTGGCAATTAATCTGGCCAACATTTTAGATGATTCTGGCCGTGTTTAGAGTGGCGGTGCTGCTACTTCCTCCTTGCCCTTGTCTGTGCCCTCCTCCTGTCCCCTATAGCTGTGGGGCCAGGTACTTGCATAAAATCTGGAACCCACAGTCCCTGCCCCAAGGATGCTGGTGGGTCAAAATTAGCATCTGAATGAAGTGGTGGCCAGGATGTCTGCTCTTGCTCCTGAGGAAGTGTTTTACCCTCTATTAGACTGTAAACCTCACTAGGGCAGTGGTCCCAAATCTGTGAGGTGCACACTCCTAAGAAGTCATGGATAAATGTTTGGAGGGGGATGCACACTTGGGGAAGAGTGGGAAGGGAGCACCATTCTGCTCTGCTCCTGGCCCCAGACCTGGCTGCTGGTCCTCGCCAAGACTCTACTCCCATTACACTATGGCCCCAACCTCAGGCCCCTTACCCTTTTCTGCACCCTAACTCCCTCCAGAGCAGGAGCAGGGCTATAGTGTGGAGAGACATGGATGGTGTAAGGGAGTTGTGAGGTATAAAGTTTGGGACCATTGATCTGGTGGGACCTTTTTGTCCTTGGTTGTTCCTGGTTTCCCAGTTAGCAGTACTTAGCATTGCTGTTTTCAGCCTATGTCTGGTTAGGAAGTAGCACACCTTTTTTGTGTGTGTGTGTGTGTGTGTGTGTGTGTGTGTGTGTGTGTAATGCCACAGTAACTCTTTTTTTTAACCTCAACATTGGAGCTAATCCTGAAGATAATTTTGTGTGGCACATTCTGTGCTGTGTGTATTGCACTAGCTTTCTTTTTGGTTCCAAGTACAATTCTAAGTACTGAACTTGTAAAGCCTGTAGTATGAGGATTCTGACAACTTTAGTGGATGTATGTCTCCTCTTACTGTCTTAGCAGAATTATCATTGGGAACATCCTGCTCCCTTTGAAAGGCCTGTTAGGGAGTTAGAAATCTGACTTCTCTGTTGATGGATTGACCAACCAAAATTGATGATCGACCTTTATTTTCAAGGGGTCAATGGATTTATTATATCCCTTGTCCACGTACTTAGGAAGCCAGTGAATCTAGTACCCTTTGATTTTTCAGAAAGCCTTTGACAAGGTCCCTCACCAAAGGCTCTTAAGCAAAGTAAGCAGTCAGGGGTAACAGAGGGTCAGCTTCTGGATCAGTAACTAGTTAAGATAGGAAATAAAGGGCAAGAATAAGTGGTCCATTTTCAGAATGGAGAGAGGTAAATGGTGGTTTCAGGTCTGTTCAATAGATGTTGCTATTCAGCATTCATACATAATCTGAAAAAAGGGGAAACAGTGAAATGGGAATTTTTTTGCAGATGATACAAATTACTCTAATAGTTAAGTCCAGAGAAGACTGTGGATACAGAGAGTGGATAACAGAGGGTGGATCGCTCAACAATTGCCTGTTGTGTTCTTTTGCTCTGAAGCAGCTGGCATTGGCCACTGTCAGAAAACAGGATACTGGGTTAGATGGACCATTGATCTGATCCAGTACAGCCATTTTTATGTTCTTAACGAGTGTCTGTAGTCAGGACAGAGAGGAGATTGTGGTCATTCATGTTTGCACTGGGAAATATTCATGCTTTTGCTCACTCAAATGGAGAGGAGGTTTATGCTTATTTTCCTACATGGATAGTACAAGAACAAATTGCCTATATTGCCATAGCTGCTGCATTGCCGTGGAAACAGATATGGTGTGTTGCCTCAATTAAGTGACTTAATGGATAAATGGCACCTTGAGTCCATTTTAAACAACACTCTTGACATATCTGTAAGTCTATTTATACTCCTTTACAGTTGGTACTCAGTTGCCATTTTCCAATATAAAGACCACACTATGCTTTTTTGTTCATTTTGAGACTGATCTCTGGGCATAGAATGGTAAATCAGACTTTGCTGCAACACTACAGTTCAACTGCAGTAGTTCTACTTGTAATGACTGTTGGTTATGCACAAAATGAAGACATTCTTTGCCCTGAAGAACTTAATCTACATGCTCAGTTTTCACTCTTTAGTTTAAGAACTAATTAATTTGTTAGTTGAATAAATATTAGCATAATAATCAAAACTTCTAGTGCATTGAGCCACTTTTGCATTCTATTGCTTTGTTCTTCTAAAGTCTGCTCACTTTGAGAGAAATAGGGGTATTCTTGATATCTTTTTGGCAATGGCTCCTATGTAGAAGGAGCTATATTCTGAAGCATGTTAAGTTTCCATCTCACTTGTAGGCAGGTGTCATGTGGGAGTTAGTTTGTCAAAAAGACATGACACAGGCTGAGATCTAAGTTGACTCATGATTCTGAAAGTCTAAATAGGTCAAAATGAACATCTTGTTCATGAAATCATATGCTGCTTAGAATCCTGGAAGCATCATATTCTTTCCCTTTTTCCTAGTGTTCCTTTCTAATGCCCTTCTTTTTTACCTATAAGCTTCTCTCTAACATCCATCTTGTTACCCAGTCCTTTTGGGGGTGGGGAGGGGGAAGAGGAGGGCTTGGTTCTGCCAAGTTCACATTGCATGAAGATAAATGGGTCTCTGCTACTGAGCCAACTTCCTGTGCTACCATTGCAATGTGGTGGGGTCAGGAGCTATTCTTTCAATAGCAGAAGAGAGATAACTGGCTAGTCCTGTAAGTCAATCATTGGGTAATAAAACCGACTACAAAATGCTATCCTTACTGTCTACATTGGAAAGGTTCCAGACACTCTTTATAAATGTTCACATGCAGTATGTGTAACTTAAGGAGGAAATCTGTAGCAATTCCTTGTCTCCCCCCACCCCATGTAACTGTACTAGGCCTCTCTCAAACAATGCTCTGAAGAGGTCTGCACAGTATAAGATGTGGTTTTTATTTTATAAATTGGGCTTATGATTCATATCTGTAATGTTCAGGCACTACCTAATGTAAATTTATGTATGTAAAGTAAAAAAACAACAACCTTGAAGGTGTTTAGTTTGTGCATATTAGACTCATTTACCTTTAGGTTAGGTAGACTTAATGTTATCTGAAATGTTGCCATGGCAATAGTTTTATGCTGTCCTTCCTTTTCCACACTATTTCTCCTAGATGTTAAAAAGACAGATACTATCATGGCATTGGTGAAATAGAAGTAAAGCCTTAATTATTAAAGACTGATGGCTTTTATCCTGTAAAAAGTAGCTTTGGTGAAGTCAAGGGCCTTATGCCAGTTTGCAGCAGGATCCAACCCTGAATTTTCACCTTTTTTCCAACCCCCAACAATAAATAATACTCCTTCAAGTTCAAAACTGCATTTGTGATGCACAAGTTTCCTGAACAACGGATTCTGCTCAGTCACGACAGATGACTGAATCATCTCACATCTTTTTTTACCTTATTACTGTCTCTGGCTAAGGTGATTGGTTTGTGAAGACAAAGACCTGGGAGGAGGGATTAATGTTTTAATTTACCAAGAGTCTGTCTTTGAAGATTCCATCAAAAGTTCTAGCCTGTGCAGTAGTGAAGTGCCTGTAAGTGTACACCCTCTCCATCATGGCACTGAAGTATGAAGGTCACTCACTGAATATATCAGAAACATGGTTATATAATTTGAAGACATCAAAGCAATAATAGATGGTAAAACTCATTGAAGGGGAAGCAGCCTGTCACACTGTTATAGCTCAGATTTCAATGAGGAAATAGGCTGCAGCTAAAATGAAAGAATCAAGAATGATTGTGTTCATATGATCCTTTATTTTGTAGGTGAACTTTCATCGATGTCTGAGAGCTGTACAATGACACATCAGGAAAAGGTAGGGATTATATGCTAGCAAAGTGAACTGCTAACTTTTAAGACTATTTGACAGAAAGGAGCTGTAGTCAAGGTAACAGAACAGAAAATGACTGCTATCAGTTCAATCTTCGATCCTCTCAGAAGGCGCAATATCGTCTTTGTATTGACTGCTCAGGCAGTGTACTTGTGGTAGGTAGTGCAACCACTGTATTCAAAAAGCTATTTGTTTTATATTGATCCAGTACTGACTTGCTATATCAACATAACTTTCTAATAATGCCACATGATAAATGCATGATTTGAGGGGATGTGTGTTATGTTGCCTCTCCTTCACTGAATTGAATTCAGTTTCACACTTAGAGGTCTGCTCCACCATAGTGATGTGGTTTAGTGGTTGGAGCACTGAACTGGGAGTCAGGACACCTGAATTCTAACACTGACTTTGCCACTGATTCACTGTGCAAGTTGTTCAACCTCGGTCTACTTTTGTTATCTGTAAAATGGAGATAACAAGGTGTTACAAAAGCCACACTTCTAAAAGCACATTTCAAGTGCTATAATCATGTGGTTAAAGTTTTATATCTGGAGGGACAGATCTATCCTTCTTCTTTGAAAGGGCTTGGGCCTTGTAGGGTATGTCTACATAGCAACATTATTTTGAAGTAACTTAATCCGTGTCAACATAGCAGGCAGTTATTATGAAATGTCGATATATTGTCAAGCTGGAGGACTTTTTATTCCGACTCCTGTAACTCTCATTGTATGATGAGTAATGGAAGTTGGAGGAAGAATGCTTTATTTCGAAATATGTGCTGTGTAGATGCTCCCAATTTTGAAATGAGCTACATCAATTGCGTAGCTTAACTTGCATAGCTTATTTCGAGTTAAGCTCTGCTGTGTAGATGCACCCTTACTGACAAAACAGTTAATGACCTTAGCCTGCAAATGGAATGCATGACCTTTAAATTCATGCTTAAGACTTGAAACCCCCCAGAGTACGTAGTCCACCATGTTTGAAGGCAAAAACTATTTTAAACTATGTAAATGGCACCCTTTTTGCTTCAATACCTTTATAAAGGCATATAATAGTTACAAAATTAATTGAATCCTATGCATTAGGATGAAAAGAGAAACTAAATGGGATGCTAGATGTGACTGGGTATATTAGCCCCATCACAAGGCTGCCTTGAAAGCCATAGATCCCTAATCTCCTGTTGGGGGGGTGTGTGTGTGTGTGTGTGTGTGTGTGTGTGTTTTTTTTTTTTTAAGAAAACACACAACCTCATAAATATCTAAGAATGGAAAGAAAAGCCAGCCTGACTACAAGCCCTATGTCCTCTTGTAAACAAACACATCTCTCACAGCCTCACACGTGGGCGAGTTTCTGTGGCGCTTCCTCAGGTAAGTCAACGGGGGCTGAAATAACAGCCACATTTGGCCCATATCCTTCAGGGATCTCTCCTAAATCTTCCTTACCTTGTGTGTTTCAAGAAACGAAACTGGGTCAAATTCTGCTTTCAGCTATATATTTATTTTATTTACTAATCCTTTCTGCAAGAAATATGGGATTCTTATGCACCAGAGGGTCCAGTGTCACCTGAAATCTATTGAGGAGGATCATTCTCTCTCATACTAACACCTTAAGCAAATCTACTGTTTATTTAGCCTTATAGCAATAGCTGACATGTAATGTTAAAAAAAATTGCACTACAACACCATGTCTATTGCAAAGAACAAAAGGAAAAACTATGTAGCACTTTAAAGACTAACAAGATGGTTTAATAGGTGATAAGCTTTCGTGGGCCAGACCCACTTCCTCAGTCATATGCTGGAAGAGAATTGGCATAACCATATATACCAAAGGAATACAATGAAAAAAGTGAACAAATTATTAAACTGACAAATCAGATGTAGTACAGAAAGTGAGGTGAGGGAGAGGGAGGGAGGGAGGGAATAGCTATTTGAGTCAATGAATGGCTAATCAGGTGTGATAAATAGGGAAGCTATCTTCGTAATGGTTAAGGTAATTAGCATCTTTAAGGCCCATTCATTCATGCCTAAATTTGACACTTTACGAAAGTTCTGAAGTTTCCCTCTGTAATCTGGTGTTAAAGTCTCTTTGAAGTAAGATGCATGTAGTAAGGTCGTTAAGACTATGTCCAGGTAGCTTGAAATCAAAAGCAACTGGTTTTTTCTTGTGAAGATCTGATTTGTGGGCATTAATTCTTTGGCAAAGTATCTGAGAAGTCTGTCCAATACACATAGCAGAAGGACACTGTTGGCACATGATGGCATAAATTATATTTCTGGATGAACAGAATATAACTGACATGGTTAGATCCAGTGATGGTGTCACCAGAGTAAATATGTGGACAAAGTTGGCAACGGGGTTTGTTGCAAGGGAAAATTCCAGGGTTGGTATTAACGTGATATGTCCTGTGGTGGTTGTTAAGAATCTTCCTGAGGTTAGGTGGTTTTCTATAGGAGACTATGGGTCTGTCCCCCAGAACCTCTTGGAGTGTAGTATCCTGTTCCACAATAGGTTGTAGGTTATTGATAATGCGTTGGAGGGGTTTAAATTGGGGGCTATAGGTGATGACAAGTGGTGTTCTATTGTTGGTTTTCATGGGCCTATCTTGAAGTAGATGGTTTCTGGGTATTTGTCTGGCTCTTTCAATTTGTTTTTTTTATTTCCCCCGGTGGGTAATTGAGATTTACAAATGCTTAGTAGAGATCTTGACAGACCAGAAACTTCAGTGGGATTAAAGCAGATGCGGTTGTACCTAAGGGCTTGACTATAGACGATGGATTGTATGGTGTGTCCTGGATGAAAGCTGGAGGCATGCAGGTAAGTGTAGCAGTCAGTGGGTTTTCTGTAGAGAGTGGTATTTAATTTTCCATTAGTGATTTGTACTGTGGTGTCCAGGAAATGGATCTCTCATGTTGAAGGGTCCAGGCTGAGATTGATGGTCGAGTGTAGGTGGTTAAATTCTCTGTGAAATGCGTCTAGTGTTTCTTGGCCATGGGTCCAGATAATAAAGATGTCATCGATGTAGTGTAAGTAAAGGAGGAGTGTAAAAGGATGGGATCTGAGGAAACATTGTTCTAAGTCAGCCATAAAGATGTTAGCATACTGTGGGGCTATGCGGGTACCCATGGCTGTGCCACTGATCTGGAGGTATAAGTTGTCCCCAAATTGGAAATAATTGTGGGGGAGAACAAAGTTACATAAGTCTGCTACCAGATTGGCTGTGGTATCCTCTGGGATAATGTTTCTAATCACTTGTAATCCATCTTCATGTGGAATATTGGTGTAGAGAGCTTCTACATCCATGGTGACAAGGATGGTGTTATCAGGGAGGTTATCGATGTTTTGTAGTTTCTTCAGGAAGTCAGTGGTATCGCAGAGATAGCTGGGAGTGTTGGTTACATAGGGTTTGAGGAGAGAGTCTACATAGCTGGATAATCCAGTAGTGATTGTGCCAATACCTGAAATGATGGGACGTCCAGGGTGTCCAGGTTTATGGATTTTTGGGAAGCAAATAGAACAATCCTGGTGGGGGTTCAGAAGGTGTTTGTGTGAATTTGGTCCCGAGTAGAGGCAGTGTAGTTTCTTTTGGTATTCTGAAGTGGGATCAGAGAAGAGAGGTCTGTAAAATGTGGTGTTGGAGAGTTGTCTAGTTGCCTCCTGGTCATAGTCTGACTTATTCATAATGACCACAGCGCCCGCTTTGTCAACTGGTTTGATTATAATGTCAGGGTTGTTTTTGAGACTCTGGATAGCATAGCGTTCAGTGTGGCTGAGATTGTATGTCACTTGTTGTTGTTTGTGCATAATGTCAGTCTGTGCATTGTTGCGGAAGCATTGTATATAGAAATCCAGACTATAATTACGACCGTCGGGGCAGTCCACGTAGAATTTTTTTTTCTTTACAACTCATTATGAATAAGCTTATCACCTATTAAACCATCTTGTTAGTCTTTAAAGTGTTACATAGTTTTTCCTTTTGTTTTAGCAAGATCAGACTAACACTGCTACCTCTCTATTACTATTGCTAAGAAGTTAGCTTTTACTCTTCTTCTGCCTGTACAAACATATTAAACTTGTGATGTGATGGAATCCTCATGGAAATATAAATATTCTTTGTGTGCCAATTTTAAGGCAATGCTTTCTCTTTTTTAAGAGCATTTACTCATGAGTAGGGTAACTAAAGTTAGATGATTGTATAGGACTATTTCCACTCAGACAATATTAAATAACAAGAATAAGAAATCAGCAAATTCAAGAATTGAAAAAATACTCTAACAATTCAGCAAGATAGTCATTATGAAAGAATCTTTCCTTATTTCTGTCACTCTGCCTATTCATTTAAGCTCCTATCATATAATACAAACTTCTTTGTATGGTTCAGCATGCCTCAATTAAGACTTTACTGGCTCATCACCAAGTTCTATACAAGCTGTCTGTTGGCACGTTATACTTAGATCACAGTGAATGTTTCTAAATTTCCCAAAGTTTTCAGAAATTTTACAACCTCTGCTATTTTTTAAAATCCTAACATACAGTTTTTCAGTTAGATTGTTGCTGTGCACTGAATCCTCATGGGACCTTGGCTAGCCAAAGAGAGAAGTACATCTGACTGTTGCTTAGCATAATATTTCTTGTACCTATCACATAATAGAAATACCTAGAACCAGAGACTTTTACCATTAACAGCTTCATTGCACAGATCATAGCAGTCATCCCTCCCACAACCCAGGTCAAGTTTTTACTTTTAAAATACACACATTATTAACAACTGAATGGATAGGGCCTGAATCATTGCTGCCAGCCATATATCTAGCAAATGTGAAACACAGAAGTGCTAGTTAAGTGCAAGGCTGAATTAACTCTTCTGAGTGCTGGGACTATTAGAATTTGTGGAACCCTCTAGGTTCTGGGATGGGGCCCAAGTGAGTGCAGGAGGGGGCTGTGGGTTGAGGCAAGAAGGTAGGTATAGGAACAGATCAGTTCTAGCCGGGGGTGTAGGCTCTGGGGTGGAGCTGGAGATGAGGTGCAGAAGGGAGTTCCAGGCTGGGGCCAAGGGGTTTGGAGTGTAGGAGAGGGCTTAGGGCTGGAGCAGAGGATTGGGGTGCAGGGTGCTTACCTGGGGTACCTCCCCTTTGTGGGGGGCAGGTGGCTCTGAACACTGACATGTGCTTACCTGCAGGCCCTGCCCTCCATAGTTCCCATTGGCCATGATTCCTGGCCAATGGGAACTGAGGGGGTGGAACCTGCAGGCAAGGAAAATGTACAGACAGAGCTTCCTAGTGCTCACAGCTCAAGCCCAGTGTGTGAGTGGGGGTGGGGAGGGGCATAATGTAGCATGTTGTCACCCCACTCCAGCTAGGCAGAACTGGAATGCAAGTGCTCTAGTGACTGCAGAGCAGGGCCCTTGCTAACGGGGCTCTGCACTTTAGGGGATACAACCCATGGCCCTATGCCACCAACAGTCCCTTTCTGAATCCAGCCCTGGTTCAGGGTGGCTGAATTCTATTTCTTGGCCTCAGTGACCTGTATGTGCGTGTAAACCACACACCTAGTGGGTATGGATCACTGGCCCGTGCAGTGGCACTTAGACCACCTACAGCAAGAGATAAGAACAGGGAAGCTCTACAGCCTAAACTGAGAGCCAGCTGGCTTTATAGCTCAAGCTGTAGAGGCTCCTACACTAAGCTCCTAGAGGTCCCAGGTTCAAATCTGCTCCATGGCAGTTACATGAGCATGTTAAAAGGTTAATACTTCTGTCATATGATGCTAATCAGCATCTGTTGTGTGTGACACTGAAACAAAATAAAGGACATGCAAATATTCTTGCAGGAAACTTAAAATGACATGGGATTATCTCCTTTAACGAATGGTCTGTGATCTGAATTTCATGATTAATTATTGAGAAGTCTTTACATCTAAAACAGAGAGAGGGGAACTCCAAATTTGTGAGGTTCCTTTGTGAACTGTGTGGTATCCCCAAACAAGGGTGGCTGTTGAGAGTTACACATGGAGTGTTTTCAGGATCTAGAACTTGTTGATAAAAATGTCTGCTGTTACCTCTGCCGATGGAGCTAGCTGTGTGACTGGTGGCTCCCATAATTCATTGAGTTAATTTAGTTAAAAATAGTGGTGGTGCCATGGTAGCGTGGACGGCAGCAGCAGTGGCGGTGCAGGCTAGCCACCCTGAATGTGTACCCATGTAGTCCAAGGAGTAGGAGGGTGGGGAGGCTTTCACTGTTGCCCACGTGACTGTGGCTACTAGAGGTTGCAGCTCTGAAATCTGGGATTCTCTGGTCCGGCAATATCCGTGGTCCGGCATAACCATGGATGCTCCAGGATCAGTGTGTCCCAGCATGCTGCAGGGGGATGGGGACTCAGGAGCCAGTTGTGGGGGCAGGATGCTTGGCTCAGCTGGGTTTGTGGGGGCAGGAGCTGGTGCACAGTTTAGCTGGGCTGGGGGGCGAGGGGCGAGAATTGGTGCGTGACTCATCTGGGCTGTCGGGGGGGGGGGGGAGGGGAGCAGAGAGCCAGCGTGCAGCTCAACTGAGCTCAGGAGGGGCTGTGAGCTGGAGCATGGCTCAGCTGGGCTGTGGGGGGAGCCAGGAAACTGGGGGAGGAGGGGTAGAAGGGGCTGATCCTCTGATCTGGATGAAGGATTTTTCCAGGACTGCCGGACCAGGGTGGTCCACCCTGTATTTTTAGTATGCTAGCTTGAGAAGAGCTATCACGAGGGTGTCCACTCAAGCTACTTCTATGTCTGGAGACAGGACTAACATTAGAGGGGAGGTTTTTAAATGCCTGACGGACAGTGAGGTACTTATGTCCCATTTCTGCCTCTGGAAATATCTGCCTGGATGGTTGTTTTTGTTGTGGTTTTTTTTTTTTCCAATCCAACAGAGTTCAGATTACAACAACAGTATATGCTTATGCTCAGGAATCATGCTGGGAGAAATAACTCTTTGGTGTCCAAGAATCAGAAAATGAAGAATAAAATGATTTCTGCTGCTGAGGAGGAAGAATGGGGTCTGCATTAATTCTTCTGATGGAGTGACTTTCTCAACTTTTTTTCCTTTATTCTGAAATATGATCTTGCTATATGGACAAAAAATGTCTGAACTCAATTTTGGGGTATGTGTATGCACACTAATAGCTATTATCAACCAAATGACATGGGATTAATTTAATATCTATGTTGAACTAAATTAAGCAATTGAAAATTCTTCTTATCTTAAACGCTTGTACTCAGAGTGGAGCATAGGTCCTCTACAAATTTCCTCCACTTCACTCTCTCGAGACAAAAATTGAAAATACTTTTCCATTATTTTGTTTTTGTCTGCAGTAAATCTAGTCACATAGAATTCTTCGTTTTGGAATACATTGTGGTGTTCATACTCTTAGAAGCCTCTATAGTATCAGTGTCTTGCCTGGATTGGTTATTTTGATTGATTCATCTTTTGTGTGTTTGAGATGCTCCAGGTGAAAATGACCTTCATTTTAAATACAAGTTTTAGTTATCTAACTTTTTGTTTGGCTTTAGGTCAACATCTAAAGGAGAATGAGAGAATGGCTCTATTGGTGTCAAATGGGAGTTCTTGCCACTGACTTCAGTGGAAAAGATTTCTCCCACAATGTGTTACAACTTTTTTACTAGTCTTGTCAGTCTTTAAATATGATGAGTCAAATTCAGGTCTGGAGTAAGAAGATGCAGCTCTATTGGAATCTACTGATATGATTTTCAAACAGAAATGGAAAGAACACTTCAATCATGAGACCTACTAACTATCCTCTTTCTATACAGAAAAAGGCACTGCTATACATATATCTATGTATGTCCACAAATATATTTTACCTGTTTTTTTTTTTTTATAGCTTGCTCTTCAGGTGCTCTGGGACCATGATTACACCTTGATCTTTGAGAGTGTTTTAAAAAAAAATACTGCTCCTTTTTGATAGAATCATAGAGCTGGAAGAGACCTCAGGAGGTCATCAAGTCCAGCCCCCTGCCCAAAGCAGGACCAATCCCAATTAAATCGACCCAGCCAGGGCTTTGTCAAGCCGAGACTTAAACACTGCTAGGGATGGAGACTCCACTACTTCCCTAGGTAACCCATTCCAGTGCTTCACCGCTCTCCTAGTGAAATAGTTTTTCCTAATATCCAACCTGGACCTCTCCCACCACAACTTGAGACCATTGCTCCTTGTTCTGCCATCTGTCACTACTGAGAACAGCCTTTCTCCATCCTCTTTGGAACCTCCCTTCAGGAAGTTGAAGGCTGCTATCAAATCCCCCCTCACTCTTCACTTCTGCAGACTAAACAGACCCAACTCCCTCAGCCTCTCCTCATAGGTCATATGCTCCAGCCCCCTAATCATTTTGGTTGCCCTCTGCTGGACCCTCTCCAATGCGTCCACATCCTTTTTGTAGTGGGGGGCCCAGAATGGGACACAATACTCCAGATGTGGCCTCACCAGAGCCGAATAAAGGGGAATAATGACATCTCTGGATCTGCTGGCACTGCTCCTCTTAATGCAACCTAATATGCCATTAGCCTTCTTGGCTACATGGGCACACTGTTGACTCATATCCAGCTTCTCATCCACTGTAACCCCCAGGTCCTTTTCTGCAGAACTACTACTTAGCTGGTTGGTCCCCAGCCTGTAACAATGCTTGGGATTCTTCCGTCCCAAGTGCAGGACTCTGCACTTGTCCTTGTTGAACCTTATCAGATTTCTTGTGGCCCAATCCTCCAATTTGTCTGTCACAAATTTTGCCACGGCCTTCTTGTGCATCTGCATGAAGATATATCTTAACATGTTGTTTACCAAGTGCCAGAAGACACAGATGTGACCATAATAAGAGTGATGAAATCCTCATTGCAAAATTTCTCTCAAGTCATCCTATTAGGCTATAATTGGATCTTATATCCACACTCAGATAAAAGAAAGTCCACTAAAATTCATACAATGGGTTTTGTAACTCTCAATCACATGGAACAAATACTCTAGACATCAGTTGCCCAGTTAAAAAGAAAGTGGACAATGGTAACATTCACACTCCCCTCCAAAACCAAGCCATTGCCACATTAAACTGCCTCCATCTTTCAAGTCTTCATTCTGTTCTGTCTCTGGGCCTTGGCCAGAGAAATTTAAATAACACCAGAATGATAAATTATGGCCCTGATCAGCCCTTTTTATTTTTCATGTGGGAAATAAGACAGTAGTGCCTTATGAAAAACAGCTTGACATTTACATGAGGAAATCACTCTGAGAAAAAAATCATGCTAAGAAAATTATACCTGGCTTTAAGCATCTTTTAACTCCTGTGCTGCGTTGTATGTGGGCATTGCAGCAGGGCTTGCTGGAACCCTTCACAGCCTATGTTAAACAATGAGGGGATATCTCCGGGATGGATGTCCCTGTGTGGGTAGAGCCCTGCAGGTTTGCAGATATCTGCTTTATGTCCATGGCTTGTTTCTTGTGGATATAGATACGGATATGAAATTTTGTAGGGCTGTATGTGTAGGTCAGGGAAAAGGGAGGGCAATTTTGGTGAGTAGGCTAAAGGTGATCCTGGAAAAGAACCGAAGGAGCTATGATGAAGTATATCAATATTCCTGTATTCTGAGCAAGTGTCATGGAGGGACAGTGGCTGGTATTCTCAGTTGCAAAGTGCAATAGTAGCTGTTAATGAGTTAAATGGCAACCCTGCAACATTGCCATGGGGTGTGTGTGTGTGTGTGTGTGTGTGTGTGTGTGTGTGTGCGCGCACACGTGCATTCTTCTTTCCCAGCTCCCACATCCTCCTTCCAATTTACTAGGGTTTTGTATGCTGCGGTGAATCCCACCCTTAATGCAGTTAGGTCACAAGTCTAAGAAAAGAGAGCTTTACCCTTGTTTTAAAACATGACATCCTGCATAAAGTCTCAGTGTGCTTCCATTCGCTCACTGGGAGCTAGAGCGGAGTTAAAACTTTTCAACTTGGGGTGAGGAGAGTTTTCATTGAAACATTTATCAAAAACAAGTATTTTGGTGAAAAATTGCCGTGTTATTTTGAAAAGAAGTCTTGCTTTTCAAGACAAATTTAAAAACATTATGGAAATGTTGCATAAATATTTGGCTATTAAAATGTTCTTGATTTTTTTTTATGTTTTTATAGCTTTTAATGTTGGAAAAATCTGCCACAAACTGAAAAAACATACACTTCAAAACTAAAGCAATTTTGAAATGTCAGTGTTTTTCAGGAAAATTTTTAAATTTTTTTGGACCAGTTCTTATGCTAGCAAATCTGATTGATTTTTTTTTTTTTTTTTTTTTATTAGACCCGATCATATCCTAATATAACTCCGTGGTAGGTGGGGATGGGTTTATCTTATGCCTTTACAGACTTGATTTATTAGTCCAAATGCAGTCCTAAATATGTCTACATCTCTGTAACACCAACAATAGATCATCCCAGCAATCTGGAGCATGTAATGGAGGATAAAGAATCTGTGTTGCTGGTATGAGATGAATATCCTTGATTGGACAATTTCTGTCTAATAATTTTTTTTTTTTTTTTACTCCTTTATGTGCATTAGGATTCAAGTTTGCCTTTGACAACTTGAGGAATGCAGTATTTTTATATTAAATATAAACTATCTGAGGATTTTAGATGCTGTCTTTAAAGATTAATGTGAATAGGTTTTTAATGTGTAGTGCTATATTTTAAAAACTTTGAGATGTGAAAGTAAATGCATCTTATTTGGGTTAGAGAACATCTTGTGCAGTTAGAAATGCTATGTGACTAGTGTGCATAAATCATACTTCCTTTTGCCAATAATTTTTATGTATTGGCTGATTCACTCTGTAAAACAGATGCCAAGATATTAGTAACATAAATCATGAAAATGGAATAGCTGCATATGTGATAAGTAGTTACAAAATTCATATTTAACTATGGAAGAATATAAGTGAATAACAAAGTGCCAACATTCAGAAGGTGATAGATGGAGTTAATCCACTAGTCTTCTTCAATCTACATGGACTCCTATTTAATAACCGAGGGTTAATTAATAACTTAAGTGAAACACAGTTGATCACATTTCTGTCTGTGGATAGTCCACTAGTGAGAGAGAATACTATCTTCACATCCAAAAATCATTGGATTCAACCTCATTAGAGTCTTACAGCAACACTAGGGGACTAAACTAAGACAGAGCTGTATGCAGAAGTTTTCATAAGACTTGCCCTGACTATGTATATAATCTAGGAAGTTTTAACAAGACCTAACCTTGTGTGCAATAAGGAGACTCAATGAGCAGAAATATGAAGAAGGAAAATATGAAGTGCAAAGAAGCCGAGTGCTAATGAAACTCGGTGGTTAACTCTTGCCTTCATTATCATAAAGTCAGAGAGATGACTATAGAATGCTAATCATACTATAGCCATAGCACTTTGCATCCCATGCCTGTCACACAAAGGGTTGGGCTAATTACTGACCCTGTCAAAGGAGTTGTTTGAATTATGTAGCTTTAAGATGGAATTTCCTTCTTTTAAGCAAACATTCCTGTCATGATGACCTTGTTCTGCTTTGTTTAATATTGTATGTTGATGAACCAGACCAGAAACCATCTCTCACTTTATAAATGTTTGAAACATATTTTTAGGATCAGAGTTTGGGTTAAGCTTATTATTTCAAGAATGGTTTGAATGAGCCAAGACCGCTTGCTGAGTATATCAGCTGTGAATCAATATGGTGGTGGGGAATGTGTTAATTCACCAAGTGTAATACAAATGTGTAATTTTTCCATTTATTTAAATAACACCACAAACCAGAAATCTTGCCACCTGGCTATTTAAAAATAAATGTGTTACTAAAATTTATATCATGTAACAGTAAAACAAATTAGAACCAATGGAAAGAAGGTGCAAACTTTTTAACAGTGAGGATAATTAACCACTGGAACAGTTTACCAAAGAATGTGGGAGATTCTCCATCCCATGACTGCATTAAATCAAGATTGGATGTCTTGCTAAAAGATAAACTGGACCACAAACAATGGGGCATGATGCTGGAATGGTAGTGAAATTAAACAGTCTTTGTTAGGACAACAGACTAGATGATCACAATGGTCCCTTATGTCTGTAGGTAAAATCCTAGTTTCACGGATGCCAATGACTTCAGTGGATCAAGGATTTTACCTTAGATAACACTCCCTTCTCAGTAAACTGTTTGCTTGAGTTTGTTCCCTTTTGGGGGGCTTAAGTTAATGAATATATGAATAAGACCCAAGAATTCAATGTATTTAATTTGACTTCAGTAGAACTACTTGCAATAACAAGAATTCTGATCTATGCTAGTGGAAATCCAGAGTAACTCTAGTACTTCAATGCCTCTACTCTGGATTTAAAACAAGATCAGAATCTGGTCCAACTGAACTACTTGTTAGGAGTAAGGCAAAAAGTATTTGGGCCTAAATTGTAAAGAGAATGTATATATGATAACTAGAAGCAGGCCCATTGATGGAAGAGGGAGGCTAAATCAGGCAATTGCCCAGGTGCCTGGGCATTTTCAAAGGGCCCAGGGATCTGTGGCTGCACCAGTGCAGTGGAGCTAAGGCAGGCTTCCTGCCTGCCCTCACTTTGCACCACTCCTGGAAGTGGCCAGCAAGTGGGGAAGGGGTTCTCTGTGGGCTGCCCCCACCCTCAGTGCTGACTCTGCAGCTCCAATTGGCTGGGAATTGTGGCCACTGGGAGCTGCAGGGATGGTGCCTGTGGGCAGTGGCACAAATTGATTTCCCAGCCCCATCCTAGGAGCTGCTGCCAGAGGGGTGTGCTGGTTGCTTTTGACAGGCACCTGAGGTAAGAGCTTCCCCAAACCTCCTTCCATTCCCCTACACCAACAACTCCCAGACTACATCCAAACTCCTTCCCAGAACCTGTAGCCTCATCCTGCATCCAAACTCCCTCTCAGAACTGGCCAAGTGTCAGGTAGTCCATGTCTGTGTAGGCGTGGCTTGTGCATGTGTGGGCCCCACTGACTGTTCTGCCCTGGTGCTTGGAATTGCTGTTGGGCCTGACTAGATGCAAACATACAGGGTCTACGACCCCTCTGCTTGCCTTTGTTTTTTAGGAAGCTAGACAAAGATCATGTTTAATGGTGAGCTGGGGATGTGGTGTTTGTTCTTTTCCCTGATACCCTTTCCGAGTTGGTATGTTGGCATTTTTCTTTTTGGAGCAAGAAGCCCTCATTATCAGGTTGCAGATGTCCTGGCTCAGTCTCTCTCTATTCATAACTCAATTTTCTTTTCCTCAAGGACATCAGTTCTGATTGCGGCTCCTATAAACACATTTTAATATGCTGTGAGTTGCTAGTAAAATTTCAAAGTATGCAGCAGAACAAAAACAGAACTATTAAACCATGACTCTCCCACATGTGCTCTCTGCAGTGCACAGGAGTCTTGCTGAAAAAACTATTAAAAGGATGATTGCATGTGTTGTGAAGTTAAATGCATCTCATAGAAGGTGTATTAACAGCACTGTTATGGTCTTGTATGACCATTTATTAGTGTTTAAACATTAGTCGGTAGGTAAGTATGGGAGATTGGTAACTGTATCCATAAATGCACAAAACGTTTGTGACAGTTCTATAATATCTGGGAATTTTGGCCTCTGCTATGAGAATTTTTTTCAAGTAGTTCAATGTGGTGAATTGCAAGGATCTTTATATTCCTCTTCTCCCAAAAGTTCTTACTGATAAATTTCTTGATCTCTGCAGCTATTGGGCCAAACATGGAGATGATGTGTCAGTGAACTGAGTTACGTGCTGTTAAGCAGGTGTAGTGAGTCATAAAAGACAAATGTTGGTGTAGTTTGCATGCTGAGAGACTGCAAGAAGGCATAGTCTCTCTTAGACTCTGTATGACCTGTTCAGAGGTGAGTTTGAGTGAGATGCCAAAAAAATGAATATTGACACAGAAAATGATTAAATTGTATAGTGCACAAAACACTTGTATCCACCCCACTTACTATATGTAATGACTGGCGATGAGCTTTAATGTATCCTCACTCTGACCTGACAGTGATTGGAGCTATACAAGATCTATGTATTCATCGTGAACAATGAATCTGGTCTGTGAGGTTTCCTAAACTTCCTGATAACGGCTGGATTATGGCCTATGCAGCTACTAACTTGCCTGGTTAGATTTAACAGGTACTTTAAATCTAAAGGAGAATGGATAAATATTAAAATGCCTAAATGCCATTAAATATTTCAGCTCATGTTGATTTCAATTATAATTAGGTACCTAAATATCTTTAAAAATCAATTGAAGATTTGTTTAAATGCCTGCTGAAACACCTTAGGGATTTTTGGCTCCTAAATCACTTACCTGCTTTTGAGAATTTTAACCAGTTTATTTCTTGAAAATGTTTTCAGTCTTTTCCTATGAAAATGGTTTCAAAAATGCAAATTTATGCAAATAGATCTAACTGAAAGGAATGTGCTTACTGTCTAAACCCTTTGCCTTTCTTTTTTTGTATAGAGGTGGCACTAGGGGGAACAGAAATGTCTATTCATGGAAAGAGGGTAACAAAAATAGTTTTCCACATCTGCCCAAAATGGTAGAGCTGTGACTGACAGGTTCCCTCTGTGGACTGAATAGAGACTTGCTTTCATTCACTGGCTGATCCAAGATGCTTAAAAAGAAGCATGTGAAACACAAATGTTTGCTAATAGGAGCAGAGTGTTAATATGAAATCACCTGTTGTATCTGGTTTCAGGAATATTTTTCTAAAGGGATAATTTACCCTCCAGCATTGTCATTCTCTAATAAACTACACTTACATGGCAGCTTTCAGGCCAAAGGATATAAAAGCTTAAACTGTATAAGCTTCATCTACTATGGAGCAACAGATGCTAAAGATCTCATATCCCTTTTCATAATAGGAGTGTCCTTCACATAGCATCACAGACAGGACTTGAATGTTTAAAAGCTGGGCCTAGAAGCCCTAATACATTATATTCCCATTAATAAGGCTGTCCAAATTCCATACTGGACAAATTGCACCTTTTGGAAGTGCTCCCTGCTCTCTTGTCATATTTCTACTCTTCAGATTTTTTAGCTCATTGTATTGAGGGCCTAATCAGAAAACTTAATAGCAACTCAAATCACACTGGACACAGAGTGCAGGCATGAGAGAGAAGAAATATTTCCTTCTAATGTAATCTCAAATGGCTAGGTGTGGGAAAGGTCTGTGTTATTTACAAGAACCATTCTGTGAACTCCTCTCCAGCTTTACAGAGCCAATTGTGAAGTAGAGCTTCCCCACTTGGACACTTATTTTGCATAAACCATTTCAAATGTCTTGGCTACCCAATGAATGAAACATCACTGAATATTACTTCTGAGCAACTAGAGGGATGTTAGCTGGATGTATGTGTGTGTATATGTGGTTCTTTCTGGCTGACCTTGCTGATAGGGGCCTGTTAGTCAGCTGGGGAGCCATTCAGCTGAGCGAGGGACAAATATATATAAAAAAATATAGACCACGGAGTTTAATCTTAATGGTAGGCAAGATTCTAGAGACATTAATAAGAGATGAGATCACAAAACAGCTGGAGAAATACAAGCTTACAAAAACTAGCCATCTTGGATTTATAAAGTGTAGCTCTTGTTTGACAAAGCTGACAGTTTTTTTCAAAGAGATAATGCAGAAAGCAGAGAGGAATGAAGCAGTGGACAAAATCTAATGCTCTCCAAAAGTCATTTGATTTTTAATATTGTACAGGAAACTTATGAATAAGGTTAGCAAGCACAACACTAGAAACAACTTCACAGCCCAGTTCAAAGACCTGGACAGGTACATGAACTGGTGGTTTATTAATGTGCACAGTCATTAGCTATCCGCTTTGGACCAACTGGCCCCCTAAGATTTCTTGGACTCTATTATCGTTCTGTAGTAGTGTAATTTCATAGGATGCTTCTACAGAAGAAAATAAATAGTGAGATCATGAGAATTGGCCCTGGATTACTCAGGTGCATGGAAGAAAAAATACACCGGAAGAGAACTTTCTGTAGTGGTGGTTTCATTTTTGATTTAGGGCTGTTTTCCCATGCATGATACTATTTTAAGATTAACACAAACAGTGCACCCAGACAACCTGTTGTACATGGCCATGTTGCAGAGTTAAAGAGAATGACATGACACCAGGCTAAAGATCATTTCTCTTCCTCTCCAATGCAATGCACTGCGAGACCCTGCTGATTGCCAGGAGGGCTCTGGCAACATCACACCTGTCCTCTGAATGGTTCCCCATCAAATTCAATTCAAAGTTTTACTCCTTATCTTCGAAGCGTTCCATGGTCTCAGGACATCTCAAAGATCATCTGAAGCTCTAGGTGACTCTGGTTGACAATTGTGCAGATCTTGCACAGTGGTTCTCTCTCCAAGAGCAGTAAAGCTTATCTGTGCAAGAAATAGAACTTTCTCCAGGGGATGGTTTGAGACTGTGGTATGAACTAAGGCCCATCACAAATCTCAGCACTTTCTGCTCTAAGCACCAGTAAATGTCTTAACCTGGCATTCTCTAACACAATGTATGATTGCATATGTACAAATATGTATTTTTATTCAAAAATAAACCCCTATATCCTACCACCACAATATGCTCAATTGCTTGTGCTCTCCTCCTAGAGATTGCATGATGGAACAAACCACACCTGACCGATGTGTAGCTGAATTCCTTAGTGCTAGTGGGAGATGCTCAGACACTACAGGGGTGAGCATGGAATAAGAAATGACAGACTATATTAACAATATTTCCATCTTGCAGATGTTCTCTATGGAAGGCACAGAGTCTTGAATTATTGTCTGTATAAAACAATAGCTAAGGAATGGACCTTTAGAATTAGCATCTCACAATAGCTTTTCACAGGTGCCATGAATATTTTGGTTCTCTAACCTTGAAGTATTCACCTGTTTTCTTCCTGGCTGCACAGTGATGTTGATGGGTCCATGGCAACATTGGAAACTGGTATCCCCGGCCCTTCCCAAAAAAATCACCACTGAGAGGAAGCAGGGGAAAGCGGGCGGGTGGGAGTGGGAGGGAGGGGGGAGACAGTGTTGGAAAGTGAATCTGCACTATGCTCCCTGCACAGTGGCTCCTCAGCTCCTATTCCACAAGACTGTCTCCAGAACTCTGTTACAGCCATTATGACCTGGTAGATGTGGTCACCATGCCACTCAGGTATAGCCTGCAGCTGGTTCTCTGTCAGGACAAAGGAGTTGCAGGGGTAAATTTAAATGACAGGATCACAGCAGCACTTGATTTAGTGGTGCCTCTCAAAAGGGGACTCGGGTAAACTGCCTTCATCTTCCTCAGACAGCCCTACAATAAGAACTAGACTTCCCAGGCCCAGAAGAACCGGACTAGGGTCTGCCCGCTGTGTATGTTCCTGAGCCTTGAGACTGGATTGGCCCTTGGATAGACCAGCCTCATGCCAGAGGGATTTTTAGCAGTTCAGTAAAGCCCTTACGTGTATTCACATGTCTTTCTAAATAGCTTTTCTGAATGAGGGCTTCAGGACAGTTTAATAGGCCTGCAGGGTGAGGCTTTGCCCCATTGTAATCAGCTGGAATTATTGGACAAGACTGGACTCTGTCCTTGCTGGAGACGCACCTTTATTAACTAACAGTTGAAGGACACTTCACAGTGGGATAGTGCCTGAAAACACACTTGCAGATTTTTTTCTAATTATGCAGTAGTGTGACTCCAATGAAAACGCAGCCACTTCTATAAGAGATAGTAAGTAAAACATTGTCAGTTAAAACCAGCCTAATGTAGTGCCTTGCAAAACCTTCAAATGTAGTCTGTGATGATGCTGGGTACTATTGAAAAGCACCTGTTGTAGGGAGAGAAACCGTTATTGGATGCAAAGCACCTTGTGCCATCTTTGATACCCTCAAACAACAGGGAATCCATTTTGATTGTTTTTCTGCTCCAGTCCCGTTACACATTTTGCTCCAAGATGGGAAACTGCTAGGTCACCTGACCTGTAGACTGCCAAGCATCGCCTCCTTAGATAAGGGCATGGGCGGCGAGTTATATGGGCTCGTGGTGCCCGTGCTCCACCAATATTTGGAGCCGGGTCTCTTCCCCCGGCCCTGCCTGGAGTGGGCGCCGGCCAACCTGCCACCGCCCCCCCCGCGTCCTCCCACCCCGGCCCCAAAGCGTCCCGTCCCCGTCCCATCCCTGCCGTGCACAGCTTTCAGTCTGGTTCCCCCTTGCCGGCGTGCGCTGCCGGCTGCTGCTGCCATGCGCGGCATTTACAGGTGAGTGGGGAGACGCCCAGACGTGATGTGACGACATCACGGCCCAGGTGGGACTTTAAAACTGCTTGGCGTGGTGGTGTGCCACGTGGCCTAGCTCCGGGTTTGGAGTCCATGGACTTCTGGGGCCCGAGTGCAGACTCCAGCCCCACAAAGTGGAAGGCAGAAGGTAAGGTAAGGGGAGGGGGAGGAAGGGGTTTGTGGGGAGGGGGAGGGGGGAAAATAGTAAAAGGGGTGGGAGAGGAAGGGGCTTGTGCTGAGGGGGAGCAGGAAGAAAGGGGAAGGCACCAAGGGACAGTGTGGAGGAGAGACGAAATGCCAGGGGGCCAAGTGCAGACAATGAGGAAAAGGGCAGGAAGGGAGGTGTCAGTGGGAGGGGGGACAGGGTGATGATGGGAGAGGAGAGAGTAAGGGCATTGGGGGCTAGAGGGGGGAGGGGGAGGTTCTGGGAGAAGGCTTGAAAGAAGGGGTGGGCATGAGAAAGGTGGGGATGGAGCAAGGCATGTGTGAGGGCACAGGGGAATGGGGGCAGAGAGTGGTGAGGGGTGGGCATCAGGGAAAAAGAGGGCAAAGGGGGTGGGTAGGGGCAGTGAGGGAAGGGGGAGGCACCAGGCGGGTGCAGGGCTAAGGGAAGGTGCAGGTGCCAGGGGATTCTGGGGGTGAAGCAGAAAGGCAGACACCTGCAGGGGAGGGACCAGCACCAGAGGAGAGAGGCAGGGCAGGTGTGTAGAGGGAGGTTTTAGGAGAGGGGATGAGGAGGGGTAGCTCACATGATCAGAGTGGAGTTACTGGAGGAGTGGGCAGAGGGGGGAGAGAAGGTCTGGCGGAGGGGGGCAGGTCGCAGGAGGGCTGAGGGCAGTGAGAAGGACAGGAGTCAGGACAGCAGAGGAGGGTGAGGAGTTGGGAGGCAGCAGGGGAGCTGATGGAGTAAGGGGAGGAGACATGGCAGCAGAGAGAAAAGGTAAAGGTTTATAAAATATTTATTAATAACTTGGGTGCCACAGTTGCACATCCAAACAAGCCATATGAACTCAGTACTGGTGCACAACACAAAATTCATTTGCTCATGGAAGGAAACTCTTAGGCTATGTCTACACTGGCGGCTTCTTGCACAAGAAGTCTTGCACAAGAACATGTCCACACTGCCATGTGTGAGCTGTGCTTTTGCACAAGAGCATCCATGGCAGTGTGGATGCTCTCTTGTGCAAGAAAGCTCCGATGGCCATTTTAGCCATCGGGGTTTCTTGCGCAAGAAATCCCTGCCAAGCATCCACACTGCCCTCTTGCACAAGAGAGCTTACACCTGTTAGAAAAGAGTGTAGCTCTTGCGCAAGACTCCCTCTTTTACCATGCTGTACTGTAAATTTCCTTGCGCAAGAGCAGGCGGACAGTGTGGATACTCTGGGTTCTTGCGCAAGAACGGCTGTACTTGTGCAAGAAGCTGCGAGTGTAGACATAGCCTTCGAGGGAACACTTCTCCCAGCCTCTCTGCCCCCGAGTTAATGTCACACACATAGGGTTAGTGCAATTGCAGGATAGTTGCATGAGGGGAGTTTGGTGGGGGCCAAACTAATCCCTGTTGGTAGGAGGATGGTGGGGAAAGTTCTTCGAGAGGGGTGACATGACACCTTTTACTTCTGGTCATGTGTCCATCTTGCCCCGAGCGTGTTACCTCCAGAGGCCTGGTTAATGGGGGGTCAGAGGTCGCGGTTAACAGGGGTCAGGGGGTGTGGCTAATGGGGCACCACCAAAAATGATACAAACCTGCTGGCCCTGGATAAGGGCCAGAACGTTGCTGAGATGGGGCTGCTGTTGCTCACACCTTCAGAAGGGTAGGTCACCTGGCAACACACAGTGTTATAGAGAAGGTTTTCTACCTGCAGGAGAGAACAGCCAACAGCCTGTTGTTCTGATACAGTCTCAGACTTTCCACCCATGACATGGCAGGGAAGAAGAGCTGCATTGAGACTGAGCTACCCTCAGCCTGTTTCTGAGGTCCTGCCTTCCACCTACTGTACTAGCTGGATGGAGTCTGGAGCCAGTCTATTGTGACAAGACCTGGGACAGATATGCAGGGAATGGTAGAAATGTAATCAATCCTCCATCTCACGTACCTGGGGCCAGTCTTGGAGAGGGAGCAAAACCCTTAGCTGTGTCTAGACTACATCCTTCTTTTGACAGATGTAAATTAGACACTTTATAATTGCAAATGAAGCGGGGATTTAAATATCCCGCACTTCATTTGCATAATTGCGTAATGGCGCTCTTTTGAAAAAGCGCCATTTCGAAAGTAAAACCGCAGTCTAGACGTGGTTCTGTCAAAAACGGCAGAGGAGTACAGGATCTTTCAAAAAAGCCTGCCATTTTCAACAGAACTGCATCTAGACCGCGGTTTTACTTTCGAATGGTGCTTTTTCGAAAGAGTGCCATTACGCGATTATGCAAATGAAGCGTGGGATATTTAAATCCCTGCTTCATTTGCAATTTTGAAGTGTTTAATTTACATCTGTTGAAAGAAGGATGTAGTCTAGACACAGCTTTATTGTCACAGCCTGCTCCCATCTGCATTTCAGCCCTGTGTTTTAGCTGTTAGTTGGGAGTTCTTATAGTGGTACTTAATACTTACCTGTGTTCTGTTCTTACCCTTGTTTACTGTTAGCCTAATACACTTATTTTGTTTGCACCTTACCTATTCTGTTTTGCTGGAAAATGGAAACCCCATCGAAAGATGTGATACAAGAGAGACGATCCATAGGACTGATTTCCTGGTCAACTAGAGAAAATTCAGTTAACACTATGTTTCTCCTCAGAAAAGCATGCATACAGTAATAATGGAAGAACAATCTCTGTATATTTTTTACCTGCCTCCGAAGGGTGTTTTAAGCCTGAATTTATTTGCTCATGTTATTAAGAGTCAATGACTGCAAACCGTTTTGATATAGTTGGGTGGACAGTGCAATAGGTGGTCAAAATACAAATAACTTTTGCTTAATATGGAATTTTTAGATTAGCTATGTACACAAGCAGCATGATATCATCATGTCACCCCTATTCTTCAGGTAGTGATGCAATTGCACAATTTATTCTGGGGCTCTTATACTCTTTCTGGCATGAACAATTACAGTAGATACAATATGATATTCTGTGTCACAGATATGTAAGTAATTTCAATACTTACAATGAAGCATTGTGAGATTTCTGTGAAAACTAATCCCAATTCATAGAAAGGTCCTCCATACTGCTTGCAATAAGGACACAAACTTAAAAATGTTGGATTGTGCTCCATTGAAGTCAGTGGCAAAACTCTCAGAAGCTATTGGGACAGGATCAGGCTATAACTGAGCATTGACTTTAATTCTGAGACTAATTGGGAACATTTAGAAAATGGGTCCAAGTCTAAACACCATGTTGCTGAATAGTGGAGGAATTTGGAATCTGGATCCAAAGCTTCATGGTTTAAGCCCATGTCTGATTTAACTTGTTGCTCATCTTGTTTACTTTGGCTGAATCCATTTTTCACTAAATATGGGAATGGGTGTAATTCCTTGTCATTATTAAACGTTTTCCTTGGAGAGGAAAAAGCTTGAGCATTCTAAATTGTCCTCTTATTTATACTACAGGAAACCAACATAGTTATGCAAACCATAGCCAAAATAATCATGTGCTGATGTATAGAGTTCTAAACTACCTCATGGACAAATAACTCCAATCTGGAATTCTTCCCAAGTGTGGGATTCTTAATGCTTCAGCAACTGAGGGTAGACAAAAATCATGTCATGAGATATAAATGTGAACTGCTGGTAAACCCTTCGGTAATGTGATATAATGTAAAATATGTAAGACATTAACATAAATGCTTTTTAAAAAAATATTATCTTTGTCACAACTGTTGAGTAGATAATCAATTCTTGTTTTAATTTATACATATTTAAATGTTCTGTAGTTTGATCAATAAAACATAGCCAAAATGGTTTTTTAACTTTTTTCTCCCCTGCATTTGAAAACATTATTCTCAGTACATTAGAATTATCTCACTCAAAGATGCCATGTATGTTGTATGTACCAAAATTCATAGAGCATAAATTCTGCACAGACTGACATATTAACAGTCTAGAATGGGAATCAAGATCCAAAACTTAACTGAAACCATGTAAACTGATAATTTGGTGTAAAATAATGTAGGTCACTGAAGGAGGATTTGGCCCCTGATTTGACTTTTAATCACGTGTTAGGGTGTGCGATATGAACACCCCGTTGTGGTTAGTTGCTCTGAGTCAGCAACTCTCTTCAGGCCTGACATTCTCCTAACACACTGTCCTATCAAGAGGTGGCATGTAATATATCACTGGAAAACTAATAGCTCACTGATCATTAATATTATTGCATGATGTATGTGCAGGGTGAGTACAAAGAGCTATGGATATGTTCTAGAATTATGTTTTTAAAATATATTTGGCAAGTAATGCATAACTTTAGATAGATTTTCCTCCAGCAGGAGGGAAAAACAAAGTGTGGAAAAAGGAAGTCCTATTTACATACAAATCAGTGGGGGAGGGGGGAGTTGGGAAGTCTATAAGAAAGGAAGAACAGCATGAGGTCAACCTGAGGGGGGGGGGGGGGCAATGAGTCTTGAAAGATATAAAGGGAGAGAGAAGCCATCTTAGCATTTGTCACTGGACAGACACAAAGTACCAGAGCTTTTGCAAGCTAAGAAGGATGGATTCTTCATTTAAGGTGGCTGTCATCTCTAGGAACTGGATATAAGTGAAAAATCTGCTTAGGCAAAGATCTTTTAGCCAGGAAGAAAAGGGAAACTAGCACATACCTTTGTGGAAGGTCCTGACTAAAAGAAAGTTGGCCATGTCTGGGGAAAAAAAGATTGGTAAGCAATCCACCTTAAACCAAGACAGTAGTTTGTAAGCCTTTGGTACTAGAAAGCCTCTTTTACTTTTATTTGGTTGTAGCCATTTGATCTTTATCACTTGTACTTGAACTTGCATAATAAACTTGTTTTACTTTTAATGAAAAACAGCCCAGCATTGTATTTGAATTGAAGTGATTTGTTAACTTCAGTTAAAGCAACTTGCTCCTGTGCCATTAAAGCAACTTGCTGTTGTCTCTTAAAAGGAACAATGGACTTCATTGCACCTTTGAATGCTTCAGGAAGAGACTGGGCATTTTGGGACAGGCTGAAATTCAGGAGTGGGAGTTTGTTGGGATCACTTGGCTAGTAGTGACTGAGTGTGACTATGACTATGGATGTTAACGGTTACCCAAGTAACCGGTTAATCGATAAGTGACTGCTTAATCGGTTAATAGTCCCAGTTAACCACAACAACCCCCTCCCCCTCCTCAGCATGCTCTGTATTGTAAACTCAAACTGGCAGGCTGGTTCAGTCCTAGCCCACATGTCTGAGTTGTAAATGAAGAGCATGCGGGGGAGCTGTCTGCCATCCTGTGCTACTGCCTCTGCTACAGGGACTCTCTGGGAATGGGGCCAGGAGTGCACTGGCTGCTTGCCCTACCCCTTGGGCGGCACCAAGCAACTATGTAACCACTAAGAATTTTAGCGATTACACGGTTTTAAAAATAAACTATTTCTAACATCCCTAACTATGACATAACAATCAGGCTGCTAGCATCAATGCTGTGGAACTTGGTGTGGTCTGGGAGCATTCACACAGGGAGCACCAGGAGCAGAACATTTTAAGGCACTTGGGATTAAAGGATGAGCAATGACACAACCTCTCTCTAGTCTGAATTGCACCGCAAAATGTGATAGTGACATCATACCTAATTACAAATTAAACACAATATGGCACTTGATTTTGAAGCTGTTCCTTTGTGACTTTACAAAACAGACTTTCACACTTTAAAAGAAACTAGTGGAAGACCAACACTGACATAACCCAATACACTAGAATCAGATTCTCAGCTGTATACTATGAAACTATTACAATTTATAGCAGCTAAGGATCTGCCATCCCTGACACATAAATTGCAAACACATTCTACTCATGGCAAACCATCCCAAGTGAGGCAGAGGTGCTGTGACAGTACAAAAAGGCAGACTTATTAGCACCAGACTATGGACTGGTGTTTCAGAGTTGTCTTTCTTGTGCTCTACAACACAATATTTCTTCACAGATAAAAAGCAATGGTATATTCTCCATCTCTTGATGTCTTCAGATCAAGAATGAGTGCCTTTCTGGAACATAAGTTTTAGTCAAACACAAGTTATTGAGCTCTGCAGAGGGGTAACTGGGTGAAATTCTATGACATGTACAGGCAGGCAGTCAACATGAGCTAGTGGTTCCTTCTGGTCTTGAACACTATGAAATATTTTTCTGTGGAAGTAGGCTTAAGATTTAAAACAACTTGTGTTTGTCAGCTTTCATGGATCTCTCTAAGACCTATTCTTTAAACTAGGCCTTTGGTAAGATTGATAGGGTAGAGCAGTGCCATACGTAATTTTTGATATTGGCATTTGAAACTTTTTTGGGGCTGAACCATCTTTTAAAATTTTGTGACTTGTACTGATGCCATATGGCAACTTCCATGTATATTTTGTGTATTATATGTGAACATAAATAACTATTTTTGCACAGCTGGGGAAGAGGGAATGCTTGCATTGCTGAGGTCACCGTTGACTTTATATTTGCATGTCTTATGAAAAGATACCAGGGAGATGGAACTAACATCTGTCTTATGTCATCTTCCTTGGAACTGATGGTTTCCAGCTAGTTTGATTTCATCCACCTCTTCAGCAGATTTTCACACAAGGAGGAAGTCAAAGTTGCACGTTTCACAGCTCTGGTTCAGATGGGAGGCTTGAAGACTGTTCACTTTTGGAGATCATCACCCTTATTAAGAACAGGCCTAGAAACATTTATAAAAGTAGCACAGCATAATGGTGTGATTTGTAACCATGGATAAGTCATCAATTATATGCTTGCCAGATAACAAGTATTACCGTACATTGTATATGCTTGGCAGAGGAGCCAGCTGGCCTTCTATCTGCAAAGCAATCTGGAAAATGTAGGACAGCTTGTGGGTAACAGCACTGACATTCAGAAGGTTTGCAAACCTCCTACTCAGTTTTAACCATTTATTATTTATAGTTGATAACAGCTTTCTGGAAAATACTTTGCTTATGAGCTAGCCCACTAATTACGATACCTCAGGCTTGCGTGAGATAGCATGATACAGCATGCCACCCTGTACTATCTATTACAGGGCTATAGGAATAGTCTTCTTTTTGTCCTCGTTATCAGTTGTATGATCGGGTCTCCAATGTACAGGTGCTGCTGAGAGACATTGTCCTGCTTAGAGACAGATGCCATTAAAAAATGATAGACAGCATGTGCTATGGCTTGTTGCGATTACAACTGCAGCAACATTCAAAGGCAGTGTATAGTGATCTCATTAGGCTCTAGGCTGCCTCCTGAACAGTCTGTTGGAAATCTTTACAAGGGCAGCCTCAAAAGGAAAAGTAATGTGTCATGTTTTGATACTACACCAGTCTTGAACAGCAAGCAGGAGCCCTGCTGCCTGGGGGAGCTACCAATTTAAAAGAATAGGGCATGCCTCATATTGCAGGTTTGCAAAATGGCTTATCCTCACAGTGTAGACTTTAGTATAATCTTCTCAAAGGTCCACAGCATCCAGAAAGGAAGTGAAGACATGCAGAATCCTCTGGATTTTTTTCAATCTGAGATGTTTATCTCCTTGCTTTGCAGTCAGCCCCCACCATACGTTCATCTTCTGTAAGGAATCCAAATGGGACATCTGCAGAGTTGTTAGAACTTTCAGTTCAGCTTATAGCTGTGAAGGAAAACACATGACATGGGTGACCTTCTGTTGTACTCAGTCCAGCTCTATGGCCCCTGTTTTGGTTGATGTTTGCAAATATTATTAGCAGAGTGACATTCTGATTTTGACTGAACCAGGCAGATTTTCTAATGAGGATCAGTTTTGGGGAAACCTTCTTTTAATCACTGCATCCAAGTGACCACTACACTGAGTGTCCAGACACCTACCTGAAAGTAACATCTTCATTTTTTCACAAGCATAGAATGAAAAATAGTTTTAATAGCTTTTTGAAGCCTTGATAGAGTTTGAAGCCTGGAGTTTTAATTACTAAGGTCCAGTCTACGTTACAAAGTTAGGGCAACACAGTGTGAGTGTAGACCGTGCATTACCTTGGGCAACTCTAACTGTCTTCCAGAAAGTGTCCCACAATGCCTCATACTGATCACTCTGGTCATCATTGTGAATTCCACTGCTCAGCTCCCAGAGACTAGAATCTCCTCCCCGCAACCAAAGCCCTCCGAATTTTTGAAATTCCTTTTCCTTTGCCCAACTTGGTGAGCACTCTTAGCAGCTCTTGATGGTTGAATGCAACTGCTGAGCTGACCATGCCAGACCTGTTTCTCCTAGGCATAGATAAGAGATGCTGAATCTCCTGGACCAGTAGGCAGAAGTGGCTTTGCAAACAGCTCCGAATCAGCTGTAGAAACATCCACTCCTATGAGCAGATTGCTCACGAGATGCAGGGCTCCAATGGGGACCAGCGGAAGTGCTGCTTGTGAAAAGCTAAGGAGCTGTGGTAGGCATACCACAAAGCCAACAATCAATCTGGTGCCAAGTGGCAGACCTGCTGGATGGGGCTCCAGTGGCGATTTAGAAGACCCAGGACTCCAGATGCTGCTGCTGCTGCTGCAGCTTCTCTTTGCCCACATCCTCCCCCCATTGGCGGGCCTGGTGAGTACACACTTTGCTGACACAGGGAGCCAAGAATTCACGCACATAATCCGTGTCCAAACCGCGGCGGCTCTATGATGATATTACTTGAGTAGACATAAGGGTGTAAGATAGGCATGGCCAAACACTAACATGTGAAGCTGGGTAGCACTCAAACTGTGCAGAGCAAAATTGTCCCCTGCCTGTGAAAAATCCAGTCAGCAATAAAATAATTTTAATCTAAGTGTTGCAGAATACATGAGGAGCAAACATTTGGGCATCAATGAAAATTGGTGTAGGAAAATTAGATTAGATAAGCATCGTTTCCAGATAACTACAGATGAAATTCAGTAGAACCAAACACCGCTATATAGGAAATCCCTCCTGTATATTTCCATTATCTTACTCTGTCTTGCTGCCATGAGAAAGGGACTTTCCTACTTGCTTTAAGATTCTGTTTGCAAACCATGTGAAGGGCAGAAAACTTACCCCCTTCCGTGGGATATGAATTTCTTAATGAACAAATAAGGCAACATATGATGTAGTTCAAATATTCGCCTTCAGTTTGGCTGATTCCAGGGTTTCCATTTCAGCCCTCATGCAAAGTCTTTTCTATTCAAAAAAATGATCTCTCTATCAGGGCAGCATAGCTGGGAACTGTTTCTCCTTCTACATTTTCTTCAGCCAAAAGGCCTTCTTTCCAGGCTTCTTAATGTGGGTGAGTGCAAATTTAGCCCCTCTCCAGGGCAAATCGTTAATTTTCAGCCCCTGTTTCAGGGTAGGATTTCTATTTTCTCTGTTGCTGAACTCACAGGTAGTGTTCCCTGTAAGCTGTGCACATGCCTCTTGGGAGAAATGTAAATGCCACTCAGCTGATTAGTAGAGCACCCACAGCTAGATTTTGTGTATCTACTGGTGGTGCACATTTGCATGTGCCTTGATACACATAAAAATTCATTCCACAAAGGGATGGAAAAAAATCCATACATGGATGGGAAAGAGTAGAGCATGGGTTCCCAAACTGGGGGGGCATGCTGAAATTCCAGGGGGGGCATGAGGCAACCCCCCCCATCAAGTTTTGCTGCCCCCTGCTCAGTTCCTTTTTTTTTTTTGGTCAAGTTTTTTGGGGGGGGGCGTGAGGGTTTTTCAAAAATCAGAAAGGGGGGAGTGATGCTGAAAAGTTTGGGAACCACTGGAGTAGAGGGAACATTGCTCATGGGTTCTCAAACTGGGGGGTTGTGAGGTTATTACATACATAGGGGGTTGTGAGCTGCCAGGCTCCATCTACAAACCCTGCTTTGCCTCCAACATTTATAATAGCATTAAACATTTTTAAAAGTATTTTTAATTGAAAAGTGGGGTTGCATTTAGAGGCTTGCTATGTGAAAGGGGGTCACCAATCTAAAAGTTTGAGAACCACTGAAAACTTCTCAACAGAGTGAACTTAGGCATTTAGAACTGGAAGAGGGCACGGATATGCACCCAGAAGTGTTAGTGCCACCGAGTGAAGCACCAATGTAGATTTAGTAATTAGAGTTCTTTGCACTCAATTTAGGTTGACGTTGAGAAGTAACTAGAATGTAGATAACCGAGGTTAACTCTGCAGTGAAAACCCAGCCTTCCGAATGCATCCTGCACACCCAGTTCCGCTGGCTTAGCTCCTCTGGCCTGTGCTTAACAATCCCTGAAGGCTAGAATCACTGCATATTCTAGCTGCAGGCTATTGTTAGTATTTTATATTACCTCAGTATTTCTTTATTAGGACAAAATACTCTAAATTCCATTGTAATAGGAAATAGGCAAAAAATGTAAAAATTGCCACAGTGACTGCATGCTAGTTTTTATCAGTTTAAAAAATATTTTGGCTAGGGAAAAACTAGTTACCTGCTCCTGCTCCTATTGAAAGTCAACAGAAAGACTCCCACTGAAGGACAATGAGAGTAGTAATTGGGCATTGATTGAACAAGACCCACCTTTAATGTCTATAACTCTCAGTATTATTCACTGTAAAGATTTAAAAATAAAACAAACTGTATGAAAAGTAAACTGATTTGTTTCCTCTTTAAAAATTGTTTGTATGGGCTTGACATTCATAGAAAAGGCCATTTATGGTAAGTGGTTGTTGTACGGCCCACCCTGGATTATAAAGAAGCAATCTAACAAGATTTAAACAACTTCTTTTAAGCAAATGAATATGATCTACACTATGATGGCTTCATGTTTCAGGTCTCTTAAATTACTGCAGAATCTTTTTATGAGGCCTGGGGGAAAGTGGAAGGTTGTGTTCATTGCCTTCTTTTGTAAATATGTTACAGTCCATTTCATCCGGAGTCTCGCTCTTTTCACAGCTGGTTGTAGAGTCAGATCTATAGCCTTTATTATGGTTTAAATTACTTAACATCATACTTTGTTTTGCTTTCTGAAATGTGAAGAACTCAGGCCTGTAACAAAAGTACTGGTGGTTGTTGGACTGAACACCTAAATCTTTGTCGTTTTTCCTTTTTGGAACTTACCTGTGTAAATAGCAAATATTTTGTTCAGATCTATATATTTTAAAAGATTATATTAAGTTTTTAATAATGGCTCAATGAAATAATTCCATGATAGTTTATGCTGTATCAGCATATACTTCTTAATTGCATAGGCTGTCTTTTTGCCTGATGGATACAGAATTATGAGAAGTGAAGTATGACAGGCTATGCTGATTTCAGAGGAATGAATGTCAGAGACCACTTTTTCTGTCCTGTGGTATTCAAGCTATTATTAGATTATTCAGATCATGTAGTGTCCCTCAATGGAATCTAGGAGACCTGTACCATCACTTGGTTATTAGACCACTTTGTAGAGACCCATAAAATAACAGCAGAGAGTGAGTGACCTTGACAACATCTCCCTGTACTGCTGCAAACTTTATTATTTAAGCTGGTTGGGAATTTTATGTCAAAATATTTTTAGTGGAAAATGTGGTTTCCACTGAATAAAAATTGTCCATGGGAAAACTTAAGGCTTTGTCTACAATAAGTGTCAAGTGCAGCCTCGGCAGCTTTGCCACATGGCAGTGTGGCCACGGCAGGAGTGCAGGGAGAGAGGTCTCTCAGCACTCACTCTTGGTAAATCACCTCCCCATGTTCCCAGCACTGTAGCCCAGTTTACACTGGTGCTTTGCTGGACTAACTTGCTGCACTCTAGCGGGATGTGTGTGTGGGGAGGGGGGGCGGGAATGGGCTGTGGGGTTTTTTTTTTTTTACACCCCGAACCAGAAGGTTGCAGCTTAGTATAGTGGCAGTGTAGACTTAGCCTAAGTTTTGCAACATGTTTTTTTTGCTTTTCTATTAGGAAAATCAAAATGAAATATTTTGTTTTTGGTCAGATCAACTTGCAGTTCAGCTAACCAAACTGTTTCAATTAATTAAATGTGGTTTTATTTCAGATCTTTCTGACACTAATCAGCATCTGCCTGAGCTGCCACAATGTCTCAGGGAAGTGTAGTTCAGATACCTGCAAGGCTCTGTGCAGCAATTTTACTTTGACCCCATTCTGTGCCCTCCCTGGCTCCAGAAGGAGCTCACTCTTCCTGCCCTACCCTGGCCCAGCAGGCACTTCCTACCACCTCTTGCTCCTCATGATTTCCAGGCTGGGAGGAGCTTGTTCTCTGCCCATCCGCACTGCCACTGTGGTCCTGGGGCCAGAGGAGTTCTGTGCCCCCTGCTTGAACCCTTCGTCCACACCTGGGATGCCTCATTCCCCCAAAGGTTGGACTCCATATTTAGACTAAAACGCCTTCGTACAGCAGCCTCCCTTGTTTTTGATCCACTGTGGTGCATGATGGAGGTTCTATGACTCCAGAGTTGTCAAGCATCCTATGCCAACCTCTGGACTGTCAAGGAGGAGGGCACAGGCTTCACATCGGTTGTGTCTATACTTAGATTTTACCAACCAATCATCAATAGCCTTACATGGAGTCCCTGTGGATACTCACATCTATCTTGACACCTAGGTAAGTTAACCTTTATGATAAATGGTCTCTCTCTAATGCCAAAGATCACAGCAATAATCCCAAAGGACAATTCTACCTTTAGATCTCATGCCAAAGACATCACTTGTAGCCAATCCTATAATCTATCTAAAGATTTATTAACTAGGGGAAATAAGGGTTATTTACAAGTTTAAGGCAGGTACACAAGTATACATGCAAATAAGTTCCAGTCTTAAGTTTCAAAAAGTAATAGAAGTTTCTATAATAAGAAGGCTCTTCAGACCTTTAGGGCTAAATCAAGTCAAGTACTGGGAATCTTTTGCTTATACTTAGTAATTCTTTCCCCCTCAGAGTTCAAGCAGCATACAAGATACAGTTCCATCTTGTTATGGCTTTATATTCCTGCACCCCTTCTCCTTCTGCTTTGAGTTGCAAATTCAGCTGGGGGGAGGAATTCACTTATCTCCTCTTCATGACCAGAGAAGAGATGCAGGGCTGAGTCTTTTGTCCCCCTGATGTTCTACAATATTTTGTATGGTGTTAAGGAGCCTTCTTTGTTGGGCATGAAATAATACCTCCTGTTGGAAATTAGTATTTCAAACTTGCAAATGCTTCTCTGCCTGATGATTTACAGGGCAAACACCTAAATATTACCTTGGACTACAGATATTTTAAGTAAGATTAATGTGCACAGCAAGCAATTTCAAGCATTTCATAAACACTAAATGCATTCTTAGAATTCTAATACATACTGTAACACCAACACAGAAGTAACTGGTTCCTCCTATTTATTTGTCATGGTGGCTCAAATAGAAGCAGAGAGTAATAATGTCATTGAAATAAAAAAAGTTGAAAATAAATGTTTAGACTTTTTTGAACTAAAACATTTGGACACTTTTATTCCATGAAAAATGTTGATATTCTCACTTCTTGTGCCAATTCAGGAGTCAAACAAATGTCTAAATATTAGAATTTCCCACAAAATGGAAATTTTGATTTTTTTTATCATCTCTATTCACAATGAAATATTATGACATTCTGCTATTCTTATTTTGTGTCTATGGCTGTATTTAATTATCGCCTCTCCATTTCCTTTCTTCCTCCTTGCTCTAATCTGCCACTGTCCCTCTTACCTTCTCCACTTTCAAGTATGTGAAGGTATGGACAAAATTTCCAATAGCAACATTCTGTTTATATGGATTTCCTTTACATATGTCAAGTTACATATGGGAGCATTTCTGGCAATTTATAATCCCCTTACACCTGAAGCAAGGTCTTTGCGTCTTGGACCAAATTATGATCTCATTAACACCAGATTAACTCCATTGTTCACTAATGAAAATTCTTCTTTTCCTTGCTTGGTTGTTATGTCAAGTTCCCCAAACCATGGGAGGTATCTCTCCTAACAAATGAAAACCAAATCCTCACTGCAAAGAAGCTAGTCTAATTTTAACATGATACAATAAGAAGGTAGGAGGGAAGAGAAAAGGAGTTACAAGGGTGGTATAATTAACTCACCTAGTAAGTCACAGACACATCTTGAAGTTTCTGTTGCATTTTCTTTTAAGCTAGCTTTCTTTCTCTTTGCTTTCACTGACTTCATGGCAAAAGTGAGTTTTCAGGAAGGGATTTGAATGAGTAGAGGGAGGTGTCTTGACAAACGTGTCTGGGGAAAATGTTCCAACCCCAGTAAGATCATAGGAAGGGCCAGGAGACACTCTCATAGGAAGCCTATATAGCATTAAGACTGCATCATTTACAGAGTGGAGAAGAAGAGAGGGGAATATGTAAGGAAAATAGTTTAGTGAAGTAGGCAATGGCTTCCTGATACATTGGCTTAAAGGCAAAGATAATAATAAAGTTAAATTAGATTCACAGCACAATGGGGAGCAGGTGAAGTGACTCAGAGAGAGTTATGACTGCTTCAGCAATGACTGTTATTCTGGAGGTAGTGGAGGAGGGCTAGGCAGTGTCAAGAAGAGGAAATTGCAGTAGTTAAAAAAGATGATACAGAGGATTCATATAGGGAAGTCCTATGTCCTGTGTTATCTAAGAGGTCAGAGTCGATAATCACAGTGGTCTCTCTGGGCTTGAAATCTATAACTGTATGATGGATTTAGTCAATGGGACACAAAAGAAGGGGCAGATTTTAGAAATGTCCTGTAGGTAGAAGGGACCACATTTGGTCATAGCCTGCATGTGGGAGGAAAAGGAGGAGTCAGAGGTCCCACAGGTTATGAGATGAGGTGACATGGCTGACAATAACAGAGAATAGAGATTAAGGAGAAAGTTTGGGAGGAAGGGTTTTTAGTTAAGTTTTGGCCATGTGGAGTCTGAGATGACAACTTGCTATTCAATATGAGACAGAGAAAGCTGCGTGTCCAAGAAAATAAGAAAAACTTAAACAACAAATAGACTAGTAGCACCTTAAAGACAAACAAAACATGTAGATGGTATCATGAGCTTTCATGGGCACAGCCCACTTCTTCAGATGACCTGAGTTTTGAGTTTAGGATGTGCAGACCCAAAATAAATGGGGGAGAAGGGAGCGGGGAAGGAAAAAAAAGGAAGGGGGTGAGAAACAAGGAACAGAGGGTATGAAAATATGAAAGGGAAAAACAAGTAGGCAGAACTGGTAATCTATAAGCACCTGAAGATTGGACAGTTAAAAAGAAGCAGATAAGGATCAAAGGATAGCAATTAGATAGGAAGGGTACTAACGCAAGAATCTACATGAAGAGCTGTTGGCACCTTCATTGAATGTTAGGTTGATAATGTCCGAGCCATCCGTTATCTTGATTGAGAAGGTTATCAGTGGAGGAATTGAATTTGTGGATGAATTGTAATTCTAACGCCTGTCTGTGTATTTGGCTTGTAGAATTGGTTTGTGACAAGACAGCCACCTGGAGATCTTTTAAAGAATGATTAGGTAGATTGAAGTGTTCTCCAACAGGTTTCTGTATGCTGCCTTTACGTATATCTGATTTGTGTCCATTGATTCTTTCCCGTAGGGACTATTCAGTTTGTCCAATATATATAGCAGTGGGGCATTGCTGGCATTTGATGGCATAGATCAAATTACTGGATGTGCAGTTGAATGATTCAATGATTATGATGAAAGGTGTGTTCCATGGTTATTGGAAAGAATTTGTTTGAGGTTAGGGGATTGGCTGTATGCAAGGCCTTTCCCCCAAGGCCTCTGAGAGTGAGGGGTCATTTTACAGGATAGGTTGAAGATTGTTGATAATGCATAGGAAGGGTTTAAGTTGTGAACTGTAGGTGATGACAAGTGGAATCCTGTTGTTTTCTCTTTTTTGCCTGTCTTGAAGTAGTTCATGTCTGGGTACTTTTTTGGCTCTATCGATCTGTTTTTTCACTTTTCTGGGTGGATATTTCAGTTTTACAAGTGCTCTATATACATCCTGCAGGTGTCTCTGTCTGTGGGATTGGAGCAAATCCAGTTGTATCTTAGGGCCTGGCTGTATACAATACATTGAGAAATGTGTCTGGGATGGAAGCTAGAGGCATGAAGGTAAGTGTAACAGTCAGTAGGTTTCCGGTATAGGGTGGTAGAAATTTGTCCACCATTTAATTGTACTGTAGTGTCAAGGAAGTGGATCTCTTGTGTGGACTGGTCCAGGCTGAGGTTGATGGTGGGATGGAAGTTGTTGAAATCCTTGTGAAATTCTTCAAGGGTCTCTTTCTCATGGGTCCATATGGTGAATATGTCATCAGTGTAGCGTAAGTAGAGTAAGGGTGCTAGAGGGTGAGAGCTGAGGAAACGTTCAAGGTCTGACATAAAAATGCTGGCATATTGTGGGCCATGTGGCTGCCCATGTCTATGCCACTGACTTGAAGATATAAATTGTCCTCCAATTGGAAATAGTTGTGGGTGAGGACAAAGTCACAGAGCTCTGTAATGAGGTGTGCAGTGGTGTCATCAGGGATCATGTTCCTGACAGCCTGTAATCCATCTTGATGTGGAATTTTGTTGTAAAGAGCTTCTACATCCATGGTGGGCAGGATGGTGTTTTCAGGAAGATTACTGATGTTCTGTAGTTTCCTCAGGAAGTCAGAGGTGTCTTGAAGTTAGCTAAGTATGCTGGCAGCATAGGGTCTGAGGAGAGAGTCAATATTGCCAGATAATCCTGTTATAAGTGTGCCAGTGCTAGAGATGATGGGTTGCCTTGGATTTCTAGGTTGGGTAGCAGATAGAAAACTCCTGGTCAGGGATTGTAGGGGGAGGGGGTGGAGAATGTTAGTGTAAATTTGGTCCTGAGCAGCCATCAGGGAGCTTCATGAGTAATTTTGTTTCAGTTTTTTGAGGTATTTTTTTAATGGGATCACAGGAAAGAGGCTTGTAGAATCTGGTGTTGGTGAGTTGTCTGGTCGCCTCCTGTTCATAATCTGTTCTGTTTATGATGACTACAGCTCCCTCTTTGTCAGCCTCTTTGATTATGATGTTAGAATTGTTTTTGAGGCTGTGTGTAGCATTGCGTTGTACATGACTGAGGTTGTATGTTAGTAGAGGTCCACATAGAAGCCTTCCTCTTGTGGGATTGGCAGGGCGGGGGAGAGAGGAACAACAATGTAATGCTACCCCTAAAAACTGATGTTTCTGCCCTCTTATGAAACACTGAAAAAACCCCAACCCAACCAAACCAAAAAAATAAAATAAAATAAAAAACAAACAAAAAAACCCAACCCCTATAATCCCCTCCTCACACACACAGAGAAAAAAACCATCCTGGCTTTGCTTTTGAAATTTCATACAGGTTTTGGAACAAACATCCAAAGTGGGAGGAAAAAAGATAAAAGCTGTTGGGTCTGGCCCCTTTCTTGCTGTTTTTCTGAACCTAAAATGCAGCTTGTGCCTTTCTCCTCTAATGGTTCAAGTTCATTCTTGATTTTTTACTTCTTTCATTTTCTTGCCTGTGGGGTAGGTGGATCCGCTGCAGTGAGGAAAGATGAGTAAACTTGACCTGAAACTTAACAGATGGTAAATTCACTGGTTGGAATTGCATACTTACACTTCAGTACTAATTATTTAACCATACCTGTCAACAAATCTGCAGTGACCCATACAAACTTCATGGTCTCCATTAAGAAGTGAGTGAGAATGGAGCATAATACGAAGCCAGTCATTTCATCATGAAGTCATTTTTAAACAGCTTATGTTCCTTCCCAACGTTTCAATCAATGGCGATTTCTTCTGAGACAACAGCTTACCCCATTTGGTTGGTGAATGTCAGGTGGTGAATGTCACTCATCTCTGATGGAACCTCCTTCTGGTCGCCTTGGTGATAAGCTCCGGACAGACATTGACGTTGTCTTTGACAGAGTCTCTCTTTGTCCTCTCAGCCTACCGACTCCTTTTGTTCCAGGAACTGCAGCCTCCTTTTTGTGACTCTTCCCAGGTGTGGGGGTGAGTAGGTGTGGGAACAAAGTCCCACTGGAACAAGAAGTCCTACGAAATCCACTATCCTTTGCCTGGTCTATGCCATTTCCGCAGTGACTTGTAGAGGAACCCAGGTGTACCCTCTACTCCAGGTTCCAGCTCAGGGGCCCTCCAATCGGCAGCCAAAGCCTGCATTATCTTATCTGCTGCTTTCCCCCTGAGCCTTTCCTACCTTCCTGACTCCCCCACCTCTATAGGTCCAGAGCCTCCCAATTCCCTCCTCCCAGGGAACATCTGTGCACTATTCTGTATAGTCCCATAAGTCCTTCCCTCCTCCCAGGGAGTGACTGCCTTCTACAGCCCCTTCTGTTGCCAGTTACCTGGTTTATCCAGGTTCCTTCTGTTCCTGTCCAGCTGATCCTCATTTAATCAACCTCTGGCTTCTCCGCCATGTGCTGCCTGGCAAGTTAATTGGCCCACCTGCCACCTTAACCCCTTTAAGCCTCATGTGGGGTGACACCCAAGCACAGTAGGACACTGCTTAAATGACAAAATTAATGGAAGTGCAGAGTCTAGGAAACCAAGGTACTGCAGCAGCTAATAGCAATAAAATGGAGTCAATACAGTTATTCTTGGGAATAACCTGCCTTTCACTGATATATTAATAGTACGTCTGAATGGAGAGCCAGTAGGCTCCAAAGTTCTGCCATTGTCACCATGTTTATTGTATGAATCTTGCTTTTTTAAAACTCACATTTCTGATTTCTAAATTGTGAACAGATTTTCTGCATCTTGTTCTATAAAACCATAATTTCATGAGTTTCATGCCATGAATAAGCACTTTGGGGGAAATTCGCTTCCTTTCCTTCCATTCTGCACAGTCTAAATACACAGATACCATGTAGGAAAGTAGATGGTGGATGGAATCTGTTCCTCAGACATGTGAGAAGTACAAAAGCAGCCCATAGCTCTCCCTTGGCCCATATTCCACTCCTGTACTACAACAGAGTTGCATTGCACACGTGGTGGTTTGTACTGCTGGATCTCTGCAATCATGGATCCAGTGGTGACAACCCACTTCCAAACCATCTTTGTCCTACTGAGCTGATATGGAGTCTCATTTCTCCATGCCCTAGAGTTGCTGAATCCTCTGCATTCACACTGTGCAGCTGCTCAGAGCTCTGCTGTACTGGGAACCTTCTGCAACCCCTTTCCCACTCTAATAGAAGCCTATCTGCCTCTTGCAATCTGCCGTGCTGACATTACCAAAGTGTATTCCCTCTACATTTTAATAGAGCTTGCCCTTTGGACTTCAGAAGGTTGAACCAGGATTTCCTTTCAGTGCCCATGTGGAGATTTTTAACTGGGGAAACGTCTTTTTTATTATTTCATTGACGAGTCACAGCATGCCACTAAAATCACAATAGGATCCTAAATATTGCAAACCTGCTAGGAGCCTTCAGGCTGGTAGCCAAGAGCTTTGTTTCCGTTAATCCTCTGTGAGACAAAATGTGGTGAGTTTTTTGTTTAGTTTTGCATTTTTTTTTTTTTTTTGCTATTCCTTGCAAAAAAATAGCATCAGAGAATTAATCAAATGTTGGGAAGTTCAGAAATTAATCATCCATTTTTAACAGATAAGCATCCACCTTTCAGCAACATCTTCAACACTGTGCACACTACATACAGGTGCACATGGAGTATAGGTCAAAAGAAAAGAGGCAGCAGCAAAAGAACAATGACATGCCCCCTATCTGCTTCTGTGGCATTAGATGAGTCAATCCATCAAGAACAATCAGTCTAGCATCAGGGAGACCCAAAGGGGACATGTTGTAGCTTTCCTGTATCAGCAGTAGCATCTCTATTGATGCTTTTTTAAAGTTACCTTCTAGTGAGGCCTCATGCATGATTGAAATGCTGGTTATTGCAATTGCTGTGGAGCAATCAATCGTCATGAGTGATTCAAGGCCAACCTGATTCTGGGCTCTTTTGATGTTTTCCTTTGTCTGATAGTGATTTTAGGATTCTACTCAGTGTTTTAAGAGCAAACAGGATGATTGTTCACTATTTCTTAATGAGAACTGTGAACTGTATCGTAAAGAAATATCACTGTGATTATAACTGCTTGTTGTGGAAATATTTGTTGTTAACCAACTAATTCCCAGGCGTTCCTTCATCGTCTTTAGCTTGCCGTCGATTCTGTTCCAAATATATATTCTTAAGGATTATTTTTCAATGGCATCATTCAAGCATCTTTGTAAAGTCACCGCACAGGTATCACCATCATTGTGATAAATCATCATTCCCATTTAAAGTTTTACAGCAAGACTTTAGGTTAAAGAAGGATGGGCAAGGTTTATTTAGAGTTATATGGGCAGTTGCTTTGCCTCAAATATTCAGTTCATTTAAATTTTAATAACACCTAGTAGGACAGTGCATTTCAAATGCTAAAGGATGGTGACAATGCAATAGTCTATCAAAATATATGGGCCATATTAACCATGAGTCTGTGTCGGCATAAGGTTTCTTCCCTAGAAAGTCTGCTGAAGTAACAGTTTGCAGCAGCACAGAGTGCTCTCAAACTATTGCAATGGGGGAAGGGATTCAAATGACTATCCCTGTCCAAAATATGGGTGGTCCTGACAGGGAAGAGGTTCTGGGGGATGCACTTGTTCAGAACATCCTTATACCATTCTCTGCTAGTGGGACTCCTTTGGAAATCCAAGCTATAAATTAAAGCCCTACCCATTGCTGCAGAAACCCAGCTCCTTTTCTCATTGTGCATCCCTGAGACAGCCTTAGGTAACTGGCCCATACGTAATAATTCATGCATATGCTTAAAATTGCTGAGTCTCCAAGCCCTGGTCTTCAAGCCCAGCCCTTATTTCGACATCACAAGTGGAGCATCCATACTACCAAGCCCATTATTTCAAAATAAGGGACTGGTTATTTCGAAATAATAATGCCTGCTTTCCACGAGGAATAATGTTAATTTTGAAATAGTTGTTTTGAAATAGCGGTAGTGTGGATGCACTGGTGCCACTATTTCAAAATAACTACTCTCAAGAGTCATTCAGATGAATTACTCCCCAGTGCTTCCTGGGGCTCTAAGTGGAGTTAGCACATCCACATTAATGGAGCCTGCCTTGGACTAATTTTGAGGTTTCCCCTTAGTGTGGACATGCTACTTCAAAATTATTATTTTGGGAGTTGTTATTTTGAAATAAGTTATTCTTCTTCGGGTACTGTCCCCGTGGGTGCTCCACTGTGAGTGTCGGGCTCGTCCCGGCAGCGCAGATCGGAGATCTTTTAGCCGTTGTCTGCCGGACCGCGCATGTGCGGCAGCCATCTTGTGGCTTTTTGCACCGTTTCTGGTTGCAGAGTCCGGCTCCCGCCCGTTCCTCCTAACCGTCTTCAGGTGCAGATGGAGAAACAGCTCCCTCTCACATTAATCCTGTCAGGAGTTGAGAGAGGAGAAAATTGTATATAGTTAGTTGTTATAATAGTTTAGTACTTTATAGTTCATAGTTTAGTTAGAGCTTTTAAAAAAAAAATGTCCACATGCCGGGATCACCAGGTTTTAAAAAATGCCTGACATGCTGAGACTCAATGCCCGTATCAGACGGGCTCTCGTCATGTATCAGATGCCTCGGGGAGGGACACATTCCCCAAAAGTGCCCACATTGCTCAAAGCTGACAGCCAGGGCACAGCACGACCGGGATATGTGGCTCAAGATGCTTCTATTCGATAAAGCTCTTCAGCTGCAGGCGGAATCTTCAACCCATCCGTCATCTCTCCCGACAAAGGCTTGTTGACCTTCTCTGAAGGAGACGCATACTGAGAAAAGCCGGTCACTGTCTTGCTCCTTACCAGTGCTTAGAGTGAGCACGGGAGACAAGCTGGGCACCTCTAGAACAACGGTAGCCCATAGGCCGCATAAGGAAAAACCGGTGCGCAGTACATTGGCACCGAGCCCAGCGGTGCGTTCTGCACCAAGACCAAAGTCGGCACCGATGCCGGCACCTGCCATGGCACCGGCACCATCGGCGCCTGCTCCCTCATCAGCCTCCAGCCTACCAGCACCAAGAATGCCAACCACGCTGGCACCGGGGACTATATCGGAGCAGCCCACACCACATACCTCGACACCGACCCCACCGGCACCGAGCCGATCAGGACCTACGCACATGGAACCGGCCCCATTGGCACTGGGGCCATCGGAACCGGGGCCATCGGCACTGACGCACACGACACCGGGACTGTCTGCACCAGCACATCATTCTCCGACACCTCCATACTCGCATTGAATAATAACCCCTAACGCAACACCACCCATGCCTTCCATGCGCCATTCTCCCCCTTCCACTGGCAGAAGAGGGACACCAAGCCCGGAACAGGAGACCTTTTTCCCTGAACCCCTTTCTCCATCTCCACTTCATCATGCATCCAGGCGATTTCCACCCAGTATCTCTCCTCGACTGAGATACCGTCACTATTATCGCTCACCTTCTCCAACCTGCTCACGAGGCAGATCTAGATCTCTAAGGTCTCCCTCATACTCCAGGAGCTCTAGATACAGGGATGACCATAGACGTAGATACCATCAACCTTACTACGATGACCATTGGCATAGACATCATAGTTACCGAGAGCGATACTCCCATTCAACGGGCACCTCACCTTCACCTGCTCCTTCAGTCACGGTCCGCGACAGGAGCAAATCCTCCACTTTAGCTACAGCCAGACCACCTACCTCAACAGGTGATCAGCCAATCACAGTCCAGCAATCTACTGAGGAGATAGCGCATACTTCAGACACAGAGGGATCGCACCACAGATCTCCTATGGACATAGTGTCTTCTTCACCTGAGATGCCATCTTCACTGTAGAGGTTTCACCTTCAGATTATCTGAAGGATTTTCAAGAGCTATTCAAGCGCGTTGCCGACAGCCAAAATGTACAATTGGCGGAGGTTCAGCAGAAACAACATCATCTGCTGAGAAATTTACATCCCTCCCATTCATCCAAGGTCGCTCTCCCACTGGACGAGGCGATACTTGAGATAGCCAACGATATATGGCAAACTTCTGCCACGACGCCTCCGACCAATAAAAGGGCCGACAAAAAGTATTTTGTGCCGGCCAAGGGGATGGAATTTTTATTCAACCATCCTCAGCCTAACTCCCTGGTCGTTGACGCAGTACAACAGAGGGCCAAAGCGCCCCAATATAAAACCACCACTGGAGATAAGGACAGTAAATGCCTAGATCTCTTAGGCAGAAAGGTGTATTCCTCTGCCACGCTAACACTCCGAATGGCCAACTATGCGGCACTATTAGCAAATCATAATTTTGACAACTACATGAAATTAGTTCCTCTACTCGAATACCTCCCAGAGACTAAGCATCAAGTGCTCAAAGCAATCATCCAGGAGGGATACACTACCTCCAGTTTGGCACTTCACATCGCATTGGACACAGCAGACGCAGCAGCCCGGACGACAGCTACATCCATCGTAATGCGCAGGGCCCCATGGCTCCATATGGCGGCGGTGCCAAAGGAACTCCAATCAAAAGTTGAGGACTTGCCCTTTGACAGACAAGCCCTCTTTGCAGACAAAACAGATCAGGTGCTTCACTCAGGCAAAGATTCACGCACAACGCTCAGGACCTTAGGCATGTATATAGCCCCATACCGACGAAGAAAATACACGCCTTATCAGAGACAAAGATCCTTCTCGTACGCGGCACCGCAACCACGACAATATGAACACCAACGACCCAGACAATGGCCTCAGAGATGACGGCCACAAACCACCAGGCAACTAAGGAGTAAGTTGATGCGTGGATCGAGGGATTGCAAACCATTCAAATATCACCTGCTCCAAAAGCCAATACTGTGCTTTTCCACCACCGCTTAAGGCCCTTTCAACATCGCTGGGCCACAATAACAACAGACCGATAAGTCATGCAGCTAATAACATCAGGCTACGTAATCCCCTTTGCGTCTCTCTCCCCAACCACCCCTCCCCTCCCGTCCCTCTTTAGGGACCCATCTCACAAACTCCTCCTCAAACAAGAGGTAACTCACTTACTCAATATTGGAGCAATAGAGAGGGTACCAAAGCCCTTTGAAGGGAGAGGGTTCTACTCCCACTATTTTCTAACACAGAAAAAATCTGGGGGTTGGAGGCCCATACTAGACCTTCACCATCTCAACCAATATCTATGCAAGCAACATTTCAAGATGGTGACCCTAGCGACCATCATACCGGCACTCAAGCAACAAGACTGGTTTGCATCCCTCGATTTACAGGACGCCTATTTCCATGTGACAGTTCATCCAGCCCACAGGCGATTCCTTCGATTTCTAGTAGGTTCCAATCACTACCAGTACAAAGTCCTGCCATTCAGCCTTTCGTCAATGCCTTTCAGTGCCTCCAAAACACTGGTGGGGTGGTGGCGGCCTTCCTACGTCGACTAGAGATCATCATTTTTCCTTATCTGGACAACTGCCCCCTCAGCGCTCAATTGTTCGACGAAACGTTAACTGCTGTTAACACAACAAGAACTCTCTTTGACACCTTGGGCCTTTATAATCAATGCCCTGAAGTCGTCCCTCATACCACATCAATCCATAAAGTTTGTAAGTGCTCGCCTTGACTCTGTTACAGCACGTGCCTACCTACCCAGCTCCAGACTTCACGATATCCAGGATCTTGTACAGATTCTTACTACCAGGCCCACAGTTTCCATACTTACCTGCCTACAGCTTATGGGACACATGGCAGTGACAACATATGTCGTAGCAAATGCACGACTACATTTCCAATGCCTTCAGCACTTGATATCTACAATATACGCACCTCACCGACATGCCGTACACAGAATAGTTACCGTACCAAGCACGGTCAAGCAATCCCTGAAGTGGTGGACCATTCCTCACAACATGTTGGCAGGTATACCGTTCCACCAACCCCAGCCAACGATCCAGATTACAACGGATGCATCCTTACTCGGCGGGGGGGCCCCTATGCAGGACAAACAAGTTCAAGGTTGTTGGTCAGCCCAAGAATCTCTCTACCACATAAACCTACTCGAATTATGAGCTGTATACAATGCCTGCAACCACTTTCTTCCCTAGATCCGCACCTAGGGAGTGCGAATACTTACAGACAACATGACAACAATCTATTATATAAACAGGCAGGGAGGAGCCCGTTCCCGTTCCCGGTGCAAGGAAGCTGTACGTTTGTGGAACTGGTATAACCGACACAATGTGATACTTACGGCAGCATACCTCCCTGGAGAAGACAACACTACAGCGGACACGGTCAGCAGGCACTTTGGCCAACAGCATGAATGGGAACTACACCCCGAGGCCTTACAGAGTATATTCTCCCACTGGGGTCACCCAGTGGTAGACCTCTTCGCCACACAGTACAACGCGAAGTGCGTTCATTATTGCTCCAGAGCGGGCATCGGCCACGCATCAAAGGGGGATGCTTTCCTATACAACTGGAGTAAACAGCTTCTATATGCATTCCCTCCCATTCCCCTAATCCCCAAGGTCCTAGAGAAGGTTGCTGTGGACAGAGCAAGACTAATTCTAGTAGCACCATTCTGGCCGCGCCAGACTTGGTTCCCTTACCTGTTCCGCACGTTGCCTCATCCTCGGTACCATCTTCCCAGTCGCCTCGATCTACTGACACAGGATCACGGGCAACTGCTTCATCCGCAACTGGATCACCTCGCTCTGTCCGTGTGGCTCCTAACTGGTTCCAACAAAAAGAAATGAGCTGTTCCAAAGCTGTTAAGCACGTTCTCTTATATAGTAGAAAAGCTTCGACTCGTAATGCTCACACATGGACCTGGACCCTGACGAAACACCCTTACATTTCATCTTGGAATATATTTTGCACCTCAAAAACCTCGGACTCTCTTTGCTATCACAGCTTTCCGCCAACCAATTGATGGCTATACTGTCTTCTCGCATCCCACTACGAGAAGATTTATCAAAGGGCTGACCAACCTCTTTCCCGAGCACAAGCAACCTCCGGACCCGTGGAACCTCGAATTGGTCCTAGACACTCTGATGTGACCACCGTTGAAACCTTTGGCCACATGTGACTTCAACACTCTCACCATGAAGGTGGTGTTCCTCTTAGCAATCACCTCAGCACGCAGGGTAGAACTGGCAGCCCTTTCGGCTTCACCTCCCTTTACCATTTTCACAGCACAGGGAGTTATCCTATGCCCCCAGCCATCGTTTTTACCCAAGGTTAATTCCAGTTTCCATATAAACGAACCCATTATCCTGCCCATGTTTTATCCAAAACCACACTCTTCTGAACATCATGCAAGACTTCACTCCCTCGACATCTGCAGGGCTTTGGTATTTTATATCAAGAGAACTCGCAATCTACGGAAGTCCCAACACTTACTAATCTCTCCAGCCGACCACTCCAAAGGTCTCCCACTTTCAGCACAGCGAATATCGAAAATAATAGTATACTGTATTGCAAGATGCTATGAATTAAGAAACATTGTGTTGCCACATACCATTAGAGCCCACTCTACCAGAGCAGTGGTGTCCTCAACAGCCTTTCTCAAAGGAGTTTCCATCAAGGACCTTTGCCGAGCAGCAACTTGGTCCTCCAATCTCACCTTTGCGAACAATTACGCTCTACCAAAGATCATTATGTCTGACATGGCAGTAGCGACCTCAGTCCTTTCCTCAGCGGCAATGCACTAACTCCGCACCCACCGCCTTATTCCGGCTACTGCTGTGGAATCACCCACAGTGGAGCACCCACGGGGACACTACCCAAAGAAGAAGAAGTTACTCACCTTGTGCAGTAACGATGGTTCTTCGAGGTGTGTCCCCCTGTGGGTGCTCCACGACCTGCCCTCCTCCCCTCTTTGGAGTCTGTGATTGTGTCTTTCAGGCCTCGATGATCAGGAAGAACTGGCGGGAGCCAGACTGCATGACCAGAAATGGTGCGAAAAGCCACAAGATGGCTGCTGCGCATGCACGGTCCGGCAGACAACGGCTAAAAGATCTCCGATCTGCGGTGCCATGACGAGCGTGACACCCACAGTGGAGCACCCACGGGGACACATACCTTGAAGAACCATCGTTACTGCACAAGGTGAGTAACTTCTTTTGAAATAATTTCCTAGTGTAGACATGCCACAAGAGATGTTCTAAATAATCCACTGGGCTGTTTTGAACTGAATTGAAACCCATATGTGAAATTTTACTTGTGGGCTGTTTCCTTGAGTGCCACAAGATGATGTTGCTTTCTGATCCACTGGTAAACTTCGTTGCAAAAATTCACCTGAGCTGGCAAGCTCTTATTACCATTGTCAAAAAATACAGAATTCTGGGGCTGTATTTATGCTCTGTTGTATCAGTTAAGGGATCCATAAAACACAGAAAGGTGCTAAGAAATAAAATATCCCTCTGAACCTGGGGATTACCATACTTCAATCACTCCACTTAAGTCTGCAGGGTTGAAACACAGACCTCCCCCCAAACCCAAACTTTTCTTCTTGATTGTTACATCCTTTTCTCCCTTGTTCAGTTCTAAGGTGACCAAAAATTCCCTTATTCTAGGAGGCTTGCCCTACTTTTCCCAAGACCTAATCCATACACGTGTTCATTACTGCTTGCTTGGGTAACTGTAACTACCTCTGTTCTGCTGTGTCCTAGCTATGCTCTCAGCTACATAATTACTCACTTGATGCAGGATAATTGACCATATCACTGTCTTCTGACTGGAAGAGCTTTACAGTTTTCTGGTAAAGGAGCAGATCAGTTGAAAGATCCTGCAGCTTATGTCTTGCTGTGCCCTGCTTTATCTTCATGATCTTAGAGCAACTCTAACTTGCTTTACTATTAACGGTATAACCCCATATCCCTCTCATATCTCCACAAACAAAGAAAATACTGTCAAAACATTACTTAAGTTAAAAAAAATCCAGAATATTTAGTGTTCTTTGTACAGGTTTTTGTAATGACATTTAATAGAGTAATGCAGGTATTTATTTCTATAGTGTGATCCATCAACAGCTTTCAAAGCTCATTATTAATATGATTAAGCTTCACTACTATCTACTTTAGGTGGCATGATCCCCATTTTACTCACTGTGAAACAAATGCATAAGTGGGAGGAAGTGATTTCCCCCAAAATCATATGCTAAATCTGTGGCCAAGAACAGAACCCATGCCTTCTAGTGTCCAATCCTTTGCTTTAATCAGTAGGGCACTGTCTTTCAGAGACTTGTGTCTTCAGACTAGGGATGCTAAATCCCATTTAATCAGTTCAACTAATGTCCCGGGAGAGCCAGCAGCCCTGTGTGGGGGTCCTGCAAGGCTGGAGCAGCCCTCCTCCTACATCAGGCTGTTCCCAGCACCAGTTATCTGTAACTAGGTAAGCATCACCTGGTAAGGCATTTTGATTCTTATTTGGCAAGTTTCACCTTCTACACAGAGTTACAGAATGCATAACAATATGTCTTTTGCATTGACTATTATTATTAATATTATATCATATCATTTTAAATATGCCCACACATTAACAACCGGCTTTTTTTTAGAAGCTTTTATTAAAAGATCTTAAGCCAGTTTACAAACACGAGCAAAGTAATTTTCCCCACTGCGTTTTGAGTTAAGTAAACACTATTGAATGCTGCAGATGGGCAACAGAGATAGAAGGAGTTAGCGTAACTTACGCAAGGCTACACACACAGTGATTGCCAGAGCTGGTGAAGGAAACCAGGAGTTTTCTTGCCTTGTTTCCTCCTAGACCATGCTCTCTCCCACGAGTGTTCAGGCAGACATTAAATACAATGCAAACGAATGTTTAGATACCACTAGTGAGGCTTGTAGTGAATATGGATACATAATTAAATGAGAGAAATGTATATGTAGGAAAAATAAGTCATTACGAGATTGCACATAATGAATATTAACTACTTATAGCATTGTCAGCATAGATGGTGCTGTGCAGTAAGTAAAACGGGTCAAACGAATAGCAGCTCCTTGCTCTGAAGAGCTTAGTTATGGACACATGCCTGTGAGGAGTTGGCCCTGACCCTGCAACTGACTCTGCAAAGGAGGTGTCTGCATATGTGCAGGGCCCTCATCCGCTCAGTCCATTGAAGTTGTTCATACCGCACAGACATAGTGGGCACAATCTGAAACAGAAGAAACACTGAGTAACACATTTCAAATGTGCAGCACCAAACCCTGTGAAGCACCACCTGTACTTTCAATATAAAGGGTTAGATTTCATTACAGCCTTTAGCTTTGGACTTGTGGTTAGTTCAGTTTAAGAGGACTTTACAGGGATTCTGATGCTAATGCAAAATCCCCAGCTATGATATTTGCCTGTTGTCTGGTTCTATCCCTATGGGAGAAGGCCTGACTGAGCTCATTTTTAGGTGACGGCTTTAATTCAGGTTCAACAAGCAAGTCAGCTGCTTTTCTTCAGCTTCACACCGCTGAGGGATGAAGTTCTGCTTACCTATTCTTCCAGAGCAGTATTCCTGGAGAAACATTAGATCTAGCTGTGATCTGAGCTTGGAAATGTAACCCTTAAAACAAGAGCTTTCTGGGACAATCAGCTCATTCATCAATCTACCTCTGGTAGCAGAGCTCTGTGTTGTGGTAAAACTGGGACAGGGAATGTTATGACCAAAAGGGGGAACTTTCTAACTGCAGCAGCTGTTCATCTCCTCGGAGGTAAGTCTGAGATTCTGAATAGCAAGGCTGTGGCTTTTTTTTCCCTTAGCAATTTGGCTATCTATCTATTATTGACTTACTACAGTGCTGAAAACACTAGTCTGTAGTGCCTGTCCCCGAACCCTTTATTTTTAGTTGACATTCGAAAAACCTAAGTACAGGGTTGTTTTCTTCTCCCTCCCGTAAGTTGGCGTATAAGTGTACAAAACACAAGGTCAGATACAATCTGACTTCAAGAGCCCATGTTCTAAATCTTAGGCTATGTCTACACTGCAGTGCTATTTCAGGATACTGGAGATATCCCAAAATACTATTGTGCGTCTTTCGAGCATGCCCGTTATTTCGAAATATAAGGGGCTCGCTATTCCGATGTCCTGTAAATCTCATTCCACGAGGAGTAAGGGACATTTAATAGTGATTTATTTCAAAATAAGTGCTGTGTAGACAGTGCCAAATTTCGAAATAAGCTATTTCGAAATAAGCCACACAATTTGCATAGCTCAAATTGCGTATTGTATTTCGAGCTATGGGTGCAGTGGAGACACACCCTTACAGACATTAGGTAGTGGGTGTTACTTTGCTCTTTTTGCAAGAAAGCAGACTGTCAGAGAAATGAAGGGACTTGGCCACGGTCACATGATCCTATTATTGGTGCTGTGCAGATGGATCTCTGTGCCTATGCAAAGTCGCATTATAGTCAGCATAGATCTGCAGGGGCTCATGAGTCTGGCCATACTAATCCGATTGTGGCATTACTGCCTGAATAAATAGAAGAGTTCTTGACTCCCAGTCCTGTGACCTAACCAACTGGCCAAATTTTGCACTCTCTTACACCAGAATAAATCCTGACTAATTTAAGAACATAAGAATGGCCGTACTGGGTCAGACCAAAGGTCCATCTAGCCCAGTATCCTGTCTGCCGACAGTGGCCAGCACCAGGTGCCCCAGAGAGGGTGGACCGAAGACAATGATCAAGCGATTTGTCTCCTGCCATCCCTCTCCAGCCTCTGACAAACAGAGGCCAAGGACACTATTTTATCCCCTGGCTAATAGCCTTTTATGGACCTAACCTCCATGAAATTATCTAGCTTCTCTTTAAACTCTATTATAGTCCTAGCCTTCACAGCCTCCTCTGGCAAGGAGTTCCACAGGCTGACTACATGCTGTGTGAAGAAGAACTTTCTTTTATTAGTTTTAAACCTGCTACCCATTAACTTCATTTGGTGTCCTCTAGTTCTTCTATTATGGGAACTAATAAATAACTTTTCTTTATTCGCCCTCTCCACACCACTCATGATTTTATATACCTCTATCATATCCCCCCTCAGTCTCCTCTTTTCTAAACTGAAAAGGCCCAGCCGCTTTAACCTCTCCTCATATGGGACCCGTTCCAAACCCCTAATCATTTTAGTTGCCCTTTGCTGAATCCTTTCCAAGGCCAAAATATCTTTTTTGAGGTGAGGAGACCACATCTGTACACAGTATTCAAGATGTGGGTGTACCATAGTTTTATACAGGGGCAGTAAGATATTCTGGGTCTTATTTTCTATCCCTTTCTTAATAATTCCTAGCATCCTATTTGCCTTTTTGACTGCCGCTGCACACTGTGTGGAAGTTTTCAGAGAACTGTCCACGATAACTCCAAGATCTCTTTCCTGATTTGTCGTAGCCAAATTAGCCCCCATCATACTGTACGTATAGCTGGGGTTATTTTTCCCGATGTGCATTACTTTACACTTATCCACATTAAATTTCATTTGCCATTTTGTTGCCCAATCACTCAGTTTGGTGAGATCTTCTTGGAATCCCTCACAGTCTGCTTCTGTCTTGACTACCCTAAACAGTTTGGTATCATCTGCAAACTTTACCACCTCACTGCTTACCCCTTTCTCCAGATCATTTATGAATAAGTTGAACAGGATTGGTCCCAGGACTGACCCTTGGGGGACACCACTAGTTACCCCTCTCCATTCTGAAAATTTACCATTTATTCCTACCCTTTGTTTCCTGTCTTTTAACCAGTTCTCAATCCAAGAAAGGACCTTCCCTCTTATCCCATGGCCATGTAATTTACACAAGAGCCTTTGGTGAGGGACCTTGTCAAAGGCTTTCTGAAAATCTAAGTATACTATATCCCCCTTGTCCGCATGTTTGTTAACCCCTTCAAAGAACTCTAATAGATTAGTAAGACAGGATTTTCCTTTACAGAAACCATGTTGACTTTTGTCCAACAAATTGTGTTCTTCTACATGCTTCACAATTTTATTCTTTACTATTGTTTCGACTAATTTGCCCGGTACTGAAGTTAGACTTACTGGTCTGTAATTGCCCGGATCGCCTCTAGAGCCCTTTTTAAATATTGGTGTCACGTTGGCTACCTTCCAGTCATTAGGTACAGAAGCCGATTTAAGGGATAGGTTACAAACCACAGATAATAGTTCAGCAATTTCCCATTTGAGTTCTTTTAGAACCCTTGGATGAATGCCATCCAGTCCCGGAGATTTGTTAACATTAAGTTTTTCTATTTGTTCCAAAACCTCCTCTAATGACACTTCAATCCGGGACAGTTCCTCAGATTCATCACCCACAAAGGACGGTGCAGATTTGGGAATCTCCCCAACGTCCTCAGCCGTGAAGACTGAAGCAAAGAAATCATTTAGTTTCTCCGCAATGGCTTTATCGTCCTTGATTGCGCCTTTTATAGTTCGATTGTCTAGGGGACCCACAGGTTTTTTAGCAGGCTTCCTGCTTCTAATATACTTAAAAAACATTTTGTTATTTCTTTTTGAGTTTTTGGCTAGCTGTTCCTCAAAATCTTTTGTTGCTTTTCTTATTACATTTTTACACTTGATTTGACAGTGTTTATGTTCCTTTCCATTTATCTCACTGGGATTGGACTTCCACTTCTTAAAAGATGCCTTTTTGTCCCTCACTGCTTCTTTTACATGGTGGTTAAGCCACAGTGACACTTTTTTAGGTCTCTTGCTATGTTTTTTAATTTGGGGTATACATTTAAGTTGGGCCTCTATTATGGTGTCTTTAAAAAGTTTCCATGCAGCTTGCAGGGATTTGGCTTTAGTCACTGTGCCTTTTAATTTCTGTTTAACTAGCCTCCTCATTTTTGTGTAATTCCCCTTTTTGAAATTAAATGTCAGGGTGCTGGACTGCTGAGGTGTTCTACCCACCACAGGAATGTTGAATGTTATTATATTATGGTCATTATTCCCAAGTGGTCCTGTAACGGTTATTTCTTGGACCTGATCCTGCACTCCACTCAGGACTAAATCGAGAATTGAATCTCCCCTTGTGGGTTCCTGCACCAGCTGCTCCAAGAAGCAGTCATTTAGGCCATTGAGAAATTTTATCTCTGCTTCTCTTCCTGAGGTGACATGTACCCAGTCAATATGGGGATAATTAAAATCCCCTACTATTATAGAGTTCTTTATTTTGGTAGCCTTTCTAATCTCCCTCAGCATTTCAATGTCAGTATCACTGTCCTGGTCAGGTGGTCGGTAATATATCCCTACTGCTAATTTCTTATTATTGGAGCATGGAATTACTATCCATAGCGATTCTATTGAACATGTTGATTCACTTATTTTTATTTCATTTGATTCTACATTATCTTTCACATACAGTGCCACTCCACCATCCACCTGGCCTGCTCTATCCTTTCGATATATTTTATATCCCGGTATGATTGTGTCCCACAGATTTTCCTCATTCCACCAGGTTTCAGTGATGCCTATTATGTCAATCTCCTCATTTAATACTAGGTACTCTAGTTCACCCATCTTATTAGTCAGACTCCTAGCATTTGTGTAGAAGCACTTTAAAAATTTGCCACTGCTTATTTGCCTGCCCTTCCCTGGTGCATTGGATTCCTTTGTATGTGGTTGTTTGTCTGCTCTGGCCCATGGTTTGCCCTCTCCCCTCAAACCATGGGCCTGAGCAGACAAACAACCGCATACAAAGGTTCAAATGAATTTGGTTCAAATGAATGCACATAGCTGGATTGACAGTGGCTTACATGCAGAATTTGGCCCCAAATGTGCTCATGGAAGTGCACCCTTTCTAGTTAGATTAATAATAGACATTAATCTTTTGAAAGACCTTACTAAAAGTATTTTCCTTTCTCTTGTCTGCCATATAGTGACATTAAGTTGTGTAATCTTGAAGTTAAGACAATTTTAGACTCCTTTGTACTCAGGCTTAAGTGTATAGTAAGTTATATTTTACCTGTCTTTCTCTGTGGAAGAAAAGCTTTAATTTACATCTTAATTTAATTATGTCCCGGCATTCTGTGCCTAAAAATGCATGATGAGATGATGATAACATTTCCTGCTTATCATGCTTATCTGCCTTTTGGGAGGGGTTAGAGGCTGAATTCACAGCCTGTATAGCAAAATGTCTGTATGGTATTTTGAATACCATTATTAAAAGATTATGTGAAACAAAATGTTTAATAAATACATTGTAATAGGAATTGCTGAGCAATTATAGTTAAAGGAAGCATAGTGCACATAGAGAAATTTAAGGACTTATCCTGCAAATCAAACCCCTGTGTCCATATAGAATTCCATTGATGTGAGTGGGGCTCTGTTAGAATTTGGCCAGATGTACCAACATGTGGCAAAAATCAAACTTTAATCTGCATTGTCTCATGGGTAATGTTGTTATATATCACAGTCCAGTGAAAATCTAAAAGTTTACTGAAAATAAAGTGTTGGTGAGTTGTTTCATTAAACTAATGAAGATCGTACAGTTACACATTATAATTGGTAATGCTGTCCTTGCAGTGACTTCCCAGATGGGTTTTCTTACAGGTCTTGGCTGCCAAATTGATTGAATGGAGTCTGAGTAAACAAAATACTTAGCTTTACCACAGACCCCAAAGTTCTGGCTATGTTGGGATCCCCAGTTTGCTTGCTTGGTCCAGTCCTTGTAACCCATGCGCACACAGCCAAAAGCATAGCAGCTACAGCAGGATATGGAAATGAAACCTTAGAATCTGCAGAGTTCACCTTGAGTTGCCTTAAAAGATTAGTTATTTACTTCCACCCTCTCCCAGGTGAACAACACTGTATGAGTGGTATGGAAATGGCTACATAAAGATGCCACACCTTATAGCTGCATGTTCTGGAGAAGACTGGCACAACTGTACCTTTTTCATCTTTTGTTTTTCTTTAATGAATGCATGCCTAAAAGTTGTTAGTGCACGACACCCAAACCACGTTCTGTCTAGTTACATGTCATCTCATCAGGCTGGCCAGAAGCATGAAGTAAATGAAAATGATACATTTGTCATGGTGCATCCAAGTGCTCATTTGAAGCTGAAAACATTACCTGAGGGTAGCAACTCCTGAATCACATGAGGGGTGATTTTCAGGTAGATGATTTTAGACTAGTTTGGTTCTACCCTGGACTTCCTGTTTTTATGTTGTCTGGATGGATTCCCTAGTCAATTTCATTACGTGTAATCTTTAGTGCCCTCTGCATGCTTACTAATCCTCATCTTATGCTCTGAGAACTTAATCCCTCATTTATGTAAATTCCTACCCACTTCATCTGTTAGCTCAGCAAAACAATCAGTGAGCTATTTTCTTCTATCTTGGTGGACGCTGTCAGCCTGATGCAGTTATTCCAGCAGAGCATGACTGAAGTGAGTCTCCCTCTGCAAATTATATATCATCAGGGTCGTTAATGTAAAAAGTATCAGGAGTAGCACTTGTGCATTCATGGATGTGTGGAGCCTGACTGGCATTATTTGGCCACACAGAAGGTACTTCTAAGGACCATTCCTCAAGCTTGGCCGGGAATTACTATACAGCTGTGCAAGGATAATGTTGCTGATAATAAGTACAAAAAGGAATGTTTGCAAACATTTCTGTTAAAGTATTTGTTGTATTTATTAAAGACTCGGTCCTTTTATTTGTATTAACCTGTGACAAAATTCCCATTGATTTCAGTAGTGCATTAATCAGACCTTAAAAATAGCTGTTGACTTCTGGAAGTGGTTCTCGGGCCCTGATTCTGCTGGGAGCTGGGCAGAGAGTGTGAACCATTCTTTTAGCACATACCGCATGTGTCCTGGCCATTCCACTTCTTGGGCAGACTAATGACAGAAAGAAGACAGCAGTCGGGGTTGCAGCCAGTCTGAACGCAGATCCATATTTAAAACAGCTTTTCTCCTTTTTGATCTGATTTGAGGAAAAGGAATGCCAGTACAAATTTATGAACGTGATATCTGATAAGAAGAATTGCAAACGGATGTTAAGGCTGAGGGCATTGTACTCCAGTGAACTTGCAAATTGATGTTAATGTACATTAATGTGCTCTGGTGCTTGAGCTAAATCTGTTCAGGGCATGAATTTGGCCTTCAGCTCAGTCTATGCGCATTCATTTTTTAAAAAGGTTTCTCCTCCATATAGATATGTTGGTGTTGCATGACCTATGCATAAAGACTTATATGTCATTGCAAATACCAGAAGATCAGGAAGGTATGTGATAGGTCATGGTAAAAGATGTCAAAGCACAAATTATATATCATCAGGGTCTATCAGATGCAAACTCTGGAGTTTCAGCAACGCGCCTTGAAGTCAAGAGACACTGCCCCTTGAAAGAAGGTCAAGGGAAGTGACACTTCAGGGAGTGATATTTGAACTCTCAATTGGAATTGGAGATGTATTTGTTGGGGTGCGGTTTCTTGTGAAAGAGTATGGTGCTTCTAGAAGGGTGCAACAGGCAATAATAGATAAAATGGTGCATTTGGGGAACACTTTTCAGGTCCAGCTCTGGTGTCGGAGGAAGGCTGGTGTCTTCGTTGGCAATCTCACCATTGTTCAGAGTTTCAGAGGGGTAGCCAAGTTAGTCTGTAACAGGAAAAACTTAAAAAACAACAAATAGTAGTAGCACCTTAAAGGCTAACAAGGGTTGGAATTTAAATTCATTCACAAGTTTAATTCTTATGCAAATGGTATGAACCAGGATATGGGCTGGCTTGCACATTATCTTCCACATCCTAATGACTTAACCAACCAACCTAACAATGGAGGTGCTAATTGTTCTTATCAGCCTCTTGTAACTATTTGAACTATCTACTCACTGTCTCTCTTTTTTCCTCCCCTCCTTTTTTCTCTCCCCCCTCCCCTTCCCTTATTTATTCTTGGATCTGGACTTCTAATACTCCTGTCATCTGAAGATGTGGGTTGTGCCCATGAAAACTCATGATACCATCTACATGTTTTGTTAGTCTTTAAGGTGCTACTATTATTTGTTGTTTTTTAAGTTTTTCATTGTGCAGAGTATTCGGCATACTGTAACAGTAAGTTCTCAATCACTGTTAGACTCAGACATCTCATTTCTGCATATTATTGCCTGCAAACCCTTGTGCTTCCAATCAGTACTTATCTAATTACAGCTATCATGCTTGGCAACCTTACTTTTTTATATCTATTGTTGACTTGGGGGTAGATTGCTGTGTGCAGCCAGAGCCCTGAGCAGGGAGGAGTGCAGAGATAGGCTTCTGAGGAATCTGAAAGTGGCATTGCACCTCCATAAAGCACAATCCCACCCCAACCTTCCCACTACTCAGGGATAATGTGCTACACCAGCGGTTTCCAAACTTTTTTTCCTCGTGACTCAGTTGAAAAAAATTGTTGGTGCTCACAATCAATCCAACATAATTATATCTTTTGCTTAGAGTGTAGGCTCCGGAGGGAGGGAGTAACAGGAATGAGAGGTCTGAGATGCAGGAGAGACCTCCAGATTTCAGAAGGGCCTCCAGGCTGGGGTAGTGTGTTGGTGCTCATGGTTGTTTACAGTCTTATCTCCAGCGGCTCCTGGTCAGCGGTGCAGCAGGGGTGCTAAGGCAGCTTCCTGCCTCTCCTGGCACTGTGGACCATGCTGTGCCCCAGAAGTGGCCAGCAGCAGGTCTGAATCGTAGGCAGAGGTACGCAAGCAGCTCTGCCCGCTACCCTCACCCCAGGTACAGATCTTCCCCCATCTGGAAATTGACCAGTGGGAGTGTGGAGCCAGTGTTCAGGGTGGGAGCAGTGCACAGAACCCTGTGATCCTCCCCCACTGTCTAGGAGCCAGAACTGTTGCTGGCTCTTTCTGGGATGCAGTATGGTTTGCAGGACAGGCACTATTCATCAGCCTTAGCACCCTCACTAGTCATGGATCACTCTACAACAAGGTGTCTCAGTGCCTGACAATGTGTGACCCAATGCTGGGTCATAGCCCATAGTTTGGGAACCACTGTGCTACACCATCCCTTAGGATGCTTCTCCAAGTGCATGTAGCCAGCTCCTTGGGCCACTGTGGAAGGGGGGATCTTGGTTCTGCTGCATCCTACTTCCCTCTGCCTATCTCTAGAGGGTTCTTGTGCCCCCCCCCGAAAGCACTCCTCTCTAGTCTGCAGGAGCCTAATGAAGGGAAGTCTCCTTCTTTCCCTCCCTCCCCCTGCACACCTGAACTCTTGTGTGGGACGTTCTGGCCTAGCAGGCAATCGGCACTGGAGCTAGTTGAAATCTTTTAATAATGCTCTTTTGGGGGAGGAGGGTGGTGTTGAAATCAAGATGTTTTGTAGAAATATATCTGTTGTAACAATCATTTTGTTAGGACATTTGAGACCAACTCATCCGCCCCAGACTAGTTCAGCACGTACTTGAACCCAGTTCTCCCATATGCTGGGTTAGTGCCTTAATTACTAGGTTATCAGCTATTTTATGTGTCTGTCTCCTGCTAGCTGCAGGAAGGTAGTGAAGAAGTCCCATTAGGGATGGGGGAAGTATTCTTTGCTTGTCGATGCTGTTGCTTTTGAAGGCTTGATAATCTTTCCTTTGATAGTGCCTGTATGTCTTTCTCTCTGTTTTTGAAGTAATACTTTGCCTTCTCACTTTGCTTTGGGCTATTAACTGGCTTCATAGTAAGCATTTCAAATGCTTAGATTTTGTCAGTGCAAAGGTTCTTCTTGTGTAACAGCTACCAGAAAGTCAGTTAGCATAGAGCTTTTTTGAGGCTTACTGTGGCGGCGGTTTGTACCTGCCATCAGGCTTGTCAATAAACTAGATTCTTCTGTGAAAGTTTGATCTAGCTGTTCTTTTGGAAATTTTAGCCAGCTCCTTAAATGGAATTAATTTTAAAGATAGCTGTTGAACATAAATAAAAGCTGACTGTCTTCAACGTCCTGTAACACATGAAAGGTTGCTTCAGATTTCTGGCTCACATTCATGATGCTGTGCATCATGATCCTAGCAACAGCAGAAATAGAACACTGGTCTTCTGTCTTCTAAAACACAGGCTTTACCACTTCAGAGAGGAGCAAGGATGAACTGGTCTGTTCTGTAATCCTGTCTCTTCATGCATTCCCCCCACCCCCCATCAGGGCTGTTCCCCACTCTGACACTTTGAGTGCAGAAGGTGGGGGGGGGGGGCGAGCGCAAAAGACCTTAAATACCTTGCCTTTATAGGTTCTGCTTACAAAAAAGGAAAGAAAGAAAGAAATCCTCCCCAGTGTCACAGAGGCACTGGCTCTGGAAAATAGGCTGCCACCATCAAGTGATTTAAACCCTGAAAAAAACAGGAAGGAATATATGAATTCCTTCCCCAGGGGTACCCTAAGCTCTTTTGCCATAAGAGAGCTTGAAAAAAGAAACAAAAAAGCACAGAAAACAAACTATCTCTGATAGCTGACCTCTCAGCCTCGGGAGACACATAGAGACCCTCCTGTTACCTTCCAGGTCACAAGAATCAAATCATTGGCTTAAAAAAGGGGATATTATTAACAAAACAAAAAGATATACTCGATAAAGCACTCTTGGTTGCTAGGTGTTACAAAGCAACTAAGAAAAGAACAGATCAAAACACAAAGAACTATCTCTTTGGGCTATAGCTTAAACATGGTGAGTGGGGAAGAGAAGGCACATGGAATTCACACAGAGAAGTTTAACCAAAGAACCAAAACAAAGAAAAATACCCTGATGGTGAGTAAATACACATTTTCCCCTTATTTACTCACGATACCTCAAGGTTCAGGTACTTCCATGCCTCGAATTCCTTGGAAGCATGGTAGTTCTGCTTGGGTTTAAATCATTCTCTGTCTCCCAACTCCTGGCTTAAACTCACACACAAAGAGAGCAGGCAAGGTATCTATATACAATTCAAATTTCAGCACTGTATACCATTGGTTCTTTTGGCCCAACACCTTTAGTTACCTGAATTTAATCCTTTAGTCACTGAGTGCTGGCCAGCACTACTCCTATCCATCACACCCCCCTTCTTCATATTTAGCTGATAGGACTTGTGTTCTCCTAGTTGAAGGCTACAGTCCAACAGTTCCACCAGAAATATGCAAATAAAACATTTCCTGTTTGCCAAAATACACTCGTCCCCTCATACACTCCAACCCTGACTCCTGTGCCCCCCCCCCATTATTTTATTCAGCCCCACCGGACAGAGCAGCTGCCCACTGGATGCAGCAGATCCCGACCCCCCGCCATGCACCAGGTTCCACCCCCCTCCTCTCCACAGCAGGTCCCAGTCCCCTCCTCAACCCCCCTCAGCAGGCCTCGGCCTTCCCGCCACACAGCTGCGGCAGGTTCCAGACTCCCCGTCAAGCAGCAGGCCCCAGCCCCCCTCCCCTCTCCTGAGGAGACCCCAGCCTCCGTTGCTGGAGCAGGACCCAGCCACCAACCCCGCGGCTGCCGGAACAGGCCCCCTGCTGCTCACCATGTGGCTGTGGCCTCACCCCCAGCCCCCAGTACCGTAGCCACTCTCTACACAGCCCCACCAGCTGGGCCGTGTAGCAGCTATTGGAGCTGGAACTGAGGCCACGGTGAGGCTTACCCAGTAGGGACAGCCTCACCACTGCCCCGGCTCCGGCTCCGGCTCCGGCTCCGGCTCCAGCCCTGCCCACTGCTCCACTCACCCTGCTGCTGCATAGTGAAGTGGGTGGAAGAGAATTCCCTTAAAGGGAACCCCAGTGGGAGGGGTTAATCAAAATCTGGGGGCATGGCCGGGCAATGTGCCACGGCCTGGCAGGCCAGGAATGGCAGCCTGCTACTGGTCCGTGGGCCGGTAGTTGGGAACCACTGGTTTAGGGTATTGAGGCCTAGCAGGTCAAGGGTCTGTATCCTTATAGATTTAGGGATCATAGGTGCAAATTTCCAAAATGTTGCACAGAGTCAAATTATAAAGCCATATGACTCAAGGTTAGTATAATTAAGTCCTTCTCCTTTTCAGATAGAGCTCTTGAAATGCTATTTTTTTTCTTTGCCGGTGACAAGTATTGTCATAATTTCTCTGAGAACTGTTCACCGTTAAAAGTAAAAAGCAGTCTTCATTGTACTCCTGCTCGAGCATAAACCCCTTTTCTTTTGCTCCTTCATTCTACCCAATACATCAATGATAAGTGAACTTGCTAGCAGTTACAATTTCATAGGAGCCTTCCTGGGTTGCAGAATATTGGGTTTCTCAGATGCCACGTGCTCAGTCAGGCACAGTTTGGAAGTGTCTCAGTGCTTTTAAACCTGACTTGTTAATGTTTCTACATCAATTCTTAATATTGCAATTTACTGTCTGAATTCTTCTGGGTTTTTTTAATATAGTCTCATTTTTTCCATGCTGTTGTGAGCCCTTAAATCGCTCTATATTACAGAATTAAAAAATACACACCGCACAATTAGAAATGGGATGAATTTACTAATTTAAATAAGAGAGAGAAGTCCACTTATTATGTACATACTTAACCTCTCAGGTAGCAAAACATAAAGAAAAGGAGAATATGAGCAAATGTTAACAATTCTAATGTAGACTCAAACTTCTCTTGTATTGTTTTTTACTATTGACTTGTATTCTATAGTATCTCCAGTGCCCAGTGTGTATTTCCTACAAACATTTAAATTGATAAGCCTTGTTGGACTGTAAATTTGTCCACAATTGTGCATCAGACTCACAAAAGAACTTATAGCACTTCTTGAAATCTTCAAAAATATAATTGTCTTTGAATAGAAAAACTGTAAAGCTGTAGCCCTTTCAGTATATTTGTTTCTAGACCAGGATTTTTTTTTCTTCCAGATTAATTAAGACCTTTAACAGAAAATTATTAATTACATCATCACAGCTATATAATAGAGTTCACTGTAGTTATGTAGGAGTCAATGGTATTCAAACTACATCTTTGATGAAGTAATCAGACAGCTTCTGGGTTCTGTTTCAGCTGCTATGGGCGTGCTTCACATGTAAATTACTGCCAAATGGATTCTTTCTAAATTCCAGCCAATTAAAGTACATTTAAAGTGCAGCTGGTGGAAAGCAAAAGACTTACAATTGTGCAAGAAAGTTTAGGGCAATGAGACAAAATTCCCAAGTTTGGCTAACAAGATTATTAACTAATGCATTTTTGTAGAAGTGGGGAAACCAAACAAAGAGCTCCCCTAAACTCCAGTCAGAAGCAAAGATGACACTTCTAACACTATCTTAAAAGAGACAAAGCAGGGAGTGTGTTTGTTAGGGTGTCAGTTTTCTACCCGTGGCTCTTCAAACCATGTAAGTTTGGCAGCTTGCCCTATGTGGTGCTGCATACAAATATTGACAGAACACAGTGGTATTTGTTAAACCCGTTCTTGAGAAGCAAGTGATTAAAACTCTGAAGGAAGATCTGAGAACCTCAGACATTTCCCCCCCCCCCATAACATTTACAGAATGAAAGCGAAAATACTGAGTTTGGTAAAATGAAAATATTGACCTTCTATTTCTGCTTTGCCTTGGAGGTAAGGACAGATTTTTGTTTGTTTTAAATCTTATTATTAAAAAAGAGCTTACATTTAGCACACCGAAAGGTGCTGTTAGCACTTTTGATTTAATCCTGTGATTTGGGAGGAAGCTGTGAGACAGTATGTGTAAATAGACAGAAGATGTTACCCAGTAACTTTGTACTATCAGCATTAATATTCTAGTGCCCAATATGTGCTTGAATCTTTACAGACATCTTTAATACCCATTTGTAGTTTAATGTCTGGTACTTTCCTGACAAGTTCTAAGCTGCATTCTGTCTAGTTGTATCAATAGCAGGATTTCAAAATTTGCTGCATGTACCATACTTGTGAAAAGTTGTTTTCTCTGCTATCTAATGGATTCATTGTCATTTTAGTTTTTCAATGCAAACCAAGGACTTTTAAAAATGTGTCACTTGCTCTTTCTTTCATGTTTAATGAGTTGTTTTATCTGAAAATATCGGCTTCACATTTTCTGGTATTTAAAAAAACCCTCTGAAGTCACATTAATGAAAAATGTGTATTACCCCATTTAAAATAGTCCTTTGTAAATCATATCTGATTTCATTTATTAAATTCTGATATACTCTAAATATAAATGTTTGAAGGGACCTCAAGACAGTATTGGTTTATATCCATCATTTCATCTCAGCACTCTAAATCATCTAAGATTCCAGACTGATAATTCCTATTTCCACACACTATGGTCAGTACTTTCTGGCTTCACTTTTGCTAACCACGAGCAAAGAATCTTGCACATTTCATGGTATGGGGTCATATTTCAGTAACAGGGATTCAGTTAAATGTGCCTTGTTAATCGTTAATGTGCAAGTAGCACTCAGCATATGCCAAGCTGAGACTTAGAAAAGGTTCATGCGTTTACTGAGAAAATAAATGCTGGTTAATCTGTGTAATGATAGTTTAAATGTATGATTTCTCACATCATATGAAAATAAGTCTCCTGTAGTAAAAGCAAGTAAATTCAAGAAATACATATAAAATTTCCCTATATTAAGGGCCTTGGTAATGCAAATTTTGCTCATGAACCTAGTCCCAATGAAGTGGATGGAACTATTTGTTTGGCTAGATACAACACACAGTATTATTAACTAGTATAGAATTGGGGTCCACAGAATGTATTTGAATAATATTTGTAATATTTACTGTGGGCAATGGTGAGATACAGAAATCTATACATATAAAAAGATCCCCCTCAAAGACTAGAGCACATGTTTAACTTTAGACAAGTTTTTGCAGGATTGAATGAAAGTGTGTTTGAATATATAATGCAATTGAAAAGCCTAGAGAAAAATGGAAGGATAAGTGGGGGAAGCGTTCAGCACCACATTAAAAAACAAAAACATAAAACCCTCTGCTAGTATCAACATACCGGGAGCTAATGCTGCAGCAAAAGCTGCTTTCATGTTACCATCTTCTATATTTACCCCACTTTCCTAGAGTTCACTGGGATGCTAAATATGATTATGATTATTGTTAAAGGCACACTGAAAAAGTAACTTTTTAGGGGATTATGAAGCATAGTAGGGAAAGATACCAGAAGCTAGTACACGGATGCCAGAAAAATGGATTAATTCCTCTGACACTTGGATTGTCCCTATTCTCTTTATTAGGAGTTTCAGAAAAGGCTTGTTTCAAACTGAGAATTTTTCTCAAAGGGGCTTGATCCAGTTAGTGTAAACCAAAAACTGAATTTAGCCTTTTTCTAGTCCTGGACTTTTCTGTAAGCTACCATTACAAACATGAATGATTGGTGTCTCTGGCTTTATTTCTGTAAGACAGATCTATCGCTCCTTCTAAATTCCATGCTCTATCTTCATATCATATAGTAGCCACTGGCCATAGTATTACTATCAGATATCAGATCCCATTGTACTATATACTGCTCAAAGTGAGAGCAAGCCACTGCCCTGAAGAGCTTACAGTCATACTGAAGACTGAGTGCATGTTGTAATTTTGTAGGGGATGCAGTGTATCATTGTGCATAACTAAAGAGCTGCTTCACATGCAAAACCACAGCTCATTCTTAACTATGGAGTCATGATGGGACAGACACAGAGCAGGAGGAGAAGCAGAGGCATGCAGAAGTGAAGCAGATATTGGTAGATGATAGTGTTGATCCTGTACCCCAAATGTGGTTTGACTCCAATAGGAGTTTTGTCTGAGTTTGGACTGTGGAATCTGGTCTCATGTTCAGAATAGCAAGCAAGTGTAATCTTACTCTTTTCTGGAGCTTATGTTCCCTGCCTTTTGCAGTATTATATCCATTACTCTGCTGCTGCTACAGCAGCCACTACTATTTTCATGTCTTTGATGGACCAAATATGAAAGCCCTCATGTGTGAACATATCTTCCTTTCCTTGATCAGAAGGCTAGAGCAATGAAAAAATAATCATGCTATAGCAGGACAGATGCACTGCTTTTCATAGGAATGACCAGGGAAACATTATTTGGTTTCAGAATCAAGGGTAATTATTATTTTCTCATCTCTTATATAAAACATGGCACTGTGGGCATTATATCCCTTTCTAATGGCTGGTCCATGTTGGAGGATAAGGATGACAGCATGACCCAGCTAAAGCTAATGGTAAAACATCCATTAACTTTGGTGAAGCAGGATTTCACTTTAACTGCTAGCAGTTAATGGGATTGCTCCTTTACCTCTAGTGATTGAGGCCTAAAGTGTTAGTGTTAAATATCCCAAGTTCAAAGCCGTGACTCATAGGAAAGGTCCATACAATTACAAACTCAAAGACAGAAACAAAGATGAGATGAAATGGGAGTCCAGAAGATGGTATTAACTTGGAGTAAAATTTGAGATTTTTAAAACTGATTTTTGTTTACTTTCTTTAGTTACTTAGGATTCTGTTTTTTACCAGGAAAGAGAATAGAGTTCAGAGCAGAAAAGCTATTGTTAAAGTAAAATTTCTCACCAAAACTGTCAAGGTTTTGCTATATATTTTTTTTCTAAAATAAATGTGTGAAAATCTGTGATGTTTGGTGAAAGATGGCAAAATTATAATTTGTAAGACAGGTTTGCTCCATGAGAATTTGATACTTCTATAAACTCAGAATTGAAAGAAAGTAAAACTGTTGACTTGTACATTCTAGACCATAGGTTCCCAAACTGGGGGGTGTGCCCCCCCGGGGGGGCATGAAGAAATTCCAGGGGGGACGCAAAATAACCCAGCCCCCCATTCCCCGTCAATCCCTGCCCCCCAAGAAAGAGCCTGGTCCGTCTGGTAAAAAAATTCAGAAAATACCATGTGAAATATCCAGTATTTTCTGTTTTTCCTGGCTTGGGCATCTGCCGGAACATGCACAGATTGGGCTGGTTGGGGCAGGAGGAGGATGGAGCATCCTGGGCAGACTTCAAAATGGCCTCCTTAAAAAGGCAATGCCTGCTCTGCTCTTAAACAACTTTTCCCCTGGAGTACCGGCACCTTTTTTTTTTTTTTTTTAAACACTGGTCCTAGGAATTAAAAGGGCCACAGCTGTTTTTCAGCCCTGGTCAGTTCTGGGTTTTTTTTGCTCAACAAGTTTTGCTGTAAAGAAGGAGGAGGGGGGCGTGAGACTTTCTCAAAAATCAAAAAGGGGGCATGATGCCAAAAAGTTTGGGAACCACTGCTCTAGAGTGATAGAGCTCTAGAAAAAGCTTTTAGATATGAATTTCACTTACAGCATGACTAAGCTAGAACATCTCATAAAAGATACATTTTATCTTGGCACTGGAAAAAAAGTTCAGAAAAGTGAACAGAAGAATGGCCATACTGGGTCAATGATCCATTTAGCCAAGTATCCTGTCCTCCAACAGTGGCCCATGCTAGGTGTCCCCAGAGGGAATGAACAGAACAAGTAATCATCAAGTAATCCCACCCCTGTTGCCCATTCCCAGCTTCTGACAAACAGAGGCTAGAGATACCATTCTACCCATCCTGGCTAATAGCCACTGATGGACCTATCCTCCATGAATTTATCTAGTTCTTTTTTGAACCCTGTTAAAGTCCTGGCCTTCACAACATCCTCTGGCAAGGAGTTCCAAAGGTTGACTGTGCATTGTGTGAAGAAATGCTTCCTATTGTTTGTTTTAATCGTGCTCTCTATTAATTTCATTTGGTGATTCCTAGTTCTTGTGTTATGGGAACTGTAACACTTTTTCTTTATTCACTTTCTTCACACCAGTCATGATTTTATAGACCTGTGTCATATCCTTTCTTGGCCATCTCTTTTTCAAGCTGAAAAGTCCCAGTCTTATTAATCTGTCTTTGTATGTCAGCCATTCTGTACCCCTAATTATTTATGTTGCCAGAGGATGTTGTGAAAGCCAGGACTTTAACAAGGTTCAAAAAAGAACTAGATAAATTCATGGAGGATATGTTCATCAATGGCTGTTAGCTAGGATGGGATGGAATGGTGTCCCTAGCCTCTGTTTGTCAGAGGCTGGGAATGGGCGACAGGGGTGAGATCACCTGATGATTACCTGGTCTGCTCATTCGAATGAGGGTAAATAAAAGACACAACAAAGAAGAGCAACTGCATACTTACCTATTTTTCTAGGCTACAAAAATAAAGGGAAGGAGCATGTTTATACATCAGGAAGGATACTACCTGTTTTTGCCGGACTCTTAATCTGTCCTTCCAGACTGCAGAAATAAAGGGAAAAAACATGTTCAAGGGTAATGCCAACTGAGGCTGAACTCCTAACCACCAGAGCATAGCCATCCCAGGCCGCTATTAATTTTTACATATCCCAACACCTTTGCAACTGGTAGTTCTGAGGAACAAGGAAAGAACCTGGCTTACTTTTCATATCCAGGGTGATTTTTCCAGAAGTTAGGAAAATATATTTTTACTTTTAAATGGAGCAAATAGTGTATGGAATCACAGTGAGGCTACGTCTAGACTACAAGCCTCTTTCGAAAGAGAGCGTCTAGACTACAAGCAGATTTTTCGAAAAAGCAAGCCACTTTTTTGAAAGAGTCTAGACGCTCTCTTTCGAAAAAGCACAGTTTGCATTCAATAGCACCTTTTTTCGAAAGAGTACTTTCGAAAAAAGGCGTTATTCCTCGTAAAATGAGGTTTCCCGCGAGTGAAAAAACCCCACGTTCTTTCGATTTACTTTCGAAAGAATGCATCTGCAGTCTAGACGCAGGTGAACTTTTTTTGAAAAAAGCCTACTTTTTTCGAAAAAACCCTGTAGTCTAGACACACCGTGAGATACAAAGGGCTTGTCTACACAAGAAAATCTTGTGGTTTAAACTATACAGGTATTCAGGTATACAATATGATTGTCTCAAATTTCATTATTTTTCCAGCAACTAACAATGATAAATGAGAGGGCATATCAGTTGAATGTGAAAGGCTTTGGCAATCAGCATACATTACTGTGGTTTGCTAAACGGTACTCATGCTTTAATGGAATTACTGATTTTTACTATCTGTGTCCTGCCCACACTACCATAGTGATTTTCCTATCCAAAGCCAAAGGGCTTTTCTCTGATCTGTGGTGGAAACCACTAAATAGGGATACAGAATCCTTTAAAAATTGCTACTTCTGTGGTAATCCATATGAATGTTGTCTTTGTCACTTTATCACAAGTGAATCCACCCTAGATCCTTCAACTGGACACAATACTGGGAGCTTTGTTTCCCTCAGGCTAGGCAGTTTGTAGACATAGTTTAATGTAAGTCAAGTGTGGCCAAACTGCAGCTCATGAGCTTCATGTGGACCTTTTACAGTTAAAGTGAGGTTCACAGAGCTCGCTCTCCTCTCCCTGCCCCGTTCTCCACCTACTACGCTGGGCAGGTGTTAGCCTGGGGCTTCTGTCCTGTGGTGGAGGGATGGTACATGCGACTTCTACCCAATGGGGAGGAAAGTCAAGATGGTTTCACCCTGTGCCCCAGCAGGCAGTGCCCCACAGGGTAGGTTGTGCATGTTTTGTGGTTCTTGAACTTCTGAAGAGTATCGTATGCAGTGGAGATGGTCAATAAGTTTGGCCACTCCACATATAACTCATGACTTTAGCTGCACTGCCCCAGCAAAGACCCCAACAAAGAACTGGTACCCTCTTCTCCATGTTCTCAGTGAGGAAATAATCTGTTACTGGCCCCACCAGATTACTTTCTCTCCCATCCTCTCACCCATGCTGGCTCAGTTATGCTAGGGGGAAAAGGCAAAGATAACACCTGCTTGTAGCTCAGAGTGGTTGGTTTTTTGAAGCACTTAGGTGCATACAGGTATTTTTCTATACAGTAGGTCCGTGGTTCCCAACCTTTTCGAACATACAGACCCCTTTTCAATCTATTAAAATGTTATGGACCCCTAGCCCAACTAAACCCTTCCTGCCACTGTAATTGCTTTTGAACAGTTAGAGCAGGGTGTTGTATTCACGTAACATGATCACGGGACTAAATATGTAATACATTTATAATTACACAATACATGAATATTTTTATTACTTAAAATACATACATGTTTTTATATAGTGTACACTTATTTTAATTTATATTTTCAACTTTCTGCAGACCCCGTACAGTACCATCGTGGACCACCACGGGTTCGCAGACCACAGGTTGGGAATCACTGCAGTAGGTTATCTTACGACACTACATATCATTATGGATAGTGCACGGTTACACCAAGATCACTAAAAATATACTTAACACTAAAACTATACTGACAATTTAATTTTCCTTTGATTCAGAAGGCACTTCAGGATCTTGCAGTGCCTAAGGCTCATCATTATTACCATTATCATCATTATCACCGTCAATTATTATTGTAGAAGCAGAGGTGTAGAAGATGAGGCAGAATCTGTAAAGACCTATGACACACCATGCAAGTTGCTCTTTTTGAATAAATCCCTGACATCAGCTTGCAGACCTGTCTTCTGCCTTTTCTGTGTAAAAGTAGAGTGCAGAATGTGTAATTGCATAACATGCTGGTCCCAGTTACTAGACTGAAGACTTGTATTGGGGGATATAAAAAAATCTGGTTAATTGAGATTTCTAGTTAAGTGCTGGATAATAGAGCAATTACTATACATGATTGTTGGAACAAGGAACAAAATGTGTTGTCAGCATTGTGAGCTCTTCCAATAACAATGCTGTTAACCTTTATATCATGGCAAAATATAAGGAGGAGTAGAGTTAACCTTGGGCTGCATCTACACTGGAAGCTGAGAGTCTGATCCCCAGCTTAAGTAGGTGTACTTGAGCTAAAATAATAGTGTAGCCACCATAGCTTGTGTAGTGGCAAGCAGCTAATTGCTCCGAGTACATATCCGCTGGGCCTGGACAGGCAGTGGCACTGACAGCCACTGTGGTCCCCTGGACAAAGCATTTCTGTGTGTGTATAGGGGGGTGGCTCTGTGCTCCCGGAAGGGTCGGGGCCTGAGGTAGAAGGGGCAATGCCAGGGGCAGCCAGTGCTCAGCACCTCCTGGAGTATGGCGCATCTCCCCACCCCAAGCCACATGGAACATCTGTTGCAGTGCTCTGGCAGCGATTTAAAGGACCTGGGGCTCTGACAGCCACCACTGCTGTAGTAGCAGTGGTGGTGGCCAGAGCCCTGGTCCCCTTTGAATTATCAGGTCCTAGGGCAACTGCATGGCCTAATCACCTGCCGACAAACTGCCTCCCTTTGTTGGCAGGCTTGTGGGCAGGTGATTAGGTCATGACAGCACTTGTCACTGCTTGTGATTCCGTGGCTACACAACTATTTTTTAGTCCGTTAGCTCAAAGAGAACTACTGTTATGTCTACTCAAGCTGTGAATCTCACCCCAGGCCCAAGTATAGATGGAGCCTTGGTTTATATAGACTAGATTTTAAGTGTTACTCACTTGTTAGTGTTGTGGTGAAATGAGCCAGTATTGTTTAGTTTCTTCTTGTGTTCTGCTAATTTTATCATTTATATATAGAAAACAATGTGCAATGGCTTTGAAATAAGGGCTGGGTTCTAGTTTTTGAATGTATTTCTGCATCTCAGGTATTTTTAAGTACATACACACACCCCTGATCTTACAAACTAAATTGGGGTGAGTGTGATCTGTAATGGGAGTTTTCAAGGATTACCTAGGATGCTTAGAGTAAATGGTGTTTGTGATTCAAGGTGAGATTTCCCTCCAAGTCAGTGTAGTATATGGGGCATGTATGTACAGCTGTATATAAAATATGTATTTTAAAGTACTTTGTGATCTTCTGGCAAGAAATGTGCAATATAGACACTATTAATAATAACAATGAAGTTGATATTTTATTGGCTGTGTTTCTGAACCACAGAACTATAAGACAGCAAAAAGCAGCAAATCATCCTGCACCCTACTTGGCTGCTCAGAAAAATGCGAACAAGAGCCAAATATGAGTAATTTTGAAACTAAGTGACTGTAAATGGATTCTTTGTTTATTAAAAGGAGACAGAAGGGAAAATCTGTAGGCTACATCTGACAAATATCATGGTATTGTATAACACAAGGACTGTGCATGGATCTCATGTACAACAAAAGGATGTTGGTAGAAGAACCTGCCATTACAGGTATCCACTAGGAGCTCTCCAAGAGCACACCAAATTGAGGGGCTATAATCTCATTGCAGCCTCACTGTTCAAGATACTATTCTCTTCTGCGTATAAGAAATTGTTAATGAGAGGCAACCCTTTCGTCTGCCTCCTGAGAATTTTACCTAGTTGTACCCTGAGTGAAGAAACAGGGTACAACTAGGTAAATCTGAGAGCGATGCTGGCTCTACCCTTCATCAGAAGACTAGTCTGTTTAACGTGGTATTCCACTTGTGATTGTATAAAACAGCCTCCTTATGCAGCAATTAGAAAAATCACATAGAACAAATGTGAGCCTCAATAATATTTGCCATTTGCATACTCTAATTTACTCACCTTACTTACTCTGGCACCTAAGGCTATATCTACACTGCAACTCCCATGTCTTAACAGCAACCTGTTATTTCAGTCTCACTATTCTGATGTCCCTGTAAACCTCATTCCAAGAGGAGTAAGGGACATTTTGAAATAGCAGGTTATTTTGAAATTTGGCACAGTGTAGACAGTGCCAAATTATGAAATAAGCTATTTCAAAATAAGATTGAAATAAGATACACAATTTGCATAGCTCAAATTGTGTATTTTATTTCGACCTATGTTGCAGTATAGACTCATACTTAGAGACTAATGAATGTTGTCACAGGACTGCTCTTTGTTTCTAAAGTTACAGACTAACACAACTACCCCTCTGAGGTTTACTTATTTTGAATAGTACTTTCATCTTCAAGTAGACTCACAGGGGGAAGATCCTCAGATGGGGTAAATTGTCATCACCCTGTCGAAATCAATTATTGAACTTCAGTGGAAGTATGAGTCAACAGTGTGCCCTTGTAGCCACAAAAGGCTAACGGTATGTTGGTGTGCATTAGTAGGAGTATTGCCAGCAGATCTAGGTAAGTGATTATTCCCCTTTATTCAGTGCTGGTGAGACCACATCTGGAGTATTATGTCCAATTCTGCCCCCTGTCCATTACAGAAAGGACGTGGATACATTGGAGAAAGTCCAGCAGAGGGCAACAAAAATGATTGGGGGCTGGAGCATGTGACTCACGAGGAGAGGCTAAGGGATTTGGGCTTATTTAGTCTACAGAAGAGAAGAGTGAGGGGGGATTTGATAGCAGCCTTCAACTACCTGAAGGGAGGTTCCAAAGAGGATTGAGAGAGGCTGTTCTCAGTGGTGACAGAAGACAGAATGAGGAGCAATGGTCTCAAGTTGCAGAGGGAGAGGTCTAGGTTGGATATTAGGAAAAACTATTTCACTAGAGGGTGGTGAAGCACTGGAATGGGTTACCTAGGGAGGTGGTCAAATCTCCATTCTTAGTGGTTTTTAAGTTCCAGCTTGACAAAGTCCTGGCTGGGAAGATTTAGCTGGGATTGGACTCTATGACCTCCTGAGGTCTCTTCCTATGATTCGATGACAGTTTTCATCATCTGAGGATCTGCCTCATTGGTTTTAATGGGACTATGTAAGGAATAAGGCAGTGTTTGATTAATGTTAGGGTGTCTGATTCAAACTACAGAGATTGGCAGCAAATTTTTAATACTATTACAACTGAGCATTTAGATAATGTTTAAAAGTAAGGGCTAGATCTTCAGTTACTACAAGTTGCAATCACTCCATCAAAGTACATATGGAGCAGTGCTGATTTTTTTTTGTAATATTCTTTATTATAAAATGGATGTCTATTTCATATAAAAAAAAGAGCCACTCTGTTGGATTAGATTTGTAATATTACATGAGTTTTTTAAGCAGGTCTTTTCATTAAAAAATACTGGAGGAATCTTTTGTGTTAGTATTTCTTATTCATTTAAAATGTGATTTCTTTTAGTTTGGTCATACTGTCTGAGAATTATGTACAGAGCATATTAGGACTTCCTGAGCTGTAAAGCGTAATGATCTTGAAGCAATTATTGTTTTGGAATGATAAAAACAGATGTTTTGCAGGACTGGGTCCTTAGCCACACAAGTAGATCCAGTGAAGTCAATGAATCTACACACATGAAGAAGGGTTTTATAGTGGGCTCAAATCATAGTTTTTCTGATCCATGTCACTTCTGTAGTACCTTACTGACAATGTGATATTGATTTGTATTAGCTCACCAGCTTTGTTCCTGTATCCTCTGAAATTAATGCTAAACTCCCTGGATACCCAGTTTTGATTCACATAGGCTGATTAAGAAAATGCTGAATTGACAAACCACTGTACACAAAATCCAGACTGTGGCATGAGGTTTTATCTGTATAAATTCAGTTGGAATTAGTAAGACCTGAATATAAATTCTTGTTACTGAGTGAAGAGTATTTTTCTAAATATTGGTCATAGATGTTCTGGGGCACTGAAGCTAACAGTGAAGCCCAATGTTGACCTTCTTTAATAAGATGGAAGATGAGAACCTATGGAGTCTCCTACAGGATCCAAAATAGAATATTCCATCTTGGTCCAAGTAGATTGGCTTTTGGATTAAGGAGTCTATACACTTTGTATTCTGCAAACCACTCTATTACACAGAGTATCATAGATGATTCCAATGCCCTGATACTTAAAAAAAGACAGTTCTGTTGGCCACCAAGAAGGACTCTTTGGATTATTTTTGTGCTACAGTCTGAGAACTGCTGAGACAGAATATTGCATATTTTGACTTGTCTCCACAGGCTACTTTATGTGTAGTTTAGGTGCAACCTTTAAGTCCTTTGCAAATGCTGACAACAGGGCTCAGTTGGATAGTTTGTGTACCCTGCTTTCAAGAGAAAACAGTTCAATAATTATTCAGGAAAAATATTTAATTTTTGACACTTTTTTCATATATATGAAATTTAAATATAGTTATCAGTCATACAATTAGCTAAACAATAAGCGACAGAAAAGATTGTCTCAATAACCAAACCAACCAAAATGGAAAAAAGCTGGAATTCTTTCAACAAAATAAATTCTGTTCTTCTCAGATGTCATGAAAACTGATGTCACTTCTAATTCTTCTGCAAAAATTGCTGCAGTTTGCAGCTAGTCAATGCACTCATTTTCTCCCTGACCAATCTATACAAAGACATTGTGTACAAATTTCTATTTTCTGTGCCAGAAATGCATTCCTGGAATATAATGGAGGCCTTTTTGTTTTGTTTTTTATTTAGAAATGGAGAGAATACTTTCTCCATGAACTTTGATAACATTTGTTTATTATTATAAATTATTAGACCAAGTTCTTTTGGCAAACCAAAGTGGAATCCCCCAGCAGTAAACTTCTCATTACATTATTTATTTTGTAAATATTATGCAAAAAATAGCTTTGTATGACAGGTTTACATGAGTAACATAAAGCTTCATGTCTATAAAGGGAGGGAAGCTTTTAATGTATTGAACAAGAACCTTTTCTAGCTTCAGATGGCAATCTAGCCTTTATAAGTATGTGTTGTTCAGACTGCTTATGATTGCAGTGTTTTGGACCATACCAGAAGTTAGTCTTTGTTGATGAGATCAGCTTTATTGTTGTAGTGTCTTGGGAATATTTGCTTCCCTGGAGATTACATTCAAGATTCTGGAGTGGAAACCTTTTTCAGACTACGTGAAGCAACTAAAGTACTGGAATGGGCTACGTAGGGAGGTAGTGGAATCTCCATCCCCAGAGGTTTTTAAGTCCCAGTTTGACAAAGCCCTGGCTGGGATGATTTAGTGAAGGTTGGTCCTGCTTTGGGTAGGAGGTTAGACTCAATGACCTCTTGAGGTCTCTTCCAGCCCTAGGATTCTATGATTCCATGTCATCTCAGAGATGACTATAAAGGAGAAATGGTGTACAATGTAAGTATTAAACTTACCCGACAAAATAAAAAGATTAGAAATGTTGGCTTATGAGTGACAGAACTGGATCAGATGGATTCTACCCTTGCACAGCCATTCAACCTTCTGGTGAAACACACTCATTTTTGGCTTGTGTGTGTCTGCTCTGCTAATTGCCACTGATAGACCTGTTTGCAGTCTGCTGTGCCAGTCCTTGTTTGTTAACCCAATGACAGGTGGGTGGCTTGGCGAGTAATGCTCTACTCTCTTGACTTCAACCATACCTACATATAATCAGAGGCATGACAGGCAGATTGATCACAGTGCAATATTCCCCTAATTTCTCTCTCTCCCAAGAAAAAGTGCACATATGTATCTTTGTTCAGTTGGATTTTTTTTCTTTCCTTTTTTTGATGTATTTTGTTCCCCTGGTGTCTTGTCTTGACTGTCTGACTATAGATTGTATTCTTCTTGTTACTGGCAGCAAGTAATATATGCTGAAGGTGATCAATGCAGTTCAAGCTTTGTGATTTATTTTTAATTATCTCTTCTACCGTACAATGGAGATGTATAGCACTGTGTTAAAATCAGTGGGAAGTGGGAAGAGGCAGCATAGAAGGACCACCAGTGTGATGTGCCCATGAAGAAGACAAATGTGGATCTAGGATGTTTTGGATGAGGTACTTCCAGTAGGTAGAAAGCAGTATTAGTATCATTGTACAAGGCACTGGTAAAACCTCATTTGGATTACTGAGCACAATTCTGGTCACCCATGTTCAAGAAAGATCAATTTAAACTGGAATAGGTGCAGAGAAGAGGTACTAAGATGATCAGGGGAAGGAAGGGTCTGTCACATGGGAGGAGACTGAAAGGGTTTGGCTTGTTTAGTCTGGGAAAAAGAAGGTGGAGAAGGCAGGTAATTGCTCTCTCTAAATATATGAAAAGGGGTAAATACCAGGGAGGGTGAAGAGCTAAGTAAGCTAAGGGACAGTTGGCACAAGAATAAATGGCTATAAACTGACTATGAACAAAATGAGGCTGGAAGTTAGAAGACGGTTTCTAACCGTCAGTGGAGGTAAGGTTCTGGACCAGCCTCACAAGGGGTCTTGTATGGGGCAAATAACTTAATTAGATTTTAAAGAGCTAGTCAACTGTTCTGTGTGCAAGTGTCTGACAGGATTGTTTGTGATGCTAGACTGCAGGCCTCAACAGCCCTGGGGTTTACTTCAGCTTTACGTCCCATGTTCCTAAAGCTCATGCTTCAAGGTTTCAGCTGCCACTGGCAGATCTCAGGGCGGGATTTCCCAGTCCCCCTCCACACACTATATTCTGGAAAGGTGTGGGGCTTTTGTGTGTGTGTGTGTGTGTGTGTTTTAAATCCTGCCTCAGAAACATCAGAGATTGTGGTATCTGGAGCTGGTACATTATGGGGTGGGCCAGTGCTCTGTAGTAGCACAGAATATTGTGTCTCTGGTGGTTGGCTAGTTGGTTCCTGCTCACATTCTCAGGGTCTTATTGATCTCCAGGGATCAGGAAGGAATCCCTCCTCCACCCAAGGTCAGATTGGCAGTGACCTGGGGAAGGAGGTTTGCCTTCCTTTGCAGAATATGGATGTGAGTCACTTGCCAGGATCAAGTGGGTAGATCTCAGTCATTTCACCGGCACTGAAGGAGCCTCTAGCTTTGGTGCATCTTGGTCCCTACTATTCTCTGCCTGTGGCACATAACAGTCTAGTCCCCCATGGGCTGTGGTTGTTATTTGGTTGTTGGGTTTAGTGTGCAGGTGCTGGCTGGTGTTGATGGCCTGTGTGATACAGAAGGCCAGACGCAACACAAATCTACACTTAAAATACCGCATCAGCACAACTACACCAATGCAGCTGTAGCACTTGAATGAAGATGATCTGTGGTGAAGGGAGAGACCTCTCCCATCGGTGTAGTTAATCCAACTATCTGAAAGGTGGTCGGTGTGTCTGGTGGGAGAAACTGTCCCTGAGCAACACAGTTAAACCATTAGGCTACGTCTACACTGCAGGGGTTTTGCGCAAGAACTGTTTTGCACAAGAGTTCTTGTGCAAAAGTTCTTGCATAAGAGTGCATCCACACTGCCATGTGCTTTTGCGCAAGAGATGTGCTTTTGCGCAAGATCGTCCATGGAAGTGTGGACGCTCTCTTGCACAAGAAAGCTCTGATGGCCATTTTAGCCATAGGGGTTTTTTGCTCAAGAAATCCATGTTGCCCATCCACACTGCCTTCTTGTGCAAGAACTCTTGTGCAGAAAGGCTTATTCCTCATGGGGAGAAGAATAACTTTTCCGCAAGAATCCCTCTTTTCCGACGCTGTACTGTAAATTTACTTGCGCAAGAAGGCGCATGCAGTGTAGATGCTCTGCAAGTTTTTGTGCAAGAACAACTGTTCTTGCGCAAAAGCCTGCAATGTAGACGTAGCCTTATAGTATAGACCAAACCTAAATGAGCCTGTGGTTCCTTCTGGCCTTAAAGTTTATGACATAAAGGGATCAGCAAGTACTGAGCTTACAGAGAGTTGTGTAGTACCGACAGGTGGAACCAAACCTGGGACCTCTGGAGCTTAATGCATCAGCCTCTACCACTACAACTCTCAGCTAAGGTTTTAGAGCACACTCATTCTTTCTCTCTGTAAGTGGTCTAAGTGCCACTATATGGGACAGTACATCACATCCAGAAGGTGTGTGGGTGATAGTTGCACATATTAAGGTGGTGATTTTAAAACGAATTGTATACATGCCAAGAACATCCAATGTAAGACTTGGGAAGAAATTAGGAGTTAAGGAAAAAAATGGTTTAAAACCTGTTATACTGTTAAGAACCATGTGAGGCTTTAAGTATGATTAAAATATTGCTTCACAGATCTTGGGACTTGGAACTTCACTGCAATTCCACAAGGGCTATGTAATTAAAGTTCAAATGGCCAAGAGTAAACCAGTTTTCTGAGTTAGCTTAATTCTTATTTTTCCAAATGCCTCATATAGTCTCTAGCTAGAAATATCATGAGTATTATCACATATCTCTCACGCTTACAGTACTTTTGGCTGGAAGCATGACTGATTTTGATAATGCTTTCACCCTCTGATAATATTTCAAGTATTTTGAATGGAATTATTGGTTGATCATCAAATGTAATTTATAGCTGCTTTAGTTTTTGCTTTATGTATTAGTTCTGTAGCACTGTAATATGGTTTCCCAAAGAACTGGCTTTTTCTTTTCTAGGCTCAAATCCTGATTTGATTTAAATTACGTTTTCCATTTACTTCAACATAACATGCAGTCCTTACGGTTTGATCCAAAGCCCACTGAAATCAATAGGAGACTTTCCATTGACATCAGTAAGCAATGGATCAGGCCCATCAAGCAAAATTATCTGTCTCTGCTCTGAAAGTACATTACAGAAAGTTGGGATCTTCAAAAGTGCCTAAGGGAGTTAAATGTCCAAATCACAACAAATTCCTATTTTAGAATATAACTCCTCTAGAATCTAGTGGAAGCAAAACAACAGGTAATTCCAGTAAATGTCAGAATGTCAGGCTGAACCCTCACTAGATATAGAAGATGTTCCATTATACTCCAATGGACATCTGATTCTTCTCACTTTACCACTCTCAGACGATTAGGAAATCAACAAGAAGGGTTATTGTCCACAGAGGAAATCACAACTAAACCAGCTAGGCGCTCACTCTAATATCCTGCACGGAAAACATCACATACTGTAACTTCTCATGACACTGAGGGGGAAGAAGAATGTCCTACAATACTTCTCACAGCATGGGAACAGGCATGAGTTTGTCCTGCTAAAATCCGTGAAGCTTATTAGCAGCCAGTGGTGGAAGACCTTGGAAAAACAGGAAGGTGCATAGTTTTCATTCGATGCTAGTGTATGTAATGAGAGATTTTACTTTTCAGCTTAAAAGAGACAACTATCTTCAGAAAAAAAAAGACACCCCAGTGAATATTTGAGGACTTACATTCAGTTCTTCCCCTCAGGGAATTTTATTCCCCCCACAGTTCAAGCTTATGAGAAAAGTCTCCATTAAGGTCTCCTCTTCATGGGTGTGAGGAAGCAATCAACACAATCTTTTGTCCTCTGATGTTCCACAATGGTTTGTTTGGTGTCTATCAGGCTTCTTTTTCTGGGAAAGAGGTAACACCTCCTGTGGTAAATTAGTATTTCACAAGTGGTTAATACTTGGGGCGGGGGAAGGGAGGAGTTACAGTTTCAAAGGAAACATTTTTCTAGTGCAAAAACTTAAATATAACCTTAGAACATGGGATACAGATATAGTGAAATTTGTGCAGGTAGCCGAAACACATTTTAATAAACCTAATACCTATTTGAACAATGTGAACACATAGGTGAGCCAGACTGGTTTGCAGCTATGCATTTGTCAGTGTTCAGTTAAAACCTACAGGCATTGTACCCTGGTCTGCTACCATTAAAATATATATTTGCTGAATAATATCTGATTAGCTTAGAACTGGTTGGCTATCTCATAAGTGTTAATACAGCAGCAATCTCTAATGAATACTGGAGATAAGAGATTCTGTTTGCTGAGTAGTAAGTAAGTACCATCTAACCAAAAGGGGTTTGTCAGGATATTCTCAAGAGTAGCTGCTGAGTAATCAAATGTTTTTGAAAAATCTGGTTCTTCATGTCCTATCTAATCTCTTGTATGCCATAAGCGCTAGGTAACATGAATGTTCTCCGGTTCCTTTATAACTGGATGTCATAGCAGCTGGGAAAGTTAAATGGCAGCTTAATTTTTATGTCTAGAGGCTTCTCATTAGCACAGTTTCCCATAATATCAGTTTATTCTGTGTATTATTCCATTGAATTATGGAAAATCATAGAAGTACATATCTGCTAAAGCTAGGTATGCAAGTTTTTTGTAATCTGGCCCTGACAGCATCTGTCAAAACAATACAGGAAAATCCTCGGGCTTGGTATGTTATTAGGAATGGGACTGTTTGTTTATTCACTAGAAGGAATAAAACACATTGAGAAGAAGCCAGCGGAGAGAGATTGACTCAGTTATAAAGACTTCCAACTTGCAGCTACAGGATATTTCAGTTCTAGCATTTCACATCAATAATAAACAATCTTTATGGGAATCATCAAAAGAGAAAAAGAAACAAGGGTTAGAATATATATATATAAACTTGGTGCCTGCTGTAGCGACATGAGGTTCGATTTGAAGATTGGAAAGAAGCATGTTCTGTATCACAAGAGCTTGAATTTCAAATAAATGTTTGCAAGCTATATGAGGCATTATCAATAATGTATCATCCTAATTCTTTTGAGATGATCTGTTGATGCAAGCCATTGGAGCACATGGTACTAATAGGAGCATTTATTTGATTTACAGAGCTACAAAATAGCAAATAACTAGAATTTTCCTTAAGCGACAGCCTGCATAGCCTCTTGAACACAGTGCAGTATAAATCATGCTTGTCTTTCTTAAGTGGTCTCCAGTGGTCTCAGGGTATAAGTAAATGCACTTAGACTGCATCTTCTAGTCCATTTCCAATACCTGATTGACAGGTCATATTTTGTTGTATTATGCATTTTCTTTTAGATCTTTAGTAACTCCTTCATCCCCTGGATATTTGATGCTCACAGCAGGACATCTTGGAAAGGGGTGTTTATGTATCTCTATATAAATGTGTGCCCTCATACTGTGTATTGGGCCTGTCTTTTCTTAGAAAGATGTACCTCTGGAAGCATGCTGAGGAGATAATGTGAAATCTTTTCCAGCCCTTTGTTGGGTATTAAATGTAAACATACTGAACCCTAAAGCTGCAGTGGTGGTTTTGCCCTCATGTTTTGCAAATTCAGGTGGTAGTCATTGTTTGATATACATAGATTTATTTTAACTCCTTGTCCAGTATCTGACAGCACTTATTTGTGTATATATGACATATGCATGCATGCTTGCCCCCACACTCTCATACAACATATACTCCTACTTAAAGCATGTTTTTGAAGATGTATTTACCTCAAAATTGATGGAATTTGTAGATGTTAGGGTGTCTGTGTGTACTGTCAGTGTTATGTGCCCTCATTCATAGTTTAAGAGTCAAACTTAGTTCCCCCAGTGCCACTGGAGCTGGGAGTGCTGAGAGCTCATCCTTAGCCCTGGAGACCTGGTTGTGTTTCATATAATTGTCCAGCAGCCCCTCTGGTAGAGGAGCAACCTTACTGTGTGCTAGAAGTCCTTTCCTCTGCTGGTGGGTTGTTTGCCATGATGTACATCTTTGAGGGGATGAAAAAAGAAGAAAAATGAAGGGTTAAGCAGCAGAATTTGGTTGACTTGGGAAGAAGGATAGATGGGATTAAATACAAGGTTTCCTGCTTGTATTTGCAGTTCTTTCTGTAAATCAATGAATGCACTCAGGAGTCTTTTGAGTGATTTAAGAGCACTGGAGGGTAGTAAAGGGAAGCTGGGTGGATTTGGATGGTAGATGTAAGAAGCGTCCTAGCCTGAATGTGCAAAATACATGTCTAATGTAACCCTCTTGACTTCAGAGGAGTTCAAGCAGGGATGAATTTGATTCGGTGTACTAAAATATAAATGCATACAATTATTTTGGAGGCAAAAAGAAGATAATTATATTTCTTTCTTAGCTTACAGTGTGGAAGAGGAATTAAAATTCCATATTGGTTCCTATTCACAGATGTATCCCTGTCCCTTCTAAGAGAATGATGTGAACTGGAACTTCATTTTGCATCATTTTATGGGTAATGGTTGACATCCCCTAGCTGAAGTGACCTAGAATTTGAATAAGTACTGTCATTGTACATTGTTTGTGTGGTTTTGTGCTGAGATAACATGGGTGCATTTTGCAGTGTGCCATGAACAAAAATGTTTGTCTGTTTATTGGTGGAGGCTGAGAGGGTTGCTGTCTGAGAGACAGCTGTGTGTAGTGGAGCAGCCACAAGCAGGGTAGAACAGGTCACTGTGGTTTTTGGTCTTGGTTTTGAAATGCTTGATAGAATGGAACTTTCTCTTGGAAACATTCAGCACAATGGACCCCACTTCTGGCCTGATCCAAAGACTACTGCAGTCATTAGAACAATTCTCATTGATAGTAATTAATGATCTTTAAATTAGGCCCTAAATCTGGACCTGTTTGCTTTCTTGCTGTTGGAAAGGGAACCAGCTCCGCAAATGCAGCTGGGTTGATTTGCATTAGAATCCCCATAATGCATAGTTTAACCCAAGGGAGAAGAAACCTTTGAGGAACATTATAGCCCCACCAGAAAGCCTGGGACAGAAACACTGATTCCAAATTTGCATTCATTTTATGGCCTGTCATAGGAGATGCAATACTAGTCCCAATGGAAATAAACTCATGTATGTGCATGCTGCAGGAGCCTTATTTTGTATAATTTTAAAAATGCACTGAAAAGCTTTATAACACACACAGCTCCCTTATGTGATGGTCTTTGCTGGATGGTAATCACACAATCATATCCCAGCATACCTATGTACAATACAAATAATATAATGTGAGTCTGTTGGCTGACTCAGCAGACAAGAATAATGACCAGTCAGATTTAGTTCCTTGTTTGGCCTTTCTTAAAACCAAACCAAGATGTAGGAGTCTGCTTCACCGGAACAGGCAGCTTTTCCCAGGTCTTTGGAATGGTAATTATAAAATTTGCATGCCTTTCCATAAGGTCTTACTCTTCTGACTTTAGTGAAAGTATGGTCGGGTCAAGACTGTAAGGAAGGGCCAGTGGATATTAATGTATGTAACCTTTAAGGGGCTCAGTAAGTACCATTGTCTGTGGCATTGTCTTACTCTCAAAATAAGGCTGCTGTTGCTACAAGGGAAATAATGAAGGAATGAGAATATTTTCACTAATTGTAGATTAGAGGGACATTTTGGAAGAAAGAGCAGTTTGCCTGTAACACCTCGTAGGGTTGCCAGGTGTCTGGTATTCACCCAGACAGTCCGGTATTTTCGGCTCCTGTCCGGTAAAAAAATTCAGAGACTACCGGACATCTAAAATGTCTGGTATTTTCTGAATTTTTCCCCGGCCAGGAGGCGAAAATGCCGGGCACCTGGTAACTCTACAAACACTCAGCGCCCGGCCCCCATGCTTACCTGGTTCCCCAAGGCTGCCGGTGCAAAATGGCTGTCGACCAAAAGACTTAGGGGAAGCAATTCCCTGGGTCTTAGTGATCAACTACTCCCCTGTTCCTATCCCTGCACTTAAAGGGGACATGATCTTTTAATGCTGTTTTATTTTAAATTTTTTTTTTGGCTTAATAAGTCCTTAGAGTCCTTTTGTTTTGTTTTGTTCAACAACTTTGTTCCCCCCCCCCCCTTTTTTCCTCTTCAACAGAATTTTTTCCTGGTGGTTTTTTTTTTTTTGGAGGGGGTGTTCAGTATTTTTGTTTCAAGCATCTGGCAACCCTACACCTCAGTGTACTTGCATGCAATCACATTTAGCTTTGATTTTATAGCATTTACAGCCTTTGGTGTCTATTTTACCGCATTAATGCAATGGCAGTTCTTTATGTGCTGAGGGAAGTGCAGACTCTAAGGCAAACTGTTACGAGTGAATACATTCTTGGAGTCATCTGGCATTCCAAAAAAGAAAATTCGAATTCCCTCCCTCTCTTTTATGTAATTACTTTTACTTTTAAAAAGTTACAATATTTAACTGTAAACAAACATCTGGCACAATATATACCATTTCTGCTTTCTGTATAAATAAATTCACATTATAATTACTGTTTATCTTTCCAGCTACTGTGAACCACTGAATCTTTAAAGAAAGAAAATATGGAGCTTGTTTGCTTACAATTCACCAGTGTTGTCTTTATCATACTTTAATAGCTTCTAACTCAGTTATTTCTGTTTGGAAAATATTTTTATTCTGTTATCTATGTTTGGACAGGTGCTTGTAAGAAATACAAGTAGTGAAACTCGGAGCCTGATCTGAAGTCAGTTTACACCAGTGTAGAGTTAAATGTTTATTCATAATGTTAAAATGTCGTAGATTGGTCCCCAAGTCTTTACTGCTTTAAGCACAGTATTCAGGTCCTGGAATTACCTCTGTCCATGTATACATCTCCCATCTTTTATTTCTTTAAGCATTTGAAAAAAAACCTATTAAAGAAACCTCTACAACCTTTCCTGCCCTGCTATTGTCATTAAATCACAAACAGAATATATAGGTAGCCTTAACATTAATATATTTTTATGTAAATTAAAATATATTTTGTAAGTCTCCAAAGATCTGATTTCAAGATTTTATCATTCTCTTGCAAATTATTGTTTGTGGTTTGTAGGTGTACTGATAATAAAATCAAGGAGTGGGTCCCCTTGTGCTAGGCACTGTACAGAAAAATCACAGAGGATGATTCCTACTCCAGTCTGCAGCAGACAGACTCGTTGCTATAGATAAACATGTTGCATATCTTTTGGTGGAAGTCTCAGGTCACCACCTGCTCACTCAATCATTTGAATTTAACATATAAGATATTCTCTACAAACATTTCATGAACAAGTCACAGCACAAGTATTATCTTGAATACTGCGTATAGATGTGGTCGCTTCATCTCAAAAAAGATATATTGGCATTGGAAAAGGTTAAAAAAAGGGCAACACAAATGATTAGGGGTTTGGAACAGGTCCCATATGAAGAGAGATTAAAAGACTGACTTTTCAGCTTAGAAAAGAGGAGACTAAGGGGGGATATGATAGAGGTACATAAAATCATGACTGGTGTGGAAAAAGTGAATAAGGAAAAGTTACTTATTCCCACAATGTAAGAACTAGGGGTCGCTAAATGAAATTAATAGGCAGCAGGTTTAAAACAAACAAAAGGAAGTTTTTCTTCTCGCAGCACGCAGTCGACCTGCGGAACTCCTTGCCAGAGGATGTGGTGAAGGCTATGACTTTAACAGCGTTCAAAAAAGAGCTAGAAAGATTCATGGAGGTTAGATCCAGCAATGGCTATTAGCCAGGATGGGTAGGAATGGTGTCCCTATCCTCTGTTTGTCTGGAAATGGGATCACATGAGGATTACCTTTTAGGTCCCCTTCCTTTGGGGCAACTGCTATTGGCCACTGTCAGCAGACAGGATACTGGGCTAGATGGACCTTTGGTCTGGCCCAGTATAGCCGTTCTTATTATCATAAACACATAAGCACTTAAGAGAGTGCACCTGCTTTAGGTGTTTTGATGTTATTTCCAAGAGTAGCCATATTGAATTAGTGGGACCTTTGAGCAGGTTGAGCTTGACTGATGTTGCTTCATAATAAAAAATGTTATTCTAAAATAAAAGCCATCTTCAATGAATGAGGCAAATCATGGGTCTTGGTGTTGTACCAGAATGGGTAAAGTGAGAGAAGTTATAGAAATACATAAGATATTTTTTCGTAATACACTACAAAAAAAAGAGAACCTTATTCAATACACCAGAGTGATTCATTTAATGTGTTGGTTTTTTTATAAATGGTTACATTCAGTATACAGTTATATTTAGATTAGGTTGTAAATGAGTAAATCAGCACCATGTTTCTAGCTCTGGTCCCAATATTTTGAAACCCTTTAAGAAAATCTCTGGCATTAATTGGACCTCATTGCAGAAAACAAGAGCTCTCAATTTATTTAGATATCCTACGGCAGTGGTCTCCAACCTTTTTACACCCAAGATCACTTTTTAAATGACAAACCAAGCCAAGATCTACTGCCCCACCCCTTCCTTGAAACCCCGCCCCTTCCTTGAAGCCCCACCCTCTCTATTCTCCTCCTCTCCATCACTTGCTATCCCCAATCCTTATACTGCTGCTTTTTAAAAAAAAAATCTTCTGTAGGAAAAGGTTTTTCAAACATTTGGACTGTCTAGACTGGACCAAATGTCAGAAAAAAACCCCTTCTTTTGGAAGCCCCCTTATTCCTTGTGGAAAGAGGAATATAGAGGTGACCGAAAGAGCATGTTTGCTCTTCCACTAAAAAAAGCGGAAGAACAAATGCAACCCTGGATGCAGAAGAGTTTTTCTGGGATATCTCCAGAATCCTGAAAAACTCGTGCAGTCTAGCTGGACCCTCGCTGGGTTGAGACAGGATGTGTAGTCTCTGGGATGGGAATGACGGATTTGGGTGTGGGAAGGGGTGAGAGGTGCAAGCTCTGGGAGGAAATCTGGATGCAGGAGGAGGTGGAGAAGGGGACACTGGCTCGGGGAGGGGGCTCCAGGCTGGGCAGTGTTGGAGTACTAAGCAAGCCATAGGCTTGTGGATGTGAGGGTGCAGGAATTTGGGTTGGGGTATGTGAGGGGCTCAGGGCAGGGGGTTCCAGTGTATGATAGGTTCAGATCTAGGGTCTGGGGAAGAGGGAATGCAGGAGTGGTTGTGGCCAGATGGGGGCTTGGCCCCATTTGGGGGTTTGTTGGCCAGGCTTCATTTTTAAATAAAATACTATGTTAAACACAAAAAGTTTCTGCATTGTCTTTATTTATGAGAATGGCAGGGAACCTGCCTTGAGTCAGGGGTCACTGACCCATAGAAAAGTCATTTGGGAGCAGGGGACACAGTACTGGGGAGGGGTGCTTGTGGGTTCTGGGGCAGGGAACAGGGTGCCAGTGGGGGCAGGGGAGAGGGGGCAGGGTGCCAGACGGACAGGTTTCTGCAGCAGGGGACAGGGTGCTGGGGGGGGGGACAGGTTTCTGCACAGGGGAGCAGGGGGACAGGTTTCTGTAGTGGGGAAGGCAGGGGGATAGGTTTCTGTAGAGGGGTGGGGGGGCAATGGAGAGGGAACAGGGGGGCAGGAGGGCGGGGGACAGGTTTGGGGCAGGGGAGAGGGAACAAGGTTCGGGGGCAGGGAGTCCCCTACACCAGCCACGGAGGGAAGTCTCCGTCCCGCGCTCCCTCCAGACTGACCACAGGACAGCCAGGCGGGAGCAAAGAGAAGCTGCTTCTCTTTGCTCCAGCCCGGCTGCCCTGCGCTCAGCCCAGGGAGGCTGCGCCTAGCTCCAGCTGTGCTGGAGCAAGCTTCCCAGGCTGAGCGCAGGGCAGCCGGGCTGGAGCAAAGAGAATCGGCTGCCCGGCCAGCTGGCCATGGCGCTCAGCCAGGGTGCCCCACGCTCCACGTGGGCAGGCGTAAAGGAGAAGCTGCCGATCAGCTGGAGCGCTGGGCAGCCTCTTTCAGCTGAAAGCCACAGCCAGCTGGCTGGGGTGTTTCAGCCCTCCCGACCTCCCAGCTTCCACCATGCTGTGCAGCTACTCACCTGTGTTGTTGCTCGGTGAGTAGCTGCTCCTCAAATGAGGAAATCCAATGTAAATGTGCTGTGCAGGCACGCAGTTCAAACAGGGCTCAAGAGCGACTCTTAGAGCCCCTGAGATCGACTGGTAGATCGCGATCTACCAGTTGGTGACCACGGTCCTACGGCTATAAAAACAGTAAATTGCATTTGTTTTATTACACATGCCAAAGGCAGGGACACTGGAGAAATAAACTACCTTCAAATTATTGAGAGGGTTGGAGCAGGTGATAGGGACTTAATACCTTGCACCTCTAGAGATATGAATTCATATAGTACTACTCTAAGCAACAGACAAAATGTGTATGGCTTCCCTCGGCTCCCTAGAGGACATTCTTTCACCTATGGCACCATATAAATATAACATGAATTAATAACTCACATCATACACAATATGAAACATTTCAGCATTCTCTTCTCTGAAGAATCATAATGCTAGCAAAGCAGAAAAGATGCAATGAAGAAATGAGGAGCCGCTGTGTGTTGCATCATGCTTAGGTTATCTTAGTCGCCTAGGGAGTTCCAGAGCTAGAAGCATCAGCTTGAGTTAAAGAACGAGGCTCTCTGAATCTGGCACCTGTAATACACTTACCTTCTCTGTGGATCAGGATGTTTAAAAAACGTTGACCAGTAGGTTCTACTTGGTTCTAGCCCATGATATCTAATCCCTACTTTTATAAGAATTTGCATACAATACAAAGGAGATTCTGTTTTGGGTGTTTAAAGAGTGTGAAGAAGAAGAAAAAAATCCCATTGTTTGAACTAAGGTGGAAATAGCACAGTGAGCAGTCACGTGACTTTTTAATAGCAAGGGAAGAGGGAGTGGTTGGCACTGCTTTGTACATACTGAAAAACTTTTTGGTTTGTAGCAGATATAGCAACATTGGTTAACTACTCTGAGATGTAAACCCTCAGTTGATCGAAAAGCATGTTATCATTGAATGTTTCAAACACAGTCAGTGATGATAAATGGAGATATTGAGTAATATAACATCTTGTTATTCTTAATGTGAGTTAAGGATTTTGTTTCACTTGAATGGACTGAGTTATATTAGGCTCACACCCATATGAGTGCAAGCCTGTCCTGTTTTTCCTTCATATTATAAAGATAAAGCATTCTCTTCCTTCCTCTCTCTCTCCAAGCAATGCACCTGGAGTAGTCAATTAAACCTGTGTAAAGTGGGTGTGCAGACAGTGCAGAATCAGGGCGACAGGATATAATTCTGGTCTCTGTTACTCTGCTGTCCATCTAAAATATGTCAGTTAAGTTACATTATATTTGCACTAGAATAACCAAGCCAAATTGGTATCATGGTCTCAAACTGGGCTCTGAAAGATATGCACACAACTGTCATTGGCTTCAATAGAAGCATTTCAGGGAGAACTTGGATGGAAAATATGTGCATCCGTGAGAACAAAAGTTTGGCTAGTAACTTTTATTTTGATATAATAAATTATTGAGGAGCCAGCTACATCTAAATGTATCTTTCTCTTTTATTTTTTGCTTAAAATGCCTATTCGTGGATTGAAGAAACAAATCAATACAAAAACCTCCCAAACAAACCCCAAAACATTCTGGTAACAATTGTTCTGTGGTGTTTTTTATAATGTATGACTTTATTATGTTAGTGGGGTGGCAAATTGTCCTCTCAAGCAGATTGACTCACTTTACCTGTGGGGAAGAGACAGCTGAACAGCCAGGAGGGAAATCTGCCAATTCAGAAAATGTATTGTAATAAATCTAAACTGACACCACATTGTTTGTTTTGAATGTTAGTTTGTGTTTGATGGTTCTAATCTAACTGAAGTCTTTATCATAATGTTTGAAATTGTACCTTAGGGCTGAGATTATCACTGAAACTTGCAGAGGCATTTGATGTTTATTCCATGTTGCTCAGTGCATTTATATTGCTGCACAAAGAGTTTCTCTCTTTGTCCTGTTCAGTAAAAGAAATACAGCAGAGAACAGTGTGATAAGCCAGAACAGACTCTCTCTTCACTGGATACACCTGCCTTTTTCTATCCAGACAGGAGGAGAGAGATTCTTTGAACCCTTTAAAGTAGGATGACTAGACTTCTCACAAAACTAATAATTTCAGAGCTGTTTTAACATTGTTTCAAAGGTCCAGGTCAATTCGATGATGAATCTCTAACCAGCTGCTTTGAGAAGTTTTATATAAATATATATATATTTATAAATACACATATCAAATACAAAATAATTAAAGCTGTGGTTGAAATTCTTCTGTGTGTGCATAGCACTGAGAGGGGGCTGAAGCACTCATGGGGAAAAAATAGTGGGTGCTCAGCACACTGCACCCCACTGGTCAGCTCCTCTCTCCCCCTTCCACCTATCAGAAGCCCCACTGATCAGGGCTCCCCTCTGGCACCATGCTGAACAGCTGATTGCAGGGGTGGGAGGTGCTAGGAGGGAGAGGTAGGAGGTTGGGGCATGCATAGGAGAGGGGCAAAATGGGGGTGGGAAGAGGTGGCATGGGAGTGGGGACTTGAGGGGGTGGAGTGGGGCAGGGCCTGAGGCAGAATGGGTGTCAAGCACCCTGCAGTGAAGGGGAATGTTGGCACATATTGGGTTGAGTGCACAATTTATCACTGCATTCCCATAACACTTTCAAAGAGGACAGCAAGAAGGGTACTTGGAGACTTGCTCTGAAGTGCCTGGTTTTTTTTTTTAAGCATTTGAGAAAACGGTGTTGCCCAGTTGATGAGACTGGTAGTAGGAATTCCTGTGTTTTAATTGACACCTGTCCAGAGAAGGAATCAGTGAACTTAAACTCTATGCATCTTAGATTTGTAGCATTAGGGCTGTTATGAGAACAACATACTGATGTCTGGGAAATAGTTTGAGAGGCTCTCAAAAGTGCTACAGGTTTGTATAAGTGGTCATGAAATAATATGGGAAGCTTTGACAGCAACAAGAATACATCACAGGAGAGTGGCTCTAGATAGTCCTAAAGCAGTCAATATTATTATTTGTGATCACTTAAATAGTGCCAGCACTCTGGTAGATGCTTCACAGGTATTGGCTCTTCACTGATCTTGGTGAAGATAGCAGAACACTGGGAGATTCGAGATGGAGCATGAGTCTCTGTGAATGGGTCTAGGGTTGTTCAACATGCTTTATTTGTAGTGCCTTGGGAAAGGATGGTCTGATGTTTGATCGCTGATGAAATCATTTACTTTCGCTGGTGTATATGAAATCTGAATCAGGCTCAATGCTTCATGACTGCTGCAGGAATTAGCAGCTGTAGTGACGGTTTCCAGTGGATGCAGTGGTTCTTCTCTGGGACAATTGCAGGCAGCAGCCACAGTGCCATAGCTGCTGCTGTATTTTGATTGTGTGTGTGTGTGTGTGTGTGTGTGTGTGTGTGTGCGCGCGTGCGCGTGCGCTCTCTCGCCTGCATGTGCACTTGAGTTAATGAGACTGCTTGTCCAATGTGACTGGTCATTTACCTGAGTGTACATACACTAAAGCGAATGAGAACAGGTACTGCAGCAGGTTGTTCTTGGTCAGGAACATAGTGGAGCGATTGTATTAGGCACTTTACTTTCTGGCGGGAGCAAGAGTGGGCAGAACAGGGATCCCTGAACAAATGGGCTTGGAGGTGTGAAAGTCACTGGCTCCTCCCGTAGGAAAGATGCCACATAGTGAGATAGATAAGCAATGAGATTTGTGAAGGAACCAAATGGAGTACAAATCCAGCAAAGGAGAAATTTAAAGTGCAGAGATAACAACCCCTGTTTTCCCGTCCCGCACAGAGAGAGAGACGTCCTCCCCTTCTGATGGATGGGAAAAGAAGGAGGGAGGAAGAGAATGGACACTTTTCTTCCTCCCATCAGTGAAAGGATGAATAAAGAGAGGGGCTCAGAGGTAGATGGAGACAGGAGATTAGCAATGCTGCTGGCTTTCTCTGTTCTTTAGTCTTCAATGAGAGGCTCATTCTTCCACTGTGCTCCACCCTTGTGTGTATGTGTATGTGTGTGGTTTGGGGAAGGAATCAATGCTTTTAAATATTATGTAAATACATACATATAATACACCAATCTAAACAAAATTAATTCTTATTAGCATAATCCACTTTCCTCTGGAGAAATATTTTTAATGAGTTGATACGGAATTATGTCTCTGAAACACATTGAAAGGCTGCTTTTTCCATCCTGATGCTTATCTCCATCTGGTGTGTGCATGTGGAGGACACTGCATAAAACTGTCTGAATAAAATAAATTCCTTGTTTTGCCATGAGCAGCTCTAATTGTTGTCTTTTTTAATAATGGATGGACGCTGAAAGATGTTACAGCAAATGTTCCCAGTTTGGGTGGGTGGCCCTTCCCACTACCACAGGCGATTATCTGTATCTATGAGCTTTGCCTGCATAAGAGTGTCAGGTTTGGGCTGAGCATGTTAAACAACGAGACTTATGCGGCTGGATATAGGGCAGGAGGACCATGTGAAAGAATCTGCTCTGAGACACTCCATTTCAATGTCCAGTTCATTGAGTAAAGGATCAAATAGGCTCTCACCCAGGACTAGAAGGTAGTCTGGACAGGAAAACCTGATCAGCAAAACCAATTGCCTGAAAAACCAGAAAGCCATCCGTTACAACCTGGTGGCCATGAAGCCAGATGTCTGGATTGGAAGAATATGCGTTGACAGAAAGCGATTATATACAGCAGGAAGGAGTAGTGGGAGCTCAGATGAATCAGTATTTTCATTAGAGAGCCATCATACTGTCACATACTCATGCTTAGCTGTAGGATCTTGGCAATCCCATTGGAAACAGACTGGGTGTGGGGATACCATTCTAAACTGCTCCTATGTGTGACGGACATTAAGCTCTGCCTAATTCATTTCAGGACTGGAGTCAGGGTCTTGAACCTTCAAAAGGTTTATACATGTGTTTAGCATGTCCATAAATCTTTGCAGGATTTGGGCCTTTGGGATTGTGTTGTTTCTTTGGGTCAGACCCAAAGCTCAATGAAGTCATTGGCATTGATTTGAATGAGCTTGGTGCTTGTTTTTAATTGTAATACTTACAGAGACAATGGGAGTAGGGGACGGAGAAGAAGAGTGAATTACTCTAAACCAGTTTTGTATGCTACCTGCATTTAATTAAGCATTTAACATGCACAACAAAGTTTTTGATTCCCTGTTGGACAGGGAGTGGGAATTTAAACTTCCACTCACCACCGCTGTCACAGTGACACAAATCAAACTTTGCTTAAAATGTGTGTGTTCTTATTGTCAATTTACAAAGAGGCTGCTTCTCAAAAACTCTTATTGTGAAAGCAAATGTTCTTTAAGGATAATGGGCAGGATTTTGGAATCAGATGATCCCTGTCATAATAGGATGGCATTGTAGCAGTGGCGAGGGAGCTTCATATTGGTTGCATATCACTGTTGTAGCTGGCAGAACAGGTATGTTCATTTTAGGTTCCCAAACGGCTGTTGGAGGAAATCTTTCATATTCGTCCTTTAAGTTTTACATTTCCATATGTGTTCTCAGGATTTCTTTGTTATAATTAAGGATAAGATTTTGGATGGTGCCATCATTGAGTTGGAGGAGATATTCTTGCACAAATGCACTTTTGCATGATGCACTATTTGCTGAATCACCTAGTTAGGTACTCGAGAGGTTCATAAAGATCTGGGGAATGCACATGCCATCCCATAAAGCTGTCAATCAAGTATTGGAAAGACTGTGGAGATGCCATTCTAAGTGCATGTACTTATCCCCCGAGTTTACTTTGAGATCACTTACAATACACAAGCTAGATTTATACTGCACAAAGACTCCCTTAGATTGTAGAATAACCAATCAGAGGACTGTTTATTATGAAATATTGTTCGCTGCTTTCTCTGATATCTGAATTCATAAATTTTAAGAGGGAGAAATCTCTTGTTTGTTACAGCAAGAAAGCCTTGTCTTGCCAAAGACTTCTCTTACCTCTTCATTTCCCTTGGCATGCAAGGGACAGAAGAGTGAGCTTTGGAAAATCACCTAGCAGGGAAAACAACAAAACCATCCTGTGTGATCAAAAGTTTCCCAGGCTGATCAAACTGTTTCAAGTGAAGATCGTGTGTTGACAATGAGAATCTGAGGAGATGGATCCCATACTCCCACATACTCTTTTCATTTAGCTCACTTGTTTATCCTGTCTGCTTGCTACACTCGAGCTAACAGGCTTCGGAAATGTTTACTGTGTGAACGTGCTAGGAACCAAGATATGTTTAGGGCATTTTATTGTCCTACTGTTCAGGACTTATTTATGTAGGCTAAAGTGGATGTTCAAAAAGTGTAGGACTGCATTAATCTGGGGGAAGTTCTTTGATTTTGAGGAGGCACTCCAGATTTTCACTGCTGTATGAGCTAGCAGAATTTGCCTAGTCAGGAGAATCAGTTTGTCAATTAAGAAAGGAACACTGTCCATTCAGTGGTCTGTGTGAATGTACATTTTGCATATTCCTAACTGACTATTTTTAATGTCTAGCATCTTAGCCCTCCAAAACCTAATGGCTGCTACTGCATCCACTGATCTCACCCCTTTCTCACCCCCAGGAATAACCTAAGGGCTTGTCTTTACCACCACACTAAATCGGCACCACTTCCAGATTACAGATGGGCTCGTCCTGTTAATCAAGGTCTTGGATTGTTCTAACAGACCCATGCAGCCATACAGAGGCCCATTAACATTTCCTTGAGTGCAATTCTCTACTACACCACCTGCCTGCAAGACTGGGGGGTAAAGCAGTCTTAGGAGCTGAAAGCCTTGTGCTTGAATTATGTGGTAGGGTAACATGCCTCATTGAAGCGCATTCATCTTCAAAGTTCTTTGCAAATGCTATGGGTCAGATTGTGTGCTTCCCTTTGGCGAGCACTTGTGAATTGTGCCATTGCCTTGAGTAGTCCTGCTGATGTAACTGCCCACTATTCTATATTGGGGCCCACCCTACTTCCATTAAAGTTAATGGGAATTTTGCTTCCTGATTTTAACGGAAGCAGGCTTGCAATGACTCCATTGTGAGAAAGCCAGTAAGTAATAGTATAATAGTAGAACTACTGGTGCCCTAAATTGGTTAGGAGGAGCTGTACAGACACACATGGAGAAATTCTAGAGAGACTTTATAGCAATCACCTCCATCTTCAAGAGAAGACCACCCTGTGGTCTTGTCCCAGATCTTGTGTCCTGAACAAAACGGTGAATTACACCAGACTACAGACATTACCAGGGGTAGTCCTTACTGCTGTGAGCAGCCCCTTTGACTTCTACTCAAGACAGTAAGATACACTGCTGTTACACAATCACTAAAACCAGGGATACATACTGACAAGAGAGAGCCTTTTCATAATGAAGGCAAGACGGGGCCAGATCTTTAGCTGGCATTGACTGGGACTGGTGACATAAACTACTACTTGAATTTGGTACTTAACTGTTCTTCAGTTTTTCACTCTGGTGTTGAATCTTCATTTTTGTTTTCAGAAGATAAATCAAGGTCTATTTCCCAATACTGAAGTTCCTGCCTTGATGTTGAAACACAAACAGATTATATATAGAGAGAAGGCAATTGCAGCTCTTATGCAGTGCCCTTCCTGTGTGAAAAATTCTGTCGTGAAAAGATCAGCTTCTGAGAAACAGTAGTCAACATCCAGAATTCATGCCAGTCCCACTCTAGACTTCATTAGCAGAAATCCCCAAGACAAAGTATATGGCCAAATCAGTGGCAGAGCTAGTTTTGTGATGTGTGTTCTACAGACTCATGGGGACTAGAACAGAGTCTGTTATACTCATTTCACTTTTAAAACACCATTTTTTCCAAACCACAGTCCCTGGAAGAAAAGTCACTAATTTATATTTTTACCTTTTAAAAGTGAGAAAATTAATTAAGATTTTATTGTCTTTAAAAATGTTGATGAAATTAAAAGTGAAACTATCTTGTAAGTCATGATCGAATCAAAATCAGTGATAAATAAAGCAAAACATCAGGGCTGAGTACAAAAGTTAGAAAGTCTTAGAGGACTTTAGATGGGGAGTCTGTCACTTTAAAAACAATGACTAGCCCTATGGCACCTTAGCGATTAACAATATATATATATATATATAGTATCATGAGCTTTTGTGGGCAAAACCCACTTAATTAGATGATGAGCTGGAGAGGAATAACAGAAACCAAGTTGTTATAACAGGAAAAAAAACGGTACCTGTGGTTTCTACCATGAGAATTTAGCTGAATATTTAATTTCAGCACAAAACTGCATCTTTTTGAGGTTTCCTTTTCTATATATGCCTGTATATAGTTATACATGCATACATACACTAGAAGTATATGTGAATAAATACTGAAAAGTCTGCTGCTGTCATTTAAATCTCTCCCTTTCCATTTTCTAAGTTGATTAGGATGTACTTAGGTTTTTTTTTCTGTTTTTGTGCACACGCTGACTATTGATCATAAGAAAACATAATTTGGATATTACAAATATTTATTTATGTAGAACTGAAGCTCCTACTAAGATGCAAATTGTGCTTTGGGAAAGATAGTTGGGCTTTTCCTCCTCCCCTTCTCTTTTCCTTTTTGACAGTCAGTTAATAAAGACTCAACAATAAGCAGCTGCCAGTGATGTCATTTGGGACTTTGTTCACCGAGCTTGTATTTACAAGTACCAAGCAACTACATAACAGCAGAAAAGCCAGCTACCAGCAAACTTCAAGTCTGCAGTTACTGTAGGACTTTGTGGATGGTCTAGAAAGCTAACGCTGTTCTTCTGACCACACAGTTTTAAAGTTTGATAAATAAACACTGGATAAACTCAAGAGAATTTCTGGACTGCAAAGATTTCTTATGGTTGTGATTTCTCTAGGACTGTGGCGTGTTTTAATTGAACAACTACAAGTAAGGCTTTTGCTGTTTTAGTACTTTATCATATTTGCAAAGCGTCTTTTAAAATATGGTATTTATTTTTTAGTATTACTGCTGGTGGTTTTGTTTTATTATAACAGCATTAAGTATGCAGTTGCTAGCAGTAATTACGGTCAGACATCCGAATATGTTTCAAGTGTGGCTAGCAGTCCCATCTTTCAAGGGCAATAGAAAAATCACAGCTATGATTCTCAATTGTATGTTTGCATGCAATGGTGTGCTAACCTGCCTTTTTTCAATATAACTGTAAAATTACACTGATTATAAAACAAAAAAAATACGTATTTTTTATAAGTTGTTTGATGGTTTTTATGGTGGTTCCTGAGTTAGTGTCATATTAGGACAATCAAAATTCATTCAAATACTTAACATAGTTTCCCTATGAGGTTGTACTTCCTGCTCATCTATACTTAGATGGAAGGCACAATTAATATGGCTCTACTTTTAATCTCTGTACTGGTTCTGGAAGCACAGAAAGTTATTAAAGTTAGTAAATCATCCAGTGAAAGCATTCAGGTAAAATGAGATGTATGCTACAGGTCAAACCTTCTTGTCTGGCACCCTTGGGACCTGAGTGGTCCCAAACCACGGAGTTTGCTGGACCACTGCAGGTCAAGGCTTCCTACCTGGCTGTAGGCTCTGCTTCTGGCTGGGGCTGCACTCCCTGCTGCCTGCCCCGCTGCCTCCACCCCCACCGTGCTACCCCTGGCCAATGGTGTGTTCCCACCATGCCAGTTTCAGACAGGAGCTGGCCCTGCTGCCTCCAGCCCCAGCTGCGGCTGCGGTCCGCACTGCCAGTCCTGCCTAGGCTATGCTTCTGAACCTGGCCAGCCAGGGCTTTCTTGTCTAGCAATATCCGTGGTCCTGCTGGACCATGGATGTAGCCAGACCAGAGAGTCCTGGATTTTAGAGGTTCAATATGTAGTACAACAGGAGCAGTAGCCATTTTTATTTTATTTCTGTTTGCTTCAAACAATGAATGATAAATAACAAAGCTGAGACACTACTGAAAGGGCCTGCTCTGATAAGCGCTGTTAATAATATTTTGTATTTCTTTAGTGCCTTCAATCCACAGATCATAATGTTCTTTGCAACCACTAATGAACTCAGCTTTACAACAAAGCTGTGAGGTTGTCAACTGTATTATCCCCATTTCACAGGGGAAGGACTGAGGCACAGAAGTGACCTACCAAAGGTCGCCCTCTGCACTCTGCTGAAAGGCTTGGAGCAAATTCCAGATCTTTCAATTCCCCATCCCGTGCCTGAGCCAGAAGGCCATCCTATTTAGTATATTGTCTATTCCCCAGATCACAATACTGTGTATAAGGAGCTCTCGACCTTTTTTATTACTGCTTTCCTTGACTTAGTGATATATTTTTGTTGGGGAAACAAAACACTGTTCCTAAAGGAGGAGACAAAAGGAAGCTTCTGCTGTCATACACGTGAGGGTTAGTCAGCATATATTACATCTGACCCCAGTTGAAATTCAGTATAAATAGGCAAGATCCCTTCTTAATTCTAATATTACCACATTGCTTGCCACCCATTTTGGCCTCATTACAAAGGCCCCACAATCCTGCAAAATGTCTGTAAGGATCTGTCTGGGTGGATCTATGCTCTGGGATTGGTGCCCTGGGGCTAGAATCACAACGAGGCTTTAGGCATTGCAAAACTAAACACTTGCATCGCCCAATTTTTTTTGGAGCCTTGCCACCTACTTGAAGGGACAGCCCCGAGTTAAACATCCAGGCTTCCTGTTCCATCGAGGTAGTTAGATGGCTAAGAATCCACAGAAGCTGTCACACATAGAGGGCAGTTGCCTAAATTTGCCACTAGAAAATGTGGAGGAGAGGTGGTGTGGCCTGTGCCTCTTTACGTCACCCCTCAAAAAGAGTTTGGTGCTTCCCTCCGATTCTGACGTAGATGCCTATCTCTGCTCATGATTCACAGCCACAGATCCTCTCCTGCGGATAAGCATCTAAGCACTTCCTAATGTTTATTAAAAACAAACACATTTCATGAAAAAGCAGTGGTAACTCTCTCTCCCCTTTATCTTTTAGCCCAGTAGGTACAGTGCTCACTCAGGATGTGGAAGAACCAGATTAAATTCCACCCTCTGCCCAGTGTGGAGAAGAGATTTGAATTTGGGTTCCCTACTTGACTGGAGAGTGCTCTAATGGTTTTGTTTTGGGGCATTCTGGGGCAGGTCTCTTGCTCACTCCTGTTGTATTTGTGTTTATAGACAATTAAATATGCACAGGAATGGGGGGGGGGAGGTTTTGGAACCTGGCTTTCCCATCTCTTACATAAGTGCTAAGTCATTCTTAGTTACTCCGGTCGAATGCATACTTAAGTATTTTATGCACAGTAGAAAGCTTCTATAGCAGATTCTGAGGCCAGGTCTGCACTACTGGAGAAAGTCAACCTAAGATCTGTAACTCCAGCTATGAGAATAGTATAGCTGGGGTCAATGTACCTTAGGCTGAATTTCTATGGCATCCCCACTGTAAGAGGTCTTTCCTTACTCCTTGTGACCTGGCTGAGTACTGAGATTGATGGGGGTACTGTCATTGGTCGATTTAGTGCATGGGTTCCCAAACTGGGGGGCATGAAGAAATTCCAGGGGGGGCATTAGGCGACCCAACCCCCCCCCCATCAAGTTTTGCTGCCCCAGTCAGTTCCTTTTTTTCTCAACAAGTTTTGCTGGTATTTTGGGGGGGGGGGGAGGCATGAGGGTTTCTCAAAAATCAAAAAGGGAGCATGATGCTGAAAAGTTTGGGAACCACTGATTTAGTGGGTTCTTACTAGACCCACTAAATAGAACTCAGGCAGATTGATCTCTGGATCGTCGATCTCAGGCTAAGAGAACACAAGCCCCGAGAGAGCCCTGTCCCAGAATACCTCATAGTCAAGTGATTAGGGCCCCATCCTGTGAAGAAATGGATTGCTAAATTCAAATCCATTGTCCATTTCAGGCTAACAGATTTCAATAGGAGCAGGAACAGGCCCTAAAAGCCTTTGAAAGTTTGGGCCAATTTTTCTTACATATTCCTTTCCTTATGATGGCAACATAATATGTTTCAAGCCTATTTTATATTTCACTCAACCAAATTAGGATACTCAAGAGAGTCCCAACCTATAGATACGTTAGTTGGACTTTTGCCTTGCTAACGAGTGCAGGGGTGGGCCTGGAAAATGTGCCTGAGGATGACATTAAATATATATAAATTAAATAATCCTCTATCATTTAACTATAGTGTTAAAGTGGAAAATTGCCAGCAACACTTCTATTCTTGTAAATAAATGGAATTAGTGTGTACTTTAGCCAGTCAAGCTGGCAGGTGGGATTAACTTTTGGACAAAACCACTGCAATTGTGCAAAAGGAGCAGCAGGACTAAGGACTTAAGCGCTATTGTTACAGGGACTGATGCTGCAAAGTAATCTACAACTCCCACTGATTTCAGTGAAAGTTCAGGGAGTTCTGCACCTGGCTGGATCTAGACCATGGTAAAACAGAAATACTAATCTGGCTATGGAAGTGTCTCATTTCTAAAATGCAGTTCTATTACCTACAATAAGATGAATGTACAGTAGAAATAGCATGTTATCCATAATGCTTTCAGTACCTTCATCCATTCCATGCATGCCTAATGATATGTGGTTATGCTGAAACACTGATTACTTCAGGTATTTCTGGATGGTTGCCAAATTAATCAAGGTTTTTTCAGCGTGAGGAATGGGATTGCTATAATCTGAACATTACCTGGAAATCTCGCTGAGATTTCTTTGACTGGCTAATGTGGTTTATAGTGTCGCAGAAGGTACTAAACGCTGTCCTTAAATTGCCTTTAGGCAATTATGGATAATGTGAACTCTGTGAAAAGCAGCTTGGACCCTAAAACTGTGGATAAAAATGTCACTGAAAGATGCACAATTTACTTTGAGAGAACAAATACTGTTGTTGAACTGCATGTTTGATAGGCTTGTCACGAACTGATAGTTTGTTTTCCAGAGCCAGACTAGTTTTAGATGGTGTGCATACACAATAAGTCTATGCTGCATCGAATATATCACAAATTCTTTTATTTGAATGCTAATTGATTATAATAATTCATCCTTATCTAAACTGTTAAATCAAACAGTTCACCATGCCCTTTTATTTTGTTTTTTTGTCACTCACAAATAATACAAATAGGAAAAGTTAGTTAAAGCATGCAACAATGGAGACACATGTAATCGCTTGCCTTATTTTAATTGCAGCAGCACTGAGGTGAGTGTGTGGATATTTGGGATAGGAGAATGGCAGAAACAACTCTGCCTAGTTAAGCATTGTTAGTAATTACCATTCATACTTTGCCCTTTTCCTGCTATGACAGGTTATGATAACTCTACCCATGCTAAGTAGTATTGGACTCTGCAAATAGTCACACTGAAATAAATGGGACTACTTGTGGAGGCAGATACTTCTCAAAACCCTGGTCTACACTAGGACTTTATTTCAAAATAACCACCCCCGAAGGTCAAAATTATAATGGAGTGTCCATACCACCAAGCCTGTTGTTATGAAATAATGGGCCACAGAATTCGAAATCTGTACTCCTGCTTTTCATCAGGAGTAACGCTAATTCTGAAATAGTTATTTTGAAATAACAGCAGTGTGGACGCTATTTCAAAATAATTACTTCCCAGAGTAATTTGAACTTATTACTCCCCAGTGTTTCCTGGGGCTCTAAGTCTGAGGTAGCACATCTACATAGATGGAGTCTGCCTCGGACTAATTTTGATGCTTCCCTATAGCGAGGACACACTAGTTCTAATTTGTTAAATTGGGAGTTAAGTCAAATTTAGTAATTTTGAAAGAGTTTCCTAGTGTAGGCATGGCCAAAATGAATAAGGGTCTCACTATTTGACCTTCAATTAATTGTTCTGTTCAGTTAGTCTTTATCTTCAGTGCAGTGCTGATATCCAGAATTGCATTTGTAGAGTAAAGGCAGTATGTAGTATTCCTGGCAAAGCAACTTTCGGGTGGGATAAAATAATGACTGAATTTCCTCTCTTTCATTATTTTCTTTTTGCTAGTTTCCAGAGCACCCAGGTGTATCTTCTTAAGATATGAAATAACTTGGCTAAAATACTCATTTTACTTGGCTAAATATCTGGAATCTTACACAATGGTTCACACTGATACATTTTTGGGGGTGATTTTGTCCACAGAGGGCTATGTTAAACTGAATAACATAATTCCTTGCTGGACTGACATTTTCACTAATGCCGCTTAAAACATATAGATATGTTCAAGGGCAAAATTTGGGGTTTATTTTGGAAGCTACTGAAAGATTAGCTTTTTAAAATAAGAATCACTTCACTATAACAGCAGTGCATTTATATGTGGACCTAATTAGACAGAAATTCTTCCCTGGTTTTTTAAATAAACACATGGATAAGATGTATTTGAAACTATTCTACATTTATAGATCCAGCTCCAGTAAGTCATTAAGCTGCCATTACATACAGCAATAGCACGTGCTTTCAAGACAACGATATAAATGAGAAAAAGATTGTTTTTCAGAGTGTATGCATTTGATTTGGGGTCCAAAACTTGCAGTCATTGTGTAGGCAAAACTCCAGTATGCCTCAGTGGGAATTTTGCCTGAGTCAGTGCCTTAGGAATTGACTCTTGGCAAAATACTTTGTCCTCAATCTTTTATATGCAGCTTGTGTGAACTCTGCACAGCTCATGTTTCTCTGATTGCATTTAGAGGGTCATTTATTGTGCAATGTTGTCTGTCCTTATAACAGATGTTAAAGGATCCCCCTTTAAAGGCTACTCCTCCACAGCATCTAATTATAACCTACACAAAAGCGTAACAGATGTTATAATTGTCTTTACTCTTTGATTAAATAGTTTCTGCATGATTTGCTTTCTTGTCCCCTCCTTTCTTCCCCTCCCTCAGTTTCTAAGGTCTTTCTGGACAATTCACATGTGTCTTCAGTTTGTTGGCAGTGGCTGGGGTTGTTTTTTTTTTTTCCAAATGTGTGATTTTTTTTGTTTTCATTGTTAATATTTAACAGATTGTTATGTACTGTTGGACCAAGAAAAAGTAACACAAGCACTGTGATTAGAAAATGTACACTTGAATGAATTTTCCTCTTTCTACAGCTTGTAATGCACAATAACTGAGGAATAGGCATTAAAATGTGTGGGTTATTTAACAGCATGTGTATTACCACATATCATGTGCCATGAGTGCAAAATAAATAACTAGTTGAGAAAAACAGTGAAGCTAAAGTCCTATCTGGGAGCTCCAGGAGGGATTATATCTTGGAAAGGACACATTTTCACCCAGGCCTTTTTTCGAAAAAACTTCCCCTGCATCTAGACTGCTGCTGCGTTCTTTTGAAAGTAAATCGAAAGAACGTGGCAGTTTTTTTGACTGCAGAAAACCTTGTTTTATGAGGAATAGCGCCTTTTTTCAAAAGTGCTCTTTCGAAAAAAGGCGCTATGTAATGCAAACTATGCTTTTTCGAAAGAGAGCATCCAGACTGCCTGGATGCTCTCTGTCAAAAAAGCGGCTTGCTTTTTCGAAAGTACTGGTTGTAGTCTAGACGCTCTTTTTCAAAAGAGGCTTTTTCGAAAGTATCTTTTGAAAAAGTCTCTTTTGAAAGAGGCTTGCAGTCTAGACGTAGCCCCAGATCACCTGCCTGTAGAAGAGTACATTTGGTAATCCATGAGATGCGGGACCTGTCATTCCTTCATGGTATGCACAGCCAGTGTGGGCTAATGTTCAGGGGGGAGTGGTCATGTTCCCACCTTTTCTCACCCCTTGTGGAAAGAATTGCACTCATGGGGGGCACAGAGTGGGCAATCCCTGTGCACTCCAAGCCCATAGCCCTTGCAAGAGGGAGTGTGGAATGTGGGGAGAGAAGGAGAAGGATCCTTGTGCTTCTCAACTCCCTGTGCTACGCTCATAATGCCCAAAGGATATCTCACCTGTATGCCGTTTAAGACCTTTATTTTCATATGCTGTTTGAAAACCCAGCTTGCTCCTGTGCACCTTGAGGTTAAAGTGTTAGTGTTTGGTGTTTGGTTGCAAAAATTTGGGGTAGTGGATGGTTAAGAGATAGGGGATGACTCCTCCTGCTTTAATAGATTAAATATGATCCAGGTCTGGAATGACCAAAAAGAACTACCATCTGATGGTTCTTTGATGATCATGAAATTCATTTACACTCATGATGTATTTTGTGTGTATGTGTTTTGCAGTAGGTATGGAGGGGGTGGAATTTATTCACCAGCCAGCAGTTGTGGAGGCATCTGTAGTTGGGCATTGGGCCAGTGGATGCTGTAATTGCAAACCCTCTGATCTCTCCTCCAGTATATCCCTTCCTTTCCTTGTTGTTGTTCTACTTTTGACACAGAGGGGCTGCGAAGCCTTTCTTGTTCCCTCACCTTGTGAGCTGTCTCTCTAGCCTCCTCCCACCCTAACACACATGGTACCCATGTATCCAGCCTATACGTGGACTTTCTTAGAAGGGTTTCCAGCAAACATACATTTTGAAAACAGATCTTAAATGAGGTAATGAGAGAAAAAAAGTTTTGTTCCCCTCCCACCCACTTTTATGAAACCAACATACACCCCCATATAGGGTCTGATTGAGTCCATAAGTGGGAAGCCAAGACAATGGAAATCTGTGTTGTCACGTTGACTTGAGTAATGCAAATTGAGACGGAAAGGGTGAAATTCAACAAGGTTTTACTTACCTAACCATCAGGCAGCTACCGAAGCAGTTGCAGCAGAAGTCCCTAACTCAAGTCACTGTATGTACTCACACACTTCCACTTGCTTCCTATTAAGAAAACATTAACTCAAAGACTACAACTCCCAGCATGCAATACTGGATCTAGCAATATCACATTTCCTCCATCTTAAGAACCAAACCTATCTTGCAAAAACAACAATAATAATACAATAGCTTGCTAAACTATCTTAATAAACACCAATTAAATAACAAGCAAATAAATAATAATTAAGAATAAATGGTTGTTTAATTACAGTTACACTTCTAATTATAACTGAGAACTAATCTCCTTTTTCATTAATAATTACCTAACATAGTCTCTAATCCATGTAGGTAGCTGTCTGACTCTGCTAACACATCTGTCAGGCACAATGTTCTGTCAGTTATCCTGTACTGTCATCAGTGGCAAAGTAAAATCATTAGCACTAGTTAGATGGTCTGAAAAGAAACCTCTTTGCTTTGTTTTTGGTAAGCAGGTGCTAGATAAATAAACAACATTTCTTACCTGACCATCTGACAGCTTGTAAGTATAAGGTCCTTTTCTTTTTGCACCCCCTCCTCCAACAATTTTCAATGACAATGTGATTCCGAGTTATCTTTTTCATACGCTGACAAATCAACCAAATGCAGCTTTCAGTTCTATGGCCCCACAATATTTCTGTCTATATTTGTGTGCTGTTTCTGTTGAACTTTTTGGGATTTTTTTATTCAGCTACACTGATATATCAGATATAGGTCCTGTAATCCATGCAATAATTCAGAAGGTGACCTTTGAATTGTGGCATGATGCATAGCTCTTGTAGATTTGTAAGAAAACTATAGTGAAGGTCATCCGTGCTTCAATTTCCAACAGAGCTGTTTGCAGACTGTGTTTCAAATATCTGTTGAATTGTTTAGTTTCTCTGTTTGCTTGAGGGTAATAAATGGATGATCTTCTATGTTTAATATTCCTCTCTGCTAGAAAAGTTTGATATTTCAGTGAAGTATATTGCATTTTATGATCTACTTCAGGTTCCCTTTCTTACTAAAGACTGACAAGAACTTGATCACTGTGGCAGAGATGAGTTGTGACCTAAACACAACTTTAGGCCATTCACTAAAGTAACATAGTGACAGTCACTTGGCACATTGTCTGATGGCAGCCTTTTCCTTCACTGCATCTGGAAGAAAAACAGATTATAATGGTGGTACATGTGTCATCACTATCTGGTCATGTAATTTGCAAGCAGGGCTGGCCTTACCGTGAGGCAAACTGAGGCGGCTGCCTCAGGTGCCAGACTGTGGGGGGGCGTCACTAGGACCCAGAGTGTAGAAAATTGTGTCTGCTGCTGGTGCATATGTATTCTTTCTGCAGTACCACGAGAGGAGTAGAACAGGAAGAAGGCAGAATTGAGACCTTTCAAAGTTTTGGCCCAAGCGAGGGGGTATTGGTGTGTCATTTGAGCTCCCTGACTCAGCTGCCAAAATGTTGTGGGCTGGCCCTGTTTGCAAGTAATGCATGTTTTTATACCTGCTACAGCTGGAGCATCCACTGCCATCCACCAGTTTACGCAATGTGGATGTTTCATTCCTACAATCCTTTGGTGTGTGTTGTGTGCCAGTTGCATGAGTTTTTTGGCTGCAGTTCATCTGGCACAATGAACCTGGTATCATCTTGTGGAGACAGTCCGTTGTATACTCTAAAGCAAGATAGCTGGAGCAAGACATTTGGAGTTGTGTGACCATTTTGTCATTAACAGTACCTGAAAATGTTTTTAACTGGGCATGCAAAGGAAGTAGATTGAATTGTTCTTGTGTAACTGCTGTGAAAGTACCTGTTTTAGGTACAACTACTTCATCACCATCCTTGATCTGTGTGTCAGATGAAGGCAAGGGCATGTGGCAGAAGCAATTAGCCATCACATTTTTAATCCCCAGGCAATGTGTGTCATATGTGAAAGACAATAGACTTGCTGACCACCTAGCAATTCATCTTCCTACTCATTTGCACCCTTTAGATATTACTAGTGTTGTCAAATGGCTGTGATCTGAATGCAGGTTTTGAAAATATGGCTCCAAAGGTAACTTCTCCATTTTTCTGCAGCCCAAATGAATGCAAGTGCCGCTTCTGCAATGGCTGAATAATTTCTCTCCACTTCTGTAAGTGTTCTCAAAGGAAATACAACCATCTTCTTGATACTGTCATCATGGATTTGCATAAGAATTGTCCCCAATCCATAGTTTGAGGCATCCACCCTCACAGGTATAGGTAACCATGCAAGTCCAAGGTTATTTAATCAAATCTTCACTGCTTTGAAAATAACTGAAGGTTTCCTGGTTTGTGCTTGTGACAGTTCTATGACTGAAGCATAATTTGGAATGGGGGACTGACAGAATTGCTGTACCTCTGCTCAAGGTGGGGGGGTGTCTTCATGTTCTCAGAAGAGGCAGGGCCTCAGGTGGAAGGGCCGGAGCTGGGTCTAACCTCCCCCCACCAGCTCTTCAGTGCCACTCAGAGTGCACTGTGTGGGGTTCCAGTGGCAATTTAAAGGGCTGGGGGCTTCGGCTGCAGCAGTAGCAGTGGCAGCAGCTAGGAGCTCCAGGACCTTTTCAATCACCAAGCCCTGAGGTACTTGCTCCCTTGGCCACCCCCACTCCCTGTGGGTGGGCCTGGTTTGGAATAAATTTGGCATACTATGTCATCAGACCTAGGAGAGCCCATGAGATCTGTGAGTCTCTCAGAGATGATGCTTTTGTAATTGCCAAGACATGTTTCACATCAGGTTTCAGTCCCATCTGCAAAATTGCATGCCCCAGAAATATCTATTATGTCTCTCCAAAGTGGCATGGCCAAACTCTGTTTCAGCCCTGTTGATATGGAAGATATTTTTTGGTTCCTCAGGAATCTTCCTGACTACAATAACACCATCCAAATAACTGCGGACTCTTGGCTGGTTCTTTAGAGTCACTGGTATCGCCCTATGGAAAGTGCTGGGTGCTAATATAAGTCTGTATGATACACGTTTAAAGCAGAATAGTCCAGCATATAGAATAAATGTTGTGAGATCTCTGCTGTCTTCCTGAGGTGTAACTTGGTGATAAGTACTCCGTAGATCCAGAGCAGAAAACATCTTTGTGTCTTGAATATCCATGGACATTGCTATGTATGTGAGCGGATGGCTGACAGTCACAATGGCATTGTTAGGATCCTTTACAGTTACACAAAAGATGAATAACTCCATCCTCCTCCTTTGTCACCACTTACACACCCATTCAGAGGATGTAGTGTCTCCAGTGATACCACTCTATACTATTTTTTTTAAGTTCTAGCAATACAGCATCCCTGACTGAGAAAGTTAGCAGGTACAGCTTCTGTTGCAGGGGTGTCACATTAGGTCCAAGTTTAATTTTGTGAACAAATCCAAATGTACAGCCCCAAGCACCTCCACTCCACTATCCTCGTTAAGTGTAGAGACTGGAGTTTGTGGTGGTGTCAGTCAGGTGAGACAGAAGCAATGCCATTGACTACTCAGGGTGTCTAGTGTGGCAAAGAAATCTGCCCACAATAGGAGTAGCCCAGGTATGATATAGCATTCCATTGGTACACAACATGGATCAAAAGTCAAAGTTACAAGTAAGGAGCCAAGCACAGGAACGTACCACATTAAGCGCAAGCTTGGTTCAGCATGTGGCACACAAACACATCCAACGTATTGTAAATAAATTGATTTAAAGTATTATTGAAACTGCTGAGTCATAAAGTTCTGTCAAGGATAGAGTTTTCAAGCACTCTTATCCAAACATTAAAAAGTACCTGACTGGTCAAATAGCTTTAGGGGTGGGAAGGGCACCCTTGTGGCCACTTTGTTGAGACCAAAAGGGTGAAAGCCCCAAAGGTATTTTGTTTTGTTTGTTTAGATAAACCACCATGCAGCTCCAGAAGCAGATGCCTCGACTCCAGCCATGACTGACACACACACTTCCTGCTTTTTGGTCATTTTTCTAATTCAAAGACTACAACTTCCAGCATGTAATACTGAACATACCACCACCACACTGTTTGTTTAGCAGTTTCTGATTGAGCTCTCACACTCAAACTGTTAAAGAAGCAAACTGTGCCTGGCTAAGCTAGTTTCTGAGTTGTTGTTTGGTTGTTCAAAATCCATGTAGTACTGTGGTTTTCTTCTCTTTCCTCTCAAAACACCAGCATGGCTTGAAACAATTTCCATTACTTTTATTTAAGAAACCCAGCCTGCTTTGAGACTGAACCTGTCTGCTACTGTCTCAGGCCAGGTCTACACTAGATCTGGAAGGTTGGGTTAAGGGACACAGCTCCAGCTAAATAAAATATATAGCTGGAGTTGGCTTACCTTAAGCTGAGGGAGACCGATGGGAACAGCTTCCCTTACTTCTTGTGACTGCCAGGAGTACCAGTACCAACTAGAGCTGCCCCCAGCATGTGATTTAGCAGGCCTTAATTAGACCCATTGCACCAAACACCAGAAGATTGATCTCCGGTGCAGCAAGTGAAGACGTGGCCTAACTTATAACTTTTTCTTTCTGTTTTTGGATGACCAAACATGGTCATTACTCATAGCCCATATGGAAATTTAGACTTTATAATACCAGATTTGTACTGTTCCTGAAACTTTACTCTGGTGAGACACCTGCTATGATTCTGGAATATCTTAACAGTATCCATAGAGCCTAATTGATAACATTTGCTGCAATGTTGACAATAAACCCTCCTAATGTAGCACACATCAGTGTAGATTTTATCAAACACTACTCTGAAATATTTGTATTGGTCTGCACTATAACACTTGTGCCTTAGTAATATACAACACCATTTGTCTAGGAACCTCAATGCTCTTTACAAACTGTGTTGTTCACGGATCTACAAAGAGTACAATATCTTTCCACTGCTTATATCCAAAATCTCATTAATTGTGAACCCTTCCCATTTATAAACGAGAGGAATAGATGAAATAAGAAAAAAAATCTAGAGCACCAGCTGTGCTTGTGCAGAGTATTTTAATTATCCAGACACCTGTCCACTACCAACTTATAGTGTTTCATATAGGTCACTGAACAGCCAGATGATGGTAATGACTTTCATTCACTATCATGCTGGTGTGAATTTGAAACAGTGATCCATAGGTGAAAGGCTAAAATTTCAATTACCATACTCCAACCCTTTCAATTCCCTGTATTTCACTGGTGCTAGACGTCCCATATTTCACATCTGTGGAACATTTGATAAATTATGACATATTAAAAGATCATCTTAAATCACTAAGAATTTTAACATCTGTTAATAATTGCTACTGAACAAGACTATTAAAGGATAAACTGGCAAAGAGTGTCTCTAATAAACACACCTCTCCCTATGTCACTGTTTTGAATGTTAGGAATCATTCTGTTCCAAGATTTTCCTTACTATAACCTAAATCTGCACAAGCAAAGGAAAATGCAAAATGGGCCGGAAAAGGAAAAACAATACAACACCATGGAAAGTCTGAGGCTGACTATTCTCCTTCCCTCTCTACTCAAGAACTAATACAAGTCTTAAACTAATACAAGACTCATATTCTGCTATGTTTTTATTGGCTGTATATCTAACATAATGAGGTTTATGGGAAACATCAGTCTTTAATCAAGTGAATTGCATTTCTTCTCCATTCTGTCTGTCTGTCTGTGTCTCTCTCACACATATAGACCCCCTACCTTTAACAAGCCATTATTGAAAATTTAGGGGCTAGATTCTGACTTTAGGCACATCTCTTGGCCAGGTATAGTGCATATGCTGCATTGCCCCAGGGGTGCACCTTTGAGTCACAATTCCTCCCTGGCTTCCTCCTTGCTATGCTGGGGTGGGTGGGAGTGTGGGAGGGGGTGAGGGATTTTACAGCTGGTTTATATTACCAGTAGTTACTACAGTCTCTCTGTCTCATACTAGTTCAGCTATTCTGGCCAGTGAATAGTGCGAGCCAAGGTATGGCCCCATACTCCACACACCTGCTTTGGGAAGGGTGTTAGTGGGCAAGTAGCTCTACTTATTCTTGTTTGCTCAGACTGAGTTACCTAAATATGGGATGAGGGGAGGGGATTTTTGCTCCTTCACAAAGCTGTGTTGTCCAAGTCACAATCTAACCCTTTCATTGTATCTTTTGTTACCGAGAGATTATATAACCAGCCATTTTAAACAACAATGAGCAAGTGCTCTTTCTTGTGCCACATTTTTTGCATGCGACATTTTCCTTTAGTGGAAGATCAAGGAAGATCTTCTGGCCCAAACATCATGTATTGGGCCAAATTCTGTTCCTGGTTATATCCACGCAACCTTGTCTATGACAGTGAAATGGCATTGATATACATTAGGGTGCAGTTTGGCCTGCTGTCCACTCTGTATGAAATCCTGGAGGCAGAATCATACCTCAATCTGGGGTAAAAGAGAGAAGGGAAGCCATATGGTCACTAAATCAGAATAACAATACCTTGGCAATTCTATGGCCTGTGTCACACAGGAGGTCAGAATGCATGATCACAACAGCCTTTTCTGGCCTTGGACTCTCTAATGCAACAATAGTACTTGCACAGTATTTTTCATCATTAAAGCTGCTGGAAAAAAATGAACTAATCCTTAGACCGCCTTAGATGAAATATATTATTATCCTCACAGATGAGGCAGGGAAAATAAATAACGTGCCCTAGACAAAACAGTTTGTCAGAGCTGGGCTCAGAACGTGGGTCTGATCATCTGGTGAAGTGAGTAGCTTCAACAGCTTTTGTGATCGAATCCAAGGAGTTCTTGACTTTCATGCTAATACCACACCTTTCCCTTTTCACCTGTCTAAGAAATATTTCCCTGTGCTCACAGTATGGGTGTGTGCATGTTGTTGTTGTTTGTTTTCCTGATCATGTGTACTGGGGGTGGGTGAAGGGTAGTTTTACCCTGGAAAAATAAGTTTGGAAAACAGTTACATCAGGTTAGAGTCACTGGCAGCCATTACTTCCACAAGAAAGAGAGATTGAATTATTTCATGCTAGTGTTACCATCACAAAACATGCAAATGGGCCTCATACTACAGTGGATGAGGGACCGCCGAAATTTAAAATAAATAAGAACTTAACCTCTGTTTCCCTCCAACCCCATCTCCTACTCTCTCTCCATTACCTTAGTGTTGTTGTTAATGGTAGCCTGCCATATAGCCTACGTTTCTGTTTGGTATCATTTGCAATAACAGAGTGCAGACTCATTAAAGGGATCAGTAGGATGATATAAAAACACAGGAGTCATCAACCTCTAGCTAGGAGTTTCATGAGCATTCTACAATTTACATTTTTATTAAGTTTCTGGCAGATGGCAAGAGTGGACGTTAGTCTGTGGCAGGCAGTGCTTTTTCCAGAGTAGGTAAAGTAAGGTAGTGGCAGCAGCTGACTGCCTGGGGGAAAGTGAGAGGCTGTAATTTATATTTTTCCAAAGCTAAGCTCTCACCCTAATATAGATCCGCCACTGCAGTGTAGAAAAAGAGACTCATATAAAAAAGAGATGGAAAAAATACTATTGGGTTCTGTCATCCAGCCTGTCAGTGTAACATTGTTCCCTATGGTATATTTTTTGTGCCTTGTCCTGTCTTGTTTTTAATATCACAAGAATTTCAAATTCCCTTGGAAGATGATACCGGAGTTTATATTTGATTTCACTATAGGCTAGCTTTTCTCCTAACTACTCAGTGTCTTTCTTTCCTCTTTTTTCTGTTTAACCTCATTGTACATACCCTAATCAAGTCTTTGTTGTCTTTGATCTTTGTATATATCTCTCAGGCATGTGTAGATAGTTGTGCACTCCCATCCCTGCCTCCTCCTGTAATTGTTTAAAACAATGATGTACAGCTTTGTTAACCTTTCTCCACAGAAGCCAGTGCCTTAATCATTTTTTTTATTGCTGTACAAAAGCCCAATGAACACAATCAGCAGTATACTGGACTCTAAGGGTAACATCCTGGCCCTGTTGAAGTCAATGGGAGTTTCGACCTTAATGTTAATTGGGCCAAGTTTCCATCCTAAATTCAAAGGAATTATTGCATCATGCAGCACATGATGATTCCCTCCTTCCTCGACTTCAACCTCTCAATCCTGTTAATTTGATGTATAGATCAATGTCACAAATACATTGGAGTGTGCATTTACTTTGAAACTACTGTGTGTTCAGATTTGTATCAAAAGTAGGTGTGGCTGAGTCACTTCATGGGTTCCCTGGGTTAGTGCCTGTATGTCTCACCTAAAAGATTGTTTGGGAATGTGTCAGTGGCTGGCCCTTTAAGGAGAGGTGTGTCTCAGTTTCCACTGACACACAGCCAGCCCCAATCCCAGGTGGGGAAATCAGGGTCACATGACTCTGAGATAAAGGAGAGGCCTGGTTATGGCAGGAAGGGCGGTGGGGGGCTGCAAGGGTAAAAAGGCTGCTGCCAGGGATGTGGGAGCATGTGCACTGAAGGCTTCTGCAGGAAACTAGGAAACTCAGGGGAGAAAAGACTCAGACCATATAAGGCTGGGAGTGGCCTGCTACAGCAGCAAAAGACTCTAGGCAGGAGGATGTGGAAGTGGCTTGAAAGACTTTCAAGCACATCTGGACAGGACTTAATGAAGGATGAATTCCTGAAATTTGAACTCGAATGACTTTATTTCTGAGCTGTTTACAATATTAAACCAACCCAAATAGAAGTGGTGGTGGCTGTAGAAAAACCTTTGTGAAATTACTGAGAAGCCTTGAAAAAAGGAAACTGAGGCAGGGATACTACAAGATAAATCCATGCCATGAGATGGTGCTCAAGAGGCAGTGACCCTGATATAGTTAGGTTTCTGTTTTTGTTTTAATTTTACAGACTTCAGACTGTTACAAGGAAAAATAATTGTTGCAAACTATATTGCATAAGTATGATTTTTTTAAATAACAGCTAATACAGGAGCAGAAACAATTCTTACCAATTTCATTTATTGCTAGAAGAGTGGCTAAACAAATCATTATTTTATTATAAAATAAGATGTCTATATTTTCCAGATGTCTGTTTCTTTTCTTTATCTTTTTCATAGTCTAGAAATATCTAGACTTGTGAGACTACCATACAGAGACCAAATCCCTATCTGAGATTATGAATGAGATTTTCCATTATAAAATTATCCCAATCTGTTCTGAACCATAAAGACGAACAACTCTGTTTTCTAATCTTCCTGCCTTTACTCCTAAGATATTGTCATTTTTTTTTGCCCCCAGTTTTGAGTGTATTTATGCAAAACATGTTTTGTTTTTGGCGGTGTTGATTTTGTTGTAAAACTTAGGATAAAAATGTGCTTTTTTAAGCACAGAGTAGGGCAGGCATCTTCCTGAAAAGAGGTCAAAGAAGAAATGTGACTCAAAGACACCTGAGATGCAAGTCTTCCCCTGCTTAGTCTCGGTTGGTAGTGATGCCAGCCGTAAATTACTACATTCCCCAACCTACATTTGATCCCCTGCCCAATGCTGCCTCAGAGTATTGGTGAATGGGCACATTTACTTCAAAGAAAGAGGGGATGTTCTTCCTGACCAGCTCCCCTCCCTGTGTGAGTGCATAGTCCAAGACCCCATCTACCCCTTAATTTCTTCACGGTAGTTTTCTTGACCATAAGCTAAATTGAAAACAAAGAACCAATGTGAATAGAATTTTCACCTGTTTTCATTAATTGTCCCCATCATTCTACCTGCAAGCATACATTACAAAAACTGATAAAAATAACTGTGTTCAACACTTCTCCAATATCACACCCCTCGATTTTTAACAATTTTCATTTTTATTTAGGAGGAACCAGGTTGTGCCGCGCTTGTTCACGCTGGGCCAGATTCTCTAGTAAATTAAATTCAATTTGCACTGTATAAGAAGCGCAAAGTGAATTTTTAAAGCAGCTGAAGAATGCCCTTGGAGATTTTTCCCTGTTTAGGGCGAATCCCTTCTGGTGTACAGTTGGCAAAGATTTCCTAGGTGCATCCTATGCTAGCTATCTTCTTACCACCGAAGTAAGGGAGAAGCAGGTGGATGTCAGAGGTGTAGGTGATGGAGGCAGGTTCTTCCAATCCCTTGGTGGTGTAAGCTTGGCATATGCAAGATTAGAGCTCTTCTGCTCTACCTTCTTCCACAGCCAAATAGTCCAGAATCTGAGTCACTTCGGCTGACACTGTTGGCTATGACTGAGCACATCTTGGAAATAATGGAGCACAGGGTCACTGAGTGATGATTTACTCCTCAAGTGGTCCCACTGAAATGAATGAGGGTACTTGTGGTGTAAAGTGCAGAATCCAGCCTATAATAGAATGTCTAGTGCCATCTATGGGATGGAATAAGAACTATTCCATTGTGTGTTATGGACCATCTGCTGTAACTGCCCTCAAGTGGTAGGGGCTTGTCCTTTGAAGCTAGAGAAGCTAAGTTCTGTCTTTGGAGCCACTGGATGAGATGACCCCGACCTCTCTCAGCTGCTCAGCCCTGCTCGAATTGTGATTTCAGCAATGAGGTTTCAACTGGGGTTATTCACTGAATACTGTGCACTGTGAGAAAGTGGATGCGAAATGGGCAGGGAGGAGGAGAAGCTATGGTTCTGTCTCTTCGTACTTGTTAGCCAGGTGCACAGTGGAGAATAAGCTGCTGCACAAAAGGGAAGAAGCGGTTTTCATCTTTCCTAGATTCCAGGGATTATGACTCGGAATCAGTTTGTTAAATGCAGTGGGTGGAACAACTTCCTGAGGCCACTTATTGAAATGTTCCAGCTGATTCCATTGTGAGGGTGCAAATAGCAAACGAACAGGCATGCAAAGTGCAGGTAACCATGACACCCTCAGTGGCCGCAGAATTGTTAGAGTAATTTCTGAACAAATTATGTAGTCCATACTCAGGAAAATGCTCATTGAAGTCAGTGTATTGCTACTTTGTCTAAGCAGGAAATGTGAGATTTGTTCCTACAAGTGTTGCTAATAACAGAGGAAAAGAAATTTCAGTATATGACTTTTACCTTTAAAATTTTCCTTTGGGCCCCATTAATGCTTTATAATATCCCAGCGCGCTTCATAGAATCGAGTCTGATGTTCAAAAAATATGAATAAATTAAGACTGGGTTATAATTTCTCATGTTCATGAGTTAGAATTCACCAGTAAATAATCATTCGTTCTCCTGGGTTTTGCTGTTATTGATAAAACTAAATCAAGTTGTGCTCTAAGAGGTCATGAAGATGGCACTTCATCTGGCAAAATCTTGCTTGGATTCACTACATTTTTGTCATAAAAAAACTCTGCATAGCAACATGTTTCTTTTTGTGCCTCTAGCAAGAAGTGGGCAAAAACTGTGCCTTTAAAATAGCCAATGTCTGCCAAATTGGTATACAGATAAAAATTTTCAAAATACTGAATTGCTCAGGGGTTTGGCAACAAAATATTTTTGTGTGGGTGATAGTGACCTACAATTATTGTTATAAGACCATCAAGAACTAGACTGAGACCATGTGTTCGGATTGCAAAGCCAACACCGTAACAGGCACTAGCCATTATTCTTGTTAGCAGTTGCAGCAGGGCTGGGATGAGTTGAAGATGGGTTCATGGAGAATGAATGTCTTTTGGTGATCTGTCTAGAACGGGAGTGGCAGGGAGGCAGGGATAAAACACAGGCCTTCTGTCATCAGGATTGGTCTATCTGCTATCTTTCACAAGCACTAAATTCATTCTGCAACATTTTAATTGGTACAACCAATTGATGCTCCACTCATAAATATACTCCTGATTTATACTGATGCAAGAGAAAGAGAAGAATCGGGCTCAAAGAGCCAGATTTGGTGGTTAGTTTATTGTATGCTTCTTTCTTTTACTGAAACAAGTTTCACATACACTAACCTGTATGAATTACGTCACATACACAGTACCTTTGTATTTGGCTTACTACTGGAAGTAGTTCCCTGAGAAAGATGTCTCTTTTTTATAGTCTTTGAATTAGGCCAAGCCGAGACTTGAAATCTGAGTCTGCCACTAATCCCTGGATATTCTGGGGTGGGTGTCTCTAATTTTGACCAGAAATTCCATCCTGGACCCAAGACTGTCTTTCCCAGTGGAAACCCATATTTAAATTCTGGTGTTCCTGAGAAAAGTTTTGGCTTTAACAAATTGGCATTTTTCAGAGAGAAAATATTTCATCAAAAAAATCCTGACAAACTCTAATATTAACTGTTTTCAAATCCCCATGCAACATCATTTTGAAGGATCAATCTCCTAAGGAGAAGAACACTGCAACACATCCTTCTTCCTACCTTCATCAGTCACTGTCTTAACAACCCATTCATGCTTTGCTGCTTTTTATCTGTTATCATATTTGTCCAAAGAATTTAGTTTCACAGTTTAAATGCTTCATATATTCCATAAAAGAAAACAGTGAAGTGTAATCCTTTGACCTTTTCAGTGTTCTTTGGTGTAATTTACTGACTGTTCACTTTCTCCCTACAGTCTGGCCCTTAGAACCAGGATAAAAACAGGCAGCCAATCCAAATAGGAACTGCTAGAAAGGTTACAGCAGTTGGTTTATTTCTTGTTCAGAGTATTTTTGCCAGGAAAGATTTTAACATGTACAGAAAATGGCATCAGATGAATCACAGTTGTTATGGACTAGGGAAATGATAACCCATTCTCCTTAACACGTTAACACCATAATCTTGTTGATTCTTATTTTATGTCATTTCAGCCCACCCTTTTCTCCTTAAATGCATCCCAGTTATCCATTTAATTTACCTGATAAGATAGTGAGATACACGTCTTTTAAACTTTTTTCTTGTGTATTTCATCCTGACATCTAACATTACTGACATCTTTTTTTTTCATGTATTTCATCCTGACATTTAATGCTGTATTCCACGTTTTATGGTTTTTTGAAAATCTTTGTGTTATTTTGAGAACATTAGTAGGTTTGCTTGCTTTAATTCTTTATTTGTTTGGCTCCTAGAACAGTTCTTGTAAAGTGGTTTGCTAGATGATTTGTTTGACAAGCAGGGGTAAGAATGCTTTGTGCGAAACAAGCTTAGAGGTAGGTGGCAAAATTGTCATGTAGACAGGGTGAAACTTCAGTAGTTGTGCAGATTTGTTTTCTATTTCTGGGACATTTGATGTAGGCGTTTGCCTCTCTGAACCAAGCTCTTCAGTGCCTCTAGGGATAATTTTTCCAAGGCAGGCACTACATAGGGCTGTTCTAGACTCTAAATTGGTCACCTCAAAGCTTGGGGTCTTGCTGGGACAGATGAGGAATGTAGATGGGGATGCTACAGATTGCAGAGCAATTTATAGGCATCCCTTGGGGCTGCTCCACACCCACCACAGCTCCTGTAAGTCCCAGAAGCAGCATTAGAGGTTAGTTAGCAGGATCAGAATCTGGTAAAACAAGTTACACTGCTGGAAAACTGGTGTAAGGGAGACTGTACTCAGGTTCCTTATTTGTAGGCATGTGGTTTCTGACTTTCTTGAAATTGGAATTTTTTTGATTTGATGTAACTTTCCAGAGCTAACCAGAAAATTAGATATAGGGGCAGAATGCATGGAGTAGAGTTGTATTTGTTTCCTTTTAATTTTCATGGCATTCTACTTAGCTAAGTGTTTGGCATTCAAATTTTTCTAATTTAATTAACCCACTAATATTAGCACATAACATAGGCTAAGATTCTTCCCTTTCTCTCTGGAGAAAGGCAGTTTGCTTATCTGAATAATCTCCTAATCCAGTGGGTGGAAGTGAACAATGTGTACATTAGGGCTAGCAAACTATTAACCAATCTAATCAAATACCTGCGTGTATTGAGTTTTACCTGGCTGAGCTGTGCTCATAGTGTTGCTGTGGAGCATATTGTAGATAAAACAGAAATGTTTAATTTAAAAATGCATAAATGCAGATGCCCATGCAGCTTTCTGTTTTCCTCCTCACTAGTATTGAACAAACTTAAAAAACAACAAATGGTCTGGTAGCACTTTATAGACTAACAAAACATATAGATGGTATCATGAGCTTTCGTGGGCGCCCATGAAAGCTCATGATACCATCTACATGTTTCATTTGTCTATAAAGTGCTACCAGACCATTTGTTGTTTTTTAAGTTTATCCTGTACAAACTAACTCAGCTACCCCCTGAAACTAGTATTGAAGACAGCTATCAGCAATGTCTGCTCAGAAGAGAATTCCAGAATGATTTTTGTTTGTCAGTATTTAAATCTTCAACACTAGACTGCTGAATGCCATTGGAGGGAGGGAGGAGAATATGCTGATGAAACCGTTTTAATGATCTGCTTTAATCAGCATGGAAAACTTTTTCATGCTTTGCAAAGGTGAGGTTTTGTGGTGATCCAGATCTGAACTGTTTGGAAGGACAGAAAAGTTTCGCAGAATCGGTATAAGCTTTTTGGCTGATGCAGGTATAGGAATATAACAACACTGTTAAAATATAATGAATATTCTTCAGAATATTGAATTACAGTGTTATGGCAGTAAAATCTATAATTTTGAATACTTTATTTTTTCTCATGTCTGTTTTGCAAAGGCTCATGCAATTCTTTACAATACTTCAAAAGTTTGAAATGCTTCTGTGTTCATTTTTCTTAGAGATACCACATGCAATCCCAACCCATAAACCTCAGTGTCACAAGAACAGTCTGCATAAGCACCCCTACTGTACAGTAACATACTAGTGGGTATGGTAACTTGGAGGATAACATTTCAGTTAGCAAACTGATTTCAGGAGGATTGAGTGATTTAAGGGATTCACAATGAGATAGACAGACTTTCACCTCTAGGTCATCTGTTTAATTCTAGTCAATGTCTGCACTGACTGAAAGTTTTTACTATCTGATGGCTATTTGGTGCCCTATACTAGCACTTAAAATACCTCTCCCATTTTCAGAGGCATTACTAGTTCCTTCTGCGTTCTGCATTTCAAATATAGAGCTCTCAAATTGGCTGAATTTTTCTAGATGGAAGAACCTTTTAAAATGTGACCTGTGTAAGAGTTTTGGTGGTTTTGGTGGTTTTAGTTGGCTCATGATCATATCGCAAAAGAAAAAGTACCCATAATTAGCACTCTTGTTGACAATCTCAGTTGAGGAGTTCAAAGACTGAATGGGCTGTGGAGACTGAATTATCTTATTGCCCCAGGGATGTTTCCCCTGTCAGTACTGAGGTATGTAGAGGAGTGGGGATGTTTCAATTGTACAGGAGGATAAATAGGGAGACTTAAGTGTCACACTGACAATTCTAGAAACTGATCACAATCACAATTGCTACATTCTTATATCTAGATCTATACAGAGAGAGATAGTTTCATGTTTCAAAAAAAAAAGATATGATTATGGGCTAAATTTATGGTTGGCATAAATTGGCATTGCTCTATTAAAATCTGACTCTGTTATATTAAACTGTCTTGGAAGTTCATCTTGGTAAGATAAAATTACACTTTATATCAGGCAGCCATGGTGTATACATCAAAGCATAGCCTTCCCTCTGAAGGAGACAGCATGGATCAGGAAATGCCATATGTGAATTGCAGACGGAGCTTCTGTAAGTTAATAACAATATCGTAGTTCTCCTGGATGTTTATTATAAGGTCCATCTCCCCGTGTACTGAACATTTCTTCCCATTATAAAATAAGTGTGTTTTCAAGGTATGGTGTTAGCCTGAAAGTTCTCAAACCCAAAGGTATGGCTTAATTACTGAGTTAATCCAGGGTCTTTCACAAATCTTGCACCATATCCACCTCTATGAACATATACAGTTCTCTGATCCAAGTTTAGTCATACTTTCAGCCAAAGCTAACTGGCCTGCTTTGGACTGCCAGTGAAAGTACAGTTTGGTAGTTACTCAGGCTGGTAACCCCCTGACTTTGCAATGAGGAATTCGTTGGTAGAGAATCATGGAACATCTCATCTTTTTGCAGCACAGAGCATTATGGACCATTTACCAGAAGTCCTAGTGTCATTGATAGGTGAGTACAGCACCAGTGAGGACACATGAAGTTGGGTATGGCTTTGCAATGTGGCTGTGACACTCACACCTGGCCTAGACTAACTTGGGTGCTGGCCGTCTGATTTAACTCTGCAATAAAGAAATCCTCTCAGAAGCATCAGGCAGCTGATGAGAAACTGAAAAGAGAAGGCTGATAAATTGTTTTATCCACATATGCAGTTACAGTACTCCTCATGACTTGGGCAAACTATTAGTGAGTGGTACAATACTTCAGGTCTGTTCCTGCTAGACAGCCATTCATCAAGAAAGTGGAGAGTCAATCATGAGGCATGTGTTTTCCAGTCTGAACTGCTGTAGGTCTGTTAACTGGCCTGTAGGTTGATCACTAGGAGATCTTAGAGGCCTACCAGAGAAATCTCTTTCTTTGGGACAGAAAATATGTTGAACAGAAATACCTGTTCATAGATAAAAGCTTGCTTTTTGATATTTTAGCAAATGATTTTATCATTTGTTTGAAGAGAGTGTCCCGTTTTGAGGCCCAAACTGCCCTTCAGTGTTTGCTCTAATTTTTTCCATCCCTGTGCAGAATAAATTCTGTTATGTCCACTGAGGCACGTGCAGATGTGCACCAGCTGTAGAAACTGCTGGTGCACTCTGCTAATCAGCTGGGCAGGATTTGAATCTCTCTTGGCTGGCCCTCCAAGTGTTCAGCTTACAGGGAACACTGCGGCCCTTGGGCTTATCTGAACTCTGATACTTGTTCAGATGCATTGGTAAGGTTTTCAAAAGTGGCTAGTAACTGTAGGTGCCTCAGCATTTAGGTACGCAGAGTGAGGCAGAATAAAGGGAAGTGATATTCAGAATGTGGCTGCTTCCGTTTTGGACATCAGGCTTCTTTAAGATGTCAGGAATTGGACCCACCCAAAAGCAGAGGCACTCACTCATTATTATTATTTACTTTTCAAAACCTTAGCCCATATCTGATGGCTTATTATGTCTTGATTGGAAATAGGTAGGGTTGGACCTAGATTTGGAACTCCTTGATGAATCTAGACTGTAAACTCTTCGGGAGCCTTGTCTTCACAAATATGTATAAAGTGCCCATAGTAGCCCAGTGTTGGTATTGTATGAATAATTGATAGTGAGTCCTCCAGGCACTATTTGCATAGCAGATTTGGGAGTGGTTTCTGGAGATTTACCCTTCCTCTGAGGTAATTGCCTCCAACTTATGACTACCTCTAGCTCACTCCAAGGAGACCCTACTAGTCAACAGAAATGTTCCTTGGGGAATGTTAGGCTCAGCTGGTATGATGATGAATGGCTAGAGATAGTGTGCAAAGATGATAAAAGTTAACCCTTTCTTTTGCTCATGTCTGGTGTTCTAAAGAGGAGAACAGCACTATATCAAGTTGCCACTATGTCTTTAATAATATCTATTGTGGTGTTACTTATGAACCATGGTAAGTCATCTGGAAAAATGGTAACTACTTGGTAACTCACTGTTGTGTTCCCTCATTATCTCAAGTGAATAACACATTTAACATTTAAATTGGCAAAAAAAAAAAAAAAAGAAAAAAAAAAGAGGCAAGCAAGCAGAGTGCAGTGTAAGTAGCACTGCACAAAAAGGAAAAAAAAAGTGATTGGAGCAATTATTGAGATTTCTTCTCTGATTAATTGACATAAACCTTTAAGTATTCTCTCACTGGCCTCATTTTTTGGTAATTAATTGTTGCTCAGACTAATTTATAGGTATTATATAGACAACTGGCTGAATTTTGATCTCACACCAGTACAAAACCAATGGTAACAGAGATCTGAATATGGGTAGAATGGGAAATCTGACTCTAGATATGTTATTATAAGGAGAAATTCTGATTCCCCTTAGTCTCCTTGCCTAGTTTCTTGCAATAGTAATCCCAGCAAAGTCATAGGGCTACTTGTTCCTCAAGATACTATTCAAATTAAGTAAAAGGAGGTAGAAACCAGTTCTTAAACATTTAGGGGTAGATTCTGCTCTATTTTAGTCTGGTTTTCCATTAAATACAATGGAGTTGGCACTAAGTAAAATTGTGAGGATTGCAGCCTTGCTGAATCCATTTTCTAAATTCTCTTTCTACAACTGGCTTTGACTAAACACTTTGGACCAAATCCTGGAATCTTTCTACAGGGAATACTCCTTTGATCTTGCTGGAAGTTAGCTCAGAGTAAAAGCTGTAGATATTGCCCTTTGAGTACCTCTGTATTGTCAATGTTGGTTGCAGTAGAGGTTTCCAATACTTGGCTCCACTTTCATGGGTGTATCTATTTGCTTCTATTTGAGTCAGATTTTGATCAAAACTCCACTATGATAAATCCAGAATAGCTTCATTAACATTGAAGAATTTGTTTCAGATTTACACAAGTGAAGCTGAGAGAAACATCTGATCTACATTCCCAAAGTACAATAGACAAATTCTTGCATGCACAATATACATCTCTTAGAAGTTTGACTCTTTTAAGATATTTTCTGTTATTCTGGACACTTTAAAATGTTTTTGTTACATGATGCAATTTTTGTTGGAATTAATAGAAAATGTCACCAACAATGGGACCACTAATTTCCTCTACTGCAGAAGTACCAGAATTCTAGGGTCTGTATTATGCAGGAGGTCAGACCAGATTAACAGAATGGTACCATCTGTCCTTAAACATATATGAAAGATCTTCAGGGTTTTCAGCTCCCAGAACCTTGCAGGATTGGGCCCAATATTTGTGCCTCATAAATATAACACAGGGAGTTGTGCCAATAAATTATGTTTACTGGGAGTTTGAGCAACATGAACTGTTTGTTTTTTCAGACAGCTTATTAGCTCTGCAAACCCATTCTCCAGTTCTTTTAGTAAAAGACCATAAAAACACAGGGGCCTTGATAAGCCAACCATGGACAGTATCAATATATGGCTGTTAGGTTGTTGGGTTTTTTGGTTTTTAAAATATCATCCCACTATGTTCAGTTCACATTTTTCTCTGAATGGATCACCATTTTTGGCACCGAAGACTTGTTTTTGGAACACAGTCTGTTGCATTCACAAAATCATTAGCTGCTGGATTATTAGAAAGCAAATAATGAAAGACAGAAACTGTTAACTAGCATATTGAAATGTGCATTTCATTTTTTCAGTGATGCTGGAAACAGCCTGACGTTTTTAGTAGCTCTCAAGGAAAACAAACCAGCACAACCATGGAGAGAAAAAAGCAACTAGAGAAAAGGGAGTTTGGGAAAAGACTATCTCTGGACAGCAGCCTTGTGGTAAGGACTAAAATATTAATTTACTGTTGTACGTTTTGGCATTAAAAGTATTGCTCTTTAATTACTATATCTCGTAACACTGTGCATTTTTTTCAAGCACATGTTTAAGACATCACAATGGCAAATACTTGTGTGATGATAACTACAGAGCTATAGGACTAAAAGAATTTTACAGCACCCTAATAGGAACACCTCATATAGAAACATGCCATTAGGTTTAAGTAAACTACATTGGGGATGAATCTGGCTTACATGCATGAGGATGGCATTTAGAAACTTGTCAGTATTATATAAGATAAATAGGCATGGTGATCTCAGGCCCTGCAGCATGCTGCTGTATTTCCTTATACTTCCTATAGAAGAACTACAGTAAATCCTGACATTCTCTGACTCCAAAACCATTACTGTTAGTTAATATGTGTTACAAAGTAATGTCATCATCTGAAGGAAGCATCAGCTGGTCTTGCTTTGAGCATGGGGTTGGAGTAGATGATCTCCTGAGGTTTCTTCCAACCCTAATTATCTATGATCCATTGGCACATGCTCTGGATCAATTATTATTGATCTATCCAAGGACCTTATCGTGAATTTAATGAGAGCATGATCTTGGTCCCAAATCTGCATTCAGAAAGTAATATTGTAGCTGCGGAGTGTAATACACAAAGAATTCTTTTACATATCTATGATACGTATTCAGATTGGAAATTATGTGAAAAATGTGTTTTATAAGTAGTATGCTGAATCTGAATAAAACAGAGATGTTTCACCCTGCCCATATTCACCTCTGAGAGTTTTGCAGAGGTTGCTCCTTATTTTGTGAAGGGAACTTTGTCCTTGGTAGGAATGGCAGAACTGACACCTTTTCAGAGTAATGAGACTCCTGGGAGTGATGCTAGGGAAAGTGGCTGGCATGCTTAGTGAGTCCCCTCCATTGTACAAATGCAGGAGAGAATGGGTCTTTCTTGTCTTGTACTGTCACCTGGCCAGAGAACAAATGTAAAAAGAGGACATGACTATGGGAACAGTCACCACTTATCTGGGCTCTGAAACGGAGCTGTCAGTTAGGGAGATGAAATGAATGTGCTGCAAATCACTCCTTGTACCGTATAAAATAAATATGGGAAAGAATACTCCCCTCCTAGCCTGAACAGACTTCCAGTGGCTTCAGTGAAAGGGTGTCTGTAAGGAGTTATGTATGATATGAGGATTTTATCTTCCCCCTTGTGAGCAGCTCCAAAACACCCTGGTGTTGAGTTTGCTTTTGCAGTGTACCATCTTTTCCTCCAGGTAGGTCTGCAAAATTGAGCCTACTGCAAAGTCTGCATCCTCCCAGGACTTGCCCAATCCAGAAATGTTCCGGTATTTTCAGCTAGATCAGACCCAAAGTAACAATGCTATTAAAATGACTTCCATTATCTTACAGTCTGAGTGCGCAGAAGAGGGTGCCCAGTTCTATCAACTGACAGACTCATATGTAAGCAAGATAAAAACAAGCGTTTGTTGTACGTTCATAGAATATGGGTTGCGTTCATTATTTCTAGGCATGTAACTCCACTCAGGCAAACTCTGGTCTAACATCTCTAGTTAAAGTTCATTGATGTGTTCCCAAGATTTCAGCCACAGACAAATAATAACCATATACTGAGAATTTAGGGCAAAGTCAGCAATGTTGACGATTGCTGCATGGATTGCTAGAAAAGGTGTTGATCAGGTATGGAAAATAAGTGATTTTACTAATGTTTTACTTATCCAAAGAATTCTCCATAGAATTTTTGTGCTTACTTGTGCTAATTTTGGTGCTTACTGGTGTCTAATCAACCCATTAAAATATAAATGTTGTTTTACTGGGGAGGCAGGTGTTGTCTCATGCATAGGTTCCTGGTTTCCTGCCTCCCGTCAATGTATGAGATCAGACTACCTCCCCAGTAAATCAAAAAGTTGTGCATCTTCTGCAAAGCTGTGTACCTTCAATGGCATGGTAGCATTTCATATTGACTGCCTTGTGACTAGACCAAGTTCAGCAAGGCAAAACTGAACACTTCATCTCTCTCTCCCTTCCTGAAAAGTTCTCCTCTCCATCACTATCAATAACAATAACTTTCTTTCTGTCACCACAACATCATACTCTTCACTTCCCCAGCATCCATTCTGTTATCGCATTCCTTTGGAACACTACATTTCTAAAATCTATCCACTTGTCTTCATTCTACCTTCAAAGTTCCTATCTTTTCTCTCACTCTCTTATCTTCCCATAAACCCTCCTGCCTAACCACTCCCTTGAAGTCTTGTTAAACTCTCCTGTTGCGGTATTTTACAGGCTGGACATTATGCTTGGAAGAGTCATCTGTGATTTGCCACTAAAACAGCATCTCTGCTTTCTGTGGAGCCTTCCAGCAGTAATCCAATATAAAAAAATCTTATTTATGTGCATTTGAACACAACATGTTCATTTTTTTACCCTGGGCCACAAAATGCAAGTATAAACAGGAGATAAAGTTAACATGCATGATAGTGTGCTGTGTTATGGATCTGTACCATTTTCTCCATCTTCTTTTCTATGTGATCTCCTTGTGGAAAGGAACACTTCTTCCATGAAGTAATGCACAATGCAAAGCTCTTTTAGCAGATATTAAAACTGACTAAACCTTAGTATTTCTCAGTGGATTATCTCTGTGTCTTCCTCTTAGGGTACATCTAGACTACAGGCTTTTGTCGACAGAAGTTTTGTCGACAGATACTGTCAACAAAACTTCTGTCGACAAAGAGGGTCTAGACTACATCCAGTTCTGTCGACAGAGCAAACTGCTTTGACGACATGACAGTGTAGACGCAAAGGACCGGGTAGATACAATAACACCTTCTGTTGACAGAACTCTGTCAGCAAAAGGCGTTATTCCTCATAGAATGAGGTTTACAGCCATCAACAAAACTGCTGAGTTCTGTCGACGTTACGTCGACAGAACTCAGCGGCAGTGTAGACGCAGGTATAGTTTTGTCGACAAAAGTCCACTTTTGTCGACAAAACCCTGTAGTCTAGAGACACCCTTAAAGTCTGAATATATTGGTTCTGACCCTCTTTCAGAGGAGGAAAGGAAATGAGAAAAAAAGAGGAAGAAAGCAATTTCTGAAACTAAGATGGGCTCAAACCATTCTGGGTATAAACTTGGCCTTTCCTGAATCTAAATTTTACCAGCTGAATATGAATTTTACCAGCATTTGGTGTATTTTGGATTTAGCTCGTTACAGAGAGCAGTTCGAATGCCAAACCTGGAACAACTTTTCAGCTTCCATCTGGGGTTTTGACTCAGGCCAATTGTTGTCTAAATTTGGACCCTTTGAATAATAAAGGCATGAGAAGTGACACAGGCATGTAACACTGTTCCTCGCAGAACAGTACAGAGTTGCTTCTTTTTGGATCCACTAAATAAAGTGGGAAACTGAATGTACTTAAGGCAAAGTCTTTCAGGCTACATCTAGACTGCAAGCTTCTTTAGGAAGGGTTTTTTCCGGAAGAGATCTTCCGGAAAACTTTTTTCAAAAGAGAGCATCTTCACAGCAAAAGCACAATGAAAAAGCAATGTGTTTTTTCCAGAGATAGTGTCCACCTTGATGGCTATCTCGCATTTCAATTGTGATTACTGTGGACGGCTTGGCACCTGTGTTTTTTCCTGGAGGCCTCTTCTTTCGAAAAAACACTCTCTTCTGCGTCCACACACGCCTTTTTCCAGAAAAGCTTTTTCAGAGCTTCTTCCTTGTAGAAAGAGGTTTACCACTGTCAGAAAAAACCCTCCGTTCTTTTGACTTTCTGTCAAAAGAACGCAATAGCGGCGTGGACGTAAGTGTAGTTTTTCTGGAAAAATGGCCATTTTTCTGGAAAAACTCTGCAGTGTAGACATACCCTCAGACAAATAGTTTATTTGACAAAAAAATGCAGTTTCAGGACAACCTGAAACTATGTGTGGATTTGACACCAATAGTTTTGTCCAGTCACAAAGTGGCTTGAGTGTGGGGGAGGGGGTTTGATAATGATGCTGCCTACTATCTACTTCTCTCCTCCACCCCATAACCTTTAGCACAGTTGCAAAACTGTAAGGAAAGAGCTTTAAAATGAGGCCACATAAGCTGTTCTCGAAGATGTAGCCACAAAAATATGAGTGTGATTCATGCTGTACAGCCTCATGGATTTTCTATTAATTAAAAAGTTCTAACGAATATTTCTCTGACTGCTTCAGCTAATATAGTTCAATCCATTTATTTCTGGTGAGACTGAGAATCCTCTTGCCCTTAGTAACAGCAAAATATCCACTTTATGCTCTATTCCACTCTTGTTAGGTCAAGAGAAATCTTACTGCTGAAATGGATCACTTTGAGGTTAAATGGTCATATGATGACTGCTATTATTATAACCAATAGAGGTCTACACTGCTGCCAACAACTTGGAGAATTTCAATACATAGACCAGTGTTTCTCAAAGTGATCCGTGAAACCACTTTGACAAAGCTGCTAACTGGCCATGCTGGTGTGTTTATTTACCAGCACTGTGGCCACGGATCCTCACGGTTCCCATTGGCTCCGATTCACCATTTGCAGTCAAGGGGAGCTGTGGGAAGTGGTGTCCCAGCCAACGCTACTTCCCATGTCTCCCCTTGGCTGCAAACAGCAAACTGGAGCCAATGGGAGCCGCGAGACTCCGTAACCATGGTGCGGTAAATAAACACACTGGCGTGCACAGTTAGCAGCTTTGTCAAAATGGTTTCACGGATCACTTTGAGAAACACTGGCATAGACTATTAATTAAGATTTATAGGCAAAGCAGTCAAACTTGTAGAGCAGTGACAACCTAGGGTGGCTGGAACAATTTGTATAGTGGAGGGGCTGAGAGCCATTGAAAAAACTGGAAATCTTGTATCTAATGGAAGCCATTTCAAGCCAGGGGTGCAGGAGCTCCCCCAACACTCATTGTTCCAGCCCCTATGTGACACTGATATTTATAGTTCCATGTTAAGATGAAAGGAATGACAAAATATTTACTTGGTATAACAACCCTCATAGAAAATTCTTCTATGTATTCAGAATACTACCAACCTTTTGTGTTCTTCCTGATGGTTGACCTTCCCTGCCCACCTTTAATAAGAATATAGTTTTGGCATAGGGATGTAGAGTAATTTCTATCACCCATATTGGTTTCATCCCTGTTAAGCTCTATGGAATTTTTCTCTTAGGAAAATCTGTGATTACATGTTACAGACAAGACATGGTTATTACTTAAATCAGAGACTCATGTGGGGAGCTAGGATTAGAACTCCTGATTTTCATTTTCAAAAAAGCAACCCTCCATCACTTCAGAGAAAGGAAAGTTCTTAGAGATGATCTTATTAATGGAAATATTAAACAGTTAATTAATAAGCATATCAACAAGCATGAGGCTTACCAATTAACTGGTTTATCGACCTTCGCTGGCAAACTCCAGTGGTGGCCAGCCACAGAGGGCGATGTGGGCCAACTGGCAGGACTCCATGGCCATGGTGGGGCCAAGTAGTGGACCAAGTGGCAAGCCATGAATTAAATCGGTTAACTACTTCAGCACACTACTTATTAATAGGGTTCCTGTATCCTGTCCATGGGCCAGCCAAAGTCCATCCACCTAGGTGGAAGTAGAGTCCTACATTTTTCACAAATCCATGATGATTGCAGGGAAGATGGGCCACAGCTGAGTGATATTGCAACCCCAAAGACCCATACTGGAGAAGTGGACTCTGCTTTAGCACCGTTGCACGGTGAGTGAGGGGCAGACTCATTCTGCAAATCTAATCACACAGAGTCTTCCACACCTTGAGGGCAGGATGCAACCTCTAGTAGCTAAAATAGATAAAATAAAATAACATGAAATTCAAAAGAAATTATACCAAATAAAAATAAATGTACTGGGCTTTTACATTTCTCTAGATTGCTTTGTAGGGTCACAATCACATCAGTGTTATGCTGTGATTATTGAAGGTACTTCAGTTTAGAACTAAAATAAAATGCAAAATATAATAATGTCAATGTCATAGATTATTTGAAAGATATTATTCAGCTATTTTGGTATTTCTCTGTGTTTTACAATGAGTAATCCTGTGACACCTTAAAGACTAACAAATATATATATTTAGTATTATGAGCTTTTGTGGGCAAAACTCACTTCTTCAGATGAGATGAGCTACCTGGAAAACTGTGTTGCACAGTTTTCTAGATAGGATGTGATCCCTAGTAAACAAAGGAGACAGAACTGGGACTCAAGTGTTGTAGAAGCCTGTTTGTTTGGTCTAGAGTTTGTAATTATTTTCCACAATAAGCTTTTATCAAGACTGATTCAGTATAAGTAACTTATATTGAAAGTCAAGTAACTTAGACCCAAACTTAAGTTCTGTTAAGTTTTACAAAATCTAATATTAGAGATGCTTCACGATTTTTAGCTTTTTCAAATAGCTTTTTGCTTGTTTAACTCTCCCCTTAAATAATTTGCATTCAAAACATTGAACTAGTGAATGACAGCCCGCAAATGTAATATACAAATAGTTGAGGGGAAGGAAAACCAGCCGTTCTGTATTTTTTCCAATCTGAAAATGCAAAAGGGAAATGGAGATGTATTGGATTTTAAAAACATCTTTCAGTTTGAGTAAGGGAAAGATATTAGCATCAGTGTACTTTTTTATAGGGTGTTTTTAACCTCGCAAAGTCCCTTTTATCCAATAATAATTTCAACTTATTTCATAGGTGCTTGACCAAGGGGTGATGGGGATGCTGCCACACCCCCCTGTCTTGAAGTGGTTTTCATCCTATACAGGATTTACAGTTGGGTTCAGTGGCTCTCACCAACCCCACTATATAAATTGTTCTAGCACCTCTGACTTATTTGATTTGTGGTGAGGGATGTTGGGCCAGAGTATGCTATTAAAGACCTAATGAAAGGACTGACTGTATTTCAAGCTGCCATAAAAGAAGATCTCTCCAAAGTAAGTAAATAAAACAACTTTTCAAGAAGCATCTGTGGGATTGAGAGACTTTTAGAATGTGTCATTATCCCGTTGAGCACATCTAGCCATGTATTCACTAAGTCTAATACTCTGTGAAAATAAGAAAAAGGCCCACCAGAAGTCTAGGCCCTTGCCTGATCCAAACTGTTCAGTTGTCCCCAGGACACTTTTTGATCAAAAAAGTCAGTGTTACAAGCTGTGCTCTTTTTTTATGTGAATAATTCCCAAGCTGACTACGTACTTGGTTGGCATTTGCAGCTGTGATGGCATTTAACTGAGTAGGAAGTTTGAGAATAGTTTCTTTTCAAGCAAGCCAGCATTAACAAAATAAGTTTTCACTTAATTATGTGGCTTTTACATTTAAGAGCAAACTGCAGTAAATGGTTTCTTTGGTGGCTCATGAACTGTGCTCTAGTACTTTCAGCCTAGTCATACACTGCTGTGATTTTCAATTGGATTAACTTCAGTGACACCACTACGCTGTAATGAGGGTAGCACTATAATATAATAAATTGCACTTTAGTATGGGAATAATGGCTACATCCATGGTCCACCCCTCCTCAGGTTGTATTACTGTCAGATCTAAAAACACTAGGTAGAGTCCTATCTAGTCAGTAGCTGGATAGGAGTCCTACTGGGAAGGAATGTGGTGTTTACTAGTGATTAGAGCACAGGACTCAGATATTCTGGGCACAAATCTTGGCTCTGTGAGCTTGATCAAATATCTTCCTCAGTTTCCTCACAGTAAAATGAAGCTGTTAGTACTTTCCTGCCTCACAAAAATGTGGTGAGCTTTGACTTTCTAGTGTATGCGCATAAAGTGCTTTGAGATCTTTAGATGAAAGGTGTCATGTACAAAATATTATTAAAAGCTCTGCAGAAAGCAGTGTTGGTGCACACAGAAGAGGATTTTTATTTCTACATGAGAATTCAGCCAATGTCCTGAACTGCTAGAAGCATTATATTGTTCAAAGTGTTATCTTTTACCTGATATATACAACTAGTTGAACACTTGTGGACTGTAAGGATTATGTCATTTTTCCTAAGAATTGAGCTGATAGGGAGACATCATCCTTTTGCATTGCTTCATTGTGCCACTATGAATCCCCATGCTGCAGGTTCAGTTGAATATAATATTTTTTCAAATTTTCTGTCTTGATATGCTGGATAGCGTTGCACCTCAGAGCACAGGGACAGATGAAGATTCCATTTTGATGTGTGTGTGTGTGTGTGTGTGTGTGTGTGTGTGTGTGTGTGTGTGTGTGTGTTCGTGCTAATACACTAGCAAGAAAATATCTGTGGAAAAGTTATATGTAGGCACAGCCAAGTCAAGTCAATCCATTTCATAAATAGTTGGAGATGGAAGAAAAGATTCCTTTAAAGCTGTTCACTTTATTTATTCCAGCCTGGATCTCAAAATGAAAGAAGCATACTCTGGCATCACAAACTGTATTTTAGAGCTGGTTAAAAATACAATTTCCATCCTGTGAGGAATTTTGGACTTTAAAAACTGAAACATTTTAGCCAACTCTACTGCTCCTACTGTCAACAATCCTGGTCAAAATTATACAACCTACATGGAACATACTTATTGACCAGGACTCATTGATCCAGGGGCCTTTGAGGATAGATCATCTGATTCCAGCCATGTTACTTTAGTGGGTTTCCTTAAAATGCTTGTCAAGGCTCATCTACTCCAAATAACTTGACTCCTTACTTTGTTTAAGTTTCAGAGAGGTAGCCGAGTTAGTCTGTAACAGGAAAAACTTTAAAGTGCTACTATTTGTTGTTTTTAAAGACTAACAAAACATGTAGATGGTATCATGAGCTTTCATAGGCACAGCCTACTTCTTCAGATGACTGGTTTGTTTAAGTTGCCTTCTCTCCAACCCTCACAAGATGGCTACCCTCTCTCCTTTTAGTGGTCCATTTGACCCAGATAAGCAATGAATCAGGACAATTGTGAAGCATTCAGATTCCTTAGCAGCAACAGCAACTAATTTTCTGGGCAATTGTCTGTATAAATCCAGGCAGTTTTTATGACATCAATGAATATTTTCTCTGGTGTCAGAGCAGGGTAATTTTGGCCTGAGAATGTTTCCAAGTTGTGTTCCAAAGAGCTTCTTTTCACTATCATAATACCTTAGAATTTTTTTTAAATGTGAAAATCTTTGGTAGGGCTTACTGTTTTTGAGCACTCAGTACGTTTTTCCTAATTTGAAACTCTAGTCTGGCACAGATAACTGACAGTGTGATCACATTTCAGGGTTAATGGCTTCTCTGATTGAATCCAGAACCAACTCCTAACTGTTCATTGTACTTCAGTGTATATACCAACAGAAATCCTACCTCTTTGTCTCCCTGGGCAGTGATAATACAATATAATATTGTTTGCATTGAAATAATAAGACAGTCCCAATTTCTTGCAAAGGCTTGCAGCGTGGAAACTTCAGTTCTAGTCGTAATGATTCTCCTCATTTTACAAGGACTAATCTTGCCAGTTTTACTCATTGTAGATTGAATTGGCTTGTGTAAGTAAGTTGAGCAAGACTTGGTCCATAGTGAAGTTGTTCTGTGTACCGTGTAATCAGAAGATTGAAATGTCCATGTTAATTAAAGCACTCTAATCAATAAGGGCATGTCTACACAGCAGCGTTATTCCAAAATAACTTTCTGAGTGTCTACACAGCAAGCCCATTATTTCAAAATAATTTCAAAATAATGGGCGGCTTATTCTGGATCCTGTAACCCTCATTCTATAAGGAGTAATGCCTCTTCCAAATTAGCTATTTCAGAATAGTGCATGTGTATACAGGACAACTGGAGTTATTTTGAAATAATTGTCTTCCAGCCCTTCCCAGAGGTGCCCTGCTGGCCACTCTGTCCACACTCCTCAAAACTCTAGTTCCCCCTTCCCCTGGAGTCCTTAAAGCTGCAGCCACAAGGGAAAGGGCTTGTGGCACGCAGCAGGCCCTGACAGCCCTGAGCCACTCAGCAGCTGCCACAGCCTCAGATTTGAGCAAAATGAGTGACTCCATTGCTCCCACTAAGCGCTCCACTAGAAGGAGGCTGGGGACATGGAGACACCCCCCCACACTCACTCACACACACTCCCCTTGAGATGCCTGAAGGCGCCCTCCACCACAATGCGGGCCCTGCCGAACCTAGCATGGAAGGGTCCCTTGATTTGGTCCAGGTGTTCAGTGTAGGGCTTCATTAGCCAGGAGAGCAGTGGGTATGCTGCATCCCCCATAATACAGACCAGCATGTTCACCTACCTGACCCTGATGGTGCGGTTGGGGGGAAAAAGTGCCAGTGTGCAGCTTCTGGAAGAGGCTGGAGTTGTAGAACACATGTGCGTTGTGCACCTTGCCCAAATACCCAATTTAGATGTCCATGAACTGCCCATGGTGGTCCACGACGGCCTGCAGGACCATCGAAAAGTACCTCTTGCAGTTGATGTATTCAGCTGCCTGGTGGTTGGGGTCCTGGATGGGGATGTGTGTGCTTATCAATGGCCCCCCACAGTTGGGGAAGCCCATGACAGCAAAGCAGGATGGTATTTATGGCCCGCATCACCTGTAGAAGAAGACAAACTAACAGAGAATCATAGGCTTGCCAGGGCCCTCAGGCAGTAAACGAGTCAACCCCCCCCCCCTTCCTCACACCAGGAGCACCTCCCTACTTACCTCATCCCCTATCAGGGCTTTGTGAAGGCGGGACTGAAAAACCGCCCAAGAAGGGGGCTTCCACCCCCATGGAACTGCATTCCAGCAATTCTCCCCCCTCCTGGGACAATAGCCTGAGAGCATGATGCCTGCATGACCACAGCCCTGACGGTTGATCTTCCAACCCCAAACTGGTTCCCAACAGATCTGTAGCTGTCTGGTATGGTGAGCTTCAAGATGAAAATGGCAATCCACTTCTGAGGGGGGGATGGTGGGTCTCATACGGGTGTCCCATTGCATGAAGGCAGGGGCGAGCCACTCACACAGTTCCAGAAAGGTGTCCTTCCACATGCAGGAATTTTGGAGCCACTGCTGGTCACCCCAGCGCTCCAGGACAATCCAGTCCCACCAATCTGAACTGGTGTCCAGACACCAGAAGCAGCAGTGCACGGTGTGCAGGGGAGGGCACAGGTGGGGTTGTGCTGCATGAGTAGTGTCTGCAGAGAGATGAGGAAGTTCCCCACAATGAGCTGGGGACTGTGTTCCTGCAGGGACAGGAAGGCTGCCCGCAGAAAGTGCTGAAGGAGATATAGCACAACCTGTAAGAGCTGTCAACTGCCTGGAGGCAGGTCTAGCTCCATGTCTAGAGTGCTAAGGTGTCCACAAGGACAACCACAGCAGGCAGAGAAAAGGCTTTGCTGTCCCTCGAGGAGGTAGGCGAAGGTGGAGAACCTGAGACACAACTGTACCGGGGTCCCTTTAAGCTTGAGCCTCAGATAGCCTCAGGCAGCAGCTCCAGGAAGTAACTGCTGTCCTAATGCCCTGCCTGAAGTGCTTCTGGGTGGCCTTAAATACGATTCAGCATCCAGTGAGTGTGGACACTATTTCAAAATAGCTCAGTGCTATTTTGATGCGCATTTGCTGTGTAGATGCACTATTTCAAAATAAGCTCTTTTGGCGCGTTTCTTCTGGAATAGCTGATTCTGAAATAAGCACGCCATGTAGACATATCGTAACAGATAACAATCCCTCTCTGGGTCTGGTTAGGTATTTTGTGGAGTTCCTTGGAGAACTGAATCTTAGAGGAGATCAATTATGAGAGTTTCCATCTTCTGAGAAATTCTGGTATTTTGAGATTTAGTTTCATTTGTTGGATGAAATGGCAACAATTTTCATAACGAGTAGTCCTGTAGCACCTTAGGGACTAATAAAAATATATGAACAACAATTTTTCTCAACCCACTGTGGGTTTTGCCCACAAAAGCTTATTATACTATATATATTTTGGTTAGTCTCTGAAGTGCCACAGGACTACTTCTTGTTTTTAAAGTTACAGACTAACATGGCTACTTCCCTGAAAAATTTTCATGGAATGGAAAGTTAAATAGAACATTTCAATTCAGAAATGTTGAGACATTTCATTTTATTGAAGTGAATTGAATCTTTTTGGTTTCAATTTATTCCTGTGAGCAGCTGTGGTGCCCGTGGAAGTTTGTAGTTTGGGTTCCTCATCCCACCGTTATCCTCAATGGGTCAAGGTTCCTGGTGGAATTACATTTCACATAATGCACCCACCAAGGGAACTGTGGGGCATCAAGAAAGAAATCCAGCCAGGGAACCTGATTGAGGATGGGCCACCCAGGCAATAACTCCCATTGAAGCATCATGGCAACGTGGTTGGACACAGATTAATGTCAAACTGAGCCAAACTAAAATATTTCCATTTGTTTTGACAACCTGAAACTGTGCTATATGGGGCAACTTCACCTGAAATGAAATATTTTATTTGCATTTTCTCAGCAAAATATTTTTTAAAATGGCAAAACTGAAATTTTCCCATGGAAAACTTGAGGCTGTGTCTATATTGGCGCGATCTCGCACAAAAGCGGCCGCTCTTGTGCAAAAACTTGCTGCCTGTCTACATTGGCCGCGTGTTCTTGCGCAAGTAAACTGACGTTCTAATGTATGAAATCAGGGCTTCTTGTGCCAGAACTCTGACACTCCAGCTCAGGAATAAGCCCTTTTGCACAACTGTTCTTGCGCAAGAGGCCAGTGTAGACCGGCAACATGAATATCTTGTGCAAGAAAGCCCTATGGTTAAAATGGCCATCAGAGCTTTCTTGCGCAAGAGCGTCTACACTGGCATGGATGCTCTTGCACAAAAGCACATCTCTTGTGCAAAAGCACATGCCAGTGTAGACGCTCTCTTGTACAACTACTTTAATGCAAGAACTCCTGTGCTAAAGAGTTTTTGCGCAAGATCACGCCAGTGTAGACATAGCCTAAGAGTTTTTGCAGAAACAGCATTTTCCATAGGAAATCGATTCAGATGGCACTCTCATGACAAGCTCTACTCAAGTTAGTGGGCCAAAATCTGCCATCTCTACTCGTGCTTTTTAAGTACCTTGCTCCATGAACAGTCCCCATAACTTCAATGAGATTGATTATGCAGAAAAGTACTGCTTGGAGGAAGTAAAGATGGCAGGATCTGACCATTGTAAGGCTTGAATCTGATCACACTTGCATGTTTTACACCAGTTAAATACCATTGAATTTAATGGACTAGTTCCTAATTTACACCAGTATATCAGAAACAGGTTCTAAGTGTATGCCGATTTTTATAGCTGCTTTGTCTCATTCACTTTCAGTTACCAACTAATACCAGTTCCTCCTACTGTTTTATACAGGCGTAGGGTTGAGTATAATTCTTCCCACATGTTCTGTTCTGTAAGTTGGGCTGCACTGTGATACGGACTCTTTGGCTGAATTTTGAATCTTTTTTAATTATACTTGGCTCCTCTCACTGGCTGAGCAGCATTTTTTTTCATTTATGGTTCCATTTGTCGGGACTGTTATTTACTTTCTAACCAGCTTGTAATCTTGGTTTCATCTGCGACTTCAAGCTTTCCTTTGAGTGCCACATCAACCAGATTGTCAAGACTTTATTATCAGCATAGGAATTTAGCAACGCGCAGGCCACTGCTGCTTCAGCAGGCTGCTGAGGTTTTGATTTATGCCTGGATAACAGCACGGTTGAATTATAGCTATATCTGGTTCACAGACCTCCCAGACTGGCTGTTAACTTCTCCAGCTTGCGTGAAATTCAGCAGCTAGAGGACATAACAGCTCAATGTTTCCAGCAATCAACATACCACACCTGTACTAGGAATTATGTGCTGAATTCCTTTCAGATATGATATTCTGTTTATAGCACTTAAACCACAAAAGCTCTGAATTTGCCCACTTCACATCTTCAGTTTCTCATGTTCCAGGACTATCTCACAACCTGTATGCTTACAACGTATATTGTTCAAGAGTATGTGTCTTTATTAGGTTGTGATCTGTAATGCCCACTTGCCCTTGAAAGCTAGGGAATCCCTTGATTCACCATAGGAAGCCCTTGATCCTCTCTTCCTTCAGTAGCAGAAAATTTATATTTATATATAATTTCAGGTTTACATCTATCAAATGATCTGAAAAATGCTTTATTAAGGATACTATGTAACCAAACGCTGATGAAATGTCTCTTAAGTTCTTAGAGACATTTTTTTTTATGTTGCCTATCTGTAAATTTTGATTATTTTTGCTGACAGTGTTTGCTTATGTGTGGAGAGTATAAATGGTGTTTACTGAGATTTACAGATAAAAATCTAACTCTTATAAACCTATTTATTTTCCTATCTCTAAAATCCACAAGCCAAGATTTTCAAGTGTTTGGGGATTCTGAGTTTCTCATTTTAGGGTGTCCTTCTTCAGGCATCCTAGTCGGCCCTGATTTCCAAATATGTGAAAGTCCTTCTGAAAATCAAGTCCCTTTCAGGCATTTTAAGCTGAGCACTCCAAGATTCAAGCACCTCAATCACTGTTCACTTTGCAGATCTTGGCCATTTGGCAACTTCATCCCTGGTATTCTTCCATTCATTTCAAATATTCATATTCAATACTGCAAACTGAACACTGCAGAAAACCAAGCCATACTTGCCATGCCAATGTTACATTTCATATTTATATTCTGATTAAAAAACCCAAATATTATGGTAGTGCTACTTGTGATTCCATATTAGGGGTTAGTTGAGCTTTTGCATTTACAGCAGTACTCTCTGAGTACAAAATGAAATTCTGCAGATTTACAAGTTATATGTTAGCTAATTTGAGTTAAAATTAATTTTAAAAATAGTCTTTAAAAAAATTAGCACTGTATGTGTGGCTATTTCTTTGTCCTGAATGATTTTAATACTGGACTAATGCAGACTTTACACATTTCCCTTATAGTTAAACTAACTAAAATGTCATGCATTTGTTACTTTATTTTTTTGTATGATTAATGGTAAATTTTGCTATTTTTCTACACAGCAGAAAGTGTCTTCTTCTGCAGAGACTGTTTAAAAATGTTCTCGTACATAGGAAAACCTTTGAAAAACTCTGCTCAGCAGGATTGAGACCATTGGTTAAAATGTCCTCTTTCAAAATGGCCATTGCATTCTACTGGGAATAATAATAAATGAAGCACAGCAGCCCTCAAAGAAGATGGTAGCCCCTGACAGCACAATATCCTGAGTTATAGGGACATAATGAGGGGAAAAAATCAAATGTGACTTTTTAACCTAGGGCTACTAAGGGTATTATTGCTAACCATAAGTGTATGATTTATGTATGGTGTCATTACAAAGCAGAGTTAACATGGTTTTTTGTGCCAAGGAATTTTATACATCTATTTGTATGATTATTAATAGTCTTGCTGCCATGTCAGTTGTGATAAGGGAGAACTCTAAGCAACATGTACGTTTTGCAGGAAATGTTTGGTAATAAGGTAAATGCTCAGCTTCCCTCTCAATTAGTACCGACCCAGTGCACCAACTTCAGTGGGATTGGTACTCTTAAATCACAGAGATGCTTTTGGAATTCCCACCAGAGCTCTCAGTGTAGCTTGTAAAGCTGCGAGTATTAATCATAATAAAATTTACAAAGCCACCCCCATAAATTATTTCAATGATTTTCTGTAATCCTGATGCAATGAGTATAATCAGTTGAAGTTAATGACACTACTCACTTGCTCTGAGGATGTTTTTGGTATGAAAACAAAAAGGGTAGACAGTTGTTGAAGCTAAAGAGCTAATAAGAGCTAATAAGAAATAGACACAGGCCAACCCAGAACCTTGGATCCAAACTTCCCTCAGCATTTTGGCTTGAGGCCCATCTTTAATAAGAGGCAATAGTGAAGACACAATGTATTGTCAGCCTCTGGAATTCAGGATTGTACAATGTCGTTGTCATGAATATTGTGGCTGGATTTGTAAAAAAGGGGTTGGTAATTTTATGACCTCTAATGTTTTTAGCTTTGCCTGTTAAATTAATGATAAGTGTAATCTGACCTGCTGCTTCAGGGGACAAAGTAATCACCTGTAGAGCAAGGACAGATTTCATACCTTCCCAGATGTATTACACAGTTGGCTGGGCAGGATAGGAGGGTGCCTGCCTTTCTCTGCCGAGGGGCTGTCCTTTACCAAAGGGAGGATTGCTAGCTGACTAAAAGGACCAATAGTCTGATCTGGTTTGGCAAATCATACAGTATGTTCCTATGGAATGAATATTAAAGTAAGGGCTAAAGAAGAGTTTAGGGATGTTTGGGTTTAGTATTCAAAATAGAATTACTTTGAATTTATAATGCTGCTTTAATCTACACCTTAGTCACGATTTTCAGTCTAAGGATAACAACTATACGGCTCTGTTTGAGAGGTGATTTTTTTTTACTGAAACCCTGGTTGATGATTCAAACATCAAAACAACCGAAGAAACGGAATCTGCATCAAAAATTGAGACGAAAATATCTTCTAGCTCCTGCTTACCTTGTCTTGAGTGTTGAGGTTTGAGATTTCTGCCCTTTTATTCCACTGGGAATGTAGACTGATAAAGCTACCTATCATTGCTTGTCACACTAGTTAAAATAGAAAGTCCAATGTACACAGCAGCACACTCAGCTCAGCTTTGAACTCTGTCTTCTTATTTTCTTTCATACATAATAATATGTAACATTTTTGGAAAGTAGGAATCCCCAGGGGCAAGATTTTCTTTTAAAGTTTAAACCATTTTAATGTGATTATTGAGCACCCAGAAGCAATTGTAAAAGGGAAATATGCTGTCTGAACTCGTTCTTGTTTATTTAGAGTAGGTTAAATTACATGGTGGATTAAGACAAGTCGAAGAAATGGGATCCAGTTAGCTCAGTGGAATGCTATTTATTGCTCACTTTCTGCCTCACTAAAACTGTATATTTCAGTGGCATTTTTTGTTACTACTTTAGAATGCCTTAATCTTGCAGTGTATAGTATAAATCACTTTAACGTGAATTTTGACATAGCGAAAACACAAGGTTATTGTGCTTGTTCAATATCTTCTTTAAAAAGGCCTTCATTTTATATATGCCTCTGCTTACCAAAGAGATTCAAAGTAGAGGTGCTGGGTATAGTATTTGATGTGGGAAATTATTTTTCTCCTGTAGAAAAAAAGCTGGTGGATTTATTGTTGCAGTCTCTTGGAGGAAAAGGGTTTTTTGTCTCATTGAGGGGATGGAGGCACAGTATTCAAACCCCACACTGCCCGAAGTTTCATACTGAAAATGGATTCCAACCTTCTGCAACTCCCAGCTGTTGCTGGGAGTAGGAGAGGCAGAGGTGGAGACAGTTTTCACTGAAATGGGTTACAGCTTGATATTTGGAGGCGGCATGTACAACACTGCACGCCCCCTTCCTCTTCAGGCTGGAACTGACAGAGCTCTGTTTGCATAGAGGAGCTTCCTCAGATTCCCAGTGAAGGGAAAGGAAAGCTGTGTTCTGTCCCCTTCCCCTTGCACACGCGTGTATGAGTTGGGGGAAGACTCCACATTACTCTTCCACGCAGAAGAGAGACTGGCTCCAATGTTCACAGAAAGTAGATGGGCCCTAAACAGACAATATGACCTGTTTTTTTTTTGTAAAATATAGATTTCATACCCTGCAGGATACATGGGAGAGGAGCTGTTTTATAGTCCTCGGCGGAGTGATATGTGTCTTTGTATTGCCCACAACGTGTTTCTTTTTAAAGAGAGAGCAAAATAAATAATACTAATGACAGGACCAAATTCAGCAGTGACATAAATAATGGTTCAATGTACTTGATGGATGTAAGTATTAAAGTAGAGTAACTAGCAAAGATCTGTTGTTCAGTGGGTGTTAAATATGCAAATGTCCATGCCAAAGGCAACTTAGGGGAGAAATCCTGGTGAAGGAGATGAACAACAAGCTGTGCTCATTTTACATACTGAAGAAATGGCAAGGCGGTGCAAGTGACACTACTCCACCACTTAAGGTGGTTTTCAGACCCCGTCATGCCTTGGCTTACATCACCATTGAATTTAGTCCATAGCAGGAGCGTACTGGCAATCAAAATAGGCCCGGGAAATGGGTTGAGAATGGCCCTCCCCATGACATCACCCCTGTGTGCCCCTCAAGCCCCGCCCCCTGCGTCATGTCCGGGCTCTGCGTGCTGCATACAGTACAGACGCGGAGCCACTCGTCGTGAGGGGCAACGGCGTGCAGACGCGACGGCCCACCGGACGACAGCCCACTGGGAAATTCCTGGTATCCTGCTAGGCCAGTCCTCCCCGGTCCATAGATTGTCTTGGGAAGTACAAATACTTACACCACACCTGCATTTGGCTCATTATGTTGAAATAATGTTTGGCATGTGATAGAAACAACGAAGAGCGTGACACAGTTGGGTTCACCAGATCCAAACCTGTTATAATGAATAGAGCACTGTAAACATACGCTATACATATACTATGTAAAATATGCTAAATAAAAAACCTAACTGCTGCCCTAAAGACATAAAAGCCTGCATATGATACAGTGCACCAACAGAGTGATGGGTGGCCTTTCTAGCTGGAATGCTTTGAGGAACAGGTGGGCTTTCAGAAGTTAGTTTTGTGCTAAGGAGAAGAAGGTGTGCAGGTGGGAGTTACGTGCATGCAGTTACTGAGAGGAACAAATGCCTCCAGCTTCACCCTTCACCATTGTTGGCAAAAAAAGCACACCCACACTTGATTAAGGTTGGAGATGTGAGTGTTAATTTGCATTTTCTAGCTGCAACTGGCTTTTTTTTCATGGCCTAGGCATTATTTAAATGCACATTTTACACTAAATTATCTTTGCGTTTTATATCTTTAAAAAATATCAGGTTGCTACAAGTCATGTACAGCTTATTGCTCTATGTGACTTTGAACTAAGTTTGTTAACTTTCCCCACCTGAGTCCTCCCCCCCTAAATATTTGTGTATTGCTTTTAAACTGCTTCCTTGAAACTCTTTGCCTCCTACAGGCTCTCCATGCTGAGCCTGATTCTGCATCTGTTTCATATCTACAACTCCCACTAGAAGCTTAATGTGCAGAATAACTGCAGAATGGGCCAAATATATATACATGTGCAACCTTATTGAAATCCTAGAGGGTTGCCTAGGTGAACTTTGGGGCAAGAGAGAAACATTATGGATATATGATATTAGACTAATGGTCCATCTAGCCAGTATGCTCTCTTCCAACCGTGGACAATACCCGATGCTTCAAAGGAAATGCATAGAACAAGGCAATCGTTAAATTAGCCATCCCCTGTCACCCTGTTCCAACATCTGGCAGTCAGAGGCTAATGGACACCCAGAAAGCATGGGGTAACATCCCTGACTATCTTGGCTAACAGTAATTGATGGACCTATCCTACATGAACTTATCTGATTCTTTTTTTAAATCCATTTATAGATTTGGTCTTTACCATATTCCCTGGCAACAAGTTCCACATGTTGTCTGTGTATGGGGTGAAGTATTTCCTTTTATTTGTTTTAAACCCACTGCCTATTAATTTAATCTTTTTCGAGATGGGGTGACCAAAACTGTACACCGTATTCAAAGTATAGGGGCATTATAATATTTACTGTCTTAATATCTATCCTCATGATTCTTAACGTTCTGTTGGCTTTTTTGACTGCTGCTGTATATTGAGCAGATGTTTTCAGAGAACTATCCATAATATCCTTTACTTTGTATTTCATAAAATACAATGTGGTTGGTAGTATATTCCTACTGCTCTCCTTTTATTAGTACAGTTGATAATGTAGGGTTTTTACAATGTTTGTTGTAGCAAGAATGACTGTGTTCACTGAAGCTCATCTTAGACAGGAGGTTAGAAGTCAAGGAAGAAGGGATCAAGGAGAGGATATTTAATAGAATATTTAATTTTTGGTCAGTAGCTTCAGCTTCGCTCTGGGAACCCAAAGTACTTATCCTGCTCCCATGGAGGTCAGTGCGTATTTCAGGGAATAAGTCTGGGAAGTTATCATTCATCAATCAATAGTAAATTAAATCACAAGAACAATTCATTCAAGATTAATTTGGATGCTTCTGGGCCTTGTTTCCATTCTCCTCCAGAGCCAGATAAGGAAATTCAGTTTCTAATAGAAAATTAACTTTTCTGCATCCATGTAGAATCTCCTAGCTGTTTACATTTTCTGTTCTTTCTTCCTTACTTCAGTGCAGGCAAGAGATGCCACACATTGCATGGCACATACAATATTTGCGGGAAAGGCCAGCAATTAGCTCTTAGCTCTTTGAGTGTCTACAGGTTGAAATCTTGCCACATACAGGGCATATTATTTCCCATTATGTTCATTTTCCTCTCTGGAATTGGTCTTATCTTTTCAACATAATATTCATCACAGTATTGAATGATGGTGAATATAAGTAGTCTCACGGCTACTTTTTCCCTAAATAAATCTGAGCAACTTGATGATAGATGTCAACAACTTGACCTTGTACTCTAATGTGGCAGTTTTGAGAGACAACTTTGCAGGATATGTCTGAATGCAGCCAATATTGTCAAATTTACGGTTCAGTTTTTGCTTCTGTAAACTTTGAAATAACAATATTGACTGTCAAAGCAAAGAGTATTGTTGAGTTCTGTGCAGTTGTTGGGATACAATGAAATGATGGTGTCAATAAGATTCAAGCCTTTCTTTAGTCAGCCTAAAACACTGGCAGAAAATAGATACAATCCAGCGTTTGTTAGTGAACTGAAGCATTCTTCTGGGGCGCGTGACTTCAGAATGTTGTTTTATCAAATGCTCACTCCAGATGTAGCATTCCGTATAAAGCAATCAAAAACATATTGAGTGTTTTGGTTCCCTTGCAATTTTCTAAGATGTAGTCTTGTCCATTCTAGCAAATATTTCTGAGAAAAACAAGTAGCGAAGCTGTCATTGCATGAGTTCAAGTCTTTTAAAACTGTAATCATACTACAGCTCAAACTTCTGCGGCACCTTAGAGATTAAGATATATATATATAGTATCATGAGCTTTTGTGGGCAAAACCCACTTCTTCAGATGAGATTAATCTCATCTCATCTGAGGAAGTATGTTTTGCCCACGAAAGCTCATGATATATATTTTTGTTAGTTTCTAAAGTGCCACAGGACTACTTGTTTTCACAAAAGATGAAACAGTGAAAGGAAGAATCTCACCAAGCATAGGACTCTATAAGCAGTTACCTTTGAAACACTTTTTTGAAAACATTTATTTAAGAAAAAAACTGTTTATTTTTAAAATAGTTTTTTGCCTCTAAAGACCAAACTTTGAAGATCGAGTTAAATTTTAAACTTAATTGAGAAGAGGAAAAATTCTTTACAAAAACACAAGTACTCAGACTTCCAGTTAAAACAATTTAATTGTGTTTGGAAAATAGAATTTGTGAACTTTGGATTTAAAAGGCTTATACTAAAACCTACAACATGTAATTTAAAGGCTCTTCTTGAGTCTCTTGTATACTCTATGTACCTTGGCCACTAGAGAGCAAGATGAATGATAATAATAATAATAAATAATAAACCTTGTATTTCTGCATCCATCCAAGAGAGGGCAGTGGTGCACATTCATCTAAGATTCCATTGATATTTATGAATTTCACAATGAAAATTCTTTCTTCACAATTTGCTTGATAACTTGGAATTTAAATTTAATAAAACAAGTAGTTTGTTCAAAACTAGCCGTTGCCCAATTCTGAATGGGAAAAGGTGTTAAGGGTAAGTATTTGGCACTCTAAAGCAATGCACTATTGCTTCGGCACTATTCACAATTTAGCATGATTCACAAGTGCATTGCATATTAGAGAAAATGATAGAGATGAAAAAAGGTACAAGCAATAGTACCTAAAGCAACTACTTATAGGAACTCATATCCTGGGTGGCTAGACACGAACTTAGGCACATCCCACCTTCATTTTATCATTCAACATGTCCCTGATAGCTTTGTGGTTCCATGCTTGCAAACGGTCAGGGAAAAAATATCTTAAGATATTTTAAAATACAAACAAATGACTAAATGGATCATTGAATCTGATTGAACAGTGCCAAATGGGCACCACCATCACCAGTGTAATTCTGCTGTGCATCTACACCAGCTTCCAGGTGCATCCAAAGTAAAATCACTGCTCAGTGGTATTATGCTATCACAACAGTTCCCTTCATTAAGATCAGGGAATAACTGCAGTTATCTCAGTGTTGCAATGTTTGTGGCATGCACATGTCAGGGTAACAGGTATGCTGCATAGTCAATGAATGACTGGGTACATGTGACTGTACAGTGGGAAGAAGCAATATGTCAGTCGGACCAGGAGGTCTAAGAATTGGAGATGGGAGTGACTAATGACCAGCTATCACAGAGACCTTTCTTTGGGATCCAAGATCTGCAACTTTTGGAAGGAGAAATAAATATGGAGCAGCTACTTTCTGTGGCATGCTCCTTCTGACATGTATGGCTCTCCAGTTGGATCTGTATCTGGATATAACTCCCTGGGCTGCGTCTAGACTGGCACGATTTTGCGCAAATACTTTTAACGGAAAAGTTTTCCGTTAAAAGTATTTGCGCAAGAGAGCGTCTAGATTGGCACGGACGCTTTTGCGCAAAAGCACTTTTTGCGCAAAAGCGTCCGTGGCCAATCTAGACGCGCTTTTGCGCAAGAAAGTCCCGATCGCCATTTTAGCCATCAGGGCTTTTTTGCGCAAAACAAAACTGAGCTGTCTACACTGGCCCTTTTGCGCAAAAGGACTTTTGCCCGAACAGGAGCGTCAAAGTGTTTGCGCAAGAAACACTGATTTCTTACATTAGAACGTCAGTGCTCTTGCGCAAATTCAAGCGGCCAGTGTAGACAGCTGGCTAGTTTTTGTGCAAAAGCAGCTGCTTTTGCGCAAAAACTGGCCAGTCTAGACACAGCCCCTTTGTATGGCACTTTGAGAAGATGGAGATGGTGGAGAGATTTGATGTAGTCAATTGAAGGTGATGTTGCAAGCAAGGGTGCTGGGACAATGTGTATAGTAGAGGTGCTGAGAACCATTGAACCAAACTTAAACTCTTGTATAGAATGGAAAACCCTTCAAGCCATGGTAGAGGGAAGGGTGTTCACAGTTCCCCCAGCATTGCTAGTTCCAGCATCTATGACTGCAAGAAGGCATTTTTTCAATGGGAGCCTCGCCACTGTTCAGGGAAGAGGAACCATGTGAACTTTTTGGAGGCTTCCATATGGGGCCCAGCTGAATACCAGGATTCCAAGATCTGCGTAGATGTTGGCCATCCACAAGTTAGGACATGAAATCCCCTTCTATTCCAATAAGAGCAAATCCTACCCACCCTTCCCACCAGGAAATAATACAAAGGAAATTCCACAAGTGGAAATTCAGAGAAATGTCCTGCCTTCTATGGGACATTTCTTTTTAATATGGTCCAGTGCAGCGGGGCCTGACCTTAATTTATTCATGGAAGCCAGAGATTACATATGATCGGCCCTCAGAACTGGGCAGGTACTAGCAAAACATAGACACGCTTGCCTAATGAAAGGAAATAAAACTGTTGCATTTGAAAAGTGAGAGTAATCAGCCACTGGAATAGTGTAACATGGCTTGTGGTAGATTCTCCATCACTGGAAATTTTTAAGTTAATATTTTAAAAGAGATCTAGTTCAAACAGGAATTATTTCAGGAAGTCCTATGGTGTGTGTTATTCAGGAGGCCAAACGAACGGATCGCAGTGATCCCTTTCAGCTTTGAAATCTCTTACTCATTCTCTGGGACTTCTGCTACTTGCGTCTTGTAAATGTGATGCCGATAGTATTAATCTTACATTCGTATTCTGCCATTACACCATTGAATGGCCCTTTATAAAGCAGGGCTAAAAGTAATCACTAGAGCAGGTGCAGTAGGGTGGGTAGGATATATGCTCTCCTCCAGAAGTTAAGAGAGGGAGATGCTACTATGAACTTGAGTTCAAACACTGTCTCCTTCCATTTTCAATGCTCCTTCTGTTAGCCACCTGTGCAGTATTAAATTGGTGATTGTCAGAAGAGACAGCATGCAACACAAGCTGAACCTACATGTCCACCTTGGTTTTCCCTTTAACGGTGAGCCAAAGCTTTAGGGTTTGTAACAGCTTTCACACAGCCCAGTCTCTCTGCTAGCTCTGCTCCAGTCAGCATGCTAAATATAGGAGGGGGGGAGGGGAGAGGATAAGAGAAAGCAGCATAGACAGCAACGTGGAGTAGCCACCTTGGTAAAAATCCAGCCAGAGCCACAGAAATGTAATTAGGCAGCTAGCCTGAGTGGCTGCCCACACTACCCCAGCCACACTGTTATTTTTAATGTACTGGCTTCAGCAAAGCGTGTGTGTGTCTGTCTGCGTGTGTTAGGAAGTACACACTCAGATGCAGCATAGATGAACCCTCAGTTCCATTTTCCTAAAGTGCTTTGCAATCTTGGGGGAGATAATCAGGGCTTTCGAAGGATGAGGTATTATTATGTTATCTCACTTCTATCTTCTGGAGAGATGTGACTAGCAGTCAGGTAAATTAATATCTAGATAACCTCTCATCAGCTCTACTAGGAAAAGCACATGAAGAAGAGCAGCAGAGGAGGCAATGTTAGAGATGTTTTGTCATTTTCTAATGCCCTTGTCCTTTTCTTCTGCCTCTGTCATTCTGAGAGTGACAGACGAGAGTATAGTATGCTTTAAATAGCAACACACTAGATTTGAATTCTTCTAACCCTTTGGCCGGAGGAAATGCCACAATTATACAAACTAATTTAAAACCAGGAATTGACTAAAAAGTATAAATAGCAGCTAGCTAGTGAAATCTTCTCTGAGTAAGTGGGGCCTTTCAGAAAATGAAACTGTGTGTTAGATGGTTTTTGCAGAAAGTTGTGTCTCTTCCTATTCTCTCTGTGCTGACACATCAGCCTGTGACTTGTCATGTCTGCTTGCATTTGTAGTGTTGGCTTATGCTAAATGATGTAACTTAATGTGACTTGCCTTGCTTCTCTCCTGTCTTTAGCGGAAAACTAACATAATGAAATCTTTAGGAACATGTATCTTTCTGTTCACCACTTGATCATGGCTATGTTGATCCTATAGCATTTTCTAGAGCCATGTTATTAACTTTGGTTTTGTTATTTGTCGTGTGTCTAGACAGGGATCTCCCTTACTCTTGATATTTTTTAATTCACTTCTCCAATACAATCTTGTCAAAGTACTTTAAAGGTCCGTACTACAAAGTTCCCAAGAGCATACATTCCAATGGGAACACTAGCAGGCAATTAGAGTGAGTTGTGAATTTTTCTCTGAAAAAAATTTTTTTTTGGGTAGAAACATGCCAATTTGTTAAACCTCCCTCCACAAAGTTTAGATTTTATTGGGAAGGCTTTTCATATTTCATATTCTTGTCAAAATGAGAGGGTAAAAGAGAGAATACACGTCATCCCAGTGTATTGAAAAGCCCAGTAGTTACAGAGCTTTTTCAAGTTGTGCAGGATCCAAGTCCAAGGATTTGCTCTGAGAAAGGCAACATAATGATTTAAATCCAGGTCTCCCATATCCCAAGTGAACTCCTTAACTACTGGTCTAATGCCTATTCTAGAGCAAAGTGCGTCCTCTCTGGTTTGTATGAAACAATTTAAAAAGTCTGGATATAGTTCTAATGCTTGATGGGGGAAAAGTTGCTGAAATCATGACAATTTTCACGGGGTGGGTGTGAAAGCCATTTTCTTCCCAGCTGTCCAGACAGTACCTGCATCCATTTTAAAATTTTAACTTGGGTCACTGATGTGGGATGGGATAGAAAATACCTGCAAGGAGTTTTTAACTAGAAAGGAGCTGTAATTCAGCATCAAACACATTGAATCTGAATCACATGGTTGCATTCTGAATTGGGAGATGTATACAAATATAGGTCATAGCACTGTGTTCTAGTGAGTACAGAAATGGAAAACAGGCCTAATCCCAATCTCAGAGTCTTTTGTGGCTTGGGGTTTTCCATGTGTATTTTCCTTTCAGTAAAATGAGAATAATGCTCCTTACTCCACCAGGGTTTGTAAATCATTTTGGAATGAAACACACATACACACACACACATACCCTTTTTAATACTCAAGGACTAAGTCATCCCTTCAGTTACACCCCCATAATTGTAGATGACATACCATTTTCTGAGGGCTGAATTTGGTTGCGAGTTAGGTACAGTATGTCTGTGAAACTAGTGGCTATAACATTTTGTAAACACTGTATTTCCCCCCCTCTGGCAGAACATAGACATTTACATTCTTCCTTCCTTAAATGAGACATGACTGAAGTGACTGTATCAAGTTAGGAAAGCTGAAGGTTTAGAAATTTTAAAATCATAATTTAGATTATCTGTCACTCAGCAGTCAGAGTGCACGCTGTTGACAAAGCAAAAGGCAGTGACAAAGGGAGAGGTATGCATTTTGGTCCAGTTACTTGAACATGACACTTATATACAAAAATGTGTATTAAAAGGTTTTACTTGAATGAGCAAAAGCAAGGAAATTCTGCCACTGAATCCTTATCTGGGGCCTGTTTGGCAAGATATTGTTGCTCACATAGTTCACCTTACAGACAGCTCTACAATATTTGGCAGTGTTGAACAATCTAAAAGTTGGCACATGGTTCGATAAATATATACTACTATGGGAACCTTTAAAGATATAGTCATCAACATTTTGGGAAAGCAACATAAAGATTCTCCCTATTACTGAAAATTGTTTGGCCTCACTTATGCAGCGTTGTGTGGAAAATCCTCTTCTCATTTAGTAAATATGGAGGTTTAGGTCACCTATTTCTTTTTCTACCACTATACCACTGACCTCACCCTTATCCACACTATGGCACCATGCCTGTCTCTGGTTGTGCTGCCTTTTAGCTGCTTTCCTATGCTCTTCTCTCTCTTGACTATGTATCTTTTCCCCCAGACATTTGTGAAGGGGAAAAATACAGCTTCATATTATGGAGGAACATTGTACATATTGCTCCTTCCACATGTCCTCCTCACCATGACCTAGATAGGAAGCCAGCATCCCTCATGGAATTAGCATTGCTTTCATATCACTTTTATTTGTATCATGATGTCAATGAAAATTATAATATCGTATTTTAATCTTGGTGCTTCAGTTACAATCATGTCTAAACAGTTAAGGACCCAATCTTAAGTCAAAGTCAGGGAAAAGTCTCCCATTGATGATGGGTTTGGATCAAGACTTAATCCACATACCATATTTGTTATGTATTCATTATAATATCAAGCGTCTATGGTACCACTATGGTTTCTCTATGGCCATCTGATGATCTTTAACCTAATAAGGATCCAAGAGCCATTTCATGGAAAGTGGAGTGCCAAAAGGCATGGAAGAGGCACACATGTTTAGACTGTATTCCTCACCTTGACGCTCTGTACTGGGAGTCTAAGCTGGGTCAAACATGTTGAGGCCATGAGAAGGCTTGGGTTTTGAGAGGATATTGAAATAACGATTGAAGTTTGCTATCTGAGTTTGTAACGACTCTTGACACAGCTAAAACTTATATCAGGCTGTTCATCTTTAAAGCACTTTATGATTCTTTATTAATTGAAATTCATCCATTGTATCACTAGGCTCTGTATAAACCTAGGATAGCCGACAGATTTTGCTAGGCCTTAAGCAAGGGGGGGGGGACAACTGTGATGGGGTGGGGGTGTGGATTAGCCTCCCCAAGTCAGCCCAATGTGCTGTCTGATATGTACCACTCAGGCTCTTGCAGTGATTTAAAGAACCTGCTGCAGCAGCGGCATTGCCCAGTAGCCCTGATCCCTTTTAAATCACAGATCCTGGGGCAGCTGCCCCCGTTGCTGGGCCTGCAAAAACTACACATGAGGCTTATGTCATGCAGAGGGCCTTGCATGGGCATTTTTACTTGGTAAATCTAGCCCTCGGATCAATGTTCCCTCTAATTTTTTCCATACTTGTGCAAAATAAATTTGATGTGCACCTAGGATGCATATAAAAAGCATGTGCGTATGCACACCACTATTAGAAACACACGCTGCTGGCTCTGGGTGCTGTGGGTGCTCTGTTAATCAGATGGATGGCATTTGAATCTCTCCTGGGTAGCTGCCCAAGTGCTCAGCTTACAGGGAACACTGCCTCAGACTCATCCTCCCCGGTCTCTTTTTGCTTGCTGGGAATGAAATGAATGGATGCACTGTATCTTATCCTATAGTAACATATCCTGTGTCATCTTATTTCCTGTTTAATGTCTAGATCAAAAAGTTTGTTGATCCCTTGAGTTGTCATATAAGATAGATTTCACCGGACATCCTCCTGAGCCTCCATTTGGCTGGAGGCCTGGAAAGTGACAGTGGTTTATAGGATATGAGGACAGACAAGTTTCTGCATTCAAGCATAGTGATATTGGGTATAATGTTTTCTTCTTGCGCATGTTAGTTCAGTGTAGAGTTATGACTGCAAGCTTCCATGTGGTGTGTAGCATTCATCTGGTCTGCCACCAAGAGTAGGGGATCTTCCTAAAAAAGCCATTCAGATGTAGTGCTTCTCAGTAAGACTTTCTGTGTTTTCCACCCCTTCTTTTACCTTGAGATGCAGGATGGGAGTCTGGCCCTTTGCAATTATGAAATATAGGTAACTTCTGGAATTAGTGTACTATCTTTCTTTAAAATTCAAAGACTTCTTACTCGTTATGGCAAAGAACTATTTTAGGTCTTGGATATCAGAAATGGTAACACACAGAAACCTGTAGGAGCACATTTTAACCAACCTGGGCACTCATTAATGGATTTAAAAGTAGACCTTCTGCAGAGGAATTTAAAAAACCAACTATTCGAGAAACTATAGAACTGGCCTTCATATGCAAATTTGACACTATCTGTCCTGGCCTGAACAAAGACACGAACTAGACGGGCCATTATATTGAACACCCAACTGACATAAAAAGCTAAGTATGGGACACTTAAAGCCCACTCAATTAGCTTTATTAGCACTGACACTACAACTGACAGTTTTTTCCATTCCTCTTCTCCCTTCTTTTTCTGTTATAAATTGGGATGTTCCTCCTTTTTTCCTCCACTTTCATCTGAGGAAGTGGGTTTTGCCCACAAAAACTCATGATATGTGATAGATAGATATATATTTTTGATAGTCTCTAAGGGTATGTCTACACTTGCAGCCTATTTAGGAAGAGGGCTGCAAATGTAGGCATTCAGAATTGCAAATCAAGCCCGGGATTTAAATATTCCGCACTTGATTTGCATCTTCCCGGCCGGGCGCCATTTTTGAAATTTACAATCCCAGAATAACTGCCTGCGTCTACACGCGGCAGTGAAACGGGCATTTGAAATAAAGCCCTATTTCGAACTATCTGTTAAACCTCATTGCAGGAGGAATAACAGGTAGTTCGAAATAGGGCTTTATTTCGAACGCCTGTTTCACTGCCACATGTAGACACAGGCAGTTATTCCGGGCTTGTAAATTTCAAAAAAAAAAAAAAAAAAAAAAATGGCACCTGGGCGGGAAGATGCAAATCAAGCGCAGGATATTTAAATCCCGGGCTTGATTTGCAATTCCGAATGCCTACATTTGCAGCCCTATTCCGAAATAGGCTGCAAGTGTAGACATACCCTAAGGTGCAAAGGACTACTTGTTTTTTTAAATTACCTTTGGTTCAATTGAATATAACAGTGGCTAGGCAAACACATAGTCTCCGACAAGTGCTTTCAGTACCTGGCTGCAAAAAATGAAAATGAAAAATATTCACTGCATATTTCTCATTCAATAAACCTAGAATTGTAGATGTTCGAAATAAAAAAGGCCTATTTGGATCATCTACAGGTTGAATCTCTCTAGTCCAGCTCCTTTGGGACTCGACCGGTGCTGAACCAGAGAATTTGCCAAACCATGGGAGGTCAATATTGTCTAGCAGCATTACCAACACTTCTACTGCTTACTGGGCTCTTAGAAGACATTTAGGGGTAAATTAGAGCTAAATAACAGCACAGAACACTGAGCGCCAGGACTGGTGGCTGTAAACAAACTTTACGGGACCGCAGGACACTTGGCCACACTGATGATAAGTGGACATCTGGCTAACTAAAATCATGCCAGACCACAGATATTGCTGGACCAGAGAGTGCTGGATTAGAGAAGTTCAACCTGTAGTAGTACACTGGCCTGCCATTACAGGATTGTTCCCCATGGTGTATTTCCTAAAGGTACCCAACAACAGGGTTTGTTTCTGGTGCCTCATTTTATCATTGTAAGTATTGTAATTTCAGTGTATCTGTAGAGTCTCTGGCTGCTCCTTTAGCTAACATTCCTGTGTTCTGTCTATTGTATACTGTAACATCTCTAGTTGAAATGTACTCTACATATAGTGCACACTGAAAAGCATCTGCATGCCTTCATTTCAGAGAAGTGCTCTAATGAAGAATGTAGCCTACAGTAAACTTCATCAATGGCTGAGGCAAAATAAACTTCACAGCCAATCCTACCAACCCTCTCTTATGTCAAGGACAACTTATGTGGTTAAAGGTTTGCTGGATTGGGCCCTGCCATTGGTTGACACTCAGTTTACAGGAGAAACTTCAAAATGACAGCCTGTAGCACTCGCTTCTTTGTTCTGACTGTTCCATAGTTGGTTACACTTACTTCATCCTCTGTTCTAGTTCATGTGCACATCACCTCAGGATGGGATGCAGAGATAAAATTTCTTGATACCTTAAATGACTGCTTCTTGGAGCAGCTGATTCTGGAACCCACAAGAGAAGAGGCAATTCTTGATTTAGTCCTAAGTAGAGCGCAGGATCTGGTCCAAGAGTAAATATAACTGGACCGCTTGGAAATAGTGACCATAACGTAATAAAGTTTAACATCCCTGTGGTAGGAAAAGTACCTTAGCAGCCCAACACTGTGGCATTTGATTTCAGAAAAGGGAACTACATAAAAATGAGGTTAGTTAAACAGAAATTAAAAGGTACAGTGACAAAAGTAAAATCTCTGCAAACTTCATGGAAACTTTTCAAAGACACCATAATAGAGGCCCAACTTAAATGTATAGCCCAAATTAAAAAACGCAGTAAGAGAAACAAAAAAGCGCCACTGTGGCTTAACAATCAAGTAAAAGAAGCAGTGAGAGATAAAAAGGCATCATTTAAAAAGTGGAAGTTAAATCCTATTGAGGAAAATAGAAAGGAGCATAAACTCTGTAAATTAAGTGTAAAAATATAATAAGAAAAGCCAAAAAAAGAGTTTGAAGAACAGCTACCCAAAACTCAAAAAGTAGTAGCAAAATGTTGAAGTACATTTGAAGCAGGAAGCCTGCTATACAACCAGTGAGGCCCCAAAGGAGCACAGAAAGATGATAGTCATTGCCAAGGCTCAACAAATACACTCGCCCACTCGCCTGTGGCGAGTAGATTTTACCAGCTGGTGAGTGCAGGGGCAGACTGGCCCGGTGGGCCATTGTGATGGGCTAGCTGAAACCCGCACTACGGGCAGCGTGGCCCCATCTGATCCGCCGGCCAGCGAAGGAGCAGAGCACTGCCGGGGAGGGGGAAATGCGGCGATTCTCAGCGCCAGGCTGCCTGTGTGCAGCTCCGGCGCGAGGAGGCAGGGCACGAGCTAGAGGGCGGGACGCCGGCAGACGCCAGGATGCTGGTGTGATGTGGCCCCGCCGATTTTAAAGGGCCACAGCAGCTCGGCTCTGGTCGCATGTTCCCAGGAGCTGGCTGCGGCGCGCAGCACAGCCAGGTCCTGCCCACCCCACCGGCTCCAGTCCTGCCATGGCCCCAGCCCCCTCGCCGGCGAGAGACCGCTCCCTGTCGACCACCTGGCTCGCTGCACCCGCCCCGTGGCCCTTTGTCTCCATGCTGCCCTTTCCCCATGCCACCCCTGCTCTCCTGCACCCCGGACCCTCTGCTCTCCCTCTTCCCTGTGACTCTCTGGCTCTGCGCCACCCTTGCACCCCGCACCCTGCTCCCCCCGATCCCTGCCCCCCCCAGCTCTGTGCTGCCCGTTCCCTGCACTGCCCCTAGACCCCGATCCCTCTGACCCTCCCGTTCCCCGCGTCCCATTCCCGATGCCTCCACCGCACCCTGCTCCCCCCGATCCCTGCGTCCCTCTGGCTCTGTGCCTCCCGTTCCCTGCGGCACCCCTGTACCCCCCCCCCCACTGTTCCCTGCACCCCTCTGGCTCTGTGCTGACCCTGCTCCCCCTGTGGGTTGGGAGTGAGGGGTGCTTGTCCATAGGGAGGGGTTGACAGGGCAGGGAAAAGGCTGCTGTGACCCAGCAGCAAGTGAAAGGGGGAGTTCACTTGAAGCGCCTTTGCCTTTATGGAAAAAAACAAATGAACATGCTATTTGCTATTTATAGGGCTAAAATGCCGGGACAAAAACAAACAAAAAAAACCCATTGCAAAATGCAAACATGTAAAAGACAACAAAAAAAGGGGGGGGGCCAAAATGTTTTGCTTGGGGCAGCAAAAAACCTAGAGCTGGCCCTGGGGGAGGGGAAGGGGCTGGGCTGGGCTGGGCTATGGGGAGCGGAGGGGAGGAGGTCAGGAGAAGAAGAAGAAGAAAGGTGAAGGCACCAAGGGACAGGGGTTCAGGAGAGACAAATCCCAGGGGGCCAAGTGCAGACAATGAGGAAAAGGGCAGGAGGGGAGGTGTCAGTGGGAGGGGGGACAGGGTGATGCTGGGAGAGGAGAGGGTAAGGGCACTGGGGGCTAGAGGGGGACGGGGAGGTGCTGGGAGAAGGCTTGAAAGAAGGGGTGGGCATGAGGAAGGCGGGGATGGAGCAAGGCATGTGTGAGGGCACAGGGGAATGGGGGAAGAGAGTGGTGAGGGGTGGGCATCAGGGAAAAAGAGGGCAAAGGGGGTAGGGGCAGTGAGGGAAGGGGGAGGCACCAGGCGGGTGCAGGGCTAAGGGAAGGTGCAGGTGCCAGGGGATTCTAGGGGTGAAGCAGAAGGGCAGACACCTGCAGGGGAGGGACCAGCACCAGAGGAGAAAGGCAGGGCAAGTGTGTAGAGGGAGGTGTTAGGAGAGGGGATGAGGAGGGGTAGCTCATATGATCAGAGTGGGGCTACTGAAGGATTGGGCACAGGGGGGAGAGAAGGGCTGGTGGAGGGGGGCAGGTCTCAGGAAGGCTGAGGGCAGTGAGAAGGACAGGAGTCAGGACAGCAGAGGAGGGTGAGGAGTTGGGGGGCAGCAGGCACCAGGGGAGCTGATGGAGCAAGGGGAGGAGACATGGCAGCAGAGGGAAAATGTAGAGGTTTATAAGATATTTATTAATAACTCGGGTGATATTTATTAATAACTTATTAGTAATTACTGTTCTTATTCTTATTAGGAATTTATGCCATTAAAAAAACACTTTTTGGGGGGGAGGGTGACGAGTCCCTTTTTTGTCTGGCGAGTCGGGTTTTCCAGAATTTGTCAAGCCCTGGTCATTGCGGAGAAGGTAAATTAATTCTTTGCTTCAGTCTTCACTGCTGACGATTTTGGGGAGATTCCCAAACCTGAGTCATTCTTTTTAGGTGACAAATCTGAGGAATTGTCCCAGACTGAGGTGTCATTAGAGGAAGTTTTGGAACAAATTGATAAATTTAACAGTAACAAGTCACCGGGACCAGATGGCATTCACCCAAGAGTTCTGAAAGAACTGAAATGTGAAATTGTGGAACTATTAACAATGGTGTGTAACCTATCCTTTAAATCAGCTTCTGTACCTAATGAATGGAAGATAACTAATGTGATGCCAATATTTAAAAGGGCTCTAGAGGTAATCCTTGCAATTACAGAATGGTAAGTCTAATGTCAGTACTGGGAAAATTAGCTGAAATTAGAGTAAAGAATAAAATTGTCAGACAGCTAGAGGTACATAATTTGTTGGGGGAAAGTCAACATGGTTTCTGTAAAGGGAAACCACACCTTACTAATCTACTCGGCTGTGTCTACATAGGCAAGATTTTGCGCAAAAGCAGCTGCTTTTGCGCAAAATCTTGCTGCCTGTCTACACTGGCCGCGAGTATTTGCGCAAGAACACTGACGTTGTAATGTACAAAATCAGTGCTTCTTGTGCAAATACTCTGATGCTCCCGCTCAGGGATAAGCCCTCTTGCGCAAGTATTCTTGTGCAAGAGGCCAGTGTAGACAGCAACATTAATTTCTTGCGCAAGAAAGCCCGATGGCTAAAATGGCCATCGGAGCTTTCTTGCGCAAGAGAGCGTCTACGCTGGCACGGATGCTTTTGCACAAAAGCAAATCTTTTGCGCAAAGGCACATGCCAGTGTAGACGCTCTCTTGCGCAAATACTTTTAATGGAAAATCTTTTCCATTAAAAGTATTTGCACAAAATCATGCCAGTCTAGACGCAGCCCTAGAGTTCTTTGAGGGAGTCAACAAACATGTGAACAAAGGGGATCCTGTGGATATAGTATACTTAGATTTCCAGAAAGCCTTTGACAAGGTCCCTTACCAAAGGCTCTTAAGTAAAGTAAGTTGTCATGGGATAAGAGGGAAGGTCCTTTCATGGATTGGTTAAAAAACAGGAAACAAAAAGTAGGAATAAATGATAAGTTTTCAGAGTAGAGAGAGGTAACTAGTGGGGTCCCTCAAGGGTCTGTCGTGGGACCAGTCCTATTCAACTTATTTATAAATGATCTAGAGAAAGGGGTAAACAGGTGGCAAAATTTGCAGATGATACCAAACTGCTCAAGATAGTTAAGACTAAAGCACACTGTGAAGAGCTTCAAAAAGATCTTGCCAAACTAAGTGGCAAGTGAAATTTAATGTTGCTAAATGTAAAGTAATGCACATTGGAAAACATAATCCCAACTATGCATACAGTATGATGGGGACTAATTTAGCTACAGCTACTCAAGAGAGAGATCTTGGAGTCACTCTGGATAGTTCTCTGAAAACATCCACTCAGTGTGTAGCGGCAGCCAAAAAAGCAAATAGAATGTTTAATGAATGTATCGTTAAAAAAGGAATAGAGAATAAGACAGAGAACATCTTATTGTCTCTATATAAAACCATAGTACACCCACATCTTGAGTACTTCATATAGATGTGGTCTCCTCATCTCAAAAAAGATATATTGGAATTGGAAAAGGTTCAGAAAAGGGCAACAAAAAATGATTAGGGGTTTGGAATAGGTCCCATATGAAGAAAGATTAAAAAGACTTGGACTTTTCATCTTAGAAAAGAGGAGACTAAGGGGGGATATTATAGAGGTCTGTAAAATCATGAGAAAAGTGAATAAGGAAAAGTTATTTTCTTATTCCCACAAAAAAAAAAAAAAAAAAAAAAAAAAAAAAAAAACCCCCCCCCCCCCCCCCCTCTGGGCCATCTGGTATTAGACACGGTTGGCACACAGGATACTGAGCTAGATGAACCTTTGGTCTGACCCACTATGGCCGTTCTTATGTTCCAGTTCTGGTTCTGCAAGTGTATGTATGCTCAGCTGCTACTGTACTTTAAATCAGGTGTCTAGTACACTGCTACTACATGCATTATTTTCTTTATAAATATATACAGCATGCCACAGGAAGGGGGAAGTTTGATGTGCAACTTGAAAAATTGATTTGGAACATTCATGCTATAACTGGTATTTGAGACTAACTGCACAGGTGACTATTGCAGTAAGACCAAGAAATAGCTGTGCTACAACAAACCATGAAGATTTGACATACTATTCTCAAAAATAACCTTTGTTAAGTCATGATAGCTCGTCAGAATTATAACCGAGAGGCTGATAAGTTAAATACATCATTTTTCTATGTGAACATAAAAACATGTACGTTGTTTAAAAAATCTTGATAACTAAAAAAACACCTCAGACATGGTTAAAATGAGATCAGCACTGCAGTGAATCAGTTTGTTTAACAAGAGTTTTAGCACTTTGCCCTTTATCAGATATATCAGTTAGGGCTTGATTGTGATGCCCTTACTTGTGTAACATAGCAGTATAGTTCTCAAGTGTTTCTCTGAGATCAGTGGGAGTAGTTGAGGAATAATGCACATTCCAACATAAGTAATGGCAATCCCAATCTAGCCCTTAGAATCCAGAAATACTGATTTCTGTGGGACTTATTGTGGCATAAGTGCAACATTTCCTCTAATCTTTTCTATCCCATGTGCAGATTTTTTCCATCCACGTGCAGAATAAATTTTTCTGTACACTGAGGTGCATGCAAATGTACCACTGGTTGAAATAAGAAATCTAGCTGTGGCTGCTATGCTAATCAGCTGAGCAGCATTTGAATCTCTCCTGAGTGGTTGCACAAGCACGCACCTAAGAGGGAACACTGATAAGGTTCCACTCAACATTATCAGAATCTGTCTCCAAGTGTATCGATCATTAACATGAAGGCACTTATTTTAAAACTTCAGCTTTCTGCTTGCAAGTGGAGATGTTTAGATTTTCTGTGTCCCTTCAAACTTTTTTGAATGCTTCAGAGGCTATTTGATCATCACTGAAAATTCTTAAAACTTCAGTGGGTGTTACAACAGTAGGCACACTACCTTTGACCTGATTGCAGTAAAACCTGGGGAAATAGTCCCCATCATTTGCCACATTTTCAAATCAAAGCCTTTTAAAAGCATTGCATTTTGTAAATTAAAGGTTGAAAAATCAGTTGAATAATGCCATTCTTGAACTCACTGCAATTTCGTCCTTCCTTTAGTCATTAGAGAAAATATTTTGTCTAGGATCATGCTGTAACGTGTATAATTCCAAAGCATAGATATTGACAATTAATATAACTGGAACTGAGCAAAACTAATTAAAATCTAATTTTACTTTTACATCCAGGGTGCAAGTTAGAGCACATTGTAACCTTACCCTATACTGCTCTCAAATTGCCTAATATTTTGTTTTCAGTGGTAGAGAATTATATTATTCTGTAATTTCTAAGAACCAATTGGGGTGAGAAAATTTCAAGCAAATAGGAAATAAACATATAAATAACTGTTTAATATATATGTTAACGTGACAAAAAGAAGTGAAGCAGTAGAGTAGGACTGGAGATCTTCATTCTATTCCTGACTGCTATAGCCTCAGGCTGTTCAATTAATGTCCTTGACAGTGCTTCAGTTCCCACACATAAAATGGAGATGATTTTTTTTCTTCATCTGTCTTGTCTATTTTGTTTGTAAGTTCTTCAAGACAAGTACTGTTGTCCGTAATTGTGTGTACAAAATCAGTGCTTCTTGTGCAAATACTCTGATGCTCCCGCTCAGGGATAAGCCCTCTTGCGCAAGTATTCTTGTGCAAGAGGCCAGTGTAGACAGCAACATTAATTTCTTGCGCAAGAAAGCCCGATGGCTAAAATGGCCATCGGAGCTTTCTTGCGCAAGAGAGCGTCTACGCTGGCACGGATGCTTTTGCACAAAAGCAAATCTTTTGCGCAAAGGCACATGCCAGTGTAGACGCTCTCTTGCGCAAATACTTTTAATGGAAAATCTTTTCCATTAAAAGTATTTGCACAAAATCATGCCAGTCTAGACGCAGCCCTAGAGTTCTTTGAGGGAGTCAACAAACATGTGAACAAAGGGGATCCTGTGGATATAGTATACTTAGATTTCCAGAAAGCCTTTGACAAGGTCCCTTACCAAAGGCTCTTAAGTAAAGTAAGTTGTCATGGGATAAGAGGGAAGGTCCTTTCATGGATTGGTTAAAAAACAGGAAACAAAAAGTAGGAATAAATGATAAGTTTTCAGAGTAGAGAGAGGTAACTAGTGGGGTCCCTCAAGGGTCTGTCGTGGGACCAGTCCTATTCAACTTATTTATAAATGATCTAGAGAAAGGGGTAAACAGGTGGCAAAATTTGCAGATGATACCAAACTGCTCAAGATAGTTAAGACTAAAGCACACTGTGAAGAGCTTCAAAAAGATCTTGCCAAACTAAGTGGCAAGTGAAATTTAATGTTGCTAAATGTAAAGTAATGCACATTGGAAAACATAATCCCAACTATGCATACAGTATGATGGGGACTAATTTAGCTACAGCTACTCAAGAGAGAGATCTTGGAGTCACTCTGGATAGTTCTCTGAAAACATCCACTCAGTGTGTAGCGGCAGCCAAAAAAGCAAATAGAATGTTTAATGAATGTATCGTTAAAAAAGGAATAGAGAATAAGACAGAGAACATCTTATTGTCTCTATATAAAACCATAGTACACCCACATCTTGAGTACTTCATATAGATGTGGTCTCCTCATCTCAAAAAAGATATATTGGAATTGGAAAAGGTTCAGAAAAGGGCAACAAAAAATGATTAGGGGTTTGGAATAGGTCCCATATGAAGAAAGATTAAAAAGACTTGGACTTTTCATCTTAGAAAAGAGGAGACTAAGGGGGGATATTATAGAGGTCTGTAAAATCATGACTGATGTGGAAAAAGTGAATAAGGAAAAGTTATTTTCTTATTCCCACAATTTAAGAACTTGGGGTCACCAAATGAAATTAATAGACAGCAGGTTTAAAACAAAGAAAAGGAAGTTGTTCTTCGCTCAGAGCACAGTCAACCTGTGGAACTCCTTGCCATAGGATTTGGAGAAGATGAGGACTTTAAAAAAAGAGCTAGATAGATTCATGAAGTTAGGTCAATCAATGGCTTTTAGCCAGGATGGGTTGGAATGGTGTCCCTAGCCTCTGCCTAGAAATGGGTGACAAGAGAGGGATCTCATGAGGATTACTGTTGTTCCCTCCCTCTGGGCCATCTGGTATTAGACACGGTTGGCACACAGGATACTGAGCTAGATGAACCTTTGGTCTGACCCACTATGGCCGTTCTTATGTTCCAGTTCTGGTTCTGCAAGTGTATGTATGCTCAGCTGCTACTGTACTTTAAATCAGGTGTCTAGTACACTGCTACTACATGCATTATTTTCTTTATAAATATATACAGCATGCCACAGGAAGGGGGAAGTTTGATGTGCAACTTGAAAAATTGATTTGGAACATTCATGCTATAACTGGTATTTGAGACTAACTGCACAGGTGACTATTGCAGTAAGACCAAGAAATAGCTGTGCTACAACAAACCATGAAGATTTGACATACTATTCTCAAAAATAACCTTTGTTAAGTCATGATAGCTCGTCAGAATTATAACCGAGAGGCTGATAAGTTAAATACATCATTTTTCTATGTGAACATAAAAACATGTACGTTGTTTAAAAAATCTTGATAACTAAAAAAACACCTCAGACATGGTTAAAATGAGATCAGCACTGCAGTGAATCAGTTTGTTTAACAAGAGTTTTAGCACTTTGCCCTTTATCAGATATATCAGTTAGGGCTTGATTGTGATGCCCTTACTTGTGTAACATAGCAGTATAGTTCTCAAGTGTTCTCTCTGAGATCAGTGGGAGTAGTTGAGGAATAATGCACATTCCAACATAAGTAATGGCAATCCCAATCTAGCCCTTAGAATCCAGAAATACTGATTTCTGTGGGACTTATTGTGGCATAAGTGCAACATTTCCTCTAATCTTTTCTATCCCATGTGCAGATTTTTTCCATCCACGTGCAGAATAAATTTTTCTGTACACTGAGGTGCATGCAAATGTACCACTGGTTGAAATAAGAAATCTAGCTGTGGCTGCTATGCTAATCAGCTGAGCAGCATTTGAATCTCTCCTGAGTGGTTGCACAAGCACGCACCTAAGAGGGAACACTGATAAGGTTCCACTCAACATTATCAGAATCTGTCTCCAAGTGTATCGATCATTAACATGAAGGCACTTATTTTAAAACTTCAGCTTTCTGCTTGCAAGTGGAGATGTTTAGATTTTCTGTGTCCCTTCAAACTTTTTTGAATGCTTCAGAGGCTATTTGATCATCACTGAAAATTCTTAAAACTTCAGTGGGTGTTACAACAGTAGGCACACTACCTTTGACCTGATTGCAGTAAAACCTGGGGAAATAGTCTCCCATCATTTGCCACATTTTCAAATCAAAGCCTTTTAAAAGCATTGCATTTTGTAAATTAAAGGTTGAAAAATCAGTTGAATAATGCCATTCTTGAACTCACTGCAATTTCGTCCTTCCTTTAGTCATTAGAGAAAATATTTTGTCTAGGATCATGCTGTAACGTGTATAATTCCAAAGCATAGATATTGACAATTAATATAACTGGAACTGAGCAAAACTAATTAAAATCTAATTTTACTTTTACATCCAGGGTGCAAGTTAGAGCACATTGTAACCTTACCCTATACTGCTCTCAAATTGCCTAATATTTTGTTTTCAGTGGTAGAGAATTATATTATTCTGTAATTTCTAAGAACCAATTGGGGTGAGAAAATTTCAAGCAAATAGGAAATAAACATATAAAATAACTGTTTAATATATATGTTAACGTGACAAAAAGAAGTGAAGCAGTAGAGTAGGACTGGAGATCTTCATTCTATTCCTGACTGCTATAGCCTCAGGCTGTTCAATTAATGTCCTTGACAGTGCTTCAGTTCCCCACACATAAAATGGAGATGATTTTTTTTCTTCATCTGTCTTGTCTATTTTGTTTGTAAGTTCTTCAAGACAAGTACTGTTGTCCGTAATTGTGTGTACAAAGCTCAGTCCAGTAAAGCCTGATCTTGGATGGGGACAACTCTCTCTACTAGAATGCAAATAATTAATCATGATAATATGCAAATCAGTGGTGGCAAATTACCAGAGCAGATCTTGTTATTTCTGTTTAGACAGCATGGTTTACAAGGAACCAATCAACCCTAAACTATATTAAGAACCTGCTTGAGCTGAATGACACTTCTGTAGATCCCAATCCTGAAAACACTTAATGTAAACATACATAATGTTACACACTGTGTAGTCCTATTAAATTATTTTGTGAGATCAAGGCTTCACAGATTTCAGTGAAGTAGTACAGGTGTCACTGAGAGCAGGATTTGGGCCCACGGTCAAAGAAAACTTTATGAATCGCTTCCTAACCTCAGGGGGTGGGAATGTAATACTACACCTTTTTTTTCTCTGTGGGTGCATCATTATTTCAAGACAACTAGTGTTATTTCGAAATAACAATGTGAGCATCTACACAACCATTCCATTATTTTGAAATAATTTCAAAATAATGGACGGCTTATTCTGAAATCTGTACACCTCATTCTACGAGGAATAATGCCTATTCCAAAATAGCTATTTTGAAATAAAGCATGTATAGATGCTCCACTGCTGCTATTTCAAAATAGCCCCTCACCAGGGCCATTCCAAGTTATTCCTCCCCAGTGCCTCCTGGGCTCTAAATTGAGATAGCACATCTACATTAGGGAAGCCTTCCTCGGACTAATTTTGAGGCTTCCCTGAAGTGTAGAAGTGCTATTTCAAAATCAACTATTTCAGAATAACTATTCAGGAATAGCTTATTTCAAAATAAGTGTGCAATGTAGACATACCCACGTATGTATCAACCAAATAGGCCTTAAATAATCTAAACAGACACTGTCAGTCTGGGTTTGACCAGCCTTCAATAATTAATAGTTGAAAAAATTATATGCAATTATGTTTTTTTAAAAATCATGCTAAATTTTGCCATTCTTATTCCAATAGACTCCCGCTGATGGTAGGTAGGGACTGAATAAGAAGAGCAGGATTAGTTAATTAGCGTTCACTAAAACTGACTGAATAATTTGCAACAATACTCTGATCAACATTCCTTCTTTTCTGCTTATGGAATGTTTTCAAGTAAACTAAGTGATCTTCAAAGAGCTACCAATTTGATGTGGGTATTCAATATGTAGTATTTATTTGGAAATAAAGTTGGAAATATATATGTTTTGGACAGCAGTCAGATGTTCTGAATTGTTCTAATTGTATCTACTTAGATTTGCCACCTCAACTCATTTAATCAGTACAAAAATTCTAAAGCACTCACTAAAATCAAGACTATGTCTATGTTTTATTTCAAAGTTTACTCCTAAGGATACCATAGCAATTTTAGTAGAAAGAGTAGGAATAGAATCTGGTATCTTCAGGAAAGAATTCCTATTCCTTCCATTGTTGAGCAAAGTGCATGTGTCTGTTTCCCTCCATACCAGAGCTAGGCGCGTGGTTCTTTGGATCTGGTGGGAGTTTTGCATGAATGAGGACTTCTGAATGGGTTTTCAAGCCCCCTCACCCCAGTCCCGCAAACACTTAGACATGTGAACACTTTACTCACAGGTGTACACCTGTTGAAATCAATAAGACTGTATTTAAAGTTAGGCACATGCTTCAGTGTTTGCATGATCTTGGCCAGAATTTTGTAAAATGCTCTGTGACTGTTCTGGGAAAAGGTGTTATACCCGTACAACATATACTATTTTGTTTTATTTGTGCTTGTGACAGGGCTGGCCAGCCCCGCACTGAACAAGGGGGCAGAGAGCCTGCCTATTGGGTAGAATATGCCCCTCCCCTGCAGCCCTGCTGGGCATGCTCGCAGCGCAGCCCAGGTATAAAAGGCTGCAGGGCTGCTCAGTTGGGCCAGGCCGCAGGAGGGGAAGGAGCTCCTCTCCAGACACAGGACCCACAGCCATTGCAGCTGGAACAAGAGGCACCGGACCAGTTACCCCTGCCGCTGTTGTCTTCGGGACGAGCCAGACCGCAACGCTGGCTGCAGCCCCCCTAGAAGCTGCCGCTGCCCCAGCCACCGTTGTCTCCCAAGCCGCGCCTGCCAACGGGGCTGCTGTAGCCAGACCCGCATCCACAGGTGGGACCACTGTCAGCCAGGGTGAGGGGGTAGGAAGCAACCCAGGGTGGGGACCACGAAAGGACCCAGCGGGCTCGGTGAGTTTCGGGGAGAACTCCCTGCTGAGCCAGTGGTGGGAACTGCCCGCCACTGATAGGGCCCTGGGTTGGGGCCTGGTGGAGAGGGAGGGCCCGGGCCCCCCTACCCCTTCCCGGACGAAGAGGGGATCCCATAAAGGACTAGGCCACTGGGCCTGTATTTAAAGGACTAGACTGCTGGGCCTGCAGTTAAAGGACCAGGCCTTGGGGTTGAAGGGGGCGGGGCTGGTGACCCCACCACAGTGTTTTTAAAGTGAAGAGAAGATAAATGAATTAATCCTGCTGGCTTTCCTGCACTAGAAGGTGAAATCTTATCAAGTACATCACCCATTTAATACCTTGGAATTTCTTCAGTGAGAAGGATCCTTTGAACACATTGTAGAATCCACAACACACAATCCATATTGTACAGTAATAAGGATTGTATTTTGACAGGTCAGACAAATTACCCTTGAAGATTAAAATCTTAATTATTAAAAGGCATGATTAAAGAGGATTATTAATTCTCTTAGGAGTCTTGTATGTATTATTCACTATGATAACAAACCTCATATGACCACGAACTTCCTGGTCTAGTCTAAAGGCTCAAGGAATGAATACATATTCGAAAATTAATTTCTCCAGTAAAATCAGTTAAGTCAGTTAAGATAGTACTGTATCTGGGAACTCAGTGTTACACCAAATTAGCAACTGCTCTTGTAACTTAGAAAATCTGTCAGCAAAATTGGCAACTTCAACTTTTTAGGCAAGCCTAGCTAGAGTATTTGAGTGCTAAATTATTAGAACAGATGAACCTTTGTTATAGAAAAGCCCTGAAGGTTAGTAAATACAATTAATGAGACTCTCAATTAACTGATAAAAGGTTTCTTTAATTTTATTACTCAGTTAAAGATCAAAGTGAAGTATCAATTTGCATTCTATCCAATGAGGAGGGTTTTTTTAGATAATCAATGAAGTAAGGGGTAAATTTGAAAGCATTTTCACTTCAACCACACATTGTAATAAGCTGAATGATGCCCTCCTTTACACACTATGTCATCACATTGACTTCAGTGGGATTACATAATTATAAATAACAAAAGAATTTGGCCGTAATTAATAGCTTTGTACACCATCGTTAGTTCATGGGTAGAAGAGTGTCAAAGCATTCAGGTTAACGGGCAAGTATTCATATTTCTTTGAGTCCACTCTAGAAGCAGAAAGGGCCAAATATGAATATAACAATTGATGGATCTCGATTCAAAGTAATTTGCAAATCAAAACATATACAAGGTATTTGTTATCTCTGAATGGTAAATATGATGAATAATTACACTGGCACAAAAGAAAGCAAGATTACCTGGAATTTGTGAAAAGAAAATGCTAACTTTTTTAGTCACAATAACAAATCACTAAGGCCGTGTCTAAACTACAGCCCTCTGTCGGTAGAGGGATGTAAATGAGATGTATCAAAAGTGTAAATGAAGCGGGGATTTAAATATCCTGCGCTTCATTTGCATAATGGTGGCCTTTGCTTTTTTTTAAACGGGGCTTTTCGAAAAAACCCGACAGTTTAGATGGGGCATTTCTGTCGAAAATGCCCCGTCTAAACTGCCGAGGTTTTTTCGAAAAGCCCCGTTTAGAAAAAAAGCGGCGGCTGCCATTATGAAAATGAAGTGCGGGATATTTAAATCTCCGCTTCATTTGCACTTTCAATACGTCTAATTTACATCCCTCTGCCAACAGAGGGGTGTAGTTTAGACGTAGCCCCAGTCTCTCCTTTCCTTCTAGTTCTCAAATGTGTCTCTATAATAAGAATTGTATTGACATTAACCAAGAATATTGCCAACAAATGTATAGACTCCAAAGCATCAATACTTACACTGCATTTGAAAGTGGGAATTTGGGTCTGCAAACCTAGATGCATCAAGTCAAAGAATAAAAAGGTGTGATAGCCCTGCTTCATGTGACTATAGAAAGATTGCTCCTGGAATGCTGTATTCAGGTCTGGAAATTTCAATACCAGAAAAAAAAAGGATGCATTGGAGGGAGCTCTGAGTGGGCCAGTTAAGTAAACTACATCACTCAAGAATCCCAAGAGTTAATCCTGAAAATCTTGGGTACATAGAATTGCATCTGCAATTTTATATAAGGCCTCATTGGGTTAGTTTTATCTAAACAAAATCTTTACTGTGTTTGGATTAATCCTGTGGGGAAAAATCACTCACCATGGGTTGCACAGTGCTAAATGGAACACACAGATGGTCAAATGGCTGGCATGAGGATGAATGACTAGTTTGTTTCGCATGGATGGATCACGAGCCAAGCTGAATTTTAACTCAGTTACCACGTGGTCCCAGGAAAGTGTTACTTTATATCTTAGTTCTTTGCTGGAACCTTACAAATTTCTACCTGGCTGAAAATGCCCAGGTAGAAATCTGGATTCCACTGAAGTACATGGCATAACTCCAATTCACTTCACTAGGCTAGGGTTTTGTCCTAGTTTTCCTGCTTTGCACACTTTCTCACCTGCAGGAAGGAGAGAGGATTTACATTACCGGTAGTCTTATACTCAATCCTTGAGACATAATAAATCCAAACAAAAGGAAACAGCAAGATGCTTCAGAAGACAATAATATTGCAATATGACATGAGTTTATGGAAGAAGGGGTTGGTCCAGCATAATATCACAGGGTACGTCTACATTTGCTCCCTAGGTCGGACTAGGGATGCAAATGCAGACGAGCGAAGTAGCTAATGAAGCTGGGATTTAAATATCCCACACTCCATTAGTATGATCTCTCTGGTGCGCTAGTTCGAATCACAGCTGATTCGAACCCAGAAGTGCGCGCCGGGACACGTTAGTTCAAACCAAGCCCTTGGTTCGAACTAACATTACTCCTCAAAAAATGAGGAGTTGGCACTTAAAGCTGTTCTGCAGTACATTTGTGTGTTCTTTGCAAGATACATTACCCCATTCCTAGTGGACTACCATTATTTTGTGTATTCATTAGTTGCACATCAACCAGTGAGGGCTGATATTTCTTTAGTAAATGGGCATTTCAGATTATATTTCTATACTTAGAGGCAACTGTTTCCAGGTATCATTCAAATCTGTTTGAAAGCAATTTTAAATCAGCATTTATCTCTTTATTGTGAAAATATATCTAGCAAGTGAAGAACCAATTCAGAACCATACTGGGAGAGGAAAAAAATCGCAGACCCACACTGCAAGATGAAAACAGGCTGTAGTGGTATGTATGTAATATAAAGCTGTTTTGCAGTCTATTGCATGCATATATTATAGGCTGACTTTCTGGAAAATAATTGTTCTTAAAAGTAAAATATGTAAATTAAGTGTATTAGAGAGGTGAATAGCTATCTCATGCACATTTTTTTATTTTCCATAATATATATGCATTTCCAATAACAAATAAAGTGGCCTGGAAGATGTCTGGAAAAAGAACAATATGATTAGGGGCGTTAAAGCCTGATTTGCATCTAAAAAATGTAGTGTATGCTCATTTATGTGCAAATGTAATGGAAAAAGGCTGCAGGTAAAGTGGCTAAAGCCTAAACAAAATAAACACTTAATTTTCTTTTATTGTACTCTGTGACTATTAATAATATTATTGTAGTAAGGCAGGAACATTAAACTAAGCAGGGGAGCAATAAATGTTCCTAGACTGTGCAATGCTGTTGATATTAGTGGCTAATAGCTCCAGAGTTCACATAAAATGTAGATTGAAGTACAAAGAAGATGTTTAGTGGGAGTCAGCAGTGGCAATGAACTGTTTACAGGTGAAACCAATAACCAGAGGGCAAACACAGCAGGGGTAGTTTCTGCAAAAAATATCAAGAAAGGAACTTTGTAAAGCCCTTAATCACAATGTTGCTATTCTCAGGGAAGAGATTTGATAACCCTCAGTTTCTTTCTCTTCAAAACTAACTTTTGAAATGATTCATTATAATATGCAGCATTTCCATTTCCAAATGTCATGAAACAAGTATACATGTGAATGCCTAGAAAAAATATGATTTAAGAAAATCATTCAAGGTTTATGATAGATGACTGGATATAACCCCATGTGGTATAGGGGATGAGAAATTGAGTTTGGGGTTAATGTACCATAACTAAACTTACCCACTGTGACTTACAGAAGAATGCAACACTTAACAGCCAAAGGTAGAAAACTGGGTTGCATGTATGTCTCAGAACTAGACACTTGCTGTTTGCCTCAGATTTATATGAGAGATATAGAGAGATAATATTGATTTACAAGAAAAGTAAATGGTGATTTAGCTCATTAAAGAGAGATTGTTGGTATCCCACCAAGTAAAGTTTCTTGTGTTTCTTGTTACTTTTGGGGAGTAAATGTTTAAAATATTAAAATCTAGATTTAAGAGAAACTGTTGTGAAAAGGAGTAACGTAGAGTGTCAGAAAAGAGTGAACTGTCTAGTCAGCAATTATTAAATCATGATTTTTAGAAGAATTACACATTTACTATAATATATGCCATTTAACTGAGTGGACCTCTTTACTGAGAGATTTCCCATGAACGAATTTATAATTGTATAGCACTTACCACAATGGGAACCCAGTTCGATTGTCTTCTAGGCACAGTTATGTGCTGCTATTAATAATTATCATTACAGCTTAGTCTAATGGTAGCGGATGAAAAACATTGCTGAACTGGGACACAGCCAGCAAAACTTTTTCCTAATAGTGATCCATTTCACCAATTCCAAGTACTGGTGCTTGACTAGGTATAAAATAGTTATAAAATTAATACAAAGTAATGCAGAAATGATCAAACTCAAATTAAATGTCCAAATAACAATACAGGCATGGATGTATGAAAGAGGTTGGGGTTGTGATGTTGAGAGCCCCACTGCTTTAGTTTTAAGTGCCTAGAAGATCACTGTGATTGAGTGAATGAATGGGAAGAGAGACTGGGATTCACAAAAGCTAGTGTGTTAGGCAGTGAGTTTCCAAGTCAATGTTTCTCAACCAGTGGTACGAGTACCCTTAGAGGTACTTGAGAGAAGTCCGGGGGGGACGTCAACACAACTGAAATTTAGAGAACTGAATTTTTGTTTTAAGTTTTACAGTTTTAAGTTTTAATATTTTTGTACTTTTTACACCCAAAAATGTCATCGCCCGCCTGGCTACGATTAAGTTGTTTAAACAAATGTGTTGCAATGGTAGAAAAAAAATGTGCGTGTCTGAAAACTGTAGGTACGGGGGGTACTTATAATTCTTTAAGGGGTACTTTAGAAAAAAAAGGTTGAGAAATACTGGTCTAAGCAATGGGAAATGCCAGTGAGAAAGGCATGTACTAAACCCCCAACACTCTCATGGAGAGGGACATCCCCCTGTAGCCTGGATTTATTGGCAATCTATCTCTGCTAGCCGTTCATAGCCAGAAGCCCTTGTTGGAGTTGGACACCTATGCCATTTTTGCAAGAAGCTGCAGAAAGGGAGGGAGGAGCAGTAATTGCTCGCTTACTACTTACAGCTCAGGGTGCTCACCAGTGTAGTGAGAGACCCCCCCCACCCCCAGTTCAAATTCCCTCCTCTCCATCACACAGAGAGATGGGATTTGAACAGGGATCTGCTAACTCACATACAGGAGACCTGACCACTAGACTGGGATATTTTGATCTGGGGGTTCCTTCCATCTCTCCTGTTAAAGTTGTTCCACAGAGAATAAATGATGAAAGTCATTAATGAGGCAGAAGTTGGCCTTGAACCATGGGTCTCCTACAAGCCATGTGAATGCCCTAACTACAGGATTAACAACACATGAAGAAGCGCCTTCTCCTCCTCTTCAACTGTTGTTTGAACTTGGGGGCCTAATCTGGTAGACAGCCTCTGTGCACACCTACTGAATTAGGCCCTGCATGAGGCCAGGAAACAGGCGCCTCTAGTGAAATAGTATTGTGCATGCCCAGTGGCACAGTGAATTGCACTGGAGTCTAAAACTGGGATCTAGACATACAAACCTCAGATTAAGGTGCCTAAGTACTTTTGTGAATGTAGCTGGTAGCGAAGGTTAAGTTACTCTTGTATTTTTATTCAGTGTGCTATTACAGGTTATGCCTTTTCAGACATTTGAATAAACAACAGAATTTTCTAATTTGGCCAACAGACCGTCAATTAGGATACTTCTCTTTTACTAATATCTTTGCTCCATATACATATATTTTTAGGGTGGGTTGGTTGTTTGTGTTTGCAGTAGGAGTGGTATTGTAAGTAACTCCCGTCATTAAAATGCTGTAACTATGAGCAGAGTATCACAGTAGGTGTTCATTGATTGGTTCATCTCTCTTGAAACATACATTTCTGCAACACAAAGAGAACAAGACTTTAGAGCAAATGGAGTCCAAGGCCTTTGAAGATAATTGAGAACAGAATGTGGCAACATAAAATTTTCAGCTTACATGTGCCAGTATCCAAGTATGGATGAGCTCCTCTGTCTCTTTCCCTGGGCAAACAGGAAGAATAGGCTCAAATATGACAATTCTTCAGAGAACATAAGTACAACTATGGTCAGTACCATAATAAGGGCGGGGCAAGCGAGGGGCTCGCTCTGGGTGCATCATAATCAGGGGTACAAAGACACAATAAATAATTATTGATTGTTATTTTTTAATTATCTCTGTAAAATATGTTCCTAGAGACATTTTTTAATTTGGAAGCGGTGCATAATTAATATTTTGCCCCGGCACAAAAGTACCTAGTTATGGCACTGCCTGTGTTCCTGTTACCCATTAAAGCACCTTTACTGGCCTTCACATACACATCAGAGAAGAGTGGGAGGAGAGAGATACAAAGAGCTACTAGTGCTAAGTGTATGATTTAAATCTAAGGTTAATTGATGCTAGAATGTTTAGAAATGGATGGAAGCCTGTTAATAAATAATATGATTAAATTAATCATTTAATTCAATAATTTGGGATTTAATACATTGCTGCAAGTATACTAAGGCATTTTAAACTATTTACACTGTGTGCTATACTACTTAGGGTTGTGCTGAAATGCCATGCAATTTACCCCCAGAAGATATTCTCAGCATGCTAATTTGTTAGCAATCTGTGAATTGTCTTTTAAACAGTAGTAGTCTCATTTGGAAGTCATAAGAGTTTTTATTGGTCCACAAGGATCAGGTATCATGGAACTGTTACCCAATTGTCTATATTCCTGAATAAGAAAGAGTAAATTATATAAAATTGACTGGGACAACTTTTTTTTTCCTCTAAGTTTACTAAAGGGTACAGTCTAACTTAATTGGGGGTTGGTGCTGCTGCTTTGATAATTTATTAGCCATCCATTAGAGTTAAAAGAACTATTTTTGGCTTGGGCATATAAACAAGAGAATATAGGGGGGATTTTACTGAAGGGATCTCACAGTGCAAAAATGTATGAAGATTGAATAAAAATACTTGCACTTTATAGCATTCGAGATCTCGACCATAACTTCTTGAAATTAGTGGGAGGAGGAATCTTGGAAATATGAGGTTTTGCTTTTTGGTATGTATAGGTATTCCCACTTTTCACAGGCCTCGCATTTTAATGCGATTCTTTTCTGTGTGTACAACGGGCCTGAGCAACCATATTGTGCTAAACTCTCTACAGTCACAGAGTAAGAAACAGTCTTTGCCTCAAAGAGATTACAACCTAAATAGTCAAAGGATGCACTATTGTGTTATGGTGAGAAATTTCAGTGATTTACACAATGTCAAAAAGTAAGTCGGGGCAAAGTAGAAAACTGAACCAAAATCTACTAAGTGCTTTAATCACAAGAACAATTCTACTCCAGCCTGCTGATTTCTTCCCTGCATTTTAACATGTTTCTGCAGAGCTACAGGATGTGAAGTATTCAAATCAAACTGAGCTCAGATAATAAGTCACATAGGATGAAACCTATGGAATTGCTCAAAATACTTACACTGTTGGGGTATGTCTAGACTACATGGCTCTGTCGACGGAGCCATGTAAAATAGTTTACTCGGCATAGTCAATGAAGTGGGGATTTAAATAATCCCCGCTTCATTAAAATAAAAATGGCCGCCACGCTGTGCCGACAATCAGCTGATCTGGCACAGCGCGGTGGCCATTTTTATTTTAATGAAGCGGGGATTATTTAAATCCCCGCTTCATTGACTATGCCGACTAAACTATTTTACATGGTTCCGTCGACAGAGCCATGTAGTCTAGACATACCCTTGGTGTCATTTAATCTATTCAGAAATTTCATGTTGCTTGTATGACACATAACAAGGTGTAAAACAATCAATTTGCAAATACCTGAAGGATGAAGGGGTCATCACTAGCAGCCAGCATGGATTTATTAAGAACAAATCATGGCAAACCAGCTTGATTTCCTTTGACAAGATAACTGCTTTGGTGGAACATAATGTACATGGAATTTAGCAAGGCTTCTGACACAGTCCCACTTGACATTTTCATAAGTAAACTGGAGAAATGAGGGATCAGTAGAACTGCCATTAAGTGGATACATAATTGGTCAAATAGCTACAAACACATAAACTATTAGTGGAATGTCAATTAGAAGGAGGTTTCAAGTAGGCTTCTACAGGGATCTATTTTGAATCCAGTGTTGTTTAACATATTTATTAATGACCTGGATGTCGGACTAGAGCTCTTACTGATTAAATTTGCAGATGATACAAAGCTGAGGAGAGGGATTGCAAATATTTTGGAGGATAGAACTGAAATTCAAAGGGATCTTAACAAATTGGAGAAGTGGGATATAAACAACAGAATGAAATTCAACAAAGAGAAATGTGTAGAAGAAAAACCAAATGCACAAATACAGAATGGGGGACAACTGGCTTTGCAGCAGCAGCACTGCAGGGAAGGATCTGGGCGTTGTGGTGGATCACAGCCTCAACATGAATCAACAATTCTGTTGCAAACAAAGCATCCTTTCTATACAGTGGTGATAGTATGGCTGTGCTTGGTGATGATTAGCCCTCAGCTGGAGTAGCATGTCCAGCTTTGTTCACTGCAGTATAGAAAGGATGCAGAGAAAGCGGAAAGGATCCAGAGGTGAGGAATGAAGATGATCAGAAGGATGGATTGCAAACCTTGCCAGAAAAGGCTGAAGGAACTGTGTGTGTTTTGTTTGGAAAAGAGGAGATTGGGGAGAGGGGAGGACATAGCAGTCTTTAAATACTTGAAAGGATGCCATAAAAAAAAGGAGGAAAAGTTCTTTCTTACCACAGAGAGCAGGACAACAGCATAGCAGATTTGGATCAAGTCTCAGGAAAATCTTCCTAATTGTAAGAAAAGTAGGTCTATGGAACAGACTGCCTAGGGAAGTCATGGAAGCTCCTTCACTGGAGGTTTTCAGGAACAGACTGGATACCCATCTGTCTTGGATGGTTTAGACACAAGTTCTGCCTCTTGGCAGGGGGTTAAGCCAGATGACTCTTGCAGTGCTTTCTAACCCTGTGGTTCCATGATTTGATGACACAAAGATACACAGCGATTGCGAGAAATTAGTGCTCACTGAGACCATAGACAATGGATTGCTCAATCTTTCAGGCTTTGTCTTCATTGACCCAAAGGCTTTTTAGTTGTGAACTAACATGCTCATTGATGTCTTAGGATTTGCTTGTGAAATTCCAAGAGGAGACAACTCACTTCTTATGTAGATGGGCAAGGTCAGTGTTCATGGTAGACTTTGCCTAATTTATTTAATAGAAAAATTTGTGCCCACTAAGTCCTTCCTCCTCCTCCCCCCCCTCCCCTTCCCCCCCCCCCCCCGAGCAGAATTGTTCATACTTCTCTGGTAAAACACATGGTTAAAAATTTGCCTTTTGGCAGGGGGGAGGTGAATCAGTGAAGGTACAGTCTTGGAATCCTGTAAATGCAAAGGCTTAATAAAGGCATAATTCATTTAGGGGTGTCCATCTGCGATAACAGTTAAACACTGAAACAGTAATGACATTATAATATTTGACACTCCTCCAAACTCCTTTCATCTGAGGTCCTCAAAGTGCTTTAATTAATTTTCGTAGTGCACTGTGGAATTAAGCGAGCATTGTTAGGACATTCATTTTCCAGACTGGCAAAGTGAAAGAGAGGTTAAGTGTCCTTCAGAGTGCCACAAGTAGGTTGCAGTGTTGAGAATACAACTGAGGTGTTCTGATGTTGAGTTCTCCACTCTCATTAAACATCTTTGTAATCAAATGTGAGTGCATGTGCTTAGAACTGAAATGAAAATGTTTTCAAAGCAAAGGTAAAGACAAAAGTCAAATTCCAGCAGAGGTGCAATGTTGAAAAAGTACTACAGGTTGTACCTCCCTTAACTGGAACTCCCTGGCCCGGCAACATGCATGGTCTGGCGTGGACCACGGTGTTCCTGGACCACAGAGCCCAGAAAGAGGGAGGTCTGGCGGCAGGGCAGGAGCGTTGAAAGGGGCATTGGTGACTCAGCCTGGAGCCCAGAGTGTGTGTATGGAGGTGGGAGGAGAATGGACAACATGGTGGGGAGTTCTGGCCCCAGCGGCAGTCAGGGAGCTCTGGCCCCATCCCCGGGCACGGAGCGCCGGCTGTGTTCTGGCGCCAGAGGCCAGGGAACTCCAGTCTCAGTCCCAGCGGCAGCCAGGGAGCTCTGGCTCCAGCCGCAGAGCTCTAGCCCCAGCTGTGGAGCCAGGTGGCTGCAAAGCTCTGCCCCAGCTGTGGAGCCAGGCGGCCGCACAGCTCTGGCCATGGTGCCCCAGTCCCAGCAGCAGCAGGGGCGGGGTGAGCCCCAGGAGGCTGAGGCAGCAACGGGGGTAGGCTGGAGCCCTAGCCTGGTGACGGCACAGCCACGAGGGGAGGGACCTTCCCTGGTTTGGCAAATCCCCTCGTTTGGGGCCAGTCAGGTCCCGAGGGTGCCGGACCAGCAAGGTCCAACCTGTATACAAATCAACATAATGCTAGATAATATCCCTCTCACAGTTAATAACATGATCAGTATTCCCTGGGAAGACTCAGTGTACCTGTTCAGATCCCAAAATGATATATTTGAATAATCTGGACCTTAAATTATATAACAGAGTAGTGTAGAACTAGCATTTTTCAACCTTGCTAATATATGGATGCTTCAGAAGCTTTTGGAAATTATTATTCCTCCTTCTCCCACCCAGGCACATCCTAAATACAGTCTTCCCCTGTGCCTAATGTGCATATTCAGAGTATTGGCATTGGAATGGATAGACTATTTTTCTTTCTAAGTTCTCCGTTTTCTGCTATGCTGTATTTCACGGCTTTGTTTTTCAAATGTCATATTGTATTGGTAACATGAGAACACTGGAATTGCAGGTTGCATTTATGAAAACAGGAAACATTTCAAGACAAATAGCTGGTATTTAATAGGTTGCAGGTTTCAGACTTTGATGTCAAACCAAACTTGTTATTTTTGGCTAACATTTTCCTCTGAAGCTGATGCAGCTTAATATTAATGCTATGGAATTAAGTAAGTAGTGTCAGTGCAAGAGGCTATTTTGTCTGATCACCTGCTTTCAAGAGAACTACATGGGAAGCTTTCCTTTGCAGTTAAGTCATCTACTTCATTAACAATGATGGGAGTTTTATCCAGTCATCAAGAGATGACTTTATCCTAGGGATGTTAAATATCGGTTAATTTAATAGTCGAGTAACCTCATGAATTTTTATCGGTTAGTCACCATTCTGTAGTCCCCAGGGGCGGGGCTGACAGCCACTGTATCAGGGGCAGCAGTACGGGATACCAGGCAGGAGCTGGTCCATGACGGGAACAAGTTTAAAAACCAGCTCCCCTTCTGGACTGGCTGCTTGTCGTCTAGTGCTGCTGCCTCTGATAAAGAGGCAGCAGCGTGGGGTGGCAGCAGCCCCTGTGTAAAGGGGATCTAAGCTCCTGGACCTGGCATGAGCCGGAACTGAGCCAGGCGGCCTGCCCACCTGGCTCCTAATACACTTTAAATGCAGAGCTGCAGCCAGGGGTAAGTTCTGGACTCAGCGGGAGCCAGAACTGAGCCGGGCTACTAGCCAGCCTGCAAAAAATGTACAGACAAGCATGGGGGAGGGAAATGTGTGTAGTCTATAGCATTAATCTATAAGCTTTTGCTTATCGGTTAATCGACTACACTATTACATCCCTACTTTATCCCCCTTATGCTACATTTGCTCTCAAAAGAAATCTTGGAATTCTATGGACTTTAATGGAATTTACATATCTGAATGTAAAATTTGGTATACCATGGACAGTTCTATACTATGGAGAGAGGTCGATCTAAACTATGCAGTTTGAGCTGTAATATTAGCATAACTCAAATTGATGTGGTTTAGATCTATTTCCTGTGGGGTTCACACCAGGCTGGGCTGACAGAAAAAACTCTCCTATTGACTTCCCTTACTCTTCTCATTCTGGTGGAGTATCTGAATCAAAAGGAGAGCGATTAGTGGTTGATTTATTGTGCTTAGTATCCTCCTGCTGGATCAATGACTTCCCTGTCAATCAGGACCATAGTGAAGACATGCCCTAGGTTTAGAAGTGAGTGGGAAAGTTGCTGATCCAATTGGTTGGGTTCTGACCATGATACTTTGATGCTTGCTAGAGCCTGTATATTATATTCACACAAGTGATCTGTAAAAATGTCAGGTTTAATATTTATTCTGTCACTAACTCCTTTTTTTCATTTAATTCTTCTAACTGCCAGCAATGAAAAACTCATTTTGGTAGTTCAAAATCAAAAACATGATCATCTTTCTGTTCTTTACATCACCACCATCAGTAAAGTGTCTACAGTTAGAATTTGGCTTACACATTCATTAATGATATGCATGTAATTGTATGGTGCAGCTTCCTCTGCCATAGTGATGTAACTCAAGTTGCGTAGCTTATTTTGGCTTTAGCCCTGCTGTGTAGATGTGCACTTAGTGTCCTATTTCTGAGTATAACCACATATCTGCTAAACAGTGGTATCTTGAGCAACTTGCTAGTGAATTCAGCAATTGGGATTTTTAATTTTTTTCTGTGATTAAATTTCTGGCTAACTGTGACAAATTAAAGAAAGAGCAACCTTGATATATATGGCGTTGTTGTTCTTCAAGTGCTTGCTCATGTCCATTCAACGTAAGTGCCTGCCACGTGCACTGGTGCTGGAAGTTTTTCCCTAAGAAGTACCCATAGAGGCTGGGGTCTTCAGTGCCCCCTGGAGTGGCACACACATGCTGCACTATATAGGGTGCACCCCAGCCCCTCCCTCCTCAGTTCCTTCTAACCCCCAGTGATGGTGCTTGGAACAGCATGCTTCAGGCTTGGCTATAGCAAGCATTCTCTTTGCATTGCTGATAGTTCTCAACAAACTGTGAAATATCTGTAAATTATTGGATTTAATTCCTTTGAAGAGACTTTGCCTGGGGGACAGGGCCTGCTCCCCTGGATTCAAAGCTTGTGCAGAGTACCACAGGCCCATGCCAGTCAGCCATCTGCATGCTGACTGCCTGCATTGCCTGGGGGAAGGACACATCGTGGACAAGCATCGCATCTGCACATCCTTCCATCCCAGAACTATTAAAGAGTGAAGCATTTGTCTTAAAGCGCTCTTAATAGAGTCCACACTTGTCCTGCAGGATCAGCAGTTGGACTTGGCACCAAGTGCCGGTGACTCAGTGCGCAGTGCACCGCTGGCATAGGCAGCTCAGTGCATGGCCCATGGCCATGGCTAGGACTGCTAGGAAGTTGGGCAGAGACAAGTCCCCTCATAAGGATAAGACGAAGAAGGGTGACCAACCGGTGGACAGGCTGGAAAAGTCCCAGAAGGCACTGAGCCCAGCATCCAGGTCACCTTCATCAGTGCTGGAGGTCCATCTCCCCTCCTCACTGGAGGCATTCCAGGCTGCACAGGACGTAAGTGCTAGGCCAGTACTGCCCCCTGATGCCAACGGGTCCCCAGCATAGGGGTAAACTGCCGTTTGGCTCCCAATCTCCTGGCATGGTCCGATCGTGCTGTCCTCTGCTCTCCAAAGTCCCTATAGGTCTGCACATGAGAGACCGGGGCAAAACGTGCGATTTCCCATGTCACCTGAGTCGGTGTGCAGACCTGGGTAGGCACATGCCCCCCGGCACCAGAGGCATCAAGGGGATAGTGATTCTCCCTACTTGCCACACTGACATTGGGACCCCTCTCCACAGCACTGGCACCATTCGTAGCGTTTGTAGATACTTACTGGCACTGAGCCTTTCCGGCCGAAGAGGAGCATCCTGTTTCTCCCAGTCCCTGTCCCAGCACTGTGGAGCCTCTCTCTGGCACCATTCTCTGGACTCAAAGAGTGGCTCTTCAGAGCATTGTAGCTCCTGCAGACACTCTGGACATTCCTGGTCTCTGAGGTCTCCGTTGGTAGTGGAGTCTCAGTGCTGGAAAAGCTGCCATTCCCGTTCCTCATCATGGGTGTTGGTGGGCGTCTTCTGCTGCAGAGTGGTTTCAGAAGCGGCTTCCATCCCCCTGGCACAGCAGTCGGCACAACCTTCGGTACCATCGATGTCGGCACCGCTGGTGCTATCCCAGGGCACACTGTGGCCACTGCCTCAGTTGCAGGAACAATGGTGCCCATGGACTCTCTGGGACTTCGTGGTACACCCCCTGCTTACCCACTCTGTTGCCAGAGCATCCCAAGCCTCCTTGGTGCTGCCAGGGCCTAATGGGCCTCAAGAAGACATGGGGACACCAGCCCCACCCTCAACAGATGGCTGGGTCAAGTGACCAGCCCCCGCCTTACGAAGAAGGCCAAGTGGCCTCCTCCTCTTCATCGCTGGATGAGGCGATTGTGGCTTCTTCCCCAGAGATGCCCCAGGAGGGATCGAGAGCCCACCAGGACCTTCTCAGGTTAATAGCTTTGGCCTCCAGGCTGAGGAGGTGCAAGAAACCTCGGACTCATTGTTCAGAGTCCTGGGTCAAGCAGGGCCTGTCAGGGTGGTTTTGCCCCTGCATGAAGTTGTCACCAAGTTTACCAAGATTACTATGGCAGACCCCCTCCTCCATCCTGCCTATGGCCAAGAGGGCTGAGTGGAAGTACTTTGTCCCAGTGGGAGACTATGACTACCTATACACCCACCTGCCACCCAACTCCCTTGTGGTGGAATCAGTTAATCACAGGGAGCACCAGGGCCAGCCAGTCCCCACCTCCAAGAATAAAGACTCCAAATGACTGGACTTGTTTGGTAGAAAGATTTATTCTTCAGCCAGTTTTCAGTTAAGGGTGACAAACCGCCAGGCCTTGTTTACCAGGTATGAAGTGAATACCTGGCAGGCACTGGCTAGATTTGAAACCTCCTTGCCCGAAGCTTCCCGCAAGGAGTATAAGACCCTCATTGATGAAGGTTCCTCTACATCCTGGGTTCCAAGAGGAAAAGGTTTAAGCCCCAGTTCTCTCAACTAAAAGGTCAGTATCCTCATCAGGAGAGAGCCCCTTCATGCCTTACACCTTCCAAGCAGAAAAAGGACTGCAATCCCCCATCTGGCCAAAAATAAACCAGGCAGGAGAAATCCCAGGGAAAGCATTCCTTTTGAGGGTGCACCTGGGGACGACATACGGGACTCCCAAGATCCTGCCTGCCTGTTGTCCTTCAGGCTCCATCCTTTCCTCCCGGTATGGAGGGATGTTACATCAGACTGTTGGGTCTTAGCCACTGTCTAGCACGGCTACACCTCCAGTTCTCCTCCACACCACCCTCCCACCCTTCGCTCCTGTCCCTCTTCAAGGACCTTTCTCATGAGCAGCTTCACAAATAGGAGCTGTCCCAGTTGCTTCAGGTGGGAGCAGTAGTGAGGGTGCTGCCAGAATTTGAGAACAAAGGTTCTACTACCGCTACATTTTGATCCCCAAGGCGAAAGGGGGCCTAGGGCCTATATTGCACTTGCCAGGCCTCAACAAATATTGGTCCACCTCAAGTTCCATATGGTCTCCCTGGCCTCTATCATTCCCAACCTGGATATCAGGGACTGGTATGCCGCCCTCAACCTCAAAGATGCGTACTTCTAAATCGCCATTTTCGAAGGTCACAAGTGCTTCCTGAGATTCGTAGTGGGAAAGAACTACTACCAATTTTCTGGCCTGCCCTTTGGCCTATCTACAACCGCCAGGGTTTTTACCAAGTGCATGTTGGTGGTTGCAGCATACCTGAGGTGTCAGGGTGTATAGATGTACCCTTACCTGGATGACAGGCTTGTCAAGGGCCCATCAAGGCAAAAGGTCAGTGTGACATGCATCTCCTCCTGGACATGTGCCACTGGCTTGACCTGCTGATAAATGAGAAAAAGTCCCTTTTGGTACCAGCTCAGAGGATAGAGTACATAGGAGCGGTTCTGGACACAACCAAGGCCAGAGCATTGCTCCTCAAAAGAGATTCAAGGCCTTGTCAGCCCTCATTCGGCAGCTCACAGATGCCCTCATGACCGCAACATGAGTGTGTCTCCAGATCTTGGGGCATATGGCTGCTTGCATGTATGTAGTGACCCTGGCCAGAATGTGGCCCCTCCAACCGTGACTGGCCTCTGTGTACGTACCAGAAAAACACTCTCTATAAAAGGTGGTGATGGTCCCGCCCCAAGTTCTCTGAGCCCGGGCCTGGTGGATGAGCCTGGACCAAGTCATGTCAGGCATTTCATACCATCCTCAACTGCACTTGAGAGAGCTAGTAGCCGATGCTTTGGAGTTTGGTTGGGAGCCCATATGGGGACCATTCGCACTCAGGGCATGTGGTCTGCTCAAGAGAGATTGCTCCACGTAAAAATAAAAGAGCTAAGAGCGATCAAGAATGCATGCAACGTGTTTCTCCCTTACCTCATGGGCAGGGGGGGTGCACATCCTAACAGACAATATCAGCACCATGTACTACATAAACAGACAAGGAGGACCTTGCTCCCCAGAGTTCTGCAGGGAGGCTATGGGACTCTGGGAATTTTGTGTCCTGTATGGCATCATGCTGGAAGCTTGTCACCTCCCAGGGGTTTGGAATGCAATCACAGATTGTCTCAGCAGAGAGTTTTCCTCTCATCACGAGTGGGCTCTCCACCCTGAAATGTGGCTCTCCTCTAGTGGACCTCTTTGTGACAAGAGACAACAGAAGCCCATTCTGCTCCTGGTTCGGCCTCGAGTGGGGCTCTCTTCTGGATGTGTTCCTGTACTGGTGGTTGGAAGGTCTCTACATCTTCCCTCCATTTCCCCTCATCGACAAGGTTGATGAGTAATAAAGTAATGCACATTGGGAAAAATAACCCCAACTATACGTACAGTATGATGGGGGCTAATTTGGCTATGACGAATCAGGAAAGAGATCTTGGAGTTATCGTGGATAGTTCCCTGAAAGCTTTCACACAGTGTGCAGTGGCGGTCAAAAAGGCAAATAGGATGCTAGGAATTATTAAGAAAGGGATAGAAAATAAGACCCAGAATATCTTACTGTCCCTGTATAAAACTATGGTACGCCCACATCTTGAATACTGTGTACAGATGTGGTCTCCTCACCTCAAAAAAGATATTCTGGCCTTGGAAAGGGTTCAGAAAAGGGCAACTAAAATGATTAGGGGTTTGGAACGGGTCCCATATGAAGAGAGGTTAAAACGACTGGGACTTTTCAGTTTAGAAAAGAGGCGACCGAGGGGGGATATGATAGAGGTATATAAAATCATGAGTGGTGTGGAGAGGGCAAATAAAGAAAAGTTATTTATTAGTTTCCATAATAGAAGAACTAGAGGACACCAAATGAAGTTAATGGGTAGCAGGTTTAAAACTAATAAAAGAAAGTTCTTCTTCACACAGCGTGTAGTCAACCTGTGGAACTCCTTGCCAGAGGAGGCTGTGAAGGCTAGGACTATAACAGAGTTTAAAGAGAAGCTAGATAATTTCATGGAGGTTAGGTCCATAAAAGGCTATTAGTCAGGGGATAGAAATGGTGTCCCTGGCCTCTTTTTGTCAGAGGCTGGAGAAGGATGGCAGGAGACAAATCGCTTGATCATTGTCTTCGGTCCACCCCCTCTGGGGCACCTGGTGCTGGCCACTGTCGGCAGACAGGCTACTGGGCTAGATGGACCTTTGGTCTGACCCAGTACGGCCGTTCTTATGTCCTGCAAAAGGTCAAATGGAACAAGGCGATGGTGATCCTCATTGCACCAGCCTGGCCTCAAGAGAATTGGTTTGGAGCAGTGATGAATCTGGTGTCTCACATGCCCAGGTGGCTGCCACTGAAGCTGTACTTGCTTTTCCTGGACCAACAGCGATTGCTCTATCCGAATCTCAGCTCGTTCCACCTAACAGCATGGTTCATCTGTGGTTGAACCCCCAGGAGCTAGCATGTTCAGGTGACATTCAGAGGGTTCTCCTCAAGAATTGAAAGCCCTCAATGCAGTTCACCTATGTGGCCAACTGGGCTCATTTCTCCATATGGGTGTAATGGAGTGTAATGGCAGGTTGCCCCAGCTGAAGATTCCCTTCAGGAAATCCTGGACTACTTGCTGCACCTGAAGTGGCAAGGCCTTGCTTTGGTGGCTATTTCTACATTTCATTTGCCCATTCAAGGTTGTTTGGTATTCTTTCATGATGTCACCTCCTGGTTCCTGAGAGATATGGAACACCTCTGCCCTTAGGTCAGAGACCCTCTCCCACAGTGGGTCCTGAACCTGGTCTTGGTGCAGCTCACACGCCCTGTGTTTGAGCCCCTGTTCATGTATCCCTTGTTGCTGGTCTCCTTCAAGATAGCCTTCCTGATTGTCATCACTTCAGGATGAGCTAGATGGTGCATGATCCTGCCCTGAGGGCAGGAGACTGGACTCTCGAAGTCCCTTCCAGGTCTAATATTCTATAATTCTATGATTCTTTGATTCACTTCAGCTAGACGGGTGTCAGAGCTCCATCATGGATGTCGGAACCACTATATACCCGGTTCTTCAAGGATAAAGTCCAGCTGCAGCCTCATCTTGCCTTTGTCTCCAAGGTGGTTTCCGCCTTCCACGTGGACCAGGACATTTTTCTGCCAGTTTTCTATCCCAAGCCTCATGCAAACAATAGTCTTTTACCTGGAGAGGACATTTGCCTTTTGCAGCTCCATGCAGCTTTTCACAGCCTTTGCAGAGCACAAGAGGGGTTTCCCGATTTCCTCCTAGCGATTGTCCAAATGGATCATTTCCTGCACCCGCATGTGCTACAAGTTGGCAGGGGCCCAGCCACTGGAGTTAAGGCCCACTCCACCAGGACTCTGGCTTCCCCATGCGCTTACCTTGCTCATGTCCCAGTCCAGGACATTTGTTGAGTGGTGACATGGTCATTAGTACATACATTCATGTCTCATTATGCCATCATGCAGGAGACCAGGGATGGTGCTGCATTTGGCAGGGCTGTATTGCAGTCTGCACATTCTCACAACTCCTACCCACCTCTGCAGACATTTCTTACAGTCACCTATGATGAATGGACATGAGCAACCACTTGAAGAAGAAAAGACAATTACCTGTTCTGTAACATGTTCTTTGAGATGTGTTGCTCATGTCCATTCAACCTTCCATCCTCCTCCCCTCTGTTGGAGTTCTGGCAAGAAGGAACTGAGGAGGGAGGGGCTGGGGGCACCCTATATAGTGCAGCATGCATGCTCCATTCTGGGATGAGGATCCCAGCCCCTATGGGCACTGCTTAGGGAGGAACTTACAGCACCGGTGCATGTAACAGGCATTCACACCTATGTTGAATGGACATGAGCAATACATCTTGAAGAACACCAGTTACAGAACACTTACAGTTACATGTCTTTTGCTGTATTACTGCAGCACTTAGGAGTCCTAATCATGGATCTAGACCCCATGTTATTAGGCACTGAGCAACCACAGCACAAAAAAAGGCCCCTGTTCCAGATAGTTTACATTATAGTTGAGGAATTACTCTGCAATAGGTCTGTATATTTTGCTTTCTTCTGCTGCTAATGTTGTGCATTTTGAGTTTTTATTATGGGATTGTGCATATTAGGAATATTTAGTATCATGTCATTTACTGTGAGACAGTACCCATTATTTATGAATTGCAGAATTGTGTTGGAGAATTTGCAGAAATATATTGTGGTGTATCTCAGAGCTTCAGCCTACAAAATGTAGATGAGCGGACTAGAGCATATGATGATCTGTACTAGCTAAAATTTATCTCATGGAGAGGGCCGGTGCAAAGCCTATGAACCACATAAATTCCACTAATATCCAGTTTTGATGGATTAGGAGGAATTTAAGTAATGCACAGGCCTCCAACTGGCTTTCTGCGTAGAGGTGAATTTCACCCTACTGTGAGCTCTAATTGGACCATTTTCCGAGCCCAGCTTTCTGCAAAAGCCTTCCTAAGAGAAACAGATAGGGAGGGGTAGGATGGCAAAGAGAAGAAGCAGGAAGGAGTGGAAGAAATAGCTTTGCAAGTATAAATGAATGCTGAGTGATTGTATACATAGATGGAATTCTGAGTTAGAACAGGTTGGAAAGATAATGTACAGTGTAGCATTTCCCGTTATTTGAATATTTTAGAGGCTCTGCAATCACTGGTAAGGGGGACAGAATCCAGTCCTTTACTACTGGAGCATAGGATTAACATTCTATCTGTGAGTGAATGAATTCTGTTGGTTAGAGCATGGGGCTGACTATCCATAATTCTGGTCTTGCTCCTTCACTGCCTTATGAACCACATGTCATTACGAGCCTCACTTTACAGGTTTGGGGAAATAGGGCTAAAAGCATGTACCTACCTCACAGAGAAAGGTCTGATGTTTGTGAAACACTGACCGATCCTCTGACGAGAAGCACTGTATCAGTGTGAGGTATGTGACTCGCCACTGTGCCACCTCCTGCTGGCTGCCTTGGGGATTAGCTCTGTAGGCCAGCGCGCCCTCTTCTGGTGATGTTTTGCAATTATCACGTCTACTCCAGGGACCCACGTCACTCCCAGGACCATGGCATCCTCTTCATGACACAGCCCTCTGGCTGTGCCACTCTCCTTGCTCCCCTGCTTGTGGGGGACAATATCAGTCTCTCAGTCCAGTCACTTCCTCGGGCAAGTGTGTGTATGTGGGGAGACCTGGGTCTGCCCACTGTTCCAGGTCCCAGTCCTGGGATCCTGTACACAGACACCACTTGTTGTGTCCTCTCCAATTCCACTGTATCTCCCTAGGCCACTTCCCTGTGGCCCCCTGCATCCTCTTTGACTTTGCCTCAGAGCCTTTGCTTCCTGATTTCTGCAGCCCACCAGAAGCTGCCTTTAGTTCCCTGAGTCTCTGCCTGCAGCATTGCTCAGTCAAGGGTGCTTGCTGCCCTCTGCTTGTAAGTCAGCCAGTCTTCCTTCCTCCTCAAGCTCCAGGGAGCCACTGCAGCTTCTCTGTACGGCAGCTATTCTTATGTAGGCCTGCTGATCACTGATTGGCCACTCTTATAAGCCCTTCTATAATTGGCTACCTCACCCCTCAGGGCCCAGTGTAAGGCAGGTGTTCCATCACAATTATGATTATTATTATTCTATTCTGCCTTCTAATGAATTCCTCTTTAATACCCTGTAAATGCTATGGAAAAGAGTTATGACTTTTTGTTAATATAGATTATCTACAATTCAACATGGTGTGAAATATACAATTGTTTGGGGATGTGTCTTAACTTGTGGCCTCACCAATTTAAAACGTTTGCAACAGCAGACTTTGCTATCCCATAAAATATGTCCTATCATACGTGCCATATATTCCACAGCTCTTTAGGACTCAAAACACATACTTCATCAAAAACACCCATGGGAACAGAAGGCTCAAAAATAGGCAGTGGTTAAAAGAAAAACAGTATATTTTTCAAAGGTTACAATTTTTCCTTAGATTTTACTGCTCATTCTTTTAAGTGTTGGGCAAGGTTTTCAAAAGTGCTTAGGTTCCCATTAATTAGACCCTCCTGTGATTAGCGGTGTGCACCAGAGTATTGCACTGTAAGTCTCCCATATGGACACTGTGGGAACTAACTGAAGGGTTCCTAGTTTGTGTTAACGTACTCCCCTTCAAACAGGACTACGTTAACCAGAACAAGGAACCTTTTAGTTGGCACCAGCAATCTCCACACGAGGACACATCACTTTGGTGCACACAGCTCCTCAAATCCCTGTAGTCCAAACTGTAGGACCATGTAGTGGTTTTCAGACTTTTTTTCTCATGACCCAGTTGAAGAAACTTGTTGATGGCCATGACCCAAAATAATTTGAATGGAGTGTAGGCTCCAGGCTGGGGCTGAGCATGAGAGTTTTGGGACGTAGGAGGGGGCTCTGGCTTTGGGGGCGGGGACAAGAGGGACTTATCTTAGTGGCTCCTAGTCAGTGGGGTAATAGGGATGCTAAGGCAGGCTTCTTGCCTCTCCTAGCACTACAGACCATGCTGCACTCCAGAAGCAGCCAGCAGCAGGTTCCCAGCCAATCAGAGTGCACAGCTATTACTCAGGGCAGGGGCAGTGTGTGGAGCCCTGTGCACTTTCTCCTGTGTCCCCCCACCTAGGAGCCAGGCCTGCTGCTGGCTGCTTCTGGGGCTCAGTGCCATCTTCAGTGCTAGGAGAGGCAGGTAGTCTGCCTTAGTACCTCTGCTAATCACCTGATCACCCTGCCGCAACGAGACTCAGTGCCTGACATTCCACGACCCAGGACTGGGTCACAACCCTAAGTTTGAAAACCACTGGTGTAGCCAACACTGTGACAAAGCTCCCTGTGAACTCAGTGAGACGGTCTCACTAAAGTTGGTGCAAGGAAGTGTAAATCACGTCTCTGTGTGCCTAGGAGCTACCTTGTGCCCAGATGGATTCAAACAGAGGGAAGCAGGTGCTGGCTCCCTGCCATTCTCTCCAGCAGCCTTGGAAGATGTGCTCTAACTCATGCTGAAGCTCAACAGCCATTCTGCAAGTAGGAACTGCTGCAGGGAAGCATGACATTAATGCACTTTCAGCCACATTGGTTGCTCCCCCTTCTGTTTACTTTTAGCAGTCAGCTTGCCCCTAAAGAGTCCCCTGCCACTAGCAAGATGCCAGCCTCTCTGGTGCTGCACCATCTGACACTGGTGGACTTGCTGCCAACAAGGCTTGTTAACTGGAAGCATGAACTCTGAAGTACAAGCATTTCAAAGGGCATGAATCCCTGATAAACAACTAGCAGCTCTGCTTTACACACTTCCATTAGATGATACACAAAGAATAAATATTATGTCCATTGCTCATCACACAACAATAATAATCCGAAGAAATAAACACAGGCAGAGTTACGTTCCAAATAACCTTGTTTACTATACACGCAAGGCCTAACTTTATAGATTCTGCGGCTCTGACTGGTTTCTGGAAGTGCCTAAAAACATAGAACACATTTGGAGGGCTCACAAATTTAAAAAATCCAGGATCTGTTGCTGAAAGTTAATATTTTTCTGAGTGAGAACTTGTGGGGAGAGGTGTGAGGGGGACGACCTGGACAATGTATTTCTTGGGCGTCATGGGGAGGCTATCCTCTTTTGGAATAATACGGACAAGATTAGGCAACCCCTGTTTGAGGGCAGATCCCTATAAACTCATAAACTTTAAAATCAAAAGAAACTCTCATAATAGTCTAGTCTGACCAGGCCACAAAACCTCACCTATCCACTCCCATAGGCTCATAACCTCTTGCGTTAAGGTTGCTGGACATCAGGAGTAGACACAGACCTAGAGAACAGCAGGGGCAGGTGCTGGAAGAAAGAAAGTGGATCTGAGAGCATAGTCAGTATTGGCGAAAACTAAGGCTACTGTCTTTTTAAGGGCCCGGGAATAGGAGTAATGTAGTGTCGGGCGGGTGAGGGCTCCCCTCTTTTCCAGTCTAGCAGAATAAGCTTGTGAAAGAAGGCAGTGTGTAGTCTGCTTCTTCCCTCACAAGAGAGGAGACACCTACAAGGTCACCTTGCCCTCTCTCCTCCCAGGCAGGAAAAGGTGTAAGTAAAAAGGAGCCAGCTGAGAACTGGGGAGCCAACAGCCTTGCCGGGCCCCTGGGCAATGTGGGAGAGGGGGCAGCTCCGTGCGGGTGGTGTGGGGCTGGGCCCAGGACAGCCAGCCTGCAGCACTGCCCAAAGCACTTTACACTGCTCCCCCCCCCCCCGCAGCCCTTAGCACTACATTGAGTGTACCACATAATGCTCCAGTGACAATTTAAATGAGCCATGGTTCAGGGTGCCACTGCTGATTCACTGGCCCTTTAGAATCACTGTACCCTGGGGCAGTTGTTCCCTTCCCTCCCCATCAGTGAGCCTGGCTGGGAGAAACCAGTTTAGGGCTGCAGCTGGCGTGAATCAACAAAGCCCCAAGAAAGACGGCTATGCAGGTTTGGGCTGAGAAGAGGAAAAATGTTGGAACTACCACACAGGCCTTTGAGGAAGGGTTTGGAGACTTCTGAAGCAAGAAGAAGGGTTGGGTCTGAGGTGCCAAAAGGCTATATGATGGGGCAGAGAAGCTCCATACTAGCAAAGGAGGGGGTAAGGAGAGCCTTTGGCCCCAGCCAGTCCTGCCAATGCTAAACCTGGAGGGGGAATAAACGGAGAGAGCCTGACTCAGTTCAAGACCTACTGTCTGGGAAGGAGGATAGAGCTCTGACTCTCTGCCTGAGGAGATCATCAAGGAGTTAGAGAGGCAGGCCTGCTAGCTGGAGCAGCCAGCCTGAGGAACAACTAAACCCCAAGGAATGAGCAGTGCTAAAGTCAGAGACTGTTTGGGAATCAAGCCCGAAGGAAAGGGCAGGAACGTCCCACCTCAGACGATGAGGTATGGCCTAATATTGAGTTATGTTCGCTTTTTGTTTGTAGACCATTTGGAGCAGAGTCCCTTAACCCCACCCAGAAAGGGATAATACCAGTGGGAAATTAATTGGTAGGTGAGAGTCCTGCCTCAGTGGACAATGGGAAAAGAGACTATTTCTCTCCCCAACCCAGAGGGGCCTAGGCTGCCTATGTACACAAGGGGGTGCTGCTCCAGCCACACCAATGCAGACTTGTATTTGGGAGAGAACTAAATAAGACCTTGTAGAGATGGGTGGGAGCAAGCTTATTTTAAGTATTTGGTCTGTGTCTAAACACTTGTAAGAGAAACCTGAGGACAAGGTGCTGGCAGAGTTACCTCAGGCCACGAAGGCCTCTTTGGGATAGCACTTCAGCTTAGAGAGGTATAGCAGGCTGTCATTCAAATGAAGACCCAACATGGGTAAATTCCATATGGAAACATTACAACTATCTCCACAGGGAAGAGCAACAACTGTAAGTGGCAATATAACCTGCCAAAATGGTAAATCCAGGAGTTTTGAGATAATCAGAAGCAATATATTTATTGTCAAAATCTTTGAGAGAAACTGACTTCCTTTCATGAAATACTTTCACCCCAGCCATCTGGATTCTGGTAATTTCCCTCAACCCTGATGGAATTTCCCCATATAATTCCCCTGCTGGCTATGTCCTATCACAATGGCACAATTATGTTGTGTCACAAAGCTATGGCATGAACATATAAAGGGAGCACACTTACTTTAACTGTTCCTATTGTTAGTTTCTAGACCCAGACTGACAGAAATTATTCTATCGCGGGCAGATGTGGTGAATTGAAGATGTGAGGAGCAAAAATCCTGTCTTGTTTATAATGAAAACTCCCAGTATGGCTGGTTGCTGTCTGAGATGTGGGTAATGCAGTTTTTGTTCTTTTGGGATGGCAGTATTGCTGTAAATGGAAGCAAGAATCTTGATGCATTGGAATCACTTAAGTCAGGAGTCACTCTGTCAATGACAACAGTAACAACAAAAGGGTATAGATGAAAAAGATTGATTTTTTTGTTGTTGCCTCTCTCAGCCCTGAGGACTTACAATCTCAGTCTGTATATGTGGGTATAAGGGCATCAGGCCTATTCTCAATGGGAAATTTTGAAAAGAGAGGTTTTGATGCTCCTTGGTTTTAACAGTGTTACAGTTGGCATTAATATACTGGCCCCTCCTCCTCCTTGCTTCCGATTCCCTGAGTAGTTCTTGAAGGAAAATAATAAATCGGTTATTACCCTTACCTACCCTCAACCCACTTCCTGACTGTAATTATCTTAGCCATCAAGACATTTGGCAACAAGAAAGATACAGACAGAAGGTGACACTTGGATGGGAGATGCTGCACACAAAAACCTGTTAGCTGAGGAGTGAGAGATCTTTATAAGAGCAGAATCCAATATAGAAAAAAAAATCAAGGGCCAGTCAAATGGCATTGGAGAAGGGCACATAATTCCATGAGTACTGCAGTTCAGGAGAGCACTCATTAAGGGCTGAGTGCTGCATTCTTTCAGTTGCCAAAACTCCCACTGTAATCAATTGTGCCAGGAATGTAGGCTCAGGCCCAAAGTGAAGACATGCAAAGAAAGAAACCCAAATTTCCAGCAGCTGTTCGGATGAAAATTAAATTCACTGATAGAGATCTCACTTACACCAAGGTCTCTCTACACCACTATTCAGTGTAAAGAGACCAGGCCTAATGTAAATCAGAATCTGTCTCACTGAGCTAAATTCTGCATCCAGTTATATAGAAAGCAGAATGTGGCCTTTTCTGCCTTGATTACTAATAGGAATTTAACAATTTTCAAGTACAAATCTTATGAGCTTTTGTGTGTACTTGGAAAAATTTGAGTCTTGTAAGGCTTCTAGTCTGTAGACAGCTTTTAGTTCAGAAAAACCTGTAAAATGTTATCAAGTGCAGGACGGAGGACAAAGAGATTCTGGTGTAATATAGTAAAATGTTTGTTCCTATTAGGATAAAAGGGCAGTCCCCAGCTGCCACTTTCCCCTGCTGAATGTTGATTTTCAAGACTGAAAAACTCACCTTTCCTTTTCCTGAATCCTTTCAGAAAATCACTCATAAAAGTGTAACTATTTTCCCCTCCCAAAATGTTGAAATATTTAATTTGCCTATCAATAGACACTGATCCATGGGGCAGGGACCATTCCTTCTGGAATGTATGGAAAGCATCTAGAGTATTGTGGATGTGTAACTGCTACCAGGCTGATTTGAACCTGGGACCTCTGGAGCTGAGTATAGGCGCTTCTACCTGCTGAACTAAAAGCCAGCTGACTCCCAGTTTATGCTGTAGAGGTCTCTTGATCTTAACAGTTGCTGTGGTCTAGGTACCACTTGCATTGCTCAGTAACCGCACTAGGTGTGTGGGTTATAGATGCAACCACAAACAAATAAATTAATTAATTAAAATTAGGTGAGACTATTTACACTGTGTTGGAGGCCTGAGTCAATCTGATTAATCTTTTAGGATTCTGGGTCATAAAAACCCAAGCACAGTCAAGAGCAGTAAACTATTTAAACTCAGCTGGGTTGAGAATCCCACTGCCAGAATATCTCTAGTGTAGAAAAGCTTCAGAGGGGTAGCCGAGTTAGTATGTAACTGGAAAAACTTAAAAAACAACAAATAGTCTAGCAACACCTTAAAGACTAACAAAATATGTAGATGGTATCATGTCATCTGAAGAAGTGGGCTGTGCCCACGAAAGCTCGTGAGACCATCTACATGTTTTGTTAGTCTTTAAGTTGCTGCTAGACTATTCATTGTTTTTTAAGTTTTTCTAGTGTAGAAGACAGTTTCTTTAGTGGGAAGACCAGATACTCAGCTGATGTAAATCAGTGGTCTAACTCATTGGTGTATGTGGGTTTGGAAATGCATTTTCTCCAGATCAGATTGATAGTGGCTGGGGGGGAGAAGGAGGGATTCACCCTTGTCTGCAGTGTGAGAGTGTAGGACACTTGTCAGGATTATTCATGTACCTCTCATTGAAACATTTCCTTGCCATGGTGTGGTCCTCAGGTATTGGTACAACTTGGTCCCTCCTATTGTCTGCTGGTGGCAGATAAACATGGTACTACTGGGTCTGACCAATGGTTCACTAGCCCAGTATTCTGTCTTTCAACTGTGGCAGATGTCAGAGACAATAACCAGAATAGGGTAATATCTAGTGATACATCTTCTGTCACCCAATCCCAGCTTCTGGCAGTCAAAGGTTTAGGAGCACTTAAAGCATAGTGTTGTGTCCCTGAGAATTTTGGCTAATAGCCAATGATGGACCTATCTTCCATAAACGTATCTAATTATTTTTCAAACCAATTTGTTGACTTTCACAACATGCCCTGGCAAAAAGTTCCAAAGGTTGATTGCGTGTTGTGTGAAGTGCTTCCTTTTGTTTGGTTTAAATTTGCTCCCTATTAATTTCACTGGGTGACCTCTGGTTCTTCTGCTATATGAAGTTGTAAATAACACTTCCTTATTTACTGTCTCCGTCCCATTTGTAGTTTTATAGACCTCTTTCCTATACCCCCTAAATCATTTCTTTTTTCCCAAAGATGAACAGTCTCAGCTTTTCAATCTCTCCTCTTATGGACAATGTTCCATACCTGTACTCATTTTTTGTGTAATTTTTCCTGTTCTAATATATCTTTTTTGAGATGCAGTGGCTAGACCTGCATGCGATTTTCAAGGGGTGGACGTGCTATGGATTTATATAGTGGCATTATTATATTTTCTGTTCTGTTATCAATTCCTTTCCTAATGGTTCCTAATGTTTTGACTGCTGCTGCATACTGAACAATTGCTTTGAGAAAATTTTCCATGATGACTTCAAGATCTCTTTCTTGAGTGCTCCTTTAGTACCTTGATCTTTTGGTCCTTTTTTGGTCTACCTCATTATATTTTTACATTTGACTTGAGAGAGTTTATGCTCCTCTCTCTTTTCCTCAGTAGGTTTTGACTTTTAATTTTTAAAGGATCCCTTTTTCCTTCTATCTGCCTCTTCACTCTGCTCTTTAGGTACGGTGGTATTGTTTTGCTTCTCTTATTGGGGTGCCACAATCGATCTTGCGGAGTTCGATTTAGTGGGGGTAGTTAAGACTTGCTAAATCGAACTCAGAGGGTGCCCCCCTTAGTGGCTGGTACTTCTGCTTCTGCAAGGAGTAAGGGAAGCTGACAAAAGTGTTTGCACCCATTGGCCTCCTGCTGTGGGGATGGCGGGGAAACTCAAAACAAAGTATGTCAACTCCAACTATGTAATTAACGTAGCTGGAGTTGTGTATCTTGATTCAATTGGCCTCAGTTTGTGGGTGCTAGTTGGTATTGTCAGCCTGGGATATTCAAGAGATAAAATTATATGATCTGGCCGTCCCTTCTGGCCTTACACTCTGTGACTTTGTCAGTTGGAGCTATTTTCACTGTTGCCAGATCTCATGATATTATCACAAGTATTATGAGGTTTGTTTTTCTTAAAGCGCCAGGTCTTGGAGTCAAGAGAGTTAGCTCTCCTGGTTGTGCAAGAAAACTGGAAACATGAATCCTAAATGTTCAGAAACAGAAGGAGAATAAAAAGAATCCCAGATTTATTATTTTTCTAAAAATCTCTTTCTTAAACCAGTCCTGTAATTTCTGGGGAGTCTGACTCATGATTTTTGAATGACTGGTATTGGCAATACTTTGATTTTTACCAGAAAGACTCCGACTTGGAATATTGGAGGGAGTGAATTAAACTCTGTGTTTATCTAAAACACACAGTAGCTCCCTTTCTGAGCTGTCTGTTTCTGTGGGATTGACAATCTCTGGTGCATGCGCCTCTTATTTTCTTTCTGTCTCAGATGACTGTTTTCCAGTTCGGTTCTGCAGGACACTCAGTGAACAGATCCTGACTTGCACATAGAGTTGCTTTGAGTAAAAAATGCCCTCTTGCCCATTTATTTTGGAGCACAGCAAGTTTTGGCAATTGAAGCTGCTCAGAGGAAGTTTTCATGAATCCTGGAGCAGCTGCAACACTGGGAGGAGAATAAATATTTTCTTTTACATACAGACACAAAACACACTCCTGCTTGAATCCTTGTGCCAGTGCCTTGACTACATGAAAGTCTAGAAAAATGATCTGCCTCAGCCAAAGGGCAGCTCTTGAAATTGTGCTTTGTACAACTCTGTCTCTGAGGTGGCCACGTCAAATGCATCTTTATTCTGTCTTGCTTGGTCTTCTACTGTGCTATTAAACTCATTACCCTTCCACTCTGTTTCATAGCTGTTGGAGTCCAAAGCTGTGCAGAGAAACACATGTGCCAGGTCCACTATGAAATGGTTCATTTAAAGAGTACGGACATACTGCACTATCCATGCTACTACCATGTTGGTTGGCTTATAAGGCACCCAGTATGTAGCACAGCTCCATTAAATATCTACTTGAAAACAGGATACCACAGCCAGCAACAGCTATCTTCAGGCAGGCTTTAGGCATTGTGTCCTTTTCAACGTTATGGGTGGACACCTAGGGAAATAAATAGCATCACTTGAGAATGTCTTCTGTTTAAATTGTGTGATGCATGCAACACTCCCCCAGGATGAGAATGTGATTTCTCATTAAACTAGCTTAGGTTGAAACCAATGGATAGGAAGAGAAGCAAATCTATATAAGGATGATCATGAACCTGGTAAAATATATTTCTCTTAGTAAGATTAAATCATCCCCCAATTTAAATCTACTCAGGGCACCGTGGTATGGAGTAAGTAGTTGTCAATATAATAATAAAGAACTGATTTTTAGCAGAAGGTGTTTGTCTTTTACCAGGCTTTCCATGCAGAACCAGAGGGCTCAAGAGAATACAGCCCCACTTATATTACATCACTGACCTAAGGAGAAAAATCATGCCCAAGGTACTGGCTTTGTCTCCAGTTGGCATAGCTACAAACCCTGCTGTGACAGAATGGTTATGGGGCAGTGGAAGAAAAATCATTCTTTCTTCTAACATTGAACAAGGAACTTTATTAGAATAAAGCAAAAATTAATAAACCAAGCCTCTCTGCCTCTTTCCTTGGAATAAGGAATTCCTGAATTCTCCCTGAATTGAGCCTCTTTTCCTTCTCCAGAAACAGTATAAATGTCCTAACACATCTTTACAAAATAGTCACTGGAAAGTTGGGAAAGGTCCCCAGAAACCTGGAAATGAGTCATAAGTTTTCCTCAAGTGAAAAGGAGTCCATATATGGAAGTTAGGAAAGGGTGGTATTAAAAGGCTGAAGAGAAGTAGCGCTGAAGTTTGGAAGAGTTGGATGGGTTGCTGTGAGGGGTCTGGAAGGTCCCAGCCAGATCTCTCAGCTTTGTATCTGCCCAGGTGCCTGCCTGCTTCTGATATAAGGAATCTGACTTGCTTATGCCAGTTATGTTGTGTTCAGAAATTAAGAGAAGAGTGACTCCTGCCAGGCCAGCAAGATTGCCTGATCCTGCTGGTCCTGTCCATGCTATGGCACCGTCTCAAGACCCTAGTCCTGACCCTGGGTTTCCTGGCCCACATCCAGCAGCTGATGCTGCGATTCAGGACTGCACTGGGTCTCTGCAGGGGTTCTCCATCTTCCCCCATAGGAGGGAGGACAGGGCCTGACGTGTTTGCGCACATGGGTTCATGTCCTCTGCCTCCAGGCCCTGCAGAGGCTCCTATATGATGCTGGTGGAGCATGCTGGTGCATGCTTTCCTTCACTGCTTCTGAGGGCTCCAATATGACTGGCAGCTCCTTTATTTGAGAGGTCTTCTGTGAGACCTGTCCGAGCTACCAGCCTTCTACCAGGACCTTCTCCAGACCTGGAAGTTGCTTTTGGTGACCAGGTCCTTGGGAGCCACCAGGGGGCAGACTTCCTTGTGGAGCCCCTGTTACACAATCCCTATCTCCATGTGCAGGCAGCGGAGTCCCCCTCTGCAGCTCCTCCTCCAGACAGGCAGCCCAATGCGCAAGTGCAGAGCCCCTGGCTGGGTGGGGCTCATTAAGCAGCTGCGGAGCTGTGCTGTGTGCAGTGTAGAGGGAAAAATGCCCAGAATGGATTTCCAGAATTTATGCACTTCACAGTGACATTTTTACTAGGCATTTGGTAACCCTAACTAGCATGCAGGCAATAGGCTCTTGTACAGAACTGACATGGCTGAGGCAGAATTCCTTGTGCAAGTTTATCCTCATCCCCTCAATACTAACTTCTAACTTACAGCTTCAATTAAATCCCTTGGAGAGGGAAGAAGAGCGAAGCCGGAAGAGGAACCAGAGTTTGTAAGGCCACTGAGCAGGAATTTCAGCTACGGTTTGGGGGAGCCAAGGATAATATCTGGGATGGCTACACATGCTTGTCCTAAAGTCCAATATATCAGGGATGTAGTCCCTGAAATTTTCTCAAATCCTGTGAAACTAGAATACTGCCCCCGCACAGGGAAATCACTTTCCTAGAGGAGATAAAGCACAGATTTTTCTATACTCAGAAGTTAGTTTTCCTCCCTTTAAATGGCTCAGTATTACACAGAATCCATGAAAGCAGTATGTCCAGCTCCAAATATTCAAGAATTGTGAGTCAGGCCCAGAAAATCAGGAGATTGGTTTAAGAATTATGAGATTAAAAGTTACATTTGAGGTCAGTGTGTTTGCCTTCTAATTGTAGATCTTTTATAGGTCTCACTTGAGTGTCATTTTCAAGTTTTTCTGCTCAACCCTGAGGGCTAGAAACTTACTTTAAAAAATTGAAAGCTGAGATTCTTACCTAATCCTGGTAATCCAGGATCTGGGGTTTTAAGGAAAACACCAATTATTGTGAGACTTGCAATGCAACCGTGAGAGTTGGCAGTGAAGAGAAAGATTTACCATAGTGGTGAATATGCTGCAGCACTGTGAATGCAGGAAGAGAGTAGGCACTCAGTAATGGAGACCGCTGAACTGTGAATAAGGCTATAAAACCTTTCTTTCTTTAATGAATTTTTCCTACCTAGCTTTTCTCCTCCACCCAGATCTATTGTGCGGGCAGGCTAGCAGGCAACATGCTTACCTCAGTTAATTCACTTTCAGACTAAGAATAGTAACATATCTGTAATGTGTGCTTAGCATTCTTTGGAAAATGCCTTGGATCTAGAGCCTGGTAAGTCTTCGAAGTGGTCTTGTGCTACATTGTGCTAGCCTGTAGCTAGAATTGTTTTTTATTTTTAGATACAGAATACCCTAACTTGGAGACTATTCAAAAACTCTATGTAATGTATGGAGTCCCCTGGAAGCACATTTTGTAAGGTTTCTTGATTCTCTTCCTCCCAAAGGCAGTCTAATGGGGAATTCGAAGTGTATCATGATGGATAATTTCCCTCAAATCCTTTAATTTTAAATCCTTCCTTCTAATTCTAGTGCTAGTTAATCTCATTGCTGCTTCATGTTATCTGCTGTCTGTATAGACTTGGATTTGACCTAATAATAAATTGCTGCGTGTGACACTGCAAATACTTGATACCTGCAGAAGATTTCTATTTGATGATAAATATTGGCAGCACCTAAAAAAACAAAAATGCAAGCAGAATGTGATTTTTAGCCCCATTTGACAAGAAAGCAAATAATATATTTTTTTTCATTATGAAGTACCCTACATACGTTTTTAAAAATACTTTTTATATGAATGTACTGAATTTTATAATTTAGTGCAAGATCAGTTCTACCTGATCTAGTTCATATGTCTGGCAGTAATATGTCTGGATCAGCAGGATAAGAGCCTCTAAGCTGCTAGTTCTGGATTTCCATTGATACTATCTGTTGTTGTTGCTTTTGAGTAAATGGGTCCTCTAAGTTTGCACAAATCAAAGTATTCAAATGGCATCCAAACAAGTTAGCTTGCCTTCCAGCTATTTGAATATGCATATGAATTTCATTTCCCGTAGCCATTTTGTTGATCATGCAACTCTGATGACAAATTTACTATGCTGAAGCCAATTTAAATAGGTTTGCATTTCTTAAATGTACTGGTTGGTTAAAACTTCCATTTAGTTTATGAAGATGGGGAATGATTTGATATAGACACAGAAGGCATTACTCCATTAGCATTTCTGCTTAAGATTAAGAGTCAGATTCCTCAATTGATGTAAATCCAGGGTAACTCATTGCACTTAATAGAACAGTAGAAATGAGATGAGAAATCCTTATGCCTGTAATGACACGTTCTTATAGTGAACAATAGAAATGTGGTCAAGAATCTTCAGTTATGGTGCAATCTAACACTATTTTGCATAATGGTGGCATGATGTGTCATAGAGTTAATTGTAAAGCTATTCCGCTATGCCAACCCTTTAATTTTGCTCGGAGGAGCCCTGCTTTGTGCTGTCATTCAAACCATGTCTCTCGAGTCCCCTGATATGGCTGATAAAATGTATATATTTCCAGTGAGTAGACTGCCTCCATAGTGCATGCATTTGACAGTATGCACAGTCACTATTTTTTTTCTAACCGTACTTGCAAGAGTTGGCAGATCATCCACAATGACAGAAAGTTTAAGCTTTTGTAACATTTATGTTTTGAGTGTTTCTTGAAAGGTGTGAGGTGATAGGTATTGATAACTTCTATTCAAGTTTAACACAGGTTTGCTTGTTTAGTTGGTGGGTGATTTTGCCTGGAAAATTATGAATTGTTACTGCTTTGCCTGTAAAAGCTATGCACAACAGACAGGTTTGGACTTACTTTATCTCTTTCCTTAGTTTTGCAGCAATAACCTTTTATTTTAAAAGGCATCATTACATTTTTTCCTAGTCTCTGTGTTCTTCCCCCCGCCCCTTCATTGATATTTGGTGTTTGTGTACTGGAGGAAAGAGAACTGTGGCAGTGAATGACCTTTAACTGTCCCCACAGTTTAGTTTCAATTTTATGGGCTTAACAGAGTTGATCCCACATCCATTAACATTTGTGACCTGGAGCTGTACTTCCTTGAGCAGAATGTTGAACTTCCCTGATTGTCATGAGCCAGCAGTGGCGCTTGTGGCTTCAGTCCAGCGGGAGGGACCAAGGCTCAGGGCTTCTGGCCCATGATGTGGAGACTTGTTGCAAGCCAGCTGAAATTAAGCTGGTGCTAGATTTGGCCCATGAGCTTGGAGGTTCCCCATTTCTGCATTAAACAATACATTATATTAATATAGCTGGGTCTAGTGTAAGTAATGATTTAGTATATGTGTAAGTGAGGCATTTCCCTTTCATTTGTGAAATGTTCAGCCTTATATGCTAAAAAAAGAACTTTAATAATTGATTAACATTTTTTATTGTTTCTCATGAAAAAGTAATGCTGTTCGGTTTGTTGCAGGATGTTGTTGCAAGTGCTAATAGGGCAATTATACTAGATATTGTGTGATGTACAGTATTCAAAGTTTAATGAGCACACACTAAGGTGAAGGACAACTTTGAGTATAACAAAGATTGGCTTTTCCCTACTTAGCAGATGAGATTATAGGCAATTATTAAAAGTGAGTTCCAAAACAATAACATATATTCATTATCTTTTGACAACCGCATACTGCACACAAATTTAGTGCAACAGATTTGTTGTTGAAAATGGTGGAAAAGAATATTTCTGCTTTTTATTCCAACATAAAGACAGTACAAACTGTTTTAGGGATTTGAACCTAAGGGGTTGTATTTTTCAAAGTGCTGAAAACTAGTTTAAATATAGTGCCTCTGATGACGACCAAAGTCTCATCTCTGATTGACTTCACTGGGAACAGTATTATGCCAATGCTGAGTGTTTTTGAAAATCCAACCCAGTGTTTTCTGACGCACAAATGACTACCACCAGAACCGTTACTTTTCCTTCCTACTCTGTAAAACTCTATGTTCTAAGAGGCTAATAGCCATAATGCGCATGTGACAGACAGGTATAAGAAAAAAGTGAATATTCTCCTCTTGGATTGACTGGATTGTACTCAACAGGGGTATTATGTTTTACTCACATGAAACAGACACAAAAAGATCCAGGCCTTTTATTCTCCTTCAGGCCAAGCTCCTATTGATAAGGGATTCAGAGGGGTAACTGAGTTACAGCTAATGTCCAGTCATCTGAAGAAGTGGGTTGTGCCCACGAAAGCTCATGATACCATCTATGTGTTTTGTTAGTCTTTAAGGTGCTACTAGACTATATGTTATTGATAAGGGAACTTGACCTGTGTAAAGGCATTTGTATTAAGCCCACTATACCTAGCAAGTAGCTCAGCAGATAAAACTGAAATCGGTGAGAGCAAGAAGTGAGCTGAGGATAAAATTTGGGAGTGCTATTGTAACCCACACACCTTCTGGGGATTGTATGCTGTCCTACCTAGTGGCACTTAGACCATTTACAGAAAGAAAAAAATTGGTTTGATCTATGACCTTAGCTGAGAGAGAGCTAGCTTTTAGCTCAAACTATAGAGGCTTATGTACTAAACCCCAGAAGTCTCAGATTTGGTTCTACCTGTTGGTTTAATGCTATGTTCTAAGAGGCTAATAGCCATAATGTGCATGTGACAGACAGGTATAAGAAAAAAGTGAATATTCTCCTCTTGGATTGACTGGATTGTACTCAACAGGGTATTGTATTTTACTCACATGAAACAGACACAAAAAGAGCCTTTAAGGTTCACCTTTCAGTTAAATATATAAAATATGATTTTTAAAAAAGGGATTAATAATTGGAGCGCTGAAAACTGTTAACTATGCTCCCTTGCCCTACATGCTGTAATATATTTGTGATCTGTTATTGAGATCCTCCATATTTCATGAATATTTAGAAACAATGCAGACTTCGGAAACTAGCCCCACAAAGCCATATGACTGTTTTTGTTTGTTTGTTTAGTTTTTAAGAAGGCTGGAATTGGTCTGCACACTTAGTTGAAGAACTACTTCTCACTATCTGAAATGTTAGTAATCGGCTCCAAACACCATCAGGGGATACATCAATTGGCAGCAGCTGTGGAAATCTATTCAAGTTAGTGTTCCCAACTAAACTGTTTGGGTTATGTAGGAGGAGGTGAGAGAGAATTGCATTAAGTGCACATAGGCTTTGGGAACAAGCCTTGTAGTAAGTCATTTTAAGGCTCGTGGTATTTTGCATACAATAAAGTATTAGGCAATGTTTCTGTGCATGAGAGACTCATCTTTTATATTTTCCCTTCATATGCAAATTGTGAATTAGATTCTGTACTATTAAAAAACAAAATTTGAAATAATTAACCATGGAGTGTTCTCCTAGCTTTGGGAGCATCCCCATTGAAAATGTGATCTCTAGGCTCAGAACTGTGGCTCTTTCTAAGGATTGTTTATGTTTTGTTTGTTTTTTATGTTTAGTATTTGCATATTATTGTCTAGCACGGGTCTTGTATTTGTGTCACTGTTTGCCTGTGAGCTTCCCCCCTCCTCTGCCCCAGTTAATAATAATAGTTACAGGGCCGGTCTGTGGCATGCTAAGAATCGGATCTTACATTATCATACCAGTGTTATTCACTGATGGAATTTGAATGTATCAACTGAAATTCACTAAAAAATGCTGGGTTGACAAAGTGACATGTGGCATCTTGTAATCCTAATGGATAGATTATGTCAATAACACAATATCCTTCATATGTAGACAAAAAATCCTCTACCATTATGTGATTAACAGTAGCAGTTGTATACCCTATTAGTGATGAGTCCACTCAGTTTCCCCAATAAAAATATGCCATTAAATAGGTCACAGTGGGAATGCCTGTCTTTTAAACAAAGAATAATAAAGAAATTAAAATATTCTGCTACCTGTTCTCTGTTCCATTTCATTGTATTCATTCCACACATAGTAAACTTGTATCCAGTAATCAGAAATCAAGCCTTGCTTAGGGATCTGGCTTATAGTAGCTAAGTATTCTGATATTGTTGATAGTGTCAAAGAACTTCCCTTGTTTCAGGTCTTCCATACTTGTGAAATATGGGTTAGCAGTTTTTACTATGGCGTGTCAGTTAATATTAATCAAAAATTAAAAAATCTTGTTGTAAAAGACTAATATTGATCCGCTGGTCTCCGCTAGAGAAACATTATGTACAGCGTGGATTTAGATTTACAAAATAACCCTCCAAATAATCACAAGCTCACTTTTATTTCTTCAGAGTCTTAGCCTTAGAAAGCAGCAAAAATGCAGATGGAGGGGACAGGATGGCTTGAAGGATTGCAAGTAGGCTGTAAAGCCCTTCTATGTGGAATAACTATCTGTATCCCACCAGATTTTCATTGACCTCACAATTTTGATGGTGATCTGATGGTAGTGGCCATTTGTTGGCATATATGAGATAAGTTTGGTGATCTCAGGTTAGTCCATGATGGATAGAGAGCCCATAACTGGAAAACCACCAACATAATGTTCACCACAACCCTGAGGTTGGTCTGTTGAGGTAATTTAGCATTGCATCCGGGTTTGTATGAAGAAGCCCCTCTTTCACCAGAAGTCAAAATTCAATATAATCAATAGAAAAATGTGCAGGGATCATATAGATCCCATGCAGTTCTCCAGTGTTTTCCGGTGAGTTCCTATCACAATTAAATGTAACACATACATAGAGTTCTGTTAAGTGTTAAATACTCCTTTTACCTAGGAAGTCCTGCTGATGTGAAAGGCAGACATCATTTGGGCCTAAACATTTCTAATTTCATAGCTGTCTTTTAAAAAAAACCCTTTTGTAAGCATATACTCAAGGTTTGTCCAATGGTCATAAACTAAAAAAAATAGAATACCATTCGGTCATTCATTCTGTCTCCTTGCCTTTGAGACTTTGTGGGGTTTAGTTTTTAAACTTTCCTAAGCAGTGGAGCTTCCATCATTTCTAACATGTGGCCTGATCAATGTAATTGACTTTAAGTATCATTATCAATGCCCAGACAGAGACTGGGCTGAGGAGGTACTTCTGCATTTCCCCTCCCTATACACATCCTATCTCCCAGAGGAACATGCAGTTTTTTAATCATTAACAGGCCAGTTTTTACTGAGTGCTCCCTTCAGGTTGTATCTAAGATGCTGTTATACTTCCATATAAAATATTGAAAGGAAATAGTACAGTTGCTCAGATACAGCTAGTTGGTAACAATTGACGTTTTAATGATGATAACAGCTGACCGTCGAAATACCATATGGGTTTAGCATAATAATTTTTGCTAGTGGAAATAATTTGTCCCTTTAAACCTGCAGTGCAAAACTTTGCACCATCGAGGGCTCCATTGGGCAAATTGCCTGAAACCTATTTTGCATATAAATATACATATAATATATCAAAAGATAAATTCACAGAGGCCTAACAGTAGCTTGCACTTGCATCTTCACTGAGAATCAAATGGAAATTGCTTGTTTGCAACCCCCAGAAATAAAGCCCTGCAGTGGATCAGCTTTGTCATAGTCATGTATTTTCAGGGAGGAAGCATTTATTGCCCACGTTCTATGACTTTTTAATGGGTAAAATTGGCCCATAAGCTGTGCTTTCTTTAACCTTCTTTGAACCCAATCTATGTAAAGCCTTGTTCTGATGTTGCTTTAAACATAAACTGTAGATGAGCATGCACACTTTTAAATTTCTAGTTATTGGAAATATTTTCATCTTTTTTAGTTGTATCTATTATATTTATAATAAGTGATCATCAAGGGGCACCATCTAACTACAGATTCTACTCACATGTCACAGTGGAACACAGATAAGTCTTGTGGTTAATTTACACTCTGCTTTTCTCCCCTCTGTAAGGATTCACAAAGTATAAGATATATTCTGCATGGTGATAGTGTGCACAGGAATGTGTGCACAAGAATGCACAGGATAGTGTGCATTAATCTCTCTTCCTTTTAGGTCAAACAAATGTTGTGAGTCCTGGTAATGTTTTGATAGGATTTTAATATTTGCCTAAGATGCAGTAGTAGAAGTACACCTACTTAGCTGGGGATCCAAGAGTAAGATTTAGAACAGGTGATATAATCTAACTTGACAAACTAGTTAAATATGGACAAGAAGCGGAAGAGCAGCAGCACTCAGGCTGAAGGAGAAAAGTAAGGTCTGGCATTTGTGATTCCACATATCCAGGATTTATCCAACCAAAATGAACAGCTGGAGTGGTCCTAATGATCCACCTGAGTATAGTCTTCTGCATAGTTTACCTTTTCTTCAGTTGTTAAAGGTAGGTCTGTTTGCTCAGAAAAATTATTCTTGTTGGTACAGCACATTAACAGTAAATTGTGCAGATGCCTTGAAGCTGGTTTAACTTCAGGGAGATATTTTTATTGTCGATTGCACCGTTACATACAGGCTTATAGTGTTCAAAATTTAATGAATAAAAAATAAGCAAAGTCCTTTAGTGACATTAAAATTGCATGTTTTATAGCCTATAATTTGACCTTTTGCAGTGATGATTTTGTGTGTTCATTTAAAAATGTTTATCTTGTTGACAGAATTTACCTTAAGACTGCTTTTAAAGGGGGGTGGTTACTAATGGAAAGACTTTATGTCAAGGATATTCTGCTATTATTATTTCATTTAAAATAACACAGAGATGTAGTTAAAGGCTACAGCGTGTTGCTTTTTTAAAAAATGGTGTGGCATTCTATTATTGCACCAAATCCTTTTATAAGATAGCAGGCTGGGCAGAAATGCTGTCCCAAAAGGATAACTCAAGAGACACATAAATAAAACCTGACATATTAACTGCCTTAGGTTTCTGTAGCTGCACATTTGGAAATTAGAAAACATAGAAGAGACACAGGAAACTACCATGTTTGCTTTTCAGAAAAGGTGATTAAATAATCAGCAGCTAGAATTTACACGCTACCTTTTAACACTAAATAACAATGGCCAGTCAGCTTCTGTTTTATTCCCACACTAGTAATGAAATAGTGGTCTACAAAAAACGTTCAGTGTTCTGGGTTTTTCTTCATAAATTTTTTAGAAGAAAAAGGAGAAATAATTAAAAAAAAAAGAATAGTTCCAAGAAAATATTAGAGTGAGCAATAAAACTCTCCCAGTTCATTTTAACAGGAGTATTGTTTGGGAAGCATCCCTTTAAAATATAATGTTTGAACAATGAATTGTTGATTATCTGACTCTTTACAGAAATCACTGTGTGGTGTAATTCCAATGTGCAACATGGCCTATACATGGCGTGCACTTCTTGGCAAATATTCTTTGCTGTATGGAGCCTCATTAAAACATGAAAACATTAATGTAAACCTGCTGGACAGTAGCTTGATGGCTCATTTATGAAAGCTTTCAAGAGAACTGTGAAATACATATTACATTTAATAACAATGAGTAGTCCTGTGGCACCTTAGTGCTCTCTCTCTCTCTCTCTCACTATATACAGTGTATATATATATATAAATAAATTATGAGCTTTCATGGGCAAAACCCACTTCCTCGGATGAGCAGAATGGAGAAAAAAGGGGGGACCCTCACAATTTATAACAGAAAAAGAAGGGAGAGGGAAGGAACTGTAATGCTGGTGCTAATGAGGCTACTTGAGTGGAATGGAAGTGTCCCATTTTTAGCTTTTGATGTCAAAATTTGACATTAAACTTGATGATTCTATTGTTTAAAGCTGTGGTTCTCAAACTTTTTGGCTCATTGCACACCTGGCTCGATGCAAACCTTTCCGCAGACCACCAGTTGCTAATGGAAACTCACTGTTAATTACATAATTATGCCTGAGATATTTTGCTAGTGCTGTAGTTGGGGAGAACAGTTTCTTTTAACCAATAAGACAGGAAATATTAATTTAAATAATTAAACAGATTAAGCATTTTAACTTCCTTATGTTTGTTTAGCAAACTTCATTTTAAATAAAGTAAAATATTAATTTATGTCAACACAAAAGTTTGCCATTTTTACTTTATTTATGGCAGGGGTGGGGAACCTTTTTTGAGTCAGGGGCCACTGACCCACAGAAAAATCAGTTGGGAACCACACAAGTGAGAAGCAAAAAAAAAAAAAAATCCACCCTCCAAAAAAAGGCCAACCCTCAATGATGTGGCCCCTACACTGAGACACCTCACTCCTCTGGTGCTGTAGCCCCACGGCGGTAGAGGGAGGGACTGGAAGTTTCAGGGCGTGGATTTTGGGGACCCCCCTAGGTTCTGGGGTGGGGTGGGGTACAAAATTGAAGGGTTCAGTGTGCAAGTCAGGGCTGCTAGCAAGTGGGATAGGGATGGGGGGTGCAGGATTGGGCAGGCGGTGCAGGAAGGGATGAGGGTGTGAGGTCTGGATGGCATACAGGGTACAGGAGCAGGCTAGGAATAGGGTGTCTGGCAAGAGCAAGGGAAGGTGCAGTGTGTGGCCAGGAGGGAGGATGCAGGAGCAAGGGTGTGGGCAGAGTGTCTGGCCAGGGGGTAGGTGTCTGGCCAGGGGGAGGGTGCAGGAGCGGGCTGGGGATAGAGTATCTGGCCAGGAGAGAGGGTTCAGGAGTGGGCTGGGTGTGTGTGGTTTTGATGGGGAGGAGGGTGCATGACGGGAGTGGAGGTGCAAGGTCTGGATACAAGGGAAAGGGGGGGGGCACTTACTTGCCTTTGTGCCCTGCACTGCTCCCAGGCACCATGTCCCAGGCACAGCCTCCCGCTGCGTATGGGAGCAGCAGGGAAAGCCTCAGGCAGTGTGTCCACACACAGTTGTTCCCCCAGCTGGGTGAGGGGGAGTGGCAGCGGCAGCAGCAGCAGCAGCAGCAGCAGCAGTGCACAGAGTCATTTCTGGCTCCCTTTCTTCCCCGCATGCTGGATTGTGCAGTGAGGCTCGGGGCTTTCTCCCTCCCACCCCCAGTAGGAAGCCAGCGCTGGCGCTCCAACCTCGCAGGGTGAGGCTGGAATGCCAGTGCAGCTCCCCGCTGCGGGGGAACGAGGGGGGTTGAGCTCAAGCCATGGACCACCTGGAAGGCAGCTGTGGACTACGAGTGGACTACAGACTGCAGTTTGAGAACTACTGGTTTAAAGCCAACAGTCCTCTGTGGCAGAAACAAGCCTCCTTTATTGACTGAGATACTCTCACTTAGAGGAAAAGTTTTTAACCACTTGTGTGCTGGAACATTGTCCATCCTGGCTAAGATCTGGGAGCTCTTTATGCAGGGATGAGCTTTGAAGTTTTTATTTCTTGCTCAGGCAAATTTCCCATTGAAATCACTTGTATTTTTCCTGAGTAAGGGCCATGTAAGACTCAGGATTTTACCTATTATAATTCCCCCAAGGAATGCAGAACATGTTGGTAAAACCATATATGGTATATCTTGCTTTGGTAGTGATATGTTATTCCTTCATTTGATACAGATGCAGTTGATGAATTACCAACACCATATTCTTGGGAAAAATATGTAATTTATGTGTTGTATGATATGCTAGATTCATTGGAGGGTAAATAAACCAGTCAGCAGAAGAAAATGGATTATATACAAAGCTGGCTAAATAGTTGTAGTTGCTAATGATGTGAAGCTAACTGTGTTCCTAAATGACAGTCTTGCTGTAGGCTAGCTTGATAACCTTATTCTTATGATTAGTTTTAGATCTTGGAAATATACATCACTAAGAACACAACATACAGAGTTTTTTGGTTTCTTTGTGGAGATGTTTGTAAACTCCTTTAAAAGTGTTCCATGTTGTTTTGAAATGTATTCTAATTAAACCGGTATCACTTGGTGAATAATGAAAAAATGTCATTAATTATTGGTTGGACCCTGCCTGGAATTCTTCCACATGAAGAATTTTCTGGGTATGGTTGACGTCTGCCACATCAGTTTCATACTGATGAAACTCCACTGAAATCAATGGAATTGTACCATCTTAAAACAAAGTTGCCTAGAGCTGAATCAGGCCCTCTTGATGAAGAGGGAATTCTGCACAATGAAAAGCAACAAGATTGGGCATAGAATTTAAGAAAGGAAATATGAGGGCAGGGATCCAGTGCAGTAAAAGGAAATGAGGTAAGCTCGCACTCATATAATCTTGTATGGTAGGTAAGGGAATTATGTCTGTTACTCAGAAAAATTTCTGGTACAATTCATGCTCACCATACAAAATATACTGTAAAAACGAAGTATATAAAATCATATTTTAAAATGGGAATCATCTCAAGGCATCATATAATGAGAAAAAAAAAGCTGTAAACTGAGCAGAGAGGATTTTAAACTTTGCTGTTGAGAAGAGCTGGGGGGTTTTTTCTGTTCCCAAAGAAATCATTGTCACAAGACAATATACAAATCTTAGCCAACCATGACATAACAAGGGGAATCCAAAGACAATTTCATATTAATTGAACTGTAAACGTTCTCCTAAACGTTAAGGCTACATCTAGACTGCAAGCCTCTTTCGAAAGAGGCTTTTTCGAAAGATACTTTTGAAAAAGCCTCTTTCAAAAAAGAGCATCTGGACTACAACCAGTACTTTCGAAAAAGCAAGCCTCTTTTTCAAAAGAGAGCAGCCAGGCAGTCTGGATGCTCTCTTTCGAAAAAGCACAGTTTGCATTACATAGCAACTTTTTTTCAAAAGAGCACTTTTGAAAAAAGATGTTGTTCCTCGTAAAACAAGGTTTTCTGCGGTCGAAAAAACTGCCACGTTCTTTTGATTTACTTATGAAAGAACACAGCAGCAGTCTAGACGCAGGGGAAGTTTTTCAGAAAAAGGCCACTTTTTTCGAAAAAAACCCCTGTAGTCTAGACACACCCTAAGATTCAGATTGAATTTGATCCCTTTGGGCCAAATATCCACTGGGTCCTGTTCATTCTTTAGATGAAGTTAATGACAGTGGCCCATATGCTTCCATTTGGAGTGATGCTGATGCAGTGGGCAATACAACTATAGAAATCACCTTTGAGAATGTTATTAGGGACAATGGCTTTGTGGATCAATACGCAGGCAATAACTGTTCTTCTACATTTTTTTATTTGGATGTCACCTTCCCTTGTGCAGAAGCTTCATGGGAGAAAAAATGTAGGAATATCCTTTTTGAACATCAGGTTCCCACCACCAAGCAGCTGGTGAGAGGGGCATTCAGTAGTATGACAGGCAAACTCTTCTACTAGTGCTGAGCGGTGAGTTACTGGTAGAATGCTAACAGAGAGAGAGAAGACCCATAATGTGTATTCTTATTCAACTAACCCCTGTATCCGGTTTTGAGTCCTTGAGGTCTGCTTGCACTGCAGGTTCCCCAGGTCTGCCTATGAGCAAAGGCTGCAATAAATCTGTGGGACAGCCGATCTACAGGGAAATCTTCTGCTTCTCTGGATTTTTATGAGGGAGGAATTGTTTCTTTCTCCAATAGAACCCAACTCAGGGATGTAACGTAACTATCCAATGTAATACAGGATCACCACACAACAGCTGGGCTATAATGTGATCCAATGAAACTGCAGGGTAAATTATACATGGGCCTTGGCCTGTAATAATGACTGATGTTGGAATTTGGCCAGGAGGCCAGATTTAACTGTGTACTTACAGGTTTTTAATCATGACAGTGGATGATCTGTGATGTCAGCTTGACTTATCATCTCTAACAGCATGCTGCCCCTTAACACCATGCTAGCTCCATATTTTTTGACTAATTTGGAAGGAAGAGTGATATCTACTGATTCACAAATACCACTTTCTATGGCACCTATTTTCCCTATAATTCTCCAACCCAAAAATTGCTCAATCCTATTAGATACAGGACAAAAATTGAACATCAAATCCAAACTGCCTTGGAAAAACTATTTCAGTAGGAGGGGGGTGAAGCACTGGAATGGGTTACCTAGGGAGGTGGTGGAATCTCCATCCCTGAACATTTTTGAGTCCTGGCTTTACAAAGTCCTGGCTGGGATGATTTAGTTGGGGTTGATCCTGCTTTGGGCAGAGGGCTGGACTCGATGACCTACTGAGGTCTCTTCCAGCCCTGGGATTCTATGAAAATGCAGGATTAGGATTTGAAATCTTGAATCCAAGAGTCAAAAATCTTACAAGAGCATTGCTGTCATGATACTGGTCAAAATGTAGTAGGAACATGATGAGACTTACGCCCTCTGGGAGATGAAATCTTACAGTAACAACTTGGTAAGATTTTGGTGCCACCTGTGTCTGGAAGCTAGCCCTAGTCTGACTTTGAACCTGAACACTGTCCTAAATCTAATCCAGATCCCAAGATTGTCTCCTTTATCTCATCTTCATTCCCAGCCTCTTTCACTACTAAGCAGGACATTTGCCTTTTGACACCTTTAAGGGCATACCTATTGGAAGTGTAGCCCTGCTGTGCACGGTCATAATAAACAGCAGTGTAAAGGAAATTACCATTTGTGGTTCACAAATCATTTGGTGCTAAATTAACTAAAACTTCTATCTATGTAGTGTAACCGTGTATAGGCTACTGTGGAACATAGTCATCCAGAGTTTTTATTACATTTGGCCCTGAAGTTGTAAAACAAAATAAATGAAATGGAACTGAGTCAGACCTTCTGTTTGCTTTACTCTAGTCTCAGAAAATATTTGCTGACATAGACACATGAAATATTTTGAACAAATAAATTTATTTAATGAACATCTCTGAAACTAGTAAGGAAGTTTTGTGGTTCAATAGGAAAAATAACCTGAAATAATCAAATTTAAAATAATTTATTTTCTAGTCACTTGTCATTGAGTATCATATTCCTGTTTTTTCTGTATCCCCCAAAACCCTGGAGCTATTCCATGTGATTTATCTAAACCAAATGTTTGGCAGAGAAGTAGAGTTTTCAAAATTAAAAGATGTTCCTCTTTGAGTCTGGTTTTGTTTAACTTTGGAAATAGAAGCTTGTGTTGAATAGTGTTTTACTTCACAATTAAATGGATGAAAAGTACAGTTTGCAATATAAAGCAGAGCTGGTAACTTTTGGCTTTTTGGGTGGGAGTTTGATAAAAGTACACAAATATCTCTAATGAGATTTCTCAAGATTTTGTCTTAAATACAAGGCTAAATTAGAACAGTTAAAATGTTATAGATGTTTAGGTCAAATCCACAAAGATCACTTGAAAAGAGATCGATTGTTAACAACAATTTAACAAACCAGTCAAAATAACAGAATCAAATATCACCTAAGTGCAAGAAATTTTGCCCATCTCCCCTCAGTATGTTAAAGTAAAGTAGCACTGGCAGTTTTGGATCAAATTATACATTTCTTAATCCAGTAAAACTCCCATGAAAATCTATGAGAATTTTGCTGAATAAAAAATGACAGAATTTGGCTCTTTTGTCATTTATAAGGTGTGCGATCTTCATTCAAATTAGAACTAGCCTCCTCTCAATGCTCACACACTAATGTTCTGCATTCTGTCATTAAAATACAATATTGGCATGATATTTTTCAGGAGCACTGACCACTTGCAGCTCCATGTATCTAAAGATGAATCTTGATATTCCAGTAACACTGTAGAAATCTCTGTATGAAATCAGAATGTTAATTGGTTATATAACATTTCAAACTATCACTATGAATTTTTGGCACATCAGCCTTCATAATTAGACCTGAATGAAATCCTCTTTTACTTTCAAATCCTTTAGGCTTATTTGGGTTGGGAACCCTAACTCTTGGACCTATCTTAAGGCTAAACTATTATTCTCACCAAAAGTTGGGGATTTTAATTTTGAAATGAGCACTTATCCTTTTTAAATATTTGAGAAGTGTTCTATGTCCACTTCAGCTAATCCCATCTTTCCATCTTGCATGCTGAAATATAACTTTACAGTTGGAGTTTTTTAGAATTATGTTAGATGGATAATGGCTGAATGTTTTGACAAGAAAAAATAAGCCCTGGAAAATGTCTGTGTTCTTTGAGGTTAGTAAAGGAAATTTCCTGTACACAATAAAGAAGAAAGAAAGATTTGAACAAATGATTTTGGTGGTGAATAAATCAAATTTATTGTTTGAGAGTTCTGTCCTTTTGTGTTCAACAAAAAGGTAAACAATGGATCTATACATTATGTGCATGTTTTATTGTGAACAATCAAAGAGCCCCCTACAGGAAAAATTCTCTTGTTTCAAATAGTAGCCAAAACCCCTTTGACCTTTCAATGTATCATCCAAGATAGTAATGGTCATTTGGCTATCGTAGATTGCTGTGTCTCCATCTGGTCTACCAGCTGGCTGCCAGACATATGGGAAAGAAATACTAGGAATCAGACTCACAATGGCAGGCCAGCTAGAGTCATCAATGCACTGCAATTGTGTCCAGTTGGTTCAAAAGGGCTGAAAACTGGTTCACTGTTGTTTTGCATCATGTTTGCTTTTGACAATTGGTACATTCACTACCTTATCATTTAATACTTCACATCTATTACTATGCATACATAAGTATTCAAAAACAGAGAGAAATGCAGAATGCAAGCACATCATATTTTCATATAATCATACACTATATAAACATCTGTTTGGCTAAATATTCATTAGGGAGTGCCAATATGTAGCAGTGCCAATACAGAAAACTGATGAATTAATTAACAGAAAAGTATGCTTTTCAATATTGTGTGCAACTGCAAGCATGTTGGATTTCCCATTAACTTCAGCTGTACTGTTCAAATAGTTAAGTGAATTGTTGAATTGAGGCCTAACACTAGTGAAAATCAAGCATAACTCCAAGGAAGTCTAATGGAATTATATTAGTATAAGTGAGATCAGAATTGGCACCGTTGTTTACACAGAAACTCAGCTACATTTGAGCTCTCTGTCATCTTTTACTCAAAACTGAAAGACCTCAAAATTTGCTTTTATGTGTATGTGTAGCATTTCCTAGATCGGTTTTAGAATGAGTGAAAATTTTAGTCCAATTTGGAAAAGACATAATTTTTATTTTCTGTATTAAAGTCGTTGCAATTTTGTTGCTGTATTTTTCAGTTTCAATCTGAGTAGTTGGGTTTTATTGTGTGGTGTCATGTAACAACAAGGAATATTCACAAAGGTTAAAGATATTATACAGGAAAACTGGCAATTCAGAGAACAAAATGACATTTAACTTAAAAATTGTTAAAAGTCCAAAAAGAATAGATTGAATTAAAAATGAAAGTGCTGCATTTCTCTCCCTTTCCTTTTGCTCATTGTGTGTCTGTTTAGAAAAGTGTAAGTCACCTGAGGAAGGGACCTGTCTTCTCACATGTCTGTAAAATGCTTAGCACACTTTTAGGCTATGAATCATAAGTAATGGTGGTTTGGTTCTGATAGTAGGTCGGATCTGAGGCTGGGAGGATTCCATTTTTCAGGTCTGGCTTCAGTGTGGTAAAAATATTATGAGATCAGGATTTTTTGAGAGATTACAGTCAAACTGGTAGAAATCTCATGGGAACAGTTGCTGATTTTTCATTATATGACCTGGACTGTGGGTAGAAGCAGTTCAGGAAATATAGTTTCAGTAAACTAGAAAACACGGGGGACCAAATGTTTTGGTGACACTACTGGAAGAGTTGCTTGAGTAAGTACCACAGAATTTGGACCCAAGTAATTTGCAAGTGGAAGGGGAGTGATGAGAAACACAACCCCTCACCCCATGCAGGGGTCCTAGAAATTGCTTTGGAAATGTCTATCATTTGATGCAAGCTGCTATATCCCAAAATATCCCTAATAAAATGGTTTTATTATGAGCTAGGAATAAAAATTCTTGCTGACAAGTATTAATGAGCAACACACAGCACTGGAACAAAGTCCATTGCAGATAGGGCAATTTCTCCTTCCTTGTCTCCCATTTCAGTAGTAACATACAAGCATAAATCCCTTATCCACTCTTAGGTTGTAACCTCTTCTTTCACACACTTCATTACTTTTGTTATTTGTTTCTGATACAGTTTACAATTTGCATTGCATAGCACTTTCATCTACCAGTACCTATTCAATATATATATGACCATATTTAGGAATTCAGCTGTCTATTTAATATTTTAAAGAATGTCTTCCATGTGCTTTTCAGGTCTTCATGGAAAGTCCTTTACTTGATTATTTTTTAATCTTTCATTTTGAGAGTCATGTCATTCTCTTATCTCTTGTTTTCTCTTCTTCTCATTTTTCTTACCCTTTGTTGTAGTCTCTTATTCCTTCCTCCTGTTACCTTTCTCTTCTCTTTTGTTCCTAAATCACCTATCCTAGCACAATTATATTTCCCACAGCTTCTCTTTTTAAACTTGACTCTCAAATCTTGCCTTTCTTGGATCACCATTCAATCAGCCTCCCAACCCACTCACTCTGTTACCAGGTCAACTGCCCAGTGCCCTAGCTAATCTACTACCACCTGAATAATCTTCTGTCTATATAATAAAATGCCTAAACGATCACTGTATCATACTGAAGCCTGATATATCGAGTCACTGTGAAGCAACAGAAGCAGCTACAAGCATAGCTGTGAACTTTTATTGTTGAGGTTGAATCGTCACTGGGATTCATGGTCTGTTATGTCCAAAGGTTCTCCGCCATTTTGACATTATGTATTATACCCATGCAGTGTCTAGCTACAGTGAGGCATGTATTTATGTCACATGAAGAGTTCCAGACTATTGTGATAACAGAAGTAACTTAACCAGTCACTAATTTGCATGCAACAATTTCATTGGTTGTATGAAGGAATGTGCACAGATGGTCCACCTGCCACATTGTATGTCCAGCTGCCACTCTCACAAATTCACACAACTCTCCCAGCACAACATACACACAAATAAACACAACAATCCACAAAATAACTTCAAACATGCACAGCCTCTCACTGGAACACCTTCACCTTCACATGCACAAATTAATACAATCTCCCAGCACAAGTTCACAAGACACAAATCTGTACAACCACCTAAACAACACCACAACCAGTATAGACAAGAATCCTGAGCACATGTGGTGCCTTACAGCAGGCTAAACCCCTCATTCTTCACTAATACAAATCTAGACAAATCTTACAGGATTGTCACTCTGAAGTCTAGAATGTCTGAGTTAGTGTGCAGAAATGGAAAGTATCACAGAATTCAGTCACAACTGAGCCTTGTGAGAACCCAATGGAATACGGGAGTGCACAGGTTCTGGAGAGATCAGAATATGACAGTTGATCAGAGAAGTGGAAGTAATAGCTCTGAGGACTAACACAGAGTGGTTGTGTCTTCAATGAAGGGGCAACTGTGTGAACAAATTAAGCAGAACAAATAGAATCAGGAAGAGTTCTTGCCACAGAATGACACATGGAAATAAAAGCTCCCATTTTCAGCTGTTTTACTCGCATGGCTTGACAAAATATGCCCATGCAACAGTACTGGTTTTCAGCGACTAGCCCTATAGTACATTATAATAATATAGGGTTCAATTGTGGCTTGAAGTGAGCTTCAGTTTTGAAGTTGCCAAAATGTTTGTGCACAACTTGTCTCACTGCATGCCTGGCTCTAGTAATTACACATCATTTCCTTCTCCCAAAAGGAATTGCAAAACATAGTAAATCGGGTAAGGTCTGTCCATTATATTGTCTGTCTGAGTGATGATGAATTTATGCAATGGCATTTCAGATGTAATGACCACCTATCCTCTTACTGCTAGGTAAATAGACAATTAATTACATTGCTATTTATGCCCCACTGTGTGGTTTTTATATTGAGAGATTCTTAGTAATAGATGTAGAGTTGAGATTAATTAATACTTGTAATTATTTCTTTTTAATTAAAGTCTTCATTAGAATTTCATTAACTTGGGAATATCTACTAGATAATTGAATTAGGATATTTGCAGGGGAAGGAGGGAAAAGAGGGAGGAGGAGGGACAGTAAGCTAAATTTTCCAAATTCTCAAGCCTGTGGCGCACAGTCCAAGGAGAAATGGGTTAAGTACCTTGCCTTCCAATGTTTCCACTGAGGCATTACTAATCTACACCCTTAGAGCTGTCACACAGTGGGACCAACAGCTTCCTCTGGACCCTGAGCAAGGTGGAAGGGGCGGGGCCAGGGCAGCCAACCCTCAGCGCCAACCATACTGTGGCGCTGGATCCCCCTCTGCAGCCCTCAGAGCTTAGCGGAGAGCACTGCCCAGTGCTTCAGCAGTTATTTAAAGGCCTAAGGCTCTGGCCACCACCCACCCTCCTTTTCCCCATTGCTGGGCCTGGAGTTACGCAGCCTCTTGTGTGCCTTTTCCTCAAAGGCTATGGCTCTGCTACAGCTCCTAGGTAAGGGACTTATCTCACGCAATAGAGACTTGTGCTTTTCAGTTGTGGAGGTGTCTGGTTCAATCCCTGGTGGTACCAGTGATGATGATTGTTACAAAAGTGGTGGCTTCTTTAAGATTAGAACTGTTGTGGGTCTGGCTACATGGGTTGAGCTTCCCAGGGGAAGTAGGTGACTCATGCTTAGGACTCTTTTGCAGCTTGCCACTAGGGAATTTAGATCAAATTTGAAAAGGGATAGTCAGAGGTGCACAGGTGCCAGACTGCTTCAGATGCCAACTAGTTCAACATCAATAGGAGTTAGGCATTGAGCTACTTTTGGAAAATCCCACCACGCACTTATCTACAGATTTAGGTACCTAAATACCTTTAAAAAGCAGGCTCTGCAGAGATGTGATGGGTTACATGAAGCCCATCAGTGATGGGTTACATGAAGCCCATCAGGGTTTTACGTGTGGCCTGGAAGACATTTTGTTTGTTGTTGCCCAGGCACAGGGTTGCCAGATTCTGCTGGTTTCCTTTCATGTTGATTTTTTTACTACTGGTATTATTAAAGTGACATACATGTAAAGCAAGGGCACGTGAAGTGAGGTGTGTGCTGACTGCACATTGACTGTGAGAGCTATGTGCTCCTTCCACGTCCAATCAGAGTGCTGCTACAGTTCAATCAGCATAACCCAACAATTCTAGGTACGCAAGAGAAGTCAGCAAAACTACCCTGTCTCGGGAGATCATCTTGGTTACAACAACCTTGACGCCCACTGAGATGGAGGAGGACCACTCCTTCAGCCACTCACTAGCCTAGGTTGCCAATTGTTGACTCAGACTATAGACACTTATGCTTCAGCTAGAAGGCCTAGAATTCAGTTTAAGCCATGGACTGGTTGTGTCAGGCTACACCCAGGACATAGGTGAGGGCAGGCTAGAGGACCAGACTGTTCTAAGACATCTCCTCCTCATAATCTTCAGGGGCTAGTATAACCCATTGCACTACGGCGTTCGGCAATACAAACTGATTATGCAGCAAGTTTTTGCTACAAGAGGAATCATTTCTGCCTTAGTTTCCAACTGCATTGAATAATTTCTTGTAACAACAAACTTTAGATTTAACTGAGTTCTAAATCTAGTTGCTGCATAAATGGACACAAATAATCAATGGATTAGTTTTGCCAGCAACCTTGCATCGTTAAGCTACAATGCTCAAGCAGATTAATGAGCAGCAGCATCTAGAATGCAATGAATGGAGACATGCATTATGCACTAAATTTTTATCCCAGTTTTTACATATGCAGCTCCCACTAAAGCATTTCAATCTGTGCCTCTATCCTGTGATTTCTATTATAGGAAACTACCCATTAATTTTAGTGGGAGATCAGTGTGGGTAAGAACTATAGAGTGAGGTCCCTTATAATGAGAATTCTTGAGGAGTAGAAGAAAAAAGGGTGGGTTTAAAAGAGGATGAGGGAGCATGGAAAGGCTAATACAAGGCATTTATTGAACTATCCATTGATAAATTCATGCTTTATAGGACAGTTGTGACTGTTCTGAGAAGGAAGAGTGAGAAGATTTTAAGTGAAAAGTCTCTTGTTTGGCAAAACTGTGCATTTGTCGAAGTACAATGGTGTGATATTCTTGTATAAAGATTTAATAGGAACCAAAATTCTGGGACTTTTCTGTTCTTGGCTGGAATTAATTAACACTTTCCATAGATTTGTTGTTCTTAGATTCTCAGTTATTTTTGTGTGCTTACATTTTGAGGTCAATTTACATAAAACGAGTATATTCTAGCAGCAGATAATAGGCTGGTTATGGAACATTTTGCTGGCAAAATAATCCATAAATTGTTTTTTAACCATTTATATAGCAGTTCCATGTCTGGGTATCTTCAAGTGCTATGCATTGTTGAAGATATTCCCTGTTTTAACTCTAGGAGTAATATGTTGTTGTTAATAATATATGTGTTTTCAACATTAGTAATAGTTTCCTCAGTTCTTCTTTAATTATTTAATATAGTCACAGAGCTTCAACTTTTCTTTCCACGCTCACCCAAAGAATGTACTTTGGGCCTTTTGTAAGTATATGCACATTCAGAATAAATTCTGAAGTGTGGGTAAACAAATCTGGTGCCAAACCATATTAAAATGTTGGATAGGGTTTCCAACAGGCAGAATCTCTGTTTCCCCAGGATTCATCATGCACACAAATTATTTTCATGGTAGAACTCTAGTCAGGCTATTCACTGAAGGGTTGCTCTTTGGGATTCCATTCATTTGCTCTGAAATGTATGTTTTTATACACTGGCTTCAGGTAGGAGAAGGCTAGCACCTCTCATGAAGGACTCAGGATTATTCATTTTGATCCATTTAACTCAGAGTTTCATATTATCTTGTGAATAACTAACAAATATAGTCTGAAATAGAGCTGCCCTTTTTGGTCAGAAAGCCTCTCAAAACTTCCATTGTATCGCTCTTTACTCACTAGGATTAAACTTCAGTGCAAATTTACATGTGTCTAATAAATTGTAATGAAGAGGAGGAAGCTTAATCATAAACAAAATGGTAAAAACAGTATAACCAACATAGCAAGTTAAGAGGAAATGACAACATTAGCTAGGAAGGTGCAAAAGGGAGATCAATAAGCCAGGCCAAAATAGCATATTAAAGGATACTTGCTTTCATGCAAAAAGGATGATGGGGTGAGGGTTGGGTAGGAGTTCTCCCTCTAAAGGAATGCTTCCTCCTTTCCTATACATTCTCACTCTGAGTTTCTGGGTGCAGTGCAATTTTGGAAATTTTTTTCCAAATGATTGCTTGTATGAACTTTTGTTGTCACATGATTGAGATTCTTCAGGAGCTGTACTTTTGCCTGACCTCTCTCTAGTAGTCTTGAGAAGCCAAAGTAGAGTTAGTAGAACAGAACTCTGCTTTGCACTGAGAAAAACTTGGATCCATAATAGAAAAACAATGATCCATAATAGTGGACGTGAGAAACATTTTCTTTGATGCCCTTCAGTGTGTTCATTATACTCAGTTGAAGACAGTTTGTTTCTGATAGAAATCTTAGAGATAAGAAGAATTTAAGATGGCAGAAACCTTGTGATGATCATTATTTTCGTCAAGGGAAGATTTTTTTTCCCCAGAATGCTTTGCAGTGCTCTCTTTGGGAGCTACAGGAAGAGCTGATCACTTCTGAAAATCTGGCCTTTAATATAGTGCTGAATGTTTTCAAATCTGAAATAATTTGAAATCTTTCTAAAAGAAGTTGAACCATTGACAAATAGACATGGTACTCCAAGTATCATTATCTTCTATTAAATTTCTCTTTTTTCAAGCCAGTATACTGGGGCCTAACTATATCTGAGGATGCAAAGTAAGCAGATTTTTTTGGAAGATTTTCTTCTTTTGCTCAGAAATTTGAGATAAACATACATAATTCTGGATTCTTCGGCCCATTTATACAATATATCGTTATGTTTGGATCCAGACACAGAGAGGCAACAGAACTGAGTTCTCATCATAGATAACTGCTTACTGCAAAACTTCCCAGAAGTGAACATTACTGAACAGCATAGGATATTTTGAACCCAATCCAAAGTTTTTCCACTGACTTTTTCAGCTTGGTTCCTTTATTTTCTTTTATTTATTGTTAACCATAGAAGATGGCTGACCATATGTATCACTTAAATTGCCGTATTTTACACTAATCCCACTTGGTTCATTGTTTTCTAATGCCCCCTCCCCCAGTCTATTTACTGTAGTATCCACCCTTTGACTCTTGTCTCATACTTGTACTGTAAAGCAGGACCATAGCACCTCCCACCACAGGGTACTGACCCTCAGCTGCATTCTTCATGTAATACCAATAATGAATAGTAAGAATCAAATCACAGTGAACTTGAAGATAATTACAAAATAGCAGTCTGATACAGAAGCAGCATTTTCAGTATTAAGCAAAAAGCAACTTGTGTCATTGAATAGTCCTTTATAGTGTCAGCCCAGGAGTGACACTAATGGACATGAGAAGGAACCACGCATAGGCTGTAGTGGTCAGAAGGAAGGAACAGCTGAATGGGGGAATGTTTGAAATCTTTCATGACCTGGACCAAGAATGCACATTTCCCTTTAAGATCGTGAGGATTCGTTGGTCAAAAAAAGTTATCTCATGTAATTAATAATGGGAAAGAACACAGTCAATATACAAGATTGTTTCTCTCTCTTTACCTTTATGTGCAATCTTTCAAACATACGTAAATTGCTGTAATCTGTGTTACTGGGTCAACCATTGTAGATTATCTCTAGAATAAATAGATTAGATTAAGCTGCTCTGTAAATGAATTGTTGTTCTGAGGCTATACAGGTATGGTCTAAGCCAAATGCTATAATGAATAGCTCCAGAAGTCTGCCAGAACCTACATTATAACTTGTGACAATCAGATGCACATTTCGTTAGATTTACAGTTATATTTGAGTCTGAATTAGGTAAAGATAAAATGGGCATTTAATGAATAAATTTAAACTCCTGTTTACATATTCTGATCATAGTCATACTACATTACCAATTCAGAAAAGGTATGCCTCATAAACAAAGATATTTTATAATATTTTAATCACTGAAATTTGCCTTCAGAAAGGCAAGGAGTCCTAAACCTACAGTACAGCTAATGTGAAACTCAGTGGATTTGATTATCAGAGATTCCTGTGAATTTTTTCCCTTATTTCTTAAGTGTTTTGCTTTGCTTTTCAGGTCCAAACAGGTCCAACAACTCATTGCAAAGCTCAGCCCAGCCACAAAGTTTGCCTGGTATAGGATTGGTTGAAATGACCAGAAGTCACCAAAATTCACATGGGTTCTATTGAGAACCTATACTTTAACTCAGTCTAAGGATGTTAAAGACTAGTCGACTATCCGATAAGCATTTGCTTATCGGATAGTCGAGTCAACTAGTCGATTTCCCCCCCCTTGCTGCCTCTATCTGATAGAGGCAGCAAGGGGGGCAGGGGAAACAAGGTATTTCAAAGTGGCAGCACTGCACGGAGCCCGTTCGGGCTCTGTGTGGTGCTGCCACTTTGAAACGCCACCTTGGCGGGGGACTTGGCGTTCAAAGCAGTGCCACTGGTGTTTCAAAGCCACGCCACAAAGATGACCCCCCACTCTGTACATTTCAAAGGAGGAATGCAGAAGTGCCCATCAACTAGTTGAGTAGTCAATGGAAATTCCATCAATTACTCGACTAGTTAATTACTCGACATTTAACATCCTCACTCAATCCAGATTTCTTTGGAATTCAGCACAGTTTTTAATCAAGCTTATGCACCATTTGCACAAATGTTTGTGAATTTCAGAGCGTGGCCGTAGTTTCACATTTGTAACAAAGTGGAATGTCTCGTGCATTGATTTTGTGTTGAGTTTTTGATTATATATGTTTCAATCAGCCATAATCTACAGTACACTTGCACTGAGACAAGCTACATATTTCCTCACAGCAAAGTTGAAAGTAATAAAATATTGGTTGCCAAAACTCCTAAGAAGTCTATATTCACTATATGAAGGGTAGATAGAATGTTGGCCCTCTCTTTTTACTGAAATTTTACAAATAATTGGATCAATCCTAAAATCATCTCACTCTTTCTGATTACTTCCAAGATCTGTGACACTAAACACTCTGTACACTGTGTGCTAAATGCCCATCCAGAAAACCTATAAACCGTGTACCTGTGTGAGCACATTTATGGCAGCTGGAGCTCCCTAGTTTTTCAGTTGAAGGTCAAATAATTATAAGAAGCAGTCAGTGGCAGGTCCTAGAATTCCTGCCAAAAAGATTTAACCCTTTTCAGATGTTGTGAGATTGAATTTATTAGAAAAGGGCTCCACAGTACAGTAATAATCAAATTTCCTTGCACTAAAGCAAATTATATATTTCTAGTTCTTCATCTTCTGATAAAATACATGTCTATTTTCAGGGTTTCTGAGTGTAGTCCTAGGTTGCATTCTTTAGGCCTTTTCTGTTTAATAAACAAGTCCAGGGTTTGTGTGTGTTGTGCCTAGATGACATGGTAAAGGGTGCACTATAAATTATTAAAATTAAATACATTAATAAATATGCACAGTTTTCCCTTCAGTGCCAGTAGTTACCTCCAGATTCTAACAACTGAAGCTGATATCTACTGCAATAGTTCTTAGGTCTGTTTAATGCCAGTCTTTTCATGGACACCTCACCCAATGCCCAAGTTCCACAGCTCCCTTGAGGCAGCTGCAATGTTTGGTTTTATAAAAGCAGGTAATATTTTGATACTATAACAGCTGAACTCATTGTCATGCAGTGGATCATGATTCCTTAGTTAAATTCTCCAACCAATTTTGTGTGTGTTAATTTACTCCCCTGAGTATAAGGCTCTACATTTATTAATAGAAAAGTTCCTCACATTGATGCCCTTGGTGCTCTAATCACTGCCGGCCACATTGCAGTTTTGTTCCCTTCTGCAGTGTGTTTACGAGCCCTTCAACTTGTGGCAATGTCAGCGAATTTGGCCATGGTTGAACTTATACATCTGACAAAGAAACACTCGTCAGCAGACTTAGGTTCTTTGCAGCAATCCAAATAGGCAGAAATACACAAGAGAGCTCTGGCAGGACTATAGGAGGGTTCTGTTGAAAGACTGATGAATGCACAGTTGATACTTTCTAGGACAGTATGACTGCCTCTTATTTCAATTGCACATGCTTCTTCACTGTCATGGAAACAGCTCTTTGCATCACCTGGAAGTGCTCCATGGCAGACTTCTGGATATAGAGTTGGCCACAGTGATCAACACATTCAGGATGCCCAATCTTGCTTGTTACTGCTCATTATATTTAGGAATTAAGCCACATGCCCTGAAGAACTCCAGCTGGTAGCCTCAGTCTGTTTAGTAACACAGATAATTGTAAACACATCATCCTGGTGCTTTGTTCCCTGCATTGGCTTCCCCTTGAATATAGAGTTTAGTTCAAGATCCCTGTCCTCCTAATCAAAGTCCTTGCTACCTGAGAGATCGCCTCTCCTTCTATAATAATCCTGATCATCTGCAACAGCTACATCCTAATAAAGCAATGAAACTGCCTATGAATATTGGAGGGTCTTGAGTGCAGGATACAGGATTATTGCAGGAGCCAAATTTAGGCTATTGAGCTCACTCCTAAAAGATATAAGGATGACCACAAAACTTACTCTTTTCAAATGAAAAGCAAAACTAATTTCTTTGATTATTTAGGCTGAACCTCTCTAGTCCGGCACTCTCTGGTTTGACAACATCCAGACTATGTCTACACTACAGAGTTTTTTTGAAAAAACAGTCATTTTTTCAAAAAAATTTAACTTATCCACACTGCAATCGCGTTCTTTCGAAAAAAATAGATTTTTCCGACATTGGTAAACCTCTTTCTACAAGGAAGAAGCCTTTTTCCGAAAGAGCTCTTTCAGAAAAAGGCATGTGTGGATGGGGAAGAGGGAGTTCTTTTGAAAGAAGAGGAAAGAGGAAAAAAGCACAGGTGCCCTGGTAGCCATTCCATCCATAGTAATGACAGCTTAAGTGCAACATAGCATCCATTCAGTATGGTTGCTATCTTCTGAAAAAGCAGATCGCTTTTTCGATGCGCTTTGGCAGTGTGAACGCTCTTCTGGAAAAGCTTCTTCCAAAAGATGCTTGCAGTCTAGATATAGCCCCGGGGTCCAGTATGATTTTAGTTAGCGGGATGTCCACTTATTAAGGGTGTTCCCAAATATCCTGTGATTCCATAAAGTTTGTTTACAGCTACCAGTTCTGGCTTTCAGTGTTCTGTCCACTGAGGTCATGTCTATGCTGGCGAGTTATTTCAAAATAACTCCCCTTATTTTGAAATAACAAGGCGAGTGTCCACACTACCAAACTTGTTATTTCTAAATAACAGGCTGGTTATTTTGAAATAACTGCTGCTTGTGAAGAGGAATAAGCTTATTTTGAAATGTTTATTTCAGGAGTTATTTCGAAATAACTTATTTCAAAATAACCTGGTGGTATAGACATAGCCTGAGAGATATTCGAAGTGCAATATTAGAGGAGAGGGGGAGAGAATTTGCATCCCAAAGTGATTTCCCTTCTCTAAGTAATTCAAAAGTTAAGGAGTATGGTTTAGACAATGTGTTACTTACCAATGCAATAAGAATGCACAGTTGAAAAGGTAGTAAAGCCTGCAAGTTCTTCCTTCTTTGCGCAAAGCACTCATAAAATAATGCTTAAAGGCTGATCACAGATGCATAACACAATCCAGCTAAAGTGACAAATGTAGTTTTCAGAATAAGGCATAATACGCATAGAATACAAATAGCAAACTGTATGATGAGTGTGCGTTATAAATTGCATAATAAAATAAATGCTTATTGTTACTCAAGTGCTCCGTGTTATTCACAAGGTACCGTATGTCTTAATAGCATAATTATAGTATCTGGAACTGAAGAATACTGGAACTTACTTTTTTCCCCCATTTTGGCATAAGTTGCTTGATTATCCAAATTTCCTGTAAAGCTCATTTATTGGAATAATTAGAAACAAATTGCTCAGATCCACTTTGCCAAACTAATCTCCTTTACAAATTGCCACTCTAATGTCATTCCAACCATCTATCCTGAAAAACTTTGTCATGAAGAAATGCAATATAAGTTTTTTTAAATTAATACACAATAATCTTCTGATGAATGTTGGATAGCACATAATGAGCTTAACTGCCATAGCTTTCAGAGGCAACTGCAAGAAAAAATATGTCTGAAATGAAGGTTTTCTTTGCATATACTATCAAGTTCACAACTGAACAAAGCAATACGTTATCCTGTGCTCAGATCCTTTGCACCAGGATATTCAGCAAGTCCTATGTAAGCTGGGTTGAGCAAAAACTGACAGAAAGAAAATTTGTTATAAAGACTGAATAAAACTACTCAGTAGAGAAAACCTTGTTAGACAGTCTGAACCTAGACAAGAAAGGCTGAAGAATGAAGTAAGTGCAGGCAGATGCACTTGACCAGACAGGGGCACTCGCAGGATGTGAGTGCCACCCCATTACAGGAAGAAACAGTGCCTTCCACGCAAGCATTCTTGCACTGAATCCAAGAGATTTCTTTGTGTCTTGTGGCTGTCAGTCCCTCGACCTGGTTATGTCAGATGCAACATCATCTGCTTTACAGTCAGAATCTCTCTCTGGAGTGTTGCAAAGGAGATATAGCCTGTGTTCAACATCAGCTGTCAGGTGGAAGATCCTTACAATGTTACAAATCTAACTGTGATTCCACTGAGTGACACTTGCTGGATGGGCCAAATTAGCAGCATGAGGCAAGTGAAGAACCAAGTGATTCAGGTTTAAAAAGCCATGATCAAACTGGTGCCGTCAAGTAAACCCAAGGCCGGAATCTAACATCAGGCACAAAACTTGGCAAAGGAGATCATTGACTTCTAGACTCTGGTTGTGATTTGGCATGAGTTCCGGTTCTAAGTAAACACTTCAAGCAAAATATTACAAACTCAGTCAATGGACATTGTGACTGCTACTACTTCGATGAGAACTGCCTTGATTTTGTTGTGGCTTACAGAAACAATAGATTTGAAGGTGCCAGCACTACTGCAAAAGAAATGGCAAACTTAGTCCTCAAGGAAACTCATATCCATTGGAAGATGCAGCAGTTTTGTCTGCTAAGGAAGAGATGAGGTGATGGGAAGCTTGGAAGAAAAAAATCAAAAGGGAGGGTTTTTGCTCACTCATTGATGCTGCTTGAATGTCCATTGAAGAAAAGTATGGGCAAATGAAGTACCATAAAAAGAACTGTGAGGTTTTGTATGACCTTAATAAGTTTCTGGAGGACAGGAACACACTCTTGAATAATTGTACAAACCTTCACTGGACACTGACACATGGGGAATGTTTGGACAGTAATAAAGACTTCTGTGCAAAATTGGACAACATCTGTCATATTATGCAACATGGAAAGCACTCTCCAGTCCAAGTTCTCCAATTCATTTCTCCTACTGTGTGGATAGCTTTCAGGATTTTGTTTATGCTGCTGATCACAAGTGATAAGCACAACTTTCCAAAGCTCAGGTTCATTAAAACATATCTTCAATCAGGGGAACGGACAGTTTTGCCAGTCAAGATAGATGGGGTTAGCTTGGCATTCTTGGAAGGGGTGGGGCATTGAGTAGGAGGGATGAGTCCAGGACTGCCAGCCTTCAGTGCCACCTGGACTGCGGTGCCCCCCATCGCCATTTGGTGCTCCATCAACAATTTAAAAGGCCCAGTGCTCTAGGCACCACCACTGCCGCAATAGCAGTCAGCAGAGGCCAGGAGCCTCAGACCTCTTTGAATCTCAGGGCCTCGGGGCACTTGCCCCCTTTCTTCCCACCCCAGCCTGCTGTTGGCAAGCTGTCAACAAAAGACAGACATTGCTTGCTGTTTTATTGCTTGAGAATGCCATTGACCAGTCTTTGGATCTTTCTGATGCCATGCTTCAGTCTGCAAAAGCAAAGTCAAGAAAAGTGACCTTTTGAACCAAAGGACTAGATTCCACATGCTAAGAGTATCAGCTACTGTAACACTATTTAATACTGCTCCACCCAGTTTTGTTGCACAGTTCAATTTCTTGCTGTGAGTACTTTTCAGTTATTCTTAAAATTTTGAAGTTTCTACAAGCTTAGAGGAAGCCATTTTATATGCTTATCTATGGCATGAATAAATAGAATTCCGGATCCTAGGATGCAGAATTATTGTCTTGCATGACAGGGATAAATCCTGCCTGCATACCGTGCATCAAAGTTGTGAAATGGGCTACAAATGCAATAAAAATAAGATATTAAAAATTTAATAAATGTAAGGAGGGCACTGAAGGTGGGCCTTACTTGGGGTGCCACGCCCTTCATTCTGAAAGCTTGATTTGATGAGGGTACACAAGAAAATATAGGGTGTGCACACTCCCATCAGCAGAATAGCTGTTTGCTGTGATCATTTCATTACACTAGGAATAATTAGTTGAGCCATCTGACTTGTAGTGTGGACTGTGTAGTATCTGCGTAGCCACCCAACTCTTCTGGATCCATCCTCAGGTGGTCAGCTCAAGCCACTACCTGTCCTGCAACATCCACACTGCCATTTTCATGTGCTAGTTTGAGCCTGTCTACCTGGGCTGGGAGGCATGCTGCCAGCTGCAGCGTAGTCCTATCCATTGAAGTTAATGGGAGTTTTTCCACTGACTTCATTGGGGTCAGGTTTTCACCTTGAGATATGTCCTTTGCTTTCGAACAGGGCTGCTGATGGAGGAGAGGGATGGGCAAAGCGGGCAGTTGCCCATGGACCAGCAATTTAAAATGGTCCAGGGCTCTGGGCCACCACAGCTGCTATCAAGGCAGCAGTAGCGGCTGGAGTCCCAAGACCTTCAAATCACTGCCAGAGCCCTATGCAGGACAGTTCCGGCAGCACTGAGGCTGACTGGGGGGGGCTAGCCTTCAGTCCCACCCCCTCTGCCTTCTGGGGTGCCCAGGGCTGAGCGACTCTCCATATTGCCGCGGGCCTGACAAAGTCTGTTTCCAGCCCTTATTTTGAATGGTAGGGTGGCTCTCTATAGTTCATAATGGTCTTGGAACTACAAGTAGCGACTACCCAGTACTTTTTGGAATGTGAATAAAAATACCTTTTCCACAACAAATATATGAAAAGTAATTGTTTTTAATAAATTACTAAGAGGATGTTCTGCTGAAAGAGGTTAATGAGAAAAATGTGTATTCAATCAATGTACAGTAGATTTAGATGAGATGTGAACATCTTTACTTTTTTGCAGAAATTTGTAGATGTTTCTTAGTCATGACTTTGATTCCTTATTTCAGAGGGGTAGCCATGTTATTCTGTAATAGAAAAAAATTAGATGCTGTAAGACTATTCACAATTTTTTAAGTATTTTGATTCCTTTGTTATTTCTGTTGTTAAAATCCAGAAGACTCATGATTTTAACCATAAAGTGGGTGAAGACTGTTTATCTATCATGGCCTCATAGTTGTTGTTCACTTTTACAAGGATGTAATAGAATTTTAATTTACAGTCTCATTTGTTCATTTCAGGTCAACAAAGATCTAGTTTTATACATTCAGTTGCTAATTTGTAACAGTGTTTTTGGAATGTATATTGTGATTTCCAAATTTGATTCCTTATGCATAGACTTGACCAAATACGACAATTTCCCCAATACAAATTTAATAAGGTTCTATCGAAATTACTCTCCAATCTTACAGAATTTAATGAATAATTATATCCCTTGAATAGGTTTTTATGGAATTTTATAGCAAAAAGGAACTGATATTAAATTCTATAAGATTAGAAAGAATATCATAGTCCATTATATTATATAGAATTTTTTATAATGATTTAATTCTTTAAATGGAGGAGGTAATGAAGAAGGGAAAGAAACATTAAGATCTGTTTAAGACACTAGGGTTTTGTTTTTTTTACCACTAAGTATACATTAGTAAAACTTAAAATTGATTTCATTAACTTCTCTAAATTATGTAGACATTAATAGCATTCTTATTATTAATTTCTTCAATTTGTTTATATGAGAACTTGATAGGGTATTTATTATATTTTTTTGCTATTCTAGCTATGTATTAATGAGGCTCATTAAATCTAATAGAATTTGGCAATTTATCACACAGATTAAAAGCCCTTTTCACATCACCTCCACTCACCCTTTGTTTGGAGAATGTCTCTGGCATAAATCAGGGACAGAGTGCAATTTCCCAGGTTTTCTTAGAAACAAAATTGCAGAAGCTCTATGCGTGAGTTCCACTGCCTTCCCTGTATACCTCACTTTTTGGCAACCATTCTTTTCCCATCCCTTAGTAAAACAAAGAGCTAGTCCAGACTTTTACAAGTGCTTAATTCATATTGCAAAAAAGTTTAAAAAAATTCATAGTGTAATATGATAATCCTGTTGAGGGCAATCATTGGCTTCATCTGACCATATTTCATCAACTACCTCCAGAAGGACCATAGAGATGCTTTACAAACACTGTGAAATACTCTAATCCTCTATTCAGATTTAACTTTAGCAATATAAGAATAATGCATCCCCAGCTGTGCATAATGGGGTTGTAAATTCCATCAAGGGTTCTGGAAATATTATAAACCACAAGAGCAAACTCAAGAACTATTTGATGTCTCTAAAGTCACACAATCAAATTATATAGCCTTGGGGGAAAATCATCCTTTCCCATGTAGGAGGTGGGGAAAGAGTCAAACCACTGCAAGTATCAGCTAATTTGGATGGTAACTTCTTAGTGTGGTGGAAGTGGAAGCTATGGGAGTATAATTCAGAGTCTACAGACACTATGTGGTTGGTGCTCTGTGTATTATTTACAGTGGTGTGGCTAACTGAAAGGGATAAAGTTGAGAGTTTGTGTATGGTAGCATATCACATCAACTATCAAGGAGTCTCCCATAAATTCATCCAAGTGTTCTGTTTAAAGACTACAAGAATATTGACCAGTATGTGAACATATGATTCTGAGGTGGTGACAAATCTCTAACTATAATATATTATTCTCCCCCAAGGGACATCTATCTATCTGTTACACTGTATGATTCTTTTATTTTTAATGGTGGCTTAAGGGAAATTTAAACAATCAAGGATCCCTAGGAACATAAAGGTTTACTGTTAACGTGGTGCTCTGAAGTAGCAAAATAAAGATGATGAGGCTTCTTATGTGAGGAACAAAAGATACAGAAATGGAGCTGGAAACTATAAAGATGATCTCACTGTTCTTCTGAATCTGCACTTCTTTCCTGCCTTTCCCACTAGTAACAGCTGGATGCTACTTATCTTTGATAGAAGCCACAAGATCCATGACCCAGGCTACAGGATTGTATCTTTCCAGAGCTTTGGAACGTTGACTTTGGAGCTACCACGTAGGTTTGTGACTGAAATTGGGTTTTCTGAGCTACATTAACCTTAAGGACGCACCTTTCCTCCCAGTTAATTTTTTTTCATTCCCAAGAATTCTCATACTTTCTCTTTATCTCATCTGTTTGACATGAGAATTGACCCTTCCCCACTCCAAATAACTCTGTTGAATTCTTTAGTCAGATCTTCTCTGATGGAAAAGTTTGGTTCTGTGTTTTCATGGCTGCTTCCTGTGTAAATACATGCACTCCTTGGATTGTCCTGAGTCTGAGAAAGGTAGGAATTTATTAAGTAGTGTAGGTCGACCTTGCTGGGTGCTAATGCTAGGTCTCCAGTTATACTACAGCCAGAACAGTGTGACCTGGATTGCTTGAGACTGACATGCAGTAATCAATCACATCCTGAGCTTTTCAGCTTTACAAAGATACACAGCAAGCAAAGAAGACAAGTAAGTTGTTTCAGAGCATAGCTGATTAGATATTTTTCAAGCGCTCTTCAATAGTGTGTCTAGTTTGGTCACTCCATCATAAATATTTTAAAAAGTAGGTACATGTCAGATCATGGGCAATATTTGAAGACATTTCAGTCAGAGAAAATATTGAATTGTGAATGGTTACCATGAGAAGCTGGAGTCTAAATTTTGCATAATCATTGTCTAGTACAATCATTACCTTGTACAAGTGCACATTCCATCTGTTTAAAATGAAGGAAAGTTCTTGGGCTCTCAGCTGAAGGCAGTAACAGTAACTTTGCTGTTTATAAAATTTATTTTGTTTCTAGCTAACTATCTGGGCAGGTAGTTTCTTCTAATCCCGGAGGGAGACAGAATTATCTCAAACACAATAGATTTTCCTCATGACAAATCACACATAATCTCCATAGCAACCTCACATAATTATGCATAAGATTTCAATGTAGTAACAAAAATATGCATGGCAGGAATTGTAAAGAATAGCTTTATAGGGTGAGACAGATGTGCGGATAGATGGTGTATAGACAGATTGAAAAGCGGCTGTTCTAAGATTGGAAATGAACAAAAGATAAAAAAGATTGTCTGCTTTGTGTTTTGGAGACTGGTGTCATTAAGTCAGTGTATTATCTGGGAATTGGATACCAAGGGCTGAAATACCTAACAGTAATACAGAGGTTCCTGCTAGTGCTACAATAGTTAGCAGAATGTCACCAGCATTTTATTACAAATCCTACTTTCATGGGATTATGATGCTATAAAAATTCTCTCCAGGTTGTAACTTGGCATCCAAGATCTTAAAATAGCAACAGTTTTATATTTTTAAATCATGTTTCAACCTGTTTGGGCATCTTTGAATAATTGGAATGCAAAAAATAATAGGTCTAATTTTGTTGTCTCTTTCTAAAGATTTTAGAATTCAAAGATAGTACATTGTGCAAAGTGGTAGCCCATAAAGAAGACTACAGTGGAACCTTTCTCTGCTCCAAATCTGTCATGCACAAAATAGTTTCACATGTAAATGTTAAAAGTAACTACTCTTCATTCACAAAATGTATATTAACACTTTCGAAGCATGAAAGTGAGATTTTCTTGCCCGGTGCTCTGTTTTAATAGCCAGTCGTCATGTGGAGGGTGGTTAGACTGCATAGGTGTTGTGCATTAGCAATACATATAAAAGCATAGATTACATACCATATGCTTGCAGATTCCAAAACTCGGGACACAATGAACCCAATATGTAAACAAATCCTTCTAGGTACTAAATGTCTCTTGTAAGGTGATAAGTCCTATCAACTTCCATTAAATTCTGTAGAAATTCAGAATTGTTACTACTTTTGAAGATCAAACTGGCACTCAAAAGTTATTTTGATGTAATATTATGGAATATTTATGATTTAAAAATTATGATTGATCATCTTAAAATTGAATCATGATGGGTCTGATCCAAAATTCAATTTCTAATCTAATCCAGTTCTAAACTGAAGTCAGTGTGAAATTTAGAATCCTAGAAATGTAGGGCTGGAAGAGACCTGCAGAAGTCATTTAATTCAGCTCCTGCACCGAGGCAAGACCATCCCTGACAGGAATTTGTCTAACCATGGGTCATGGCTTATAAGTGCAAGCCGATAGCTGGCCATGACATCGTTTGTTTTCCTGTGCCTCTCCATGTACAGGCAATCGCAGCTCCCTTTGGCTGTGGATCTCTGTTCCTGGCCAATGGGAGCTGCAGGAAGTGGTACAGACCGAGACACCACTTCCTGCAGCTTTCATTGGCCAGGAATGGTGATCCATAGCCAACTGGAGCTGCAATCGCCCATACCTATAGAGGTGCAGGTAAATAAAGCATCTCACGGCCAGCTAGTGGCTTGGCTTTATAAGCCATGACCCAGAGTCTGAAACCCCCTGGTTTAATCTGTCCTTAAAAACCTGAAATGATAGGGACTCCACAATCTCTCTTAGTAATTTATTCCAATGCTAATGTATCCCTTATAGGTAGAAATTTTTCCTAATATCTAAACTAATATCCCTTCCCACAGGTTAAGTCCATTACTTCTTGTCCTACCTTCAATGTCCATGAAGAACAACTGATTACTGTCCTCTTTATAGTAGACCTTAACATATTAGAAGATTGTTATCAGATCCCCTCTCAGTCTTTTCTCAAGACTAAACATAATGAGTTTTATTAACCTTTCATCATTTCTAAACCTTGTAGAACTTTTGTTGTTCTCCTCTGCATTTTAACCAGTCTGTCTGCATTTTTCCTAAAGTGTGGCACGCTAAAACTGGACACATTTCTCCTACTGATTCCTCTCCAGTGCTGAGTAAAGTAGGATACATAGCTCCTGTGTCTTACAGATGGTGCTCCTATTAATGTGCTCCAGATTAATGCTAGTCTTTTTGGCAGCTGTATCATTTGGTTGGCTCATATTCAGTTTGTGACCCATTATTACTCCCAGGTTGTCTTCAGCAGTAGAACTGCATTGTCAATTTATTCCCTGTTGTGTATTTGTTCATTCTATTTTTATTTCCTAAGTGTAGTACTTTGCACTCGTCTTTATTGAATTTCATTTTATTGATTTCAGATTAATTCTCCAATGGGGCTGCAATGACCTCTGGGTCAAACCCTATCAGAATGTTGCTTTCACTTCAGCTAACATTTTTTAATTTTGAAAAGACAAACTAATGCATAAACACTACATTCATTTAATACTACATACTTTATTTTTAATTCAAGAATGAATGCAAGAAAATTCAGAGGTAGAGTCCAGCAACATTTAAACCCTGATTGAAGTGGATAAAACTGCATAAATGTCAGTGTAGATACACCCATTTCCACCATGTTTAAATTTCCTCTCCATCTATAATTTTATTCATTGTGACTGTGCTAAGGTAGGGGAGTGGGAGAGGTAAGTGTGCTCTTCTTGCATTGTGGGTTCTGTTTTGTGTGAGAGATGTCCACTGAGAAAAGGGGACATTAGGATGAGTTATTGAAGCACCTTCATTTTGGTCCACAAATGAACAAAAATTAGCAGCGTAACAGCATTCTCAGCTATTTTATTCTTCCTTTGAGTTACTTGATTATACACTGAACTCAGAGTCTGTGTGAAACTTCAAGCAAACTTGATGAGAATCCCCAGTTTCATAAATAATCTGGCAAACTATTCCATTCTCCCCACCTCCAAGCCTATGGGAAACATACCTTTTTCTTTATAGATTCTCTGGTTCCTGGCTTTCTCCAACAGGCCTTAGAACTTTTCTTATTCTTTACCTCTTACTGTTTCAGGGGTCTTGTAAACTTGCACACTCTTCTCTCTCTGCATCTGGTGGGAGACAGTTGGCTTATTCCTACATCTGCTGCACTGTGGGCATCAGAAATTAGGATCTCTACACTGCAAACACCACTGCATATTTTTGCGGACTGGCAGCTTTCTCAGCACTCCAGCCTTTCTGAGTAGGACTGGAACAGGAAAGAGGATGCTTTTAGGAGACTGATTTCAGTGAGACTCCTAAATGTCCCCTGGAATGTAGCAAAAAGTTGTTTTTATCTCTAATCAACCAGCATTAGCTTTACACCAGGGTAATTTAATTTACTACTTTGAGGTTGCTTCTGATTTACATGGGTAAAGTGAGTCAAGTCCATAGTAGTCTTGGTTGCTGACGAATCAGAAATACAAAGAATCCACTTCCTTGCTATATTTCAATTACTTTTGCTGCCAGTCCCTGCCAGAATAAGGAAGGGGTCAATTGTGTAAAGTATCTTTCCAGTCTGTTATAAAAGGGGTGGGTAAAATTCATGTTTAATTCTGACTGAAGGATTAGGTGGTTTCTTATTTCATTTGAACAGTTTCAAATATCCTTAGTTTATTACCTTTTGGTTATCATCATATCCATTGTATCACACATTAGCCAACAATTAGGCACAATATATAAAATGTTGTTAGTCTCTGTGCCATAGAATTACTCATTGTTTTTAAAGTTACAGACTAATACGGCTGCTCTGAGACTGAGGACAAAGCTTAAATCTGGATTTTGTACTTCCTTCATGAATTTAAATACAATGATGACCAATCTGCATTGTGCTAAATAATGTGGGATATCCTCTGGCATATCATAATGAATTATGTTAACCACAATCCAATTTTCTCCTAAGATATAATGGCTTTTGGTTCTTGTCCTAAAATACACCAATGTTTTTGAATCATCTTTCAGAACAATCCCAGCATTATCTTAGTATACTTATTTTTTTGTCCAGATAATTCTTATCATTCAAGTGTTTACAAATATCAGACATTATTAACAAATGATTGTGCAATCTATATCTGTTCATGTATGAAATGTAATAGATTGAATGACATTATTAAACAAATGTAGATAAGTAAAATAAAGGAACTAAAGCTATGAGTAAGATTTCATAGAAAGAAGGAAGCATGTATTGCATCCGTTGAACTCTATTAACATTTCCTACCACAAGATGGTCTCTCTGTTAATATAGAACATAATAGGCCGATTTGTCAGTAGATATATGCTGAACTTTTTATTCAACTCTCGGTATATTTTATTTGCATATAAAGTGGCACATTTATGCTCAACAATAACTAGCCCTGAAGGAGCAACATTTAATAGGAGAATATAATTATTCTGCTCAGCTCATAAACATTTTCTTTGGGGCAATGGGCAACCATTTAGGATAAGCTTCATAATCATTCATGTAAATTATCTTAATATTAAAAACCTGAGCCAGGAAATATTTAAGTTGCAAAAATGTTTTGATATTTTTTTAATGAAAGGCCTATATTTTCCTTGTGTGACAAAATGGATGAAGTAATATCTTTTATCCAACCAACTTCTGCTGGGGAGAGAGAGAAGCTTTTCAGGTTATACCACGGGTGTGGAATAAAAAAATGGCAGCCCTCTGGGTTAGTCCCTAGTGGGCCGTCGTCGTTATGTTTATTACCTGCACCTCTGCAGGTATCAGAGGTTCGCAGCTCTGATTGGCCATGAATTGCTGTTTGCAGCCAGTGCAAGCAGCAGGAAGCATCGTGGACTGAAACGCTGCTTCCTGCTGCTCTCATTGGCCATGAACAGTGATTCCCGGCCAATCAGAGTTGCGATCTTCTGAAAGCTGTGGAGGTACATGTCAGCAAGGAGGTAGGGGCCTGTCAGGGACTAACGCTACAAACTGGATCCGGCCTGCAGGCCAGAATTTCCCACCCCTGGATTATACAGAGCTTTTCTTCATGTCTAGGAAGTACACTCAGAGCATCACAGCTAAATACAAGGTGGATCAGAATGTTTAGCATAAGTAGTTAACTCTTATATCAAGGGACCACTCAAGGTGAAGTGGCCAGTTAACACAGTCATGGGGTGTGGCAAGGTAGCTTAGTGATGTAAAGGGTTGTGGGTTAGTGATGAGCTTAGTGATGAGGGGGTTGTGGGTTATAGGTTTTTGTAACAAGGCGTTCATCCAGTGTCTTTATTTAGTCCATGATTTTTATTGTTTAGCAAAGTTATGAATTTAAGTTCATAGGCTCATCTTTTCTATATCAACCATTTCAGAAGTCATGTTAATAAAAATCAGTGTGTTCTCTGCCTTTTTTTATGCCTACTATGCATCCAGTTTTATGTTTTGATGGTACATATATTGTTTATTATAACAATGACATACACTGTGTGAACCACGGAGGAATTGCTATATTATTCAAATATAATGAGTGCATTATATAGAAGCTGATTATAATAAAGCTTAGAAAGGAACTATCAGTTTCACACATACAAAATGGGAAGTGACTGTGGAGGAAGGAGTACTGCAGAAAGTACAAGCTAAATATGAGTCAACAGTGTAACACTGTTGCAAAAAAAAGCAAACATAATTCTGGGATGTAGCAACACGAGTGTTATAAATAAGACACAAGAAATAATTGTTCTGCTTTATTCTGCACTGATTAGGCCTCAGCTGTAGTACTATGTCGAGTTCTGGGTGCCATGTTTCAGGAAAGATGTAGATAAATTGAAGACAGTCCAGAGAAGAGCAATAACAATGATTAAAGGTCTAGAAAACTTCCTAACTGTCAGAATTGTTAAGCATTAGAATAAATTACCTAGGAAGGTTGTGGAATCTCTATCACTGGAGATTTTTAAGAGCCGATTAGATAAACACTTGTCAGAGATTGTCTAAATCATGATTGGTCTTGCTGTAAGGGTAGGTGACTGGACTTGATTACCTCTCAAGGTTCCTTCCAGTTCTATGATTCTATAATTAATTATTCTAAAGTTTCTAAAAGGCTTGGTTCTGGCCAAATACATAGTAGGTTCATAAGGCACTTTCATGATGATATATTTTTTATGACATTTGTTTCTTGTAAAGTTTTACTACCTCAGTATTTTTTTAAGAATTTTGATATGTGACCCCAGAATGAAGAAGGGAGAAGAAACAATGGCATTAATTGGATTAGGCAATGTGCAATTATGGATACAGTTTGACCCATTCTCCTTGTGTTGTGTGGGGTTTTCCATTCTTCCTTAGCATGCACATCAGAACATATGGTACTTGTGGGCCAGATACTGATTGTACTTACACAGTATATATGAACACAGTTGATTTTTTAGGTGACTTGCTCCAGATAGATACCAGCATAAATGAGATCTGAATCTGATTGATTGTAACAATATCATCTTTTTTTCACGTTTGCTATGAGGATTGGGGTTTTGTGGTGAGCTCCAATTTTACTTTCTGACCCTTTGCCAAATCCCCAGCACCATGGTCTACCAGCAGTAATTCAACTCATGGCAGGAAAGGGAGGGAGAGGGAAAGCTATGATGGTCATCCAGTTCTATAAAGGTCAGCCAGTTTGCTCTTTGAGCCACTCGGCTGCTATCTCTCTGTAGAGTGACATCCTGCCAGTCCTACTTTCACTTTCTATCAATCATAACAAGAATCCAATGCATGTGACTTGAACTTAGGTCTCCCACACAGAAATACAATGCATGTTTACTGCAATAACATGTCGACTCTTAAGTACAGTAAGTTGTCATGGGATAAGAGGGAAGGACCTATCATGAATTGATAACTAGTTAAAAGATAGGTAACAAAGGATAGGAATAAATAGTCAGTTTTCAGAATGAGAAGAGGTAACTAATGGTGTCCCCCAGGGGTTTGTCCTGGGATTAAACCTATTTAACCTATTTATAAATGATCTGTAAAAAGGGGTAAAAGTGAGGTGGCAAAATTTGCAGATGATACTAAATTGCTCAAGATAGTTAAGACCAAAGCAGATTGTGAAGACCCTCAAAAGAATCTCACAAAACTGGGAGATTGGGCAACAAAATGACAAATGAATTTTAATGTTGATAAATGCAAAGTAATGCATATTGGAAAACATGATCCCAGCTAGGGATGTAAGCGACTAGTCGACTACCCTATAAATACATGCTTATTGGGTAGACGAGTAGTGACTCGACTAGTTGCTTCCTCCACCTTGCTGCCTCTATCAGAGAGAGGCAGCAAGGGGGGAGCAGGAGCAGGTGCTGGGGGGAGCCAGTTTAAAACCTGCTGTGGCTCTGCTGTTTCCCCCCTTATTGTCTAAACCACTACTTGATTAGCTGATTACATGTTATTTAACATCACTAATCCCAACTATATGTACAAAATTTTGGGGACTAAATTAGCTATTACCACTCAGAAGAGAGAGATCTTGAAGTCATTGTGGATAATTCTCTGAAAACATCCACTCAATATACATCAGCAGTCAAAAAAGCAAACAATGTTAGGAGTCATTAAAAAAGGGATAGAAAATAAGACAGAGAATATCTTATTGCCACTGTATAAATCCATGGTACACCCACATCTTGAATGCTGCGTATAGATATGGGCGCCTCATCTAAAAACAAATCTTAGCATTGGAAAAAGTTTAGAAAAGGGAAACAGATATGATTAGGGGTTTGGAATGGCCACCATGTGAAGACAGATTAAAAAGACTGGGACTTTTCAGATTAGAAAAGAGGAGACTAATGGGGGATATGATAGAGGTCTATAAAATCATAACTAGTGTGGAGAAAGTGAATAAGGAAAAGTTATTTACTGGTTCCTATGACATAAGAAGTAGGGGCCACCAAATGAAATTAATAAGTAGCAGGTTTAAAACAAACAAAAGGAAGTACTACTTCACACAATGCATGGTCAACCTATGGAACTCCTTGCCAGAGGATATTGTTAAGGCCCAGGGTTCAAAAAAGAGTTAGATAAATTCATGGAGGTTAGGTCCATCAATGATTAGCCAGGATGGGTAGGAATGGTGTCCCTAGCCTCCGTTTGTCAGAAGCTGTGAATGAGCAACAGGGGTGGGATCACTTCATGGTTACCTGTCCCATTCATTCCTAGCACCTAGCAATGGCCACTGTCAGAAGACAGGATACTATGCAAAATGGACCTTTGGTCTGGCCCAGTATGGCCGTTCTTATGTTCTTCTTATCTTTGGAAAGTCTACATTAGACTGCAGTGTTAATCTTCATTAATTATTTATAGTGGGCTGGTGGTGTTATTAAGCACTCATATTTACACTAGGCACGGTCCCAGTGCTGAAGAGTTTACACCATGATGACCACGGAAGGCAGGGGACAGGTTGCGTAGCGAGAACTATTATACCACAGCAATTATGCAATTCCACTTATGCGTACACATATCTTGGCAATTCTCCACTATTGTGAAGTAGAAGATAATACAGATAGTACTATTGCTTCACATAGGCACTGGTAAAACAAAATACTTAAGCACAGGCCTAAAGTCATTTGCTGAATAGGGAGGGATTTAAGCATGTGCTTCATGTCGACATTAATGATGATGTCATTTTATCCCTTGTTTGGCTTTAGAATTCTGTTTTCACTTAGAAACTAGGGGAAATCTCTCCCTTACTCAACTGCCATTAAATTAAATGAGTGAGTGATATTCATGATGGCACAATTTGGCCGTAGGCAATTGTTAGTTTTGTAAATGTTGTATTTTAAAAGTACTATACAAAGATTTCTATTATTATTCTTAATTCCATTGTACTTTAAATGAAATTGATTTGGAGCCTGTTTCTATATTACTGAAACATTAAGAAGTCAAGGGGTGAAATGGCAATGTAAGAAATGCTAGAGCTTCAGCAGAGTTTGAACATGCCTTTGGACTATAATGATAAGAAAAAGCTATAGACAAATGATCACAAAGATAACATATAAAAAAATTTGTAAATTGCCATTCTGCATTACTATGCAAATCTTTGTTAGTAAGGCAAGTGGAAGAGATGGACACAAAGAGTATCATACTTTTTATTTAAGTAGCTGAAGAAAATAACTACATATGTTTTAGCTTATTATGAGTTTTCCATTCAAAAATGAAAATCATGCAGCTGTTACAGTTACAGAAAGCTATTTGTCAGAGCTTCAAACTCAAATATCTAAACTTGGGAGCAGAGTGGTTTCAATCTCATGCTGTCTGAATATTCAAACTGTTCCAAGTGCAGGAGTCAAAGGACTTGGTGAAGAAGATCGATTTGTCATGCTGTCATTGTCAATGCACTTCGGCTTTGGGGGAAGCAGGGCTCAGTCAAAGCTTGGGAAACAGAGAGGAAAGAATGGTTGTGCCTATGTAAGTAAATGCAGGGATTGGTGTCAGAGTGTGTGATGGGATCATGTATTTACCACATGCAAGTACATTTTTTTTTTTTTGGTGATTGGTTACATAATGGTCAGACTTATAATCAGTGAAAGAGGGATTACACAAAGAGAAAGGAGAAGAGTTAAGGAAGCAAAATATTGGAATGAAACTGCCCTTTTCTTACTTTACAGCAAGAGGAAAAGAATTTTTTAGCCTAAAGCAAAAGGAAAATACCTTGATATAATTTTGTTTACATTGTGAGATTTTCAGGCTCTCGTGCCTCTACAGAACTTTGTCCCAGGACTGTATATGTACCTCAAAAGATGATGAAATGATAAATATTCATCATGGAAAGCATGTTTGAATTATAGTTATGCACCCATGATATAGCTATTTATTTTACTATTCTACTATTAAGATTAAAGCTCATTGTTTTCTTAGCCCCATCTCCATCCCAGTGGAAATCCATGAAGTGAAAGTTCCAGATAAAGTCAAGTTTGTTGTACTTATGATGCTGTAGCGGAAGGAGGCTTTCTGTCTGCACTATGACAGGAGCAGCAGTGGCCTTGCAGTAATTGGGAAAATCAATGACTTGGCAATCATGACCAGAAAGCTGCTTCTGTTAAGTGCAGATTTATAGATATTCCAGGAAAAGTACTGCTCCATTCAAATGGCACAAAACATTTTCAAGACAGCAATAGAGCTTTAATAGATTTTGTTTCTGGAACTAGCAGCATATTATGTAGGTGATCTTCTGAGAAGAGAAAAATTTGAAGTTAGAAAACACTTTTCTGTGGACTTCTATTTTTTGTTTGCGATTTTTCATTATTTCTTACAAAAGATCCTACTATCTCTGAAATATACGAAGGTTTCTCAGTTACACACCCACAATAAGCAATGCATGCCAATCATCAGGGTACCTATTCACAGGCAAGTGAGCCTATCCCAAAGGAAGAAAAAAATCCAGAACAACTCCACTCCATGATCAAAAACTGTGGGGTACCAGCTCATTTAAATTAGCTGCCTGCTCATTGTCTGCCTCAGTTCTCCCTCCCACTACAGCCAGGCAACCAGTGGCAGTTACCAGAGGCCTAAGGAAGGCTGTTTCTGGTACTTTATTAAAAATACATAATAATATGATTGTATGATTCTACCTCTTGAGAATGATTCCTGCCCAGATTACAGGTTAGGGGTATTGTGAGGGTCTTATCCCTGGTGATGGTCCACCCCATTGCTTTGTGTGCATGAGTGACTCATCAGGAATGACACTCTGTGAAGCATTTGGCTAGGTTCCTGAAGCCAGCTGAAATCAGGTGGATTGAGAATCCATGCTACCTGTGAAAAATCAGATCCAAAGTTTTGTCTAATACAACTAGCTCAGAGCTAGCCCTCTCCCCCCGCCCTTCTTGTTCCTTGCCAAAAAATTCCCCCTCACTCCAGGATCCTCCCAAAATTTCCTTAGATGTTTTCTTGTGAGGTGTGTCTTTTGGCCTGATCCCCACATCATTCCCTCCTGAAAATAACTTTCCCCGGGAGGCAGAACTGGGGGTATGTTATCCATGTCCTTTAGCTTCTTTCTTGAGGCTCCAGGTAACTAAGGGCCAATGACTCTGAAATCCACATAAGAATTTGGTGAAAGAAAACCATCTGACCTCTTCCCACAGCAGGAACTGAGAATAATTCTTTGTAATGTAGTTGTTATATTGCCTATGCTCCATAAGACTTGGTGAAGTGGCTAGAGAACTTTGTGGGGTTCTTAGCAGTTGTGTGTTAGGAATTACAGGCCATACCTGTTAGCATTATGTTGCTAAAGGACCCTAGAGGTTTCCCTAGCTACAGTACCCAAACCTATGAGTCTCTCTGTGTGCTCTGCAGTCAGTGTAACTATGCTGATCTGAAAGATTGTCAGGTAATTCCACAAAAATTAAATAAATGAAAATTTTCAGGCATCTTGGTATTAAGGGTTGCTCAGAGAAACATACCATGAAGCATGCACTCACCTCTCCTGGATAATAATTAACAAGTTCCCCTTGAGATCTTGCTGATCTGTTTTCAGTGTTTTTGCCAAGTGCTTGCCCTTTATCACCCTCTTACGATGCTCCCAAGGTTCACAGTGAAATTTGTTCAACTGTTTGCAATCACACCAAGCCACCCATCCATCTCCATGCAGTCACGCAGAAAAATTCTAAAATGCCAAATGTAATGGACATTTTTCATTAGCTTCAGAATCCAGCACTTCTATGCTAGCCCTAGACTTATTTACAACTTACAAGGAGAGCAGTATATATTTTTTTATTACTCGAAAGCTCATGAGATCAGTTAACAAAACCTAATAAATGCACAGGAGCCAAAATATCTGTAATTTCTGTAATGTTAGAGGACTCTCCCACTAGTCATAATGCAATCAGTATGTTGCACTATTGATGATACGTGCTTAACATGTCAAGTAGGTTAAAGGTGATCTGTTAATTTACCTTTATCCATCCTTCTCTCATCAGTGATCTAATACACTCCCTTGAACTATAGTAATGATGAATTGTGTGGTTACTTTTTAAAAAAAATTGAAACTCTATTTCATTAATCAAGACTTTTCTCTTTACAAAGTAGATTTTTGAAATATTTATGGCATAGATGAGGTTGCTACTGTGCTTGCTACTTCAGTCATGGTGTAGAACGACTCTTAGTGTACTGGAAGTTAATGATCAGCTTTTCTGTCAACAAAATGCAAAACATAGACCTTGATTTCTTATTATTAATAATGTCATTACTACTTTTCCATATAGTCTTGCTTAGAACATGAGGGTTTTGTACTGAACTGCATTTAACATAGCACAAGAAACCACCATGATAAAATGAATATTGTTTACCTTCAGCTTTTGGTTAATAGGCTTTAATAACTCACATTACTACTTTCCTGTATTTAATGTTTGTTATTGTAAACTGTGTTTAAAACAGAGGGAGATCAATGGGATATCCCAAATTATTTGAAAATATTTAAGTTTTCAGGAAAATTTTCCAATGGGCCTCTAAATGTGCACCCATCCTATAGGTAGATGCCCGTGGGTGGATCTCTGTAACTATGCAGATCCCACTTATTTCAGTGAGAATTCGTACAAGGATCTATCTGTATAGATTCATTTTGAGGAGCAGGCGCTAAATTTTTGACTCTACCATATTAATATAACCCTTCACCTCTTCCTTACCACCTCCATCCTTTACCTTTCTGGCTACAGAAACTGATGCCGTGAGAGCCTCAGGGGAGAGAACAGGGCCAACATTCTCAAAAGTCACTAGTCACTTTGGATGCACAACCTGAGACACCTACATGATTTTCAAAAAGTGCTGATAATGCATCATATGAAAATCAGGTATGAGTTGAGCACCAAAAAGTGGAGACATCAAAATCCCTACTCACTTCTGAAAACCATTACCCATGTTTTTCCCCCTGCAACTTGCTCAGCATACACACAAAACTGCACTTACAAACCCTATGAATTCATGAAAATATGTGTTTACCTATTCATGTGCAAGGATTTGCTGCACAAAGTTGGTTGCATATGCAGATTTTGCTGGCTTAGGTTGAAAATGTGACATTTGGTTATTTGCAGATGTTTGCCGAGTAAAATGATCTTATGGATACTTGCAGAATACAATGGAAAGAAATGCCCTAGAAAATACTAGTCTTCCCACAAAACACTTTGTTTTGGTATTTCTGCATAACACTCTTCAATGGATTTCAAAGCAAAACGGATTCCAAGCAGATTACCAAGAGCCACTCTGAAGGATGGCAGTATAAGGAAAGATCTTTGCTCCTCCAATTTGCCTTTTAACCTTTAATAATAACAGATTATCACTACAGTTGTCATAGTAGGTAAAACTATGGTATGATGACACTATGGCATCTGCATTTAATTCAAACTCTTGCCAGATTGATTGGCTCCAAAGGATAAATAAAGTCCTTCAACTGCAGCCATGTGCAATAATAGATCTTTGAAGAGATTTAGTTACACTTACTACCATAAGGTTATATTTTTCTTTATTTCACTGAAAGCTTCTTCCAAACCCATAATGAAAATGACAGAAATTATACTCTTGTGACAATGTCATATGCACTCTAGCAACATGTCTTGAATAACACACACCATTAAGCAAAGTTTTTGAAGTTGAGCATCCATTTATTTTTTTAAATAGATTTTTTTACAACCCCCTAGAGTCATTGTTATTATTGTACAATAAATATTTCTTATAATTACTACACTTAACATAGAAGGACTTAGAGTTTTCAATAATTTTCATGCCTGATAAAATATTGGTCATATAAATAAGCAAAATATTATTTATACCAATTTAGACTTCAGCCTGGCAAACATGTAGGCACCTGAGTAACTTTATCAATGTGAGTTCAACTGAAGACCTATTTAAACAATCACTTCTTTCTGGCATGTAGACTTACTTTAATCTTGACTTCTGTTAGTGTAAGTGAACAAATGCTAGGCTGCAGATCCCTGGCAGCAGTAAGTCTGTATGTAGAGAGAGTGCAACAGTCCAAGTTGCCCACGTCCGCTTCCTATTGGAGATCCCAACTCCCAAAAGTAGGTGGAGGCATCCTTAGAGGGGGCCAGGTCAGGCTGGTGCAAGTTGCACTAATTCAGTGACTCAGCTCAGCAGCCTGCACTAGGTTTTTATGGAGTTCTGTCCAAGAGGAGATCAAGTGGAATCCTGAGACGAGGGTAGTAGCAATACTTGCTCAATGGTAAATCCCACTTGTAGCCCAAAGCCTCCCCTACACCCAAGGGGGGAGGGGTATAAATTGCACACCTTACTGTACAAAGGTGTGACTCTGGATTTATGGTGCTGAAGTTCAGAAAACTGCAGGAGGTGATATACATGCATGTAAATACTGATTTTTTACTTCTTGATGGTTTCATTAGGCAGAGGCATGAGTTATACTTTAGCGTAGTGCACTGAAAGCCAGAAACTCATAGATTCTTGCTCTGGTTCTGACACTGACTCTCTTTGGGATATTGGTGAAATCACTTGACTGTTGTCAGACTTAGTTTCCTGACCTGACCTATAAAATGGTAATTATAATATTTATGAGGATTAATTAGTTTATGAACTATACTGTGCCAGTGGTTTTGTATTTATTTTTTTAAGCAGACCTGGTTTCCAGTGTGGGAAATCGGCTTAGAAATCAATGTCTTGATGGTAGCATGAGGTTTGTAAAGCTGTTTAAAGATGTGAAGAGCTGTATAAGTACTTAGCATTGTTATTCATAAGAAATCAGCTGTTCAATTGACAAGTAAAATAGGATTTGTCTTACTTACACTTTTGATTTTAAATGAATACAGGCCAAAATTGCATGTCTATAGAAATTCTGCATTTCATCTGGGAGCAAGTACATGAGAAAAGCAACCACCTGAGGTTAGACTAATGGTTTCAGCACAGAAAGAGCTAGTGGCCTGATACCATTTGTCTTCCACTGCTAGGAAAAAGAAATGAAATACAATAATTCCTTTTCTATAGTCTCCCAATCCACAATTGTTATGGGCATTATAGTGATATCTATTCTGATTTGTTATGAGGTATGCCTCTAAGAGATTACAAAGCAGAGGGTACAGTGATGTTTATAAGAATTATAGTGAAAATAGTCAACTTTTCAATCCATTTACCAAAGTGCTCAGCATTTTCATTTCAAAGCAGGTAAGGCTATAATAAATATTGGATGCAATATTTTTTTACCTAGAGAAAGAGAAAGAAAAAGAAAAATAGGTGAATGAATGGATGGATAAATAGATAGAATCTATTAATATGCTGTGAGTTTTGGCTACTCTTGTTACAAATGAAGGGGGAGAAGTACCCAAACCTGGTCGTGTTTGTGTTATCACTGAACCTTTGGGTATGTCTCTTCTAAGAACCATGTGTTCTATTTATTTTCAAAGTCATGATTTAGGAAAGAAGAAAGATTTTATGGATCAAGCTGCAGAATAGTGTTTTATTTCATAGACTGCAGTCTTGAGCATCTACCAATATACATGGCAGAATTGTTGAAATTGGCAGAATGCTAAAAGCTCTTGTCTATAAATGGATTATATGAAAAAATGATCAGTAGTGAGGTCGACCTTTGTTTCTGCTTATATGTTTCTGGCTTTCTGAGCAGCACTTTTTTAGGAAACTAGATAATGATCACTGAAACAGAAGACAGGCAAAGGTACTGAAGACCATGAGATTGCTCTTCAGATTGACAATTTCTCAAACTTCTGTCCTGATAGTGCCCCCAAAAATAAAATGCATTGTGGCCAGATACTTGTTTTTTCAAGGGAGAATTTCTCTTTATGCAAGATTACATCTCAAAAAGTGGTTAAATTATTAAAAATAACGTTTAAGACATTTTTTCTAAGGATAATCATTGCTGATTTATTTGGGGGGTTTTGCATAAACACTCATTCTGAGAAAAAACGAAATGGCCATCATAATTGAAGAGCTTACTGAAAATCTTTACTTAATGGGTAATGGTGGTAAAAACTTAGTGACAAAAATTAAGATTAGCACTCATTGCAAAAAATTGTGAAAAATTTAGATTTTTTTTATCCAAAAGCTTTGAAAACTCAGTTATCTATTGAACAACAGTTTTGATGGCCATTTTCCAACCAGTCCTACTTAGGCTGTATAAAGAATAGGGTAGAAAATTATTCTAAAAATATTATAATGTTTTCTTACAACACATAATTAGCCTGTTGAATTAATTGCCACAAAATAGCACTGAGACCAAGAACTTTAACTATCCAGTTTTAGGTTTCTTGGTATCATTTTCAGAAGCAGATGCTTCTGGCTGCTGTCAGAAATAGGATATAATATTAAATGGACCACTAGTTCGATCCAGTGTGTCAGTTCCTAAGTTTCTCTGATGCTCATTTTAAAATAACTTATTTGCTGAAAAAAATGAAAATGTCAATGTGATGACTATAGTCTACATATAGAATTTTGCAGTCCACCTGATATTGGTACATAGACACTTTAGAAATGCTTCCAAATAGATAGTCCTCTATAAATACACTTTCGTATTTAACTCGAACTAGGGGTGCTGGTAGAGCTGCTGCAACCCCTGGCTTAAGTTTGTTTCCCTCATATAGAGGGTTTAGACTTTTGTTCAATGAGTCTTGACACCCCTGCTATCAAATCTGTTTTGCTGCTGCAAAAGCGTAGCATTTGTGACTATCTATTCACATTTTTCTTGTTGGTATTGTCCCTGGCACTGTGTTAGGTATGGTAGGGGTGAGCAGGGATTGTTTATTTGCAATTTCCTACCGTGTCTCACGCAGAGTGTTTTAGGTATGTTTGTAGGTTATCATTTGTAAACCAACATTTATTGTTTTAAACTTGAAAATATTTTTAATTCTTATTGGGGCAAGTACCCCTTTTCTGTCAATTAAGGTGTTTTTAAGTCTTTTTATAGATAGGGTAGGTACTTTTCTTATGAGCTCCAAAAGGCCTTTCGAAGATGAATGTTTAATGTTATAAATGTCCTTTCGTGGATAGCCTAGAGGTGATATTTCTCCTATTCGATCATTCTTATTTTTTTCTTTCTCTGTCCTTTATTTGACGTGTCCTCTTATATGCTTAAATATGTACAAATAATACTTTTATTTACATACTGCTCTGCTGTTAAAGTGAATTGTGACATAAGGTTTTATGTACTAAAATCTGACTTGTGTTTTATATATCCACATACTTTTTCATTTGTGTGAATGCCAGTCTACATGTTTAAATATGCCTTTGGTTCTTTTATTTACTTCTTGTTGCCTAAGGAATCTTGCCATTATTAGCAAATGTAAACTTTCATGTTGTTTTAAGTTCCACTTTGATTACAAGAGTTGTTTTGTTTGACAATAGTAGATTCCATTGAGAAATAATATCTGACAATGTGCAAATAAAATACCTATTTTTTCTGTCAGCCAAGTTTACAGTCATAGAAAAAACACATAAAAGCAAGAAAAAAAATCAGAGCAGGTGGAAATCTTGAGTAAGAGTAAAAAATATAATCTGATTGCAGGAGAAAGAAGGGAAATCTAATTTCTTTAGACCATGAAGTCCCATATGCAGAAGTTGAGTGCACATCATTCATGTTTACTTTTGATTGATTAGTCATAGTTATTGGGAGGGTGCTCAAGTTTGGCATTTCCCCTGCTCTTAATAGGCACCTAAGGTGACCTTCACTGGTATCCCAGCTGGTGTTCAGACATGCTTAACTTCTTAAAACTGGCGCAGAGCATGATGTTTATATATTTAAGTAATAATGTGTACAGAAATAGGCTCAAGGTTTAGTAAGAATACAATAATTGCTTTCCTTTTAACAGCAGGTGATACATTTCCCACTGAGGAAAATATACTCCTGCTGTTTTAAGCCTAAGAGCAACAGGGGGAAAATGCACATGCAAACAGGAAATGTCACAGAGCTAGATATTAGGAATTCCATTTGCAGATACCAGAAAGCACTGTCACTATATAAAATGAAACTCTTAATTGACAGATTTAGTCAAGCTGCAAAGCAAGTCATCAGATGATCTTTAGTCACTAATTCCAAATTTTTGAAGTACAGAAAGTGGTAATAACAGTTCCCTATGCTTTTTTCTCTCCTCTGTTGCCCTGGCTGCTGTACCAAAGGTTGGCAATGAAAAAGCTGAAAGTATGAATAACTATAACAGCTTCAAGGACTAATACATACAACATAAGTGTTTCATTTGCAGTATTAACATCAATTATATATAGCAAGGACAACTAGCACATGTGCTACTCTGTAGTTTTAATACAGTTGAATAATTAATGTATTCACATGTGCACACACTGCTAATAGCAATGACAGAAAATTGCAAATGTATATAGAACATTTGTAAGACCCTCAACTCTTGCTGTCTAAGACCCTGATTTTGTATTCAGATTTTTGTACTCGTATGGGACTTCAATTAGGTTAATGGCGCTTCATGAATGTAGGTGATCTGGCTGCAGATCAAAGACTGTGACTTCATTCTATATGTGTTTGTACTGTGCCTAGCACAACAGTGGGACCCCAAATCTAATCAGGCCTCAGGAAACTAGTATAACAAATATTTAATAATAATTAATATAATGTATATTGATGATACAAACAGGTTAATTTTCAATCAAGTCTGATCTACTGAGATTGTTACATGAGTAAGAATGATGCATCACAGTGTTACCATTCCAGTGCAATTGCAGTAGTACATTTTTTAAGACGATGTTATGAACTTTCCAAAACTTTTGCCAGAATGCAAATACTGTAATCAGATATTCTCATGGCATAGTCAATCCTTCTCTAAAGATTACATGTCCATGAATTCCTTTTGGGTTTTATAAGAATGAGAGTGCCAGGAGGGTTTCCTTTAAGTGATTATTGGTATGTATACTGGGTGGGGCATGTTAAGCAAAGGCTATTTTTCTCATAAAGCAGTTATAACATGTCAGTATTGGCAACAAATTCTCACTACTCTCAACAAAATAGTTCATCTCAGCTTTACACCACCTCCCAAATGAAGTTAAGGATGTACTGTATATGTTTAGATTTGAAAGATGACTTTCTTAAAAAGTGCTTTCACCATTTAGCACTGATCAATGTTAAGAAACTAATTGCATTACTATAGAGAGCAGAAATCTCAGCCTTGATTAATAACTTGGCACAGATCTGAAAGAAGTCACTTCAGTGAAGCTGGCTGTGTAACTCTGTGCTGTAGAGGAAGGATCATTCTAGCTCTCACAAATATAATTTTGCTACTAAGATGAACATTGAAGATTAACAAGGGCTTGCTGAATTATTTTCATTGGTTTATTTTGTCTATAATATTACACAAATATATCTAGTGTTGGATACCTGTTGAAGGGGAAGAATGGTGCTGTATTTAAGGCACTGGCCCAGGCAGAGATCTGGGGTTTTATTTTAGTTGCTCAGTGCCTCAGTTTCTCATTTGTAAAGATAAATTAATTTTGTCTTTCTGAGGTGGTGGAAATGGTGGTGCCACAGAAGATGTCATCAAGAGCACTTGTGAAGTTTTGTAAAGTGAGGGCTGTGCATTCTTCACTATAGCTTGAGGGTTCCATTTGCCTTCTTTTTTATCCTCCTTTTTTTTTTTTTTTTTTGCTGGCTAGACAGGCACCTGCAGATTCAGCGTGTCTTTCTGGCCCCAGATGTCTGATGTATGAGTACATGCTAATGTGGGGGTGCAGTTCAGTCATCCACATAAAGATCATGATTTTCAAATATGTGGTTAGGATGTTTTGTTTTACAAGCTATAAATGTAAATATCAAAGAAAAAGGAATTTCATGCTGCCCTCCTTTATTCCCTTCCAACTGCTGAAATCAAAGAAACAGTGTTTGGCAGCAATGGGCCAGATTATTGACAGTATTAAGGTGCCTAAAAATGCAAATAGGCACCTAAACATTTTTTAAATCTGGTCCTGTATTCTTTTGGATCCTCTTTGCTGCTTAGCAAAATAAAATGCCCTCTATGGGAGACTTACCTCAGTAAGAAGTGCATAGTAGGAGTAACAACTGTCAGAGAGCTCATGGTTACAGGGGCTTAGGGCCTGGTTTTCATTTAGACTAAGGCCTTTTTAGCACCATGCTGGCAGTATAAAATGGCTTTAAAGTGTGTGTCAGTCTGCACTGTCCTTAAGATCCCTTTCAATGACTAGAGCTATGCAAAGTGTTCTCAGGACAAGTGAGAGACAGGGCCATAATGCTGTGAAGCAAACGTGGGGTGTTGGAACAGTTTTTATAGTGGGGGTACTAAGAGACATTAAACCAAACTATAACCCATGTGTTATAATAGAAACCACTTCAAGCCATGGGGTGCTGCAGCACCCCCGGTACTCCTAGTTCCAGCACCTATGGTAGGACGAGACAAAGTCAAGTGATTACTCAACTGCAACTCTTCTTTCGGGCTAGGCCACAGAAAGTCATGGGCCATTTCCTTTCAAAGGCTATTTACTGAACCTCATAACTGACAGGTGGCTCCATTTTAAAGTCCAAATCTTGCTCCCAGGGATGCCAATAGCAAAATTTCCCTTCACTCCGATACTAGCAGGAGTTGGCACAATGAGTAATGAGTAAATTACATCCTGAAACTGATGTATTGTTTTGGTGGGGAGTTATTGTGGCAGACTCTGAAAATTGCATGACATGTATTTATATAGAAATATGAAATAATTAGAAACTCTTTATACTGATTAGCTTGGATTTGCTCTTAAAGCTTCTGCATGTAATTTATAAAATAGTGTTATTTTCATTACTCAGGCATGTATACAAAGGAAACAAATTATCTTCTTATATTCTGTGGCCAATCAAAGGAAGAGTTAAGTGGGCCATACACGGTTCTCTTAAAACATTAATTTCCTGTGTTGTCTTCAATATCCATGATAATGAAATGTTGAAAATAGCCACTGGGTATTATTGTATGAAAGATAAATTAGATCATTCCTGTTAGATAGAAGTATTCTCTTAAGGTTGTCATCAGGACATGATTACTGTAAATTTTTCTATACATGAGAAATGCCAATCTTTGAAAGCATTTCCTGCTTGAAAACAAGCGGTGATTTGTCGGGATCTTTTCATTTAAATACTGTCAAGCTGATGACAAAGGAAGTGCTCTTTAAATGAATGATTAACTACTGCATCTCATGTATAAAAATGCCCCCCCCCCACTGGGCTTAATTGTAAGAGCTCAGTGGAACAGGCAGATGCTTATCACTTTGGAGAAGCGAGCCATATAAGATTCCGTGGGCATGCCTGGGCAAGTGAAATGGCTTCACTGGTATAGTTTACCCACAGGTCTGTAACGTGTTACATTTCATACTTCCTTGTGTGGTAGGCTTTTGCTTGTAGGCTGTGACTTTTAAGGCAGGACTATACTATTGAGCAATCTCAGTCTAGCTGGCATTGGCATATTTTAGGTCAAGTTGCCACGGGGCCTCCACTGTGGGGCTCAATAGGAGAAACTCTCTCTTTGACTTCCCTTATGCTTCTCATTGTGGTGGAGTACTGGAGTAGACAAGAGAGCAACCGGTGGCTGATTTAGTGGGTCTTCACTAGACCTGCTAAATCGACCCCCAGGGGATTGATCGTTGCAGTGCCAGTCTCTCAAAGTGTAGACATGCCCTTAGTGGGATAAATAATTCCTGGTGGAAGCAGAATTGTGTCCATGGTGCACAAAGTATGTTGTTTGGGGGGAAAGGGCAAAAAGATTCTTCTGCCTCTTCTAATTTATGCACTGCAATTTTAGTGTTTTCAATTACCTGAGTGCAAGAACTATACACTGCTTGTAGTGTGAGTATCCCAAAAGGGAATCGACAGAGGACACCATATATCCTATGGCCTGGCATAGACCATGTTCTCCTTGTATGCCAAAGAATGTTATTGTACACAGTGGCTCCTGAAACACCTCCTAGTGCATTGTGATGCTCTTCCAGCTACAATACAGGGCAGAACTTGTAAGATACAAGCCAGCCCTTTCTATAAAAATATACATGATGCATAATAGGATGGGTGGACAAGTTTTTTGGGGCATGGGAGAAGTTTAAATAACCACTTTCTATTATGGAATCTTTTTGAAACTTTTTCCCAAATATTTCAAAAATTATGTTTCACTTTGGAGTTTCTCACTAAAGCTAATTTAAGCTCAGACAATTTATGTATTTTAGATATATGTCTGACCTTCAAATCTTTTGCAGATCATACGGTATATTGCCCATGATCCACGCACAGGATACATGTGTGGATCAAGTACAGTGCATTGACCTCACAGATGCAAATTGTTACTAAGGATGTTAAATTGCGATTATCTGGGTAATTGTGTGGTTGATACAATTTGTATCTCCTATATGATTAGTCGAGAGGGTGGCCCTCTGCAGAGCCACAGTGAGAGCTGGCTAGAGCCAGGACTGAGCAGTCCCAGTTTGCACTGGCTCTGGAGTCCACTGCAGCTCTGCATTTTAAATGTAGTAAGAGCCGCTGTGCTCTTACTACATTTAAAATGCAGAGGCACAAAGTCCCGGACCAGCACAAGCCAGGACTGTTTGGTCCTGGCTCACACTGGGTCCAGCAGCCCCTGTTCACAGCGGCCCATGCTTCTGCTGAAGCAGCCCCTGCCCACAGCCAGCCCTAGCCACCGCAAACAGAGGCTATTCTGGCAGCAACCCCCGTTCACAGTGGCCAGAGCTGGCCATGGACACAGGCTGCTGCTGGGGCCAATGTGAACAGAAGCTGCTTGAGGGCAGCAGCCCCTGTGTCCAGGGGGTCCCAGCTCCCCGCTGGGACCCCAGCAGACAGGGACTGTTGCTGAAGCAGCCTCCTTTATCCCTCCCACCCCACTGCCTCTGATAGAGGTGAGGGGGGCAGGCGGCACTCCAGAGACAGTGCTGGGGAGAACCGGCTTTTAAGCCAGCTCCCCCCCAGTACCGGCTCCTGTTCCCCACCTTTGCTACAGCTCATACATATGATTATGCCTCATACAGAGGCAGCAAGGCCGAGGAGAAGCGAGTAGTCGAGAACTCCATTTGACTAGCCAATAAGCATAAGCTTATCGGATAGTCGAACAGTCGACTACTCGCTTACATCCCTAATTGTTACAGTTATTTATGAGTCCTCAAAGCCCAAGAGTATCTTTACAAGTTCTAGATCCTTACAATGGACCACTATTCAAAGCATGTTTATGTACAATAAATAGTACAGTAAAAATCATTTAATAACAATGTTTATTATTAAGTGCTGCCATTAAAACTACAGAGGAAAACTGAAAATTTCAGATAGCCCTTGTCTGTCTTCATGTTGGAGTGATATCATCTGAATAATTTCATCAAGAGTAAAATGACTTTTAGGTAAAGCTGAGTAGTGATTGCCTTTCCGACACGCAGCATATGACATCAATCTGGTGTGAAAAAAGAGTCTTTGGGCACAAGGTTATAATATTCTAAAGCAGTTTCAGGGTTGTTGATTTTGATTGTCACCTTTTTCCCCCTCTCTGTCTCCAAACAGTGAAAACCACAGTTTCTGCAGAGAAGTCTGGTGGTATGCCCCCACCAGAACAATTCAAATGGCTAAAACTTCTGAAAGTCTATAATAGAGCCTCCAGTTCAGAAACATGACTCATAACCTATAGCCTTAGATTTTCCAGTTGATCATGATAAAAATCTTTAAAACGTTTGAGCTGTAATTCAGGTAAATATTGTACATGCATTTTTCCAGTGAGTCAGATCCAGCTATGAGAACAAGTCTGGTGGAAGCCTAAAGGCTAATTCTTGCTCACTCTCTCACTGTATAAATAAATCACGGTAAATCAGAATTAAATCTCCTGCAGCCTGAAAGGATCATATTTAAGACAGATGGACAGTAAGTATTATACTGAAGTATTTTAGACATACTGTAGAAGGAATACCTATTATAAAGATATATTTTTGGAATGTTCACTTGCAATATGTATTATAAGTGAAAAACTAGCATGTAAGGATAATCTGGATTGTCACCATGTATCCTGAATTGCATTCACTTGACAAATACTCATCTAAGCCTATATTTGTGACTATTTCGAGACTTCTTGGCTACAGTTTTGTGTATGGTTCAGTCTTATTAGAATAAATGTGATATTTAGCAATAACTTTGTAAAGAATATTTCTAGACATGTATCTTTTAGGGGTGTGCAGTATGCAGGGATTTAACTACATGGTTGTCATTAGTATTACTAAGAGATGAACAGCTAGAATTTCATGAGTTCAGCTGAGAAAGTATCTTCTGACTGTGTACCAGTCTTATTCCTTACTGTACCTGTGGATACAAAAAATGCTGGGCTAAATTAAAGTTGTTGGTTTAAGTTTTTTCATAGTGTAAATAAAATTAATTTAACTTATGTAACATTACTACTTTTTATTACTTGTTCGGTATCCACTATATGTGTAATGAAAACCACCTGTAGAAGTTGCAGGGCTGCACTGGAGATAAACGATGCATTGGTCCTTTTATGTATAAAATTACATGATGATAATGATAAAATGGTGCAAGCAGTGAGAGGGGAACGGTATGATTTATTTAACTATACAACAGAGAGGGAAAACTACGCATTTCCATTTTTTCTACAGTGACATGTGAAGCCCAATTAAGTTGGCTTTTTGCAAATATTCTAGGGAAGTTCTATCAAAATTCATCTTTCCTCCATCCTGCTAGAGGGCAAGCTGGGAAGCCATTCTTCCGCCATTACTTTTGACTGCAGACTAATACGCGTCTGCTTCCACTCTGCACTTCTTGTTCCAAGCCACTGTATCTATTCCTGTCCTAAGCATGGATGCAGCTGCCCTTCTCCTGACTCAGCACCAAACCAGCTCTTCAGAACTGCCTGTCTTGAAGTGGTGCATATTCAACGCACCAGCATGCAGATGGACGAAATGTGTCCCTACATGGCCTCTTGCGTAACATCTCTCCCTTATTCAGGGCTGATGGGGCATGGGAGCAGCACACTGTGTCTTGTGTAAGATTCGTGCAATGGGATGAATTGAATCCCAGTGACACATCCCTGTGCCTTCTGTTATAACCACTGACTTCAGTGGGATTCAATGGGTGTAAGAAAGAGCACAGTTTGACCCAAAGTGCTTAATAGGCATGTAGGCATAAATATTCCAGTTTTAATTTCAGACCTGTCTGGGACATTGTTGAATTTTCGTATTATAGCTTGCCATTAAAATTTGGCACATTCCTTATGCTAAATCTCCCTAAATTATGTCTTCAGCTAATGCCACATGATACTGTGTAGCCTATACAATATTTAGGAAATGCCAGATGCAGATGTTTAATCCCAGGGTTAGAGAGGGTTAGGTTACCCTGGAGCATTCAGTTGACTCATGCAGGAAATGTAAACTCTCTCTTTAAAAAGTAGAGTCCAGAGTTAGTTTATTAGCTGTACTGCAGTGAGTTGCTATTGGGGTTGGTTATTAGATATGTGATTTCCAAATCTGTTGTGCAAGGAATATTAAAATCAGTTTCCTCATCCAGCTTCAGAATGTAATTGTTGTCTCTATAGTACACTACAGATTGCATGGGTTTTTTTCTATTTGTGGAAAACAAACAAACAAAACAGGGACCAATCCTGTAGTTTAGTTTTTACTGGGTTTTATTTTCTTAAAACTTTCACTGGAGTTAATGGGAATTGTGAATTAAAAAGGAGAGCATATTTTAGCAATGACCCTGTCCTTGGGTTCAGTCCTATTCAATAGTCATTAGCCTGTGTTGACTGCAATGAAGAACTCCAGCACTTCCAGGTGACATCTGGGAGTAAGGTCTATGCTAAAATCTTAGAACAGCCACTGCATTGGTTCATGTCCACACTACCCTCCTGTTGGTGGTGCACATTCAGGCCTGCTGCTTCCACCTACTTAGAGGAGTAGTCTGAAGGGGGGGGCATTGAGAGCCTGTGTTCTGCATAACTCCCCATGAAGAGCCTAGGTACTCCACTCCCCCAAGTCTAGGCTCCCTGCTCCCCACCAGAATCCCAGCTGCTCCTCTGAGCTCCCGGCTCCATGCTCCCTGCAGGGAGCACAGATGCTTGCCTCAGTTCCATACAGTAAGTTCCGTGCCTGGAAAGCAAGTGGCTCCCAGCTGGGAGTGGGGAGTCCAGGCATCAACCTGGCTGGGTGCAGAGTTCTGGGAACCTGTGGGGCAGCTCGGCTGGGAGCAGGGACCTGAGAGTCCAGGGGCAGCCTGACTCAAAGAAGGAGTGCAGAGCCCAGGCTATGTGCAGCAGCCTGGGGGTGGGGGGGGAACTAGGAGTCCAGAGGGAGCGTCTGACAACAATCACAGCCAATAGCCGATATATGTAACCCACAGTGTCTACACAGATATTGCATCGCCCTAAGTACGCTGACGGAAGCTCTATGCCTCTCCTGGAGGTGACATTATGTTGGTGTAGCAGGCCACATATACCAGTGGGAGCAAGGCTGTAGTGTGTACGCTGTCATAATTCAGTCAATACAAGCTGCTTTTTGTCAACCAAACTCCGTAGTATAAATCAGGGCTTAATCTTCCTGTGGAAGAAAGAATCTCTCTCAGAGCCCCTTGACATCATGGTAAACACATATTACTGCAGTCCTTTGCATCTCCCACCAGCCAGCTCAGCTCTCCAGGAAAGAATGGAGGATACGGCTCCTCCTCCACCCAACAACTCCCCACAGCTATTAAATTGCTGGCAGGGAGCATTCCTGCTCTATGAGGTGTGGGTAGAATGCAGGGACACAAGGGTCATGTCTACACTAGGAAACTATTGTGAAATTACTAAATTCAACTAAAGAACTCCCGATTTAACAAATTCGAACTTGCGTGTCCTCACTCTGGGGAAGCATCGAAATTAGTCCGAGGCAGGCTCCATTAATTTGGGTGTGCTACCTTGGACGTAGAGGCCCAGGAAGCACTCGGGAGCTGTGGGAGGCCTCCCGGAGGCCAATTAGTTCGAATTAGTGGCACCAAAGTGTCCACACTAATGTTATTTTGAAATTACTATTTTGGAATTAGTGTTAATTCGTGTGAAAAGCGGGAATACAGGGTTCGAGTTCCCTGGACCGTTATTTCAAAATAACAGGGTCGGTAGTGTGTACACTCGGTTTATAAATTCGAACTTGGGGGTGTTATTTCAGAATAAGGTCCCAGTATACACCAGGGCAAGGTGAAGTCTTTCTTACATGACTTCCTTCAACTGGAGCACTGTGGGGGCGGCTAGATTGAATGTGGCCCTTTGCTTTAAAGCTCAGTCCTGCTCCCATTGAAATCAGGAGTTTTCAGTGAACTCTGTTAGAAACAGAACCACAGTGTCACTCTCTCTCTCTCTCTGTGTGCATATATATATATATATATATATATATATATAATAAATTCTAGGAGAAGGTTAATTTTTTTATTTTGCTTACTAGGATTTGATTGTTCTATTTTCTGGGTAAAAAAATGTTTTCTTAGGACATTCCCTTCAGATTGTATTGCTTATTTACATTTGTGTGTGTGTCTGTGTGTGTACGCTTTATATAATATATGTACAGGGGAATATATAGTAGGTTACATGGGGGCAAATTTTCTTCTGATACAAATTGATGTAGTTGTGCTGAAGTCAATATTCATAAAATAACTGGAGTGCTATTTTGCATTCCAGCAGAATGGACCACAGTTCAGCTGATGTTACTTCAAAAACTTGCCTTAACAAGTTCAGTTCTCCAATCACAAAGTTTGTGGTGAGAATAGCATATACTGTCAGACAGGCGAAAGACAGAGTGACAGCAAGAAACAATGAAAGCGGGATTCCTTTCAGCAGTCTCAGCAAAAGCAAGGTGAGGGGGGAGGATGTCTGGAGTCAAGGAAACCCCTGCCACTGCACTCCATTGCCCTCTCATTGCTAATCTTCCGCTTCTCTGTTGTTACGACAGGCCAAAACATCCAGTAGCTACTCTATATGGCTTTGCAGCTGTTTTATCAGTATTACTTTTGCTAGATAACAGACTAATCTGGTGATTAGAGCTGTGAGGCGGGAATCCCTGACAGTTTTTTTCATGCTTTGTCACTCTGGCAACCTTGGTGTTACACTTAAAATCTTGGTGCCTCAGGGTTACCTCAGGTTACTGCATCCTTACCTCGAAATAAACTATGCAAATTGTGTAGCTTCTTTCAAGGTAATTTTAAAATAGCTTATTTCAAAATTTGATGCTGTCTACATTGTGCCAAATTTCGAAATAAAGCGCTCTTCCAAAATGTCCCTTAACCCTCATTGAACGAGGGTTACAGGAACACTGGAATAGCGTGTCCATTTTTTCAAAATCTATTTCAAAATAACAGGCTGCTTTAAAGAAGCAGAATTGCTATTTCAGGATACTTTTGGTATCCCAAAATAGCTCCACAGTGTAGACGTAGCCTCAATTAAAATGGGTAACATAATTATGCATGTTTCCCTGCGGGGCTGTCTGATGCATATTTTACATTTCTAAAGCATTTTGTAAGCTTCACATCAAGGGTCCTATAAAGTATTTTAATGTATTTCTGTAATGTAGAACTCTGCCAGGAATTGCCAATGTGTATGTGAGGACTGTCTTGGGAGTGAAAGGAAGGACAGAAGCCAAATATTTCCTGGTTGGGATTTACCTGTTGTTTGCATGGATGACAATTTTAAGGATAAACTGCATATATTTTGAGCAAATACCCAGAGTAAATAGCTCTCTCTATGTTTGGAAACAGTGTAGCCTTCCCACATAAACATTCCACATATGAGACAGCCACAGAAACCCTTTTGCTGGATTTCCCCAAACCTCCAAATGGACTCTCTGAATGCTTTTCCATCCATGTTATAGATCCCTGTCTCCTTCATTCCATGAGTCAGATGCAAGTACCATATGTATAAACAAGTCAGATGTTTCCAACCAACACCTACTTTCCATGTGTTCTGGTTGATTGTGTTCACAAAAACAATGAGAAATTACTCAGAAATTGTAATTACCCTGGGAAAGTCAGAAGTTGATTAATTAAAGGCTTTCATTTTAATGTTGCCTTTCTCTGATATAGGTCCAGAAACGTTAACAAAGTACTTATACTATGTGATGTTTGTTAAATTAAATTGGACTTGACATAAACAAGATTAGAGCTAATTATTTCATTTAAAATGTATATATTGTGAAAGATAAACTCATAAAACTGTTGAACAGTATTTATTATGCAGCTTTATTTACTCAATTGTTTGCTATCTAGTAAGCTTCTTTCAGTTTGAGTGGCTATCTTTTCACCCATGAAATCTTTAAGATACAAAAGTTTGTCCCCTTCTAAAAATTACACTTAGTTGTTAACAGTTTAGAATTATTACTTAGCTCTGAAAACTTAGATCATTCAACAAAAATAAATGTTGCCAAATTCAGTTGGACTGTGCTGTACGAAGAGATCTCAAACAGATAAAGGACCAGATTCTCTCCTATGTGTGACCACTTTACACCACATCTCTGGCACAGAAGAGCCAATCTGCCATGACTGGCAGTAAATTTGGTGAAATTTGGTGAACCACCTCACAGGAAAAGAATCCTCTGGTGATGTAGCTAGGGTTTCCAGATGGTTTCAACAAAAATACCGGACACACTTGACATTACATCACAATCTACATTACATCTTATTTAGAAAATACCGGACATTTATATTTTCTCATTTGTATTTTCTCAATTTGTTTCCTGAACAGAAAGCTCAAATACTGGACTGTCCGGTTCAAAACCGGACACCTGGCTACCCTAGATGGAGCAGCAACATAGTCGTTCTTTGGCTGGCACTAAGAGCATGTCCAGAACTTCCCTCACCCAGCTCTCCATGGCTGCTGGAATGGCCTTTGGGATCACTGACAGTTGATGCAGGTTAAAACGGCCCTAGAACTATTGCTTTTACTTAGACCAGGGATCAGCCCAAGTAAAGGGAAATGCTTAAAGCTGCCTTTGCAAGACACTGCCCCACCTGTGCTGCATTTTATACTGTTTGGCTTTAACAAAGGATGAGGGGAAAAACAGTTTAAATTTAATTCAGTAACAGGCCATATCCTGATTTACTTATTATTCTGTTCTATTCAGGGAAATCTCGTATTAGAATCAGTGGGAGTTTTGTCTGAATAAGGACTGAATACAAAGTGAGAGAAGATGTCCAGATTTGACCTCTAACAATAATGAAAAATGGATATCCACTTCTATGAAGGAGATATAATTATGATGCTATCATTACTATTTATCTTCATATGGCCTAGTTTTGATAATCACATTAACAGCATATATATCTGATGCTCTGTTCTCTTAAATAGGGCTACTAACACTCAAAAGCTAACTTATTTAGTATTCAAAATTCAAACTTTCTGGCATTATCGTTCTTTCCCATCTCAGGTTATTTCGAATAAAGGCTTAAAACACTCTGTATTTTTCTTATTAACCATCACTCTCCGTGATTTATTTCATCTGAAAAAAATCAGCTCTGTCTTGAATTAAACACAGTTTGTGTGTCATCTCAGGACAAAACACATTTATTATTTTTTTATTCACACAGCCTAACAGAAGAACTTGCTCAAGATTTAAGACGAATATATACCACTCCCCCAAGCAACCACCACCAGGAGATTTGTGGCCCAGAAGGAATGCTGACTGCTAACTTTCTTAGATGCTTGTGCAAGCAAGAATACTAAATTCTAGACATATTCATTTAGAGTTTTCATTCCTGTTTTCCTCCCCACCCTTTGTTATCCTTTCCCTTTTGAATGGACACCCCCCTTCTCCCTTCATTCATATCCCTTCTAAATGGTCACTTCTTCTGCAAAACCTTCCAGCAATAATCCATTAAATAATAAGTCTTTTTTCTTAAAGTGCTTGGTCAATGTCTAATCAGTCATTTGGGGATTTTATATTGCCACCCATTACTATAGAATTTCAGCTCCTTCCACCTCAATCAAAAGCAAGAGCAAGAGTCCCCAGTGGACTCTCTGGAAGCTGTGGTGCCTTTCCTGCTTTGGAGTCAAAACTCTGCTCTTTGCTTGTTTTTTGAGGAGGGGGCTGTTGGCAGTGGTTTGGGAACAGAAGAGATGTTGTTTTGTGAATAACACTTATGAAGTAAAGGCTTTCTCAAAGGGGAAGATTTTGCAACATTTCCTAAAGATGGCCAGACTGAACTCACCTTATCTCCTTTGTGAAAATGATCCATAGTTCATGATCAAGAATGCTTTGTCCACAGCTCTGAAATGCTTCACCATGAGTTTTGTAATCTGTATTGTTCCAGAGGAGTGCAGCTGTTCTATTGGTTCATAGATTGAAATTTGGACTTTGATGTAGTGGGGAGTTGATCCATTAGTTGCTTTGAAAATTGGGACCAAGAAGTTACACTTGCATCAAACACAGCCTACGAGCCACTAAGGGATTATGAGCCTATCAGGCAATGCTCACTACAGCTTCAGCAAGGGAAAAGCTGTACCAGCTGGAGCCAGTACATTGTCTTCACATTCACCTTAAGATTCCATGAGTTACAGCAATCCAGCATGGAGATAACATATGCATGGATTAGTATTTTCACTGCCTGGTCCTCCAGGTTTGCGAGGAATTAAAAATTAGAACTTTGAAGTGTCACGCAACTTTGAATAGGGCTGTAAATCTTCAATAGGGTATAAATAATGTCTTAGTTCTTACAGGGAAGTTCTTAGAGGCTACATGTTTATTTTATTATTCTATGTGTGCGGCAGCATACAAGCTTATTGCACTCAGTAAACAACAAGTAAAAGAGTTAGGTTTTGAAGTCATGGGAGATATGGTTATTTAGTCCAGCTGAAAAGCTGTCCCTCTGTTTTTTCATCTGGATGAGCCATGGGAACAGGATTCCCCTGGGGATGCTGAAATGTTTCTACTTCTACCACTTTAGCTTCTCTTTTTCACCCTGTAATGCCAGTAGAGAAACTGAGAAACTCTGTTCTGTGTCTTGCATAGGTACCTTTTATGAGGCTTTTAAAATAGCTCACACTCTGATTATTAGGAGGAGAGCAAGAAGGAATTTGAAGGGTAAAGTATCAAGATAAAATTAATTTGGTAAGTGTAAGCAGAATAAATTGATAAATTATGTTGCCTTTTTGGCCTCTTTTCCCTCCTTTATTATCATCTTACTCCTACACCAATGCAGTCCAGCTAGCTCTTGTGGTTTTCCGCTCATGTCAAGGCCCATCTTAGAGACATACCTGGTAGAGTCTTGTAAAAAAACAAAACAAACAAACAAACAAAAGAAACCCATGTTCATTTTCCAACAACTTTCCTCCAGGTGAGAGAGCTGGATAGTATTCATCATGATCATTTCTAAATTGGCACGTACATAGCCATATGCTGCTCACCCTTTGCATTATTACTTCTGCATAGGAGGACAAAGTGCCTCTAGAAAATATCCACTCTCCACCAGTCTGGAAGGTCCGAGCCCTTCCTTGCTAGATCCCCAGTTTGTTACATTAGAGCCAGACCCTTAGCTGATGTTGAGTGGCATAAATCCATTGAACTATTTTACTCCAGCTGAAAATCTGGCCTCTGTCCTGCAACACTTATGTACATTGAGTTAGTTCAATGAGTAGTTCCATTGAGTTCACAGTGTCTACCCATCAGGATTGAGGGTTGCAGGCTCAGTTCCTTTAACTCAGTTCCTTTAGTGTGTGCTCTTTCAGGCTTTATTAAATTCTGCTCTCATACATGTGGATAGTGACATTTGAATGGGTCCAAAGTCAAAACTAAGCTGCAGCAGAAATGAGACCCAGCTGATTTTTATGAAAATAACTGGCTTCAGAAGAGTTGGTAAATCAGTTTTAATCATTTCAGCTGAGATTTAATTTGAAATGTTCACTGAGGCTTAAGTAATTTTGAACAATTAAGAAATCTGCTCAACATATTTGTTAAAGCCATCATTACCGTTTTCACCAGAATGTTCATAATGCACACAGCATGTGAAGAAGGCTCTTGCCAGTTTTTTACTCAATTGAAAGAGTTTTTAAATGTGCAGTTTGGTTTTAATTGCTAATAAAATTAACAATGAAACTACCATGTTGAAATCAAGTAGGAAAATAGTAATTTGGCAAGAAGAGCTATTTAAAAAAAAACCTTTTCATCAGCTTGCACTGTTTAGTGATAGCAGTTACTTAACACTAAAAGTAGGCAGTCTAGCACCAGATGCAGTGCTGAAGGAAGTGACAGAAATACCCAATACAAAGAGCTTTTATGTTTTTCCAGGTGATTTATTTTAGAGCACTGCTGAATAATATTGTATAACAGATAGCTCACTAAAATCCCCAATTCTCCTTACACTTGGACACGTGTAAAATTCATGATTCAGAAAGGACTAGGTATTACATATAAAATATATATATTTATGAAGTGTGTGTTTGTATAGCACACAGTTTGGCAGCTGTTCCTGGGGTTCCCCGGCTCCATGTGCATGGTGGCAGCTGCTCCCAGAGTCCCCAACCCCAGCCTGGTATGTGCAGCAGCTCTCTACCTCCAGGTCACTGTCCCTGCAGGCGGCCCGTGGCCAGACCGGCTCTGTTCCCAGTTGCTCTCAATCTCTGTGGCTGGAGCTCTCTGGTCTAGCAACATCTGTGGTCCTGCCCCAGACCACGGATGTTGCTGGACCAGGGAGTCCTGGACGAGAGGGGTTCAACCTGTAATACCTAGCCCTTTCTGAATCATTTATTTTACATGTGAGGAGAACTGGGGATTTTAGGGTGTGTCTACACTGCACCATAGCTCGAAATAAGATACACAGTCTGAGCTACACAAATTGCATCGCTTACTGCCATCTTATTTCAAGATAGCTTTTTTTTTTTTTGTAATTTGGCACTGTCTCCACAGTGTGCCACAGGGCCACAGTTGTGCCACAGTAGTGCCAGGGCAGGCTCAGCCTACCTTGGCCTATTATGCCTGCTGCCTTTCATTCACTGGCTCCCTGGATGCTTCAAGGAGCAGGGGGCATTGTCCAGGCTTCTTTGTTCAGTGTTCCCCACTGGGCCCTGCTTTGACCCTATGGCTCTCACGCCTGTCCCTGTTTTTTTATCTTTTGTTATCCCCTATATTTACTTGAGTCCTGGGTCTGGTAGCTCCTCCCTGTAGGCCAGTGGCATAGCAAAGAGGGACGGCGGGGACAGTTGCCCCCTGGCACCATGCTAGGTGGGCATCAATTTAGTCCCCCTCCACTCCCCCAGTCATCCCTCAGCTTGCCTACTCCTCCTTTACCTGCCTCTCTGCCCCCAGCCCGACCCTCCTCCATCTCCACTGGCAGGGTTAGTGCGTGCGGGGACCCAGCCCCAAACTGGAGGGGGCAGAGGAAGATGCAATACAAGCTCCCCCCACCTCCTCCCATGGTCAGGCTCAGCTGTGCGCTAGGTTCGGAGCCCCGCTGTGTGGCAGGGGTGTGGGGGAAGGCGCAAATTTTGCCTTTGCCCCTGGGTGCATAACACCTTCACTATGCCTCTGCCATAGGCTGAAGGAGGGCCCTTTAGATGTGGGTGGGCCTGCACCTGCCCATCCCAGACTCTCAATAGGTGCTGTTGAGTCAGCCCTCAGGTAGCAACCACACTGTAGCTTTGACTTACCACTTCAACAGAGCCTGCAGGATCCAACCCTCAGGCATGCAGCAGCAGCCTATCACTAAACAGAGCCCAAGTCAGATGACCCCTAGACTCAGGTATTTCCACAACCACACCAGAACTCTAGGTCAGTCTGAGCCAAAGCACCATCTGCCGAAGAACTGTCCTGCTGCCTCGCCACACACCAGACTCCACAGACTCCTGACCTGTCCCTGCCCCAGTATTGTCCTTGCCCTATTCCAACCTCATCCCTGCCCTGCTCCAGGCTCATCTCTGCTTCCCAATCCTTCCCAAAACCTTAGACTCTGACCACCCAGCTTTAATCTCTGGCCACTGTTCTGATTCTGGTTTGGCTCTGACTTCGGTTTTGACTTTAGCTTGTACTGGTTCTTGATTTCAGCACCACCCATGGCCCAAGTCCAAACCTTTGCCTAGTCAACACACTGACTTCTAGATCTGATTATTGACACCTCTGACTTAAAGCTGAGTATGTAATTAGTGATTTGTTGGATCAGGGCCTATAATCTTAATCATTTTCTCAGTTTAGCAAAGGTCATTAATATTGACTGTGACTTCTACAAATGTATTAAATGACCCAGGGTATGTCGACACTACAAAGTTAATTCGAACTAACAGTTGTTATCCGCTACTTAATTCGAACTAGCGGAGCGCTTAATTCGAACTAGGTAAACCTCATTCTACGAGGACTAACGCCTAGTTCGAATTAAGTAGTCCGAATTAAGGGCTGTGTAGCCACTTAATTCGAACTAGTGGGAGGCTAGCCCTTCCCAGGTTGCCCTGGTGGCCACTCTGGGCCAAGCCAGGGAAACTCGTCTGCCCCCCTCCCGGCCCCGGAGCCCTTAAAGGGCCACGGTCTGGCTACGGTGCCCGTGCCAGGTGCAAGCCTGCCAGCACCCAGCCAGCAGACCCTGCACCTGGCACAGCACGAGCCAGCCACCCGCTGCCACCCAGCCCTCCCCCTCTTCCCAGGACCAGGCTGGTGGCTCCCAGGAGCCTGCCCAGGGCCGCAAGAGGCGGACGCCCACCTGGTCTAGTGCGGAGATCGTGGACCTCATCCAGGTTTGGGGGGAGGCCTCCAACGTCCACAATCTCCGCACTAGGCACAGGAAAGTGGCCGTCTAGGGTGGGATAGCTGCCAGCCTGGCCACCAAAGGCCACATGCAAACCCAGGAGCAGGGTTGCATGAAAATCAAGTTGGTCCAGTGAGACCCCCAACCCTGAGCCCTGAGCTTAGAACATAAGAACGGCCGTACTGGGTCAGACCAAAGGTCCATCTCGCCCAGTAGCCTGTCTGCCAACAGCGGCCAACACCAGGTACCCCGGAGGGGATGGACCAAAGACAATGGCCAAGCCATTTGTCTCGTGCCATCCATCTCCAGCCTTCCACAAACAGAGGCCAGGGACACCATTCCTACCCCCTGGCTAATAGCACTCCATGGACCCAACCTCCATGACTTTATCTAACTTCTCTTTAAACTCTGTTCTAGTTCTTACCTTCACAGCCTCCTGTGGCAAGGAGTTCTACAGGTTGACTATTTGCTTTGTGAAGAAGAACTTTCTTTTATTAGTTTGAAGCCTGCTACCCATTCATTTCATTTGGTGTCCTCTAGTCCTTCTATTATGGGAACTAATGAAGAACTTTTCTTTATGCACCCTCTCCACACCACTCATGATTTTATAGACCTCTATCATATCCCCCCTCAGTCTCCTTTTTTCTAAGCTGAAAAGTCCTAGTCTCTTTAGCCTCTCTTCATATGGGACCAGTTCCAAACCCCTAATCATTTTAGTTGCCCTTTTCTGAACCCTTTCCAAGGCCAAAATATCTTTTTTGAGGTGAGGAGACCCCATCTCTACACAATACTGAAGATATGGCGTACCATAGTTTTAGACTTCCCCTCCTCCTTCTTCCCCTGGCTTCCCCCCTTCCAGCTCCCTCCTCCCAGGTTTCCACCTCCCCTCTCCCCCCTCTCTCTTCCCCTCTCCCACCTCCTTTTCCCAGTCTCCCCAGAGGTTAATCCCCCCCCCCCCCACCCTCAGTTTTGTTAAATAAAGAGAGTTTCTATTTTTGAACACACGTGTCCTTTATTTTTTACATCAGGAAGGGGGGCTAGGGAAGGGTAAGTGGAAGGAGGTGAGGGAGGAATGGGGCATGAGCCCCCGATGGGGAGGACTGGGGTGGCTCTGCGGGCTCCTCGGGGTGGAGGCTTTCCTGCAGAGCCTCCTGGATCCTGACAGCCCCCCGAATGAGCCCCCCGGATGGCAGCCTGCGGCAAGTGCAGCTGGGCTGATGGCCGAGTGCTGTGATGTGCCGAGTGTGGGCACTCAGGGCACTCCAAGACAGGACTGCTTTGCTGTCCCTCATCGAGGTAGACAAGCAAGCAGGGAACCCTGAGAACTGTCTGTCTGGGGTGGGGGTTGGGTCCCTTTAAGCACAGCCCTCGGCTAGCCTGAGGCAGCAGCTCCACGCTCTAAGTCCTAAGCTGATGCCCTGCCGGCACTGGTTCCGGCCAGCCTTAACTTCGGTTCAGGGTCCACTCAATGTGGACATGCTAGTTCGAATTAGCAAAACGCTAATTCGAACTAGTTTTTAGGTCTAGATGCGCTAATTCGAATTAGCTTAGTTCGAATTAACTAATTCGAACTAAGTTAGTTCGAATTAGTGCTGTAGTGTAGACATACCCCCACAGAGTATATTTCATTTTACCAATCTTAGTTTCTTACCTCCAGCTTTTGCTCCTTGTATTCTGGGACCATGACATCCTACTTTTCTCCATTACAATCAGGGCTGAGGACAGATTTCATTCAACCCGGGGTGGGGAGAAGGATGGCTTCAGGCCTATGGAAGGGGTGGGCCTGGGAGCTAGCCTACCTCAGCCAGACCTTCCATGTTGCTGGGTGTGTGCCACCTGGGACTCCAGCAGAGATTTAAAGGCCCCAGGCTTCAACTGCTGCTCAGTTGGTAGAAGTGGCTTAGTCTGTAAAACTAATGGAGTTGGGTAGGAAGTGATCCAGGGAGGGTGACAGCTTAGCACTGCAATGTGCCAAGTGTAACTGTCCTCCTGTCTGCCACTGGGCCCTGGACCACAACCTGGTGAAGAGAGGAAGCGTGGGTTCCCCTATCCTCTCCCATAAGACATTGCAATATTAGGGTCCTTCACCTAAGCTGAGAGGCCAGCTGAGTGACTAGGACCCAGCCTTCACACTTCCTATGCAGAAGGGAGGACTGGAAACTTTTGGGGCTAAGGAGCTGGAGGGCAGGACCCAGTTTCCAATGGGGAGATGACATGCTGATCCCTGCCTGACCACAAGGTGTTACTGTGGCTGGTTATGTACTTTTTACAGTAATATGCAGGGAAGGCGGTAATGTTTTCTCACAATGCACTCTGATCCTAGTAGAGAGGCCACATTTTTGGAGGGGAGTGCTAAGAACTCTAGATCATAGTTACTTTGAGTTGGGTCTGTACACTGTGGTGTGGATGCCAAAGCCACAAGTTCATGCATGAGAAAATTCTTAACCTAGGGTTAAGATACAATGTAGATGCTCAATCCATGGTTCCCTAACTGACTCAAGTCCCACTAATGTTGGGCTTCTATTACCATGTAGATATATCATCAGAGATCAAACAGCCAACAAGATAGAAATTTTTCCTGTGGCTTTGCTTTATTTCCTTCATTCAGCTTCCAAGCCCACAGGATTAAACTTTCTTCCACACAGCACTTTGCAGGCGCAGTGGGGATACGGCCATTAACCAATCTGTTGTATTGCAATGTTCCTTGATAGCTCATCTCATTTTGGTAGTCCTTCTGGATTGGTGTGGGTGAGAACTACTCCCACGCCTTATTTCACAAGGTCAGAGCAAACATTTTAAAAGTTGTAAAGTAAAACATATTTTTTCTTATAGCATGGAATACAGATATTGCAAGTGAGATTAATGCATGCAGCAATTTACAAGCATTTCGTAAAGTCTAAGCACTAAATATTTTCTTATAAAACGAATAGCTAGTCTGAGCAAAACTAACATGGAGGTGAAATGGCCTGATCTCCAGCAGTGTTCCCTGTAATCTGTGTGCTTGAGCAGCCATGCAGGAGAGAGTCAGATGCCGCCCAGCTGATTAGCAGAGTACCCACAGTGTCCACACCTGGCAGCATGTGTTTCTGTTGGTGGTGCACATCCACACATACCTTGGTGCACACAACAACATTTATTCCACACGCGGATGGAAAAAATTAAAGGGAATATTGATTTCCACTTTCAGGTTTGTCAGGTCTTAGCGAATGCTGCAGCCTGGACTACATCATATTTGGGCCTCTTTCTATTGACTTCAGTGGTCTTTGGATTAGCTTTTATGGATAATGAATTAATGTGTTCATTATTTGATAAATCAGTTACCTCAAGCTGCCCTTGTTTAAGTGTCTCATTAGAAGGCAGGTATTGTATCAACTTCTCAAAGACTCAGTAAACGTTATTGGTTTTCTTCAGGTTGATCAGGTTGTTCTTCCCACAGTAGCTTTACCTTGTCTGTTTGTACTTTACTGAAACCACATCCTATTATACAGTGCTCTCTCTGGCAACATTTCCACTGAAGTTCATACTGCCTTTTTCCTGAGGACCGCAGTATTTGTTCTATTATGATCACAATGAAATAGATGTTTGATATGTCATGATTAGATCGTTAGAGGGACAAGCTGGGTGAGGTAATACCTTTGATTGGAACAACTTCTGTTGGTGAGGGAAGCCACACTGGCACTTCAAGCAGCACAGCTAAATTTAAGGTAGAACAAATTGTTTAGCATAAGTAGTTAACACACATATGGTAAAGGACTATTCAAGGCATAGTGGCCCGTTAACATGTCTGCAGCCACAGGATGAAAGGATGGCACTAGTGGGTTACATAATGTTATAATAAACCATAAATCCAGTCTCTCTGTTCAGTCCATGATTTTTACTGTTTAGTAGAGTTAAAGCTCATCTTTTGAAGGTATATACACACCATTATTTATACCTGTGCTGACTACTTATATAAACCATCTGTTCCACGTCGCATTTTGCTTTGATGCTTGGAGTATCTTTCCCAGATCCAAAGAAGAGTTCTTTGTGGCTCAAAAAAATTTGTTTTTCTCTCTCTCTCCAACAGAAGTTGGTCTAATAAAAGATACTACTTCACCCACCTTGAATCGCTAATGTCCTGGGACCAAACAGCTACAGCTACACTGTGTGAATAGAATTTGTCATTTGGAAATGAGTCCCTTTCAAGTGAAATCTTTTTAAAGACTGACTCCTACTGCTATCCCAGAGCAGTTCAGTGTGGTTAGATGGATTAATATTAGATAGTGGCCAAATCCAACTGCTGTCATGTGTGATGGTAGGAAAGTGGACAAAGCTAGATTTGGAAGTACAGTACTTGACCTTTTGAAACAGCAAATCATTGTATTGTACCTTTTAGTCACAGCACAGATGAGATGTTTTTGATAACCACAAAATTTATATTTGAGTTGTGCTTGATCTTCATGCCATACTGACAAATCACCTGCTGCTAGCTTGCAGACCCCTAAGTGTAAATTGAATCGTTTTTCAGGTTTGCCATGGGAAGAACTTGACAGTAAGGAAGGAAATGTACAAAATAAATGTACACTTTCTTTTTCCCAATTGACTTTGAACACTTGACCATATTTTTCACAAAAATAGCTACAAAATTAACTTTTCACATTATTGCAGTAGAACTGTGTGAAATAAAACTATTGATTCTCTTGGCTGCAGGGCAAAGTGCACTCAAGTATAAACCAGGAGTGATTAATATTACAGTAAAATAAGATATAAAGGTGTTATTAATACTAATTTCTGCTATACATGATATAGTAAAAGCTATTCATTATAAGGGAGTTTGTTTCAAACAACTTGGTATCACAAGTAATTATCATTATGTGATTGCATATTGTAGCTTTTATAAGCCTAATGTACCCATTCTGCACAATGATTATTATAGTTGAGCTCCAGAAATCTGATTTACATGATGACTACACTTCATATAAAATTTAACTCAGACAGACATTGTATAGTCTCAAGAAAAAAGTTAATGGGTCAGATTCTGTTTTCCAGTGCAGTGATGTAAAACCCAGAATAACGCCACTGAAGTTTCAAAAGCTAGTTCAAAGGAAATTTGGTTAAGTAAGGACAGCAGAATCTGTCCTTATATTTGGAATCTACAATTGTGGGTTTGGGGAAAGATAACTTTCAGTTCCTTACAAACAATGCCAAATTTCAAAAAAATATTAATGAGGCTATTCCATTTGCATACATTTTCTAAGTACGGAACAGCTGTCTAGTACTACTTAACTTCAGAGAACTTTTATAAAAGGAATTTTTGTTGTTTCATCAACCAATGTAACCTCTGAAGAACAAGTGATGTAGCTTTTTATTAGAACAACAATGAATTACTGTGAGCAGAAACTTATGCTAAAACATTTCATAATATCCTCATGGGAATATTACTATAATAATCTAGTAATAATAATCCGTTGATAATTATTGCTATAATATAATAATACTATAATAATAATCCTTGTGCCAGTATTACTATTTCAATTGACTTAATCATCAGGCCCCTTTGATGTTGTAGTGTTGCTACAGGTACAATTGAAGAAGCCTTCTTTATTGTAGACATAATTGCAGTTAAAATTTATGGCAGTATGTGCAAAATGCATTTTAGTAATCTCACGATTATCTTTTTGATTGAATGTTACTCAGTTTTACCCAACAGAAATCGGTGTGTGTAGATAACAAATACTATAATTACATATCTATCAGTAATTCTATACTTAGTATCAGAGGGCTAGCCGTGTTAGTCTGAATCTGCAAGAACGAGAAGTCCTGTGACACCTTATAGACTAACAGATTTATTGGGGCATAAGCTTTTGTGGGCAAAGACCCACTTTGTCAGATGCATGCATTTATGCTCCAATAAATCTGTTAGTCTATAAGGTGCCACAGGACTTCTCGTTGTTCTTGTATATTGAGTTGTTACTATTAGATAGTTTTTAGTTTTTAATGTATTTCTTTTGTTGTTACTTAAATCCATAAATTAATAAAAGTTTAGTTATCTTTCTAAGTACCATCTACTCTCACCCAATGCTAAACCCTATAATGTTACCCAATTGCTTAGAACAATTTCAGTCCAGGAAAATAAAAACTATATTGTATACATAAAATATGATGGCTGAGTTCTTGCGACATTTATTGTCATCTTGTGGAGAGATGAGATAATGTACTGTCCCCATTGTAATACCACTTTCCTTTCCTGAATTACAAACATCGGTGGTTGAACAAAGACCAGCCATTAAGCAATGTGAACACAAAGTAAATAACACTAGACAAGCAACCAAGAATATAGTCTATGATGGGGCTTTCTAGTGAGTCCATAAAAAAGAAGAATCTTTGTCTCTAGAAACACAATTGGATTTTATTTTTTTTTTTGGATTACAGTGTCATCTCTTTTTGTTTTACAGTATAAAATTTAAAACATTTTCTATTTTCATTAGATGTTGCCAGGGAATCATATTGTTAATAGTCTGTCAGATTAAAAGTACTATGGCTGTAATAAAGCCACTGCTATAGTAACATAGTATATTACGCTTTATATTATTCTGTGGGGACTTTCTGAAATATTTTATATAAATATCACTCTAGAGATACTTTCATCCTGGGGAGTTATTTTTCTATTGCTGAAACAAGCATTTCTCTGGAGAAATAAATTATTTGTTTAAGGAACAGACAACACTATTTCATCAGAAGAAAAATACTTGATCAGTGATTTTTGTTCTGTATATGAAATTCCACTTGACAAAAACCACTGTTGCTTGTAGGTGGCTGATAATATCACACTGTTATCAAAACGCACCTGAAAAGTTTAACCTTAAAAAGGATCCTGGAGCTGAAAATTGGCTTGATATTCAAATTCAGTTTCTGGAGTAAAATTTTTCCGAACTGTGATGCAAGCAACAAAATAAACACGTGGGTCAAATTATATTTTCCAGCAGACATAGATTTATTCCAGAAACCCCCAGACCTGAAGAGAAAACATTATCCACCAAAGTCTGACCAAAAACCTACTGCCAAAAGACTTGGAGAAGAATTCTGGGTATAGGGTACAGGTGCATGCATACATGTACTGTGGCCTATCATGACATTGTTGCACGAGGCATAAGGAATTGGTCGGAAAAGGCTTTCCTTGTCAACCGATCCCCGTCTAGACTGCCGCTTTTTGACAGCAAAGTGCCGCGTCAGCAAAAAGTGGCGGCCATTTCTATTCAAATGAAGCGCGGGATATTTAAATCTCCACTTCATTTGCAATAGCGATGTGCCTAATCTACATCCCGCTATCGGCAGAGGGGTGTAATTTAGACACATCTTATGTGTTATGTGTCCAAACATTCCATTGGGCCCTAACTGAGCTTCACCCTCCCAAAATATCTCTGTTGACATTTTACAAATATATATATTATGAAAAACAAACATACTGTTCTTTTTTTTTAGGAATATATGGACTCAAATAAATACATAGAGCATCTGGTGACCCAGCTGGAAGAGCAACGCTGGAACTTATGGAGGCAAGTGCAATTTCTGTGTATCTATTTGTTTTGCAAAGTGATAAAATAGTCCATAGTTGGCGGTTTTTTCCTGCTGATTTAAGAGAAGATGGGCAGGTTTTGAGCATCCAGGTCTGCACTTCTATTGAGATGTAACCCAGAATATCCACCCACAAATATTAAACTCTCACATGAGTTTAACCTCAGATGAAAAACTCCACTGTGCACCACACAGAAAGTTGTCACTGTAGGAATGGAATAATAGCTTTGGCCAGTCAAGATTGTTAAATATACCTGCACATTTCCCAACATACAGAAATACCCTGTTTTCTACACATTTGTAATTACAGGAGACTTTTTCAAATGGAATGTGAAAGGAGTAACATTACTGCCCATGAAGTGGTGATAACATGGCAATGTAAGATATCCAGAATTTTAAAACCTGAATTAGCAATAGCTAACAATCCTGCTGAAATGAAGGCTTGTTTTTCTCACCAGCAGAAGTTAGTCTAATGAAAACTATGACTTCACTCACCTTATTTCTTCAATGAAAATGAGGCAGTCTTGATGCTCTAGTATTTTTCATATCTCCAGCTTTAACATTCATCACAATTGGATATCCAGAGCCATTTGCATGTCTAGAAAGTGTTCATATATGTGTGTGTGTGTCTGTGTGTGTGTGTTAATATATAAGTAGTGGGAACTTTTGCTCCAACTTGATCAACTAAGAAATGTACATGAACACTTGAAAATCCCATTGAACTCTGTGTGCTTTGGCAAATTGGATGGTATTGTGTTGGCCTGTATGTGATGGCCTTAACTTATGAGTGGAGAACATTTTCTATGAGTTCACCCAGCTCTGTTGCATTAAAATAGATATGCAATTTTAAATAAATTTTCTCTGGCTGTGCTTGCAACTTGATTGGATAGCTTTACCGGGACAGTTTTACTGAAGTGTTTGCCAGAAACATGGCCCTTCTTCACTGTGTAAGCCAGTGATTCCCAAAATTAGGGTTGTGACCCAATGCTGGGTTGTAGGATGTGGAGCACTGGGTCGACAACCGGAGCTTCCTGGCAGTCACATGGGAAGCTGGCGGCGAGGGGATTCTAAAAAGAGATAATTATTGGGTCACAGGCATAAATGATTTTTTCCAACTGGGTCACAAGAAAAAAAGTTTGAAAACTACTAGTGCAAGCCATACTACTGTGCATTTTTTTGTATTTCTAAAGTTATTGAAGCGTCATTCATAAAATTGACAGCTTGCGACATGATTAGTTCTCATGTTATATTATTGTTTCTGAAGCATTGCATTACACAGGTTGTCCCAGGGCTGTCCTTTGTAAGAAATGCTAAAAGACTTTTAAAAGTCCACAAGATTTTTTCTGTGATTTTTTTTTTTGTCTAAGCAAGAAACTCACAAATGCTAATTAACTTTAGATGACTTATTCCCTCTATAAGTGGATAACTTATTTTACCAGATTTGTATTAATTTGTGAAACCACATCCATTTTTTAATTTATGTAGTTCTGTAGATTTGTGTTACGGGTGATAACTAACTATCTGTAGTAAAACACTTTGCAGGCTGTGTTTGTTGTATAGTTTTTTGAACATTCATTGGCTCACTTTTTATAGGAATAAGGGCCAAATTCATATCTGAAATAACTCCACTGTGAAGCCACTGTAATTATACAATGGATGCAGTATTCACCATCCATATATTTTTGTATGCAATATTTGTTTATTTTTCTTTCTGCATATAGAAAGTTCATGAATATGAAAAGTCCTCCAATAAGTTTCAGACAAGTATAATTTAATCTTCTCAAGTAGGTTAAGTCAATTCACCTTAGATCTGACTGAGGGGAAGGAATAATTAAGTTTCTAAAATTCTTCAGTTGAAAACCCTGTATACTCAAAAAAGTTAGGTTTGCGCATTGCTCAATACAGCTCCAATGAATGTTCCTGTCTTCTGCAATATAAAATTGGATTAAAATAACATTTCTGACATGGATTTAGCTTAATTTAAAGATAGTAGACAAAAATTTGTGGACATTCAGTCCCCATTTTCTTTTAAAATTGATTTTATCAGAAGAAGGGTTTTCATGTAAAATTACAGTATTCAATAAACTGCATTTGAATAAGAATGAAGGTTTATGGTAGCATATCTGAATAACAATATGGCAAACCAAAATTGAGCAAATATATAAGGACTTTATTGAATGGTTAACTGAATTCAGCTAGTTCTGCAAACAGAATGTTCTTTGCAGAATTAAAGTTAGCACTTTCTCTTTATTATTATTTACAGAGGAACACTGGAATACAAACTTAATGACAATGAATACTATAAAAAGGAGACCAGAAGCAGAAAGGATTTCTGGAAAACTTTATTATAGATTTAAAAGAGAGAAATCTGTGATATGCTCAGAATTATGGGAATAACTCATGCTATACAAGAGTAGTACTAGATTGTCTAGAGTTAGACAGATGTCCTAATAAATCAGCATACACCACTTCTTAGAGTTCATTATGCTGTTGATTTGTGACTGCCACAATTTTAACCTCTTGGGTCATTGGGCATTGAACTGACATTGAACGATAGCCCCCAGTTTACTCTAGGCTAACTAATAAAAAAGACAGATACAAATTCTGAACATTTAGCTCCTTCAACATTACTTATAGCCTGCACTGATTTATAACAATCAGTTTGAGACAGAAGAGACTAAAACTGATGTCACTGTGCTCATACAGAATGTACAATAGCAAACTAAAAGACACTTAATTACATGTGGGAACCAACATTTCTTTTTCTTCTCATTTTACAGAGCTTGATATATTTTTTGCTTTCTTCATGTGGCAAAGCCATCTGTTGTGGAACTTAGAAATGTATTGCTATAATCACACTCCCAAGAGGACTGGTTATGACTGAGTCATGTTTCATAGTATTCTACTCAAACAGACCTCCAGATTTTCAGTTTCTAAAGAACTTCAGAATCATAAGTAGAGCTACCTCAGCAGTGTATAAAAGTACAGCTGTTTTTGACCATTACACTAACAACCTGGGAAGGCTTGTTGTTGCTGTATGAAGAATTAAGACAGTAATAAAGATATAAATTCATCATCTGAAACAAGATACATACATACACTAGTAGCTGAATATGTGCACTGTCACACTGGAGTAATTTGTAAGGTCATGTGTGTAAAAGAAAAAGACAAAAATAGTGGAGAACATAGAAATTAGATAGTAACAGACCATTGTGATGATTGAACCTAGTGATATTCTAAACAAAAAGGACTCTCAATCATCCTTATAACTGTTTCTAGTGCTTCACACTTCAGGCATTCTAGGTTTCATTGTGATGTTTGGGGTTATTGTGAGTGCTATTGGTGGCATTGTGCTGGGAGAGTTGTGTTAATTTGTTCATGTGCTGATTGAGAAGCCCATGCCATGGAGAGGAGCTATTTATGTATGGGGTTATTGTATGTGCTGCTTGCTGTGGTAGTGGGTAGACTTGGGGCAAGTCGGCGATGGGGGGAGGCGGAACAGAAAAACCCTGGTCCTTTCAGTAATCTACCTGGGCCCTGGGGTCAGTGCCAGTTACGCTGAAGCATGTGAAAGCTAGGCCTTGCATTCATGTAGTGTTTTAGATGCTGCTTGTAATTATTAGAACTGGGAGCACTGGCTGTTGGGAATCTGGAAGCACAGGAAACAGGAAGGACGGGGAAGGAGATGGGCTAGGCCTGAGTGAGAGCTACAGAGGGGAGCAGCAGCAGCTTTGTAAAGAGGTTTCACCTTTGGTAAATAAAGGCCTGTTGAAGTTTGTTAGTACCTTGCTTGCATGATACAACATTTTGGCGACAAGGATGGATCTTCTGCCTCTGAACCCACCTGCACCCTTTCTGCAAAGGCCAGGTGAGCCTCCAATTGCTTTTACTGCCTGGATCCGTATGTTTGAGACTTATCTGCTTGCAATCAGTGCTACAGAGATTTCTGAAGTAAGAAAGCGTGCTCTGCTAATCCACTGCCTTGGAGCAAAAGGGCAGCGTATATTTTACACTTTTCCCCTTGCAGATGATAAATATGAGACTGCACTCATTGCATTAAAGAACTTTTTTGTGCCAAAAGTGAATGTAGTAGCTAATCGCTACAGATTTCGCCAGCGTGAGCAGAAACCAGGGGAGACTATAATGCAGTATGTTGCTTCTCTGAGGAGTCTGATTGTAACTTGTGACTTTGGGAATATGACAGATGAGATGATTAGAGACCAGCTCATTGAGAAAACAGCCATGCTTCGTGTAAGAGAATGCTTGCTTCTAGAACCAACAACTTACACTGGAAAAAGCAATAACCATTGCTACCCAGATTGAGTCATCTATAGCAGAAGCCAAAATAACGAGCATGGATACAGGAGGCTCAGTCCAGGCTGTGACTCCTTTGCAGAAAAGTCCACTATTACTGCAGACAAACAATCACAAGGGGAAAGCTAATGAAAAACCACAGAATCAGCAAATTCAAAGCACAGCAAAAGCATGCTTTCGCTGTGGATCCCCACAACACCTTGCAAGCTACACAAGATGTCCTGCAAAAGAGGCTCTGTGCAATCACTGCAAAAAGATTGGGCATTTTGCTAAGGTATGCCGCAGTAGCCAGTCCAATCAACAGGTGCATGCAGTTACAATACCAGATGTTACTGTGCTGAGTGTGGACAAAGTCACTACTGCACATATTCCAGAACAGATAAGGTGCACTGTAAATGTTTCTGCCACACCTTCAGGCAAATCACATCCTATTCAGCTAATGTTGGACACTGATTCAGCAGTATCTATACTACCTGATTCCATCTATTTGCATTACTTTAAAGATGTGCCTCTTACTGAACCCAAACTTCAGTTGGTGTGCTGTTTGAAAAACCAAATTCCAGTACATGGCTGCCCGCCAGCAACAGTGACTTTTGGTGATTGCTGTGTAAATGCAGAGTTCTACATTGTCCACAAAGGCACTCCTGTCCTTGGCAGAGATTTATTGGTTGCTTTAAACCTTAGGGTAGTTAATGGATGAATTGATCTTCCTCAGCAAAGCACTCTTGCAGTACACACACCAGTTTCAGCTGGGACCCAAGACCAGATTGAGGAGAAACTTGGTTGTGCTTATGGGTTTGTGCATAAAGTTAAAATGCGACATAATGTGATGCCTGTACGACAGAAGTTACGGCACTTACCATTTTCAGTCAGGGAAGCTGTTTCAGAGGAACTTAAAAAACTTGTTCAAAAAGACATTATTGAAGAGATTGACTCCTCAGAATGGGTTTCACCTATAATAGTGACACAGAAGAAGGATGGAGGCATTCATCTTTGTGTGGACTTAAGGGAGCCAAATAAAGCTATTGTGATTGACAGCCACCCTCTTCCTCACATTGAAGAAGTATTTGCAAAACTCCGTGGAGCAAAGATGTTTTCTACTCTTGATTTGCAGAGCGCGTACCATCAGGTTATGTTGCATGAAGATAGCATTTATTACACGAAGGACTATTTCGTTTTAAATGGATTCCATATGGTCTTGCATCTGCCCCAAGTGCCTTCCAAAAAATGATGTAATTGATTCTGAAGAATCAACATGGAGTTCAGTGCTATCTGGATGATATTATCGTGTTTGGAAATACTTCTGAGGAGCATGACAATAATCTGCAATCTGTACTAAACTGCATCAGCACAGCAGGCCTCAAGCTCAATATGTCTAAATGCAAATTTAGACAAACAGAACTCTCCTTTCTGGGACATACAATTTCACCGGCTGGACTAAAACCTGATCCAGATCATATCCTAGCAATTTCAAATGCTCCTCCTCCAACAGATTTACAAACCTTACGTTCCTTCTTGGGTCTAACCTCCTGGTATGCAAAATTCATTCTCAATTATGCTTTTGTCATTGAACCGTTACGAGAATTACTACAGAGAATTTCAACGTTGGTGTGGACAACGGCTGCACAAGCTAGTTTGGAAACTGTGAAAGACTTGATCGTACATAGTCCAGTACTTGCACTATTCAGTCCTGTGTTGCCCACAAGTGTGACTACTGATGCTTCTGATTATGGACTTGGGGCTGTCCTCACACAACTTCATGAGGACAACACAGGGAGGACTGTTGCATTTGCTTCAAGGACACTGAGTGATGCTGAGAGAAAATATTCTACAGTTGAAAAGGAACCCCTTGCTTGTCTCTGGGCTACTAAAAAATGGAGAACTTTCCTGTGGGGCCGCACGTTCAAGTTGCGCACAGTCCACAGCCCTTTGACAACATTGCTAACCACAAAAGGACCGGGAAGAGCAGGGAATCGTATTGCTAGATGGTCTGCAAGACTACTCTCTTTCATTTATGAACTGGAATATAAGCCTGGAAACCAAAATGTGATAGCTGATTGCCTTTCTCGCCTGCCTTTGTCTTCACCAGATGGTCCACCGGAGGATGAGGATGAAGTAGTTGCGCTTATTAGAAGCACTCTTACTGCAGTTACAAGAGAGCAATTCCAAGCTGCTTCTTCAGCATGTCCAATTCAACAAAAGCTACAGAAATTTCTGACAAAGAGATGGCCCAGTAACCCTAAAAAACTTGACCTAGTTTTGCTGCCTTATTTTAGAATTCAGGATGAACTTTCTTTGCTTGATGGCTGTGTGCTACTAGGTATACACCGGCTACTTGTGCCAGAAGAATTACAACCAAAACTCATACACCTGGCACACGATACTCATCAAGGTATTGTCAGAACGAAACAACGAGTACGAGATCGGTATTGGTGGCCAGGGATGGACTCCCAAACTGAAGCAATCATAAAATCCTGTGTCACTTGCCAAATGCATGATAAGACAGCAGTGACATGTACCCCACCATTACAGCCTGTTCCTCTTCCTGATTCTGCATGGGAAAAAGTTGCGATTGACATCGTAGGACCCTTTGATACTGCTCCAATTTACTGTCGTTATGCCATCACTTTAATAGACTATTTCAGTAAATGGCCTGAGGTAGCGTTTACATCGCAAATTTCTTCTGCTACAGTAATTAAGTTCCTCTCTACAGTTTTTAGCAGGGAAGGTGACCCCAAAGAACTGGTTTCAGATAATGGTAGTCAATTTACTTCCTTGGAATTTGAAACTTTTCTAGCAGAGAGAAACATTTTACATAGAAGATCATCCCTGTATTACCCTCAAGCCAATGGGGAAATCGAAAGGTTTAACAGAAGTTTGAAAGAGAGTTTGCAAACGGCTAAACTGGAAGGGCGCTCGTAGATAACCTTCACTACAGATTTCTTACAAGCTTACAGGGCTACACGACATGCCACAACGCAAAGATCACCCACAGAGTTACTGCATGGAAAACAGATGAATACTAAACTGAACATTGCTGGATTGTTAAAGGCAAGACCTGATGCACCAAATGAGGATGCTGTGAGAAAAACAGTTGAACAAAAGCAAGCAAAGTATAAGGCTTTCATAGACAAATGGTGGGGTGCTAAGGAACCGAAGTTTGAGTGTGGTTCCTTCGTTAGAGTAATAAAACCTGGAATTTTACGCAAAGGGGAGCATAAATTCACATCTCCTCTTAAAATCATAGAGGAGGAAGGACCTTATACCTATCGAATTTCTGATGGGCGGGTATGGAATGTTTCTTATCTTGCACCTGCCTATGCACCAAGAGGAGATGATGCCAACACCCAGCCTGCGTTGTATGACTTCACCGTAGCACCAACACAACAAGACATTGCACTGGAACCAGGTTTTGAGAGATGGTCTGTCAGACCCCGACAACCACCTGTCTGGACTAGAGACTATGTTATGTAGTATTGACAGTGTTTTCAGTGTAATATTTCTCCCAATAGTATAGTGTCTTGTTCCATATTTGTTGCTGGGGTTAGAACAACAATGTTTATTTTATAATTCGGAGAGCTTCATAAGAGAGGAGGGAATGTGGTGTTTTAGATACTGCTTGTAATTATTAGAACTGGGAGCACTGGCTGTTGGGAATCTGGAAGCACAGGAAACAGGAAGGAGGCGGGAGGAGATGGGCCAGGCCTGAGTGAGAGCTACAGAGGGGAGCAGCAGCACCTTTGTAAAGAGGTTTCACCTTTGGTAAATAAAGGCCTGTTGAAGTTTGTTACTACCTTGCTTGCATGATACAACAATTCAGTACATGGACTGAAAGGGTGGAAACGGTAGAGTCCTCTAAAGAGGTTGTCGAGCCTGTTGGTCTGCTCTAAAAAGTATCTAGTGTGTGTAAATTCAGTCCTATTTGAAACTGGACCACATCGACCGTATAGGTGCAATTCATAAGTCAGAAGGACTGAAAAGTTAAAAACTAAATGGTAACTGATCACAAAGCCCAGTGACGATTCAGTCTGATGGCATGCTGAACATGCTTATAGCTCTTCATGGCTTCACACTGATAATACAGAAGTAATTGTCTTCTGAGTGACAACCCTGGAATCTTAATTTTTAAGATGGGTTTTCTTCTCTCTCTCTTTTTTTAATAGGTATGACTTTTTTTTTCTTTGTTTGTTTTGTTTTTTCTCTGTCTTATTTGAGGAAAAAAAGGAAGGGAGTTGATGAAGCTACTGTAGTGGTTACACCACTAATGAATTTGTTTTGGTAGATCAGCAATCAAGGAAACATTTGGGATTATTTTAAGGTTTACCCAACATCTCACTCCATCATGGGCCTATATATAGTATCAAAAGTTTTAACAGGAAAAGGTATTTTATCTCTGCACTAATATTTTCTTACACAGCCAACCAGTGCTGTTTTATATTAGACTAAATTTTATTAACTATATATAATTTTAAGGGCAGAATCATATGAAGGAAGTTCAGGGTTTGCTCCTGCAGTCTTTGCTCAATAACTCCAGAGGGGAAGTTTGCCTCAGTAACATCAACATAACAATCACAACAGTGGATCTTAATGTTAAATTCTTGTAATTTGGGCTCCTAATTGCAGTTCACTTTTTCCTTTTACAGAAAAAAAGAAGTGGTATTGACGCATACTGTGCTTTTCTAGATAAAAAAGGGTCTGTTCCTGTTCCCACTAACATATATACTATAGTGATGGAAAACCCCGAGAGATGGAGAGAGACAACACATGGACTCCATGGCATTTTTCTAAGTACAAGCTTTAAAAAAGAGGCTTTCTTAAATAACTTTGCTATACTTTCATCTAAAGTATTAGCACGTCTCTAGGCTCATGGGTTTAATGGTTGTAAACTAAGGAGGCGCCAAGCATTAAACAGGTTGCTTTTGCTGTAATCATAAACTTCCACTGGGAGATCTTAATTGGTAACAAGTAAAATTGCTTTGCAAGAATTCTTAATGGTGAACATAGATTAAAATAACAACTGTGATTAGTTTTAAACTGCTTGACTAGAAAAAAAGACTAATCTTTTGGGAATATGATGCATGGCAAACAAATGGAAAACCCTGTGTACTGTATGATGTTACGGCAGGGCAGACTTTGACAAAAATATCTAGCACTATACCAACAGAACAAAGGAAAACTCTGTACATGTTTCTTTTTCTGGGGGGCGAGGAGGGTCACCCTGTAGCTTGACTGAATAGAAATAAGGTTAAAGCAGAGAAAATCTTGAGTCTTCATCATTCAGCCCCACTTTCTCTTCCTGTAAGATTTCCAAATGATAGGTATATATTTCAGACAGTGATATTGAATGGGACTTCCTTGGGAATCCATCACTGTTGCCCCTTGGTCATCTGGCAGAAATCTTTGCAAAGAAATGCAAAGCTCTACTGCTGTCTCTATACAAAGAGAGATTTAAAAGATGATTGAGGTTAGCTGTGATAGAGGTTTACAAAACCATGAATGGTGAGGAGAAAGTGAATAAAAAAGTGTTACTTGCTCTGTCACATAACCTGAGAACTAAGGGCCACCAAGTGAAATTAATAAACATTAGGTTTAAAATAGAGATGTTAAATTTCAATTAATCACTAATCGAGTAGTTGATGGAATTTCCATCAACTACTCGATTAGTCGATGAGGGTGGCACTCACTATTCCGCTGCGCCTCTCTTTGAAATGTGTAAGAGCCACCCAGGGCTCCTCTACCCACTCATACCTCCAACACTTCCCAATGGATAAAAAAGCAGTCTTGCCTCTCCTTTTGAAGTGTATAAGAGCCACCTGCGGCTCCTTGCCCACTTGCTGAAGCAGTCCCTGCTGGAGCGGGTTCCCCTCTGTGCCTCTTCCTTTGAAATGTACAAGAGCCGCAAGCAGCTCTTGTACATTTCAAAGGGAGAGGAGTAGCAGTCAAGACCAGCAGAAGCAAGACTGTTTCAATCCCCACTCGTGCTGTTTCCCCACTGCCCTTTGCCTCCCCTGCTCACTGCGGAGATGGAGCTGGGGGAAATTGGCTTTTAAACTGGCTCCCCCCAGCACCAGCTCCTGCTCCCCCACTTGCTGCCTCTCTCTGATAGAGGCAGCAAGGGAGGGGGGGAAGCGACTAGTCGAGTTTCTACTTGACTAACCAATATGGATTTGCTTATCGGGTAGTCAACTAGTCGCTTACATCCCTAGTTTAAAACAAGCATAAGTACTTCTTCACAAAACAAAGTCAGCCTGTGATACTCTTTGCCAGGGTATATAGAGAAGTCCAAATGTATAACTGGGTTAAAAAAGAATTAGGTACAATCCTGGAAGATAGGTCCATCAATAGCTATTAGCCAAGATGGTCAAGGACACAACACCTTACTTAGTATGTTCCTAAAAAACCTCCAACTGCCAGAAGCTGAGGTTAGATGACAGGGGATGGATCACTTGATAAATTGCCCTGTGCTGTTCATTCCCTGTGAAGCACCTGGTATTGACCATTGTTGGCAGACAGGATACTGGGCTAGATGGGCTATTGGTCTGACCCATTATGGCTACTCTTGTATACTTATGTTTTTGTTCCTCCTGCGAATCAGTATTCTACCCAGTCATACTTCCAACACTTCCCAATGGATAAAGACAGAATGAAAATGCAGTTTTAAGATGCCAGGCACATACATCTATGGTACATGTTACAGTGCTAAATCTGAGAATGCATTACATTTGTAAATCTGAAGAACATGTCATTCACACACTGACACATTCCTTTTTAATAGAAAAAATCACAACCTGCAGTGAGGTTGTGATAGTGTAACTGTAACAGGGCAGAATTTGGCTCTTTTTGTTCATTTCTTTATCTGGGTAGCTGCCAAGTAAAATAATTAAGTTCCATTTTTTCTATTTACATTTTGTGTGGTTTCTGTTATTGATTACTAGAAAATTTACCTACTGTTGCTCGGGTCGTTAACTCAAATAAGTTTTGTTTTTCTTCTGCTGGTCACATCGGGGAGAGAGGACATTCCCAGCCATCTGTCACTGCAGCAGCTTGGGGCCAGGTGAGAAGTGCCTGTCCATGGCCGCTGCAGCTGCAGTGGGCACAGCCAAGAGGGGGGGCAGACAGACAAACAGACAAACTCTCTGAAATATATAGTAGCTAGCTGTCCTTTTCTCCACCTCTGTTCCTTGCTGGCCCAGTGGCTTCCCATCTCTAGCTACTTGCTGCCCTCTTGTGGTCATTGTGCACCATAACTGTCCCTTCTACCAGACTCCTCTCTCTCTCTCTCTCTCTCTCTCTCTCTCTCTCTCTCTCTCTGTTATGAGAAACAATCCCATTCCAGGCACATCCCATTATCCTGGCACAGCCAAACCTTGATCTTGCTTTAAGTTATGACAAGAAGCTCTTACCGTTTTGAAGGAGTTCCTGAACAAATGGACTCATAGACAGATGGATAGACAGACATTTCTAAAATATATAGTAAAATAGTAATGAAGTAATGGAGCTTACATGAGTGAAACTTACAGGGCAGATAAGTCTTGCACCATTTTTAACAACAGAGAACAATTCCTAAGTCCTAAAATACATCATATGATGAATTTACGTGAACTCATTTTTTCTGTGTATGAACGAATGTTTGCAATGTGAGCCCAAGAGGGAAAATCTATTAAGAACATGTCTAATATTTGACCAAATGTATATTTCTCTAGATCAATGTAAATTTGGATGGTTCATTGAACAGGGAATATGTAGCCACCAAGTCATTAAAAAGCACTACCTGCTTCATTATCTGTGAATTAAACAGGTTTTCTTCCTTTTCAGTCTCTCGTACAATGCCTTGTGTCACACCACAATTTTTAAAAAGGGGCTTTTCCATGATTTTAAGCTGGTTAGGTCAGTATGGTGGATAACTGGCAGATAGAAAAAGAAGGCATTTTATTGTGTTTCTGCACCTTATTGTATGAACTCGGAGATCACAGAATGCAGTGAGATAATCCATTCTGTTACTGAGATACACATTAAAGGGACCATCTCCCTGAAAAGTAAGACACACAACAGGAGACTAAAAATAAATTCAGTGTCTACACTAAATAGGGAATGGGTTAAAGATACGAAGCTCTACACAGATCCTACATAGTACATAAACATGAATTATTTAAACAGCATCAACCTGATGGAGAAGACTAGATTGCTTAGATATTGGCTAAAGGGTATAGGGAAAAACAGTTTCAGTTCTAATTTAAGATGAATAGTACTTGTCTCAAAGTAAAGTTTAAATCACATTTAAACTAACAACATTATGGTGGGTACCTTGTCAAAAGTTAACACCTGTTCAAAATATGTTCGTTCTATCAGTGTTCCTTCTTATAAAGAGAGAAAATATTTCTCATGCTGATAATTTCTACTGAATAGCCTTTTTAAGTGCAACTACTGTATCAGATTAAGAAATTAATATATCTATTTAAATCAACAAGAAATTGTCAATTACAGTTGTTTTGATGGAGCGTTTTCTAAATTAATTTGACTTTAACAAAGCACAGCTTGATATGTTTTAGTATATCGGAAATATGAGGCAGTGTGTATGATAAGGACACAACACATACAAAGTGAATATTAATTTCTAAAAGACCATAGATCTTACCTAGTCCTCCTCGTTCAGAGAATGTTGATGGTAATATCAAGTGTAGTGATATTAATCTAAAAATATAGTGCTTAATCTAAAAATATTTTAATAAAATTGTGTTTTATTGTGTTTTGTTTGTTTGTTCACAGATGTACGTCTATCTTAATAAGACTCCCTGAACCATGAATAGGTTCATTTCTCTGAAATTACAAAAAATAAAGTCCTTGAGCAAAATATATTCCTTAGCTTTATTTGGTGGAATAAAGATCACAAATGTCCCCTACTAAGTTGAAAGAAGCAAACTCCAGCAGGGAAGTACAAGGAAGGTCTACTTGACATATGGATGTTTGTTACATGTAAAATATATGAACAACCCAGAGGGAAGGTTCCCCATTTATATGTCGAGAAAAGAAATGTATAATCTTAGAAAGGTTCACTATTTGTTTCATGTTTTTATAAAAATGAACTTCTTTCTTTAGTTGGTAGTTAGGGTTAGAAGAATTTGGGATTCATTTTACCTTATCCCATCTGTGTAAGGCAGATGGTTATTGTCTGGGTCTCCTGAACTATGCACTGTGGTTCAGTTGGAGGGCACTAGGCACAGCATGTGTATATATATACAACTGTATCACTGCATGGATGAAATGTAGGTCTACAAAGAGCAATGTCCCCCTTGGAAAAATATTGGCACAAATGCTAATGTGAAAATCTGTCTCAGCTTTGGGTTCTAATACTGAATCTTGTCATTAATGACAATTTACAACACTTGAACATGCAAATATATGTAGATGCTGCATGACATGTTGAGCTTGCAAAGCTTCTGTTAGGTTAGCAAGTCATTTAAAAAAAAGTTGAAACTTATTTGAACGCAAGAAAAAAAGTAAATAAAAAATAGCACTCAGAAATGTTTATGTTTCCATTCTCACAAATAGTTATATTTTGCTATACTTTTAAAAATACTAAATTGTACTTTATTCCTCAAATAGTCCCATTGGTAAAGGAATAAGGAACAGCGAGTGACAGGACCTAGCCTTAGAGCTTAAATAATTATGTAGACTCAGCCTCAAATAAAACAAGTTTATCTTTAAACCCACACCCCCTCTATTACATATAAAGCACATGGAATGGATTCTGGCCTCAGGTACGCTAGTGTAAATCTGAATAATTTCATTAAAGCCAATGGAGTTACCCTAGATTTATAAGTGTCAAAAAATCAGAATCTGGACCTATATCAATAGCCTATTGAAGTATAATATGGAAATATGTGTGGTAAATAGATGAAGTCTGTGTAAATTTCAATGACAGGTTTATCTCAAGTGATTTTTTAAATTTTCTTCTTGGGTACAGAGAATACATAAAAATGAGAATAGAATGGCAGAAAAGCTTGTCTACCATGAACTTAAACACGTTGTTTACTTTGTGATTCTTTAAGGAAATATTCTAAATGAGTCATTTTACTCACAAAACTTACGAAATAAGTTAGAGAACCCAGTGCAGCCCAATTTTCCCTTTGCAAGATATAGGTCCTTAACACTAATTCAATCGGCTCTACAAGGCCACCTTTCTGGGCACCATCAAATTTGGCACCCTCTCATGGCACCCTTTTTCACAGTTTCAGAAGGCCAATAACTGAATGACCATGGAGACTGAATTCTTTTTCCATCTCTTGGAGGAGTAGGAGGCAGAAAATCCTTCCAAAGCTATATCCAATAGCACTCTCTGTGCTATGTGGGAAATCTAGCACTGTTGTTGCCTGGCTGTAAATAGGACTTTTACCTACCCATCTTTCCCTACAAACTGATTTCATGTATAGAAGATAAGTTCAGTAACCTAGCTTAGCATATCGGTTTCATTTTATATTGTACCAACATTGATAATGTTTGTTCCACCATTATTATTGATTATAATTTACATTAAAGTAGAACTCAGAGGCCATGGCTGAGCTCAGAGTCTCATTGTGTTAGGCCATGTACATACTTAGAGCAGGAGACAGTGTATGTTCCCTTGCCCCAAAGAGCTTACAAGCTAGATAGGAAAAGGGCAGGAGGAAGAGAGGAGCAGTATGCTCATTTTACAGGTGAGCAACTTAGTCATATAAACAGAACAGTGACCAAGATCATATAGGAAGTCTGTAACTAACTCAGGAACTGAAATCAGAACTTCTGAGTTTCAGTCCAATGCTTTAAGATCAAGAACATTTCTTTCATCAATTCACGGGCCTGTGCCATTTGCCTTCTTCTTAGAAGATATGGCTAGTTGCCAGCCTCACTGTAGCTGATAATCTCTAATGCTTTACAATTTTCTAGGTCTAAGGGTATGTCTATCCCACATTTTACACCTCAGAGTAGTCTCAAAGTCCAGCTCTACACTAAAAAACCACATGTAGACATGATGCTAAAAAAAACCCATGTAGACATTGCACCTTGAGTTGGATCCTGGACTCTGTCCTCAGGCTTCAGAGCCTGAGCTCCAGCACAAGCCTGAATGTCTACACTTCTATTTTTAGTGCCATAGTGCCAGCCTAACTCAGTGGATCTGGACTCTGAGGTGCTCTGCAGCAGATTTTAGAACACAGTGTAGATGTCCCCTTACTGCAATTGAACCCTATGGTTGGTCCGTGTCAGCTGAGCCAGGCATGTGGGATTCCGACTGTGAGGCTGTACCATTGCAGCTTAGAAGGTGGGCTTGGGCTAGAGCCCAAGCTCTGGGACTCTGTTACTACATCTACGCTACTAGTTTTCTTGGGGAAGAATATGCGAATGAGGGACTCATTTGCATGAGTCGTGATCTCATTCGCATATTTTCTGCTGATCCGTATTTGCGGTAGGGGTTTTTGCGCAAAAACAAGCAGTGTGGATATTTTCTTTTTGTGCAAAAACCCCCTTTTTCCGGAAGATCGGTACACCTCAAATACCGATCTTGCGGAAAAAGGTTTTGTTTGCGCAAAAACGTCCACACTGCTTGTTTTTGCGCAAAAACCTCTAGCACAAAAATGGATTGGCAGAAAATATGCAAATGAGATCACGACTCATGCAAATGAAATTCCTCATTAGCATATTTTTTGCCGAGAAAACTTGTAGTGTAGACGTAGCCTGAGAGAGGGAAGAATCCCAGACCCTAGGCTAAGCTTGAATCTCTACTTCACAATTTTACCTATTTGCAGCCCTGGCCACCTGTAAGTGTAGACATAATTGCTGACCTGTTGCTAGCTTCATCCAGGCCACTCATCTGGTCTTTTGTTTAGCTCCAGTGCTGGGTGTAATGGGGAGTAGGAGAACTTGGCTAACGATTTAAAATAATAAAAAACAACAAATAGACTTTAAGGTGCTGCTAGACAAACAAAACATGTAGATAGTATCATGAGCTTTTGTGGGCACAACCCACTTCTTCAGATGACTGGTGTATTAAAAGTCCAGATCCAAGATCCAGTCTTTAAGGTGCTGCTAGACTATTTGTTGTTTTTTAAGTTTTTCCAGTTATAGACTAACTCGGTTACCCCTCTGAAGATTTAAAATCATGATCCTCTTTTGTATATACGTTTTTTTAATTCAGAAGAATGTGGCTGACTTTCTGCCTCTACATGTTATACATTTAAGCTATGTCTACACTACAGGCTTCTTGCTCAAGAAGCTTTTCGCAGAAGAGATCTTCCACAAAAACTTCTTGCACAAGAGAGCGTCCACACTGCAAAAGCGCATCCAAAAAGCGATGCGCTTTTGCGCAAGAGAATGTCGAGACTGCATGGACGCTCTCTCGAAAGAGAGCACTGATAGCTATTCACAGAATGGGTCACTAGGGCACCTGTGCTTTTTTCGATAGGGGTTTTTTGCACAAAAAGAGGCAGTTCCCCGTCCACACACACCTTTTTGCACAAGAGCTCTTGTGCAAAAAGGACTTTATTCCTCATAGAAAGAGGAATAACTCTTGTGCAAAAACCCCTCTGTTCTGTCGATTTTCTTGCGCAAAACATGCTTGAGGTGTGGACGCTTCGTGAGTTTTTGCGCAAAAACTCTGCAGTCTAGACATAGCCTTAGACTCAAGGTGTATTTTCTATAAATTGTGTGTGGTATGAGACCTTTTTATGTTAAGGAATGATATTGTTATCATGGAGAGTGTCGGACCTTGCTGGCCCCTGGGCAATGTGTGTGTGGGGAGCTCAGCTGCGGGTCCCCCTAGAAGGAGAGGGGCCTCAGGTAGAAGGGGGGGACTAGGGGCAGCCAGCCCTCAGTGACACCTGGACCACACAGCACTCTGGTGGCAATTTAAAGGACCCAGATCCCCAGACCCCTTTAAGTTCCTGGTCTACTGGGCTACTGCTCCCTTTGCCACTCCCTTCCCCTCCATCCCCTCCCCACTCCACCCCCGTTTGTCATGTCTGGGTTTAATATTCAAATGGTGTTGTCCTGCATGTGGTAACCCATATTATCAGGGTATATGGTCCATTTGCTAGACAAGCGTTCAAAATCAGGAATACATTCCAACAGATTCTACTATGGGGGGGGAAGGATCATGCATTTATAATGCAAACCTGTGTAAACATTCTTGAAATTGATCCCAGTATGGGAGAGGTTTCAGTTATAAAGCAGTATTCATTAGGGTGCTAATAACAGGAGCATTTTTTTTTCTATTTGATTCAGGTTGGTACTGAATTGCTAACCTTTGCTTGTGTGAACAAAGATGCTGGGTCAGTTTTTAGAGTGTGGGTGCTGAAGGCCATTGAACGGTCCAGAAAAGGGCAACAAAAATAATTAGGGGTTTGGAACGGGTCCCATATGAAGAGAGATTAAAAAGACTTGGACTTTTCAGCTTAGAAAAGAGGAGACTAAGGGGGGATATGATAGAGGTCTATACAATCATGACTGGTATGGAGAAAATGAATAAGGAAAAGTTATTTACTTATTCCCACAATAAAATAACTAGGGATCACCAAATGAAATTAATAGGCAGCAGGTTTAAAACAAACAAAAGGAAATTTTTCTTCACTCAGAGCATAGTCAACCTGTGGAACTCCTTGCCAGAGGATGCGGTGAAGGCTAGAACTTTAACAGGGTTCAAAAAAGAGCTAGATAGATTCATGGAGGTTAGGTCCATCAATGGCTATTAGCCAGGATGGGTAGGAAAGGTGTCCCTAACCTCTGTTTGTCTGGAAATGGATGATGGGAGGGATCACGTGAAGATTACCTGTTGTGATCCCTCCCTCTGGGGCATCTGGTATAGGCCATTGTCTGCAGACAGGATACTGGGCTAGATGGACTTTTGGTCTGACCAAGTATGGCCATTCTTATGTTATCAAACCTGGTACATAATGGAAACAACAGACTCTTGCTAGCTCAGCTCCAGCTAGCTTGCTAATGCTAACAATAGCAGTGTGGACACTGCAACACTGGAGTCCATGGCCACTCTGTCACTTGGATCCAAGCTCAGTGGCTAGCCTGAACTTCTGCCAGTGTCATAAAGTTCACATTACACATTGTTCACATTTTTAGCATGTTAGCTCGAGCACAAACCTGGGAATAACTCCTCCCAGCTGCAGTGTAGACATATCCAATGTCCCTACACATGCAATGCAAGATTATTCTAAATGTTCCTAAGGTAAATGAAATCTAGGTGGCTAAAGAGGGGAGACTGCATGCAAAAATGGTGCAGGTCTTTCAGCATAGGCCCATTGAGACTATCTACACTGCAAATGGAGCTGCCATTTGCACCTGGTATAGATATATCCACCATGCCAGCTCACTCAAAAGAGCACTGAGGATGTGGAGGTATGCACCACAGCCTAGCAATGCAAATACATACCCAGGGGATGAGTCATGCTTGCAAAGTTTGTGCTGAAGCCAGTGTTGTTGGGTCCTTACTGCTATTTTAACAAACTAGCTCGATGAAAGCTAGCATGGGTATGTCTACATGAACTGCAAATTGTTCCCCAAGTTGCAGAGCAGATGTAATCCGAGAACCAGATCTATTAACAAAGTTTCAAGCACTTTAAAAGCATCCCCCTTTTGCCCAAAGAATACTTTGTTAAAATGCCACAGCTCTCAGCCAAATGCTTCTACTCTGTTAGACACAGACATGCAAAATTTACCTGCACTTTTGTTCTCCCTGAGTGGATCTTGGCAGGATGTGGGCCAATATTGCGATATTTTTTGAAAATACAATTGGAATCCTCTTGTACGGTCAGCACTAATTCCCAATAAAATCAATAGCAAAACTTCCATTGACTTAAGTGGGAGCAAGATTGTGCCTATTGGCTTGTAATTAGTAGGAAGATTTCAAATAATTAAAATTTTAGGAGTGAATTAAATTTAATAACTTTGTTAGTTTTTAAAAATTTTTACTAAAATATTTCAAATCTAGTCACCTCTTCCCCATGCAGATTTTTGCTATGACTAAATAGTCAGAGTGATATTATCAACTACAACTGAACTAGACCATTCATGATCTTGCTGCCTATCAGATTTATTTTCAGTTTATTTCTACTTTGAAAGAGGTATGGAATGAACCAAATCATTTTAAAACACCAAACCTGATTCCCGTCTCTCTGATACTTTATTTCACACTGGGGAAAATTTAGGAACATAGGATGGACCACACTGGAACTGACCCACCATGGTCCATCTAAGTCCAATGTCCTGTCTTCAGTAGTGACCTGGTATGTCAGAGAAAGGAACAAAAATCCCCAAATAGACAGTTGGGTCTTCATTTGTGACATCTTTGCTATTCCTTATATGTTACACTAGAGTTATTTGATTTCATGTTTACTCTAGAAGGTTCTGATGTATGAATTATGCACTTTGGCCCTGGTAAAAACCATAAATGTTTTTAAAAGTGTGCTCTATGATCTATTAAACATTTATGTTAGATAAAATTGATTAAGGGACAAGAACCAATTCAAAATGTGGTGTCTGCACCTATATATCCTACAGTCATAAACTCAGACACACATAAAACTCAGATAAACTATTAGTCTTGCAAATGGAAGAGGAAGTCAAGGAAGAACAGCAGCAGCTCACTGGTCAGGAGTAACATAGTTTAATTTGCAGAAAGGTATTATTTACTTTGAGTTATTGTTGTAAGTTCTAGAAAAATAATGTAGTTCTATTTTTAGTTATGAAATATTGTGGTCATAGGTTAATAGCCTGTTCCTCCGCTATAAACTTCAGTGGATGCAGTATTGGGTTCTAAATAGTTAAACACTTAGCAAAGATATATTTAGATTGGGTTGTATTGACTAACCACATTTTTACTGCATGTAGCAAGACTGAAAGATTATCCAAATACTGGTATGAACTATGCAGAAGCCTCATTTGCAAAAGCTGGATTGGGCAAATATGAGCAGAAGTAGGAAGGTAATGCAAACTAAGAAAGTTGCTTGCCCTGTGACACTGTATTTACCAGTCCATAATTTGGAGATAAAATCAATGGATTAGTACAGCATTTTTTGCATCCACACCTCAAAAGTATTTGGGCTTTGTAATGTTAATCAGTGTAGTCAGTTGATACTATAAATGAACACATATACTAACCACCTGACTGTGGCCTGTAGTTTATTGGTGATATGCATACCATAGTTTGAATACCACTAGTTTATAACAAGTATGAGCCTCACACAAACCGATGGAAAAATATTGGCATTGATCATTGAAATTTACAAATAGACAAATGAAAATGCTGCTTGAGCACTTGTTGAATTTGACTGAAGAATGTTTACTTTGTATGTTTTGATGTGATGTTGACAACTTGTGCATTAACATTTGTAAAACTTTAATTTTTTAAATCTGAATTTCTTGTTATTAATTATTGTTTTAACCCCCGATAATTTCCAAGAACTGTGAAAATTTAAATAAATATATATTAGGCTTAAAAATAAACATTGATCCTTTCTAAAATTATATATACATATTTAAACATGCAGTGCTGCCAAGTCGAATATATAGTGGTCTGCTCTAACTTGCATGCTGAGATGAAACCATATGTGGCAAGCAAAATGTCAAGGTGAAACTGAAATGCTTATTTTCATGCAAAGGACACTAATAACTGTGATAACATTTTATTGCAGTGATGTTATTTCTATTATATCAAAAGCTTAAGGTACTTTATGTTCAGCCATTAAAAGTGATGGCTGTTGACTGCATAAAGAGAAAGTTCCCTGTGACTTCACTGCAACAAAGTATTAAGCAACTGCATGACTTCACTGTAGGTCTTGAATTCAGTGGGATTACTCATGTTCTTAGTTATATGTTCTTCTGGATAGTAGCTGCCTGGAACCTTACAGACTTATTACATTCTAATTGGTTTAGAGACATAGCTATTGTATGTGTTTGCTAATCTTTATCATTCTTGTGGTCCTTTGCCTTTTCCATTCTGACTTCAAATGTGGGATTATTTCTGTTCAGTTTATACCTACCCTTCTGTCCTCTTCATTCTGATAGCCCTTTCCTCCTGTTGTGTTACTGGTTCATTAACTTGTGCTTCTATCGCAACTTTCTTTTTCTTACTATATCCAAAAAAGGATAGCCTTCTAATTTGTAAGGAAAGTAGGCTTTAACAAAATGCCACCACTGTAATTTTCAGATATCAGATACTCATCTCTAAACTCACCAAACCATGGGGTTGGCTAGAACAGCTTCCCCCTCTCATTGTGTTTAACTGCCTCTTGTTATTTTCAGAAGACACCTGGGCTGCGTCTAGACTGGCATGATTTTCCGGAAATACTTTTAATGGAAAAGTTTTCTGTTAAAAGTATTTCCGCAAAAGAGCATCTAGATTAGTCCCGGAGTTATCGTTAGAATGATGCGCTTTTGCGCAAAAGCGCGTCTAGATTGGCGGCGCGCTTTTGTGCAAAAGCAGAAGCCTGGAACCATTTTGAAGAAGGCAAAAGGGCACCAGCCCTTTCCGGGGGTGGGGCTGGAGCTCCGTTCAGACACGTGCTTAAAGGGGTCTCGCCGGACAGCTCTTTGTCTCCTGCTCCGTGCGTTAGGACCTCTGGCAGGGACTGACAGCCATAGCAGGTTTGGTGGTTGCCCTCTGCCTTTTGGACACCACCCGTTTGCTCCCTAGTGCTTTTTCCTGGTTTTGGTTTCTTGTGCCTTGCTTTGTCTGCCACGGAGCCAGGGGTGGCCATGTGCCTGCTCTGGCCCCTGTCGGCCATTTTCGAGTGCCTGCAGCTGGTGCTCCAGGCTGGTGCCCTCGTGTTCCAGGACCAGGAGGCGCAGATCGCCTTGGACTCACTCACCAGGGAGGCCATGGCTTCCCTGTGGCATCCCCACCCCACCGTGGAGAGGCCACTCTGGAGACTGGACACCAGTACAGACTGGTGGGACCGGCTGGTCCTTGGGCAATGGGACGACCAGCAATGGCTCCGGAATTTCTGCATGCGAAAGCGGACGTTCCTGGAGCTGTGTGCCTGGCTCACCCCCGCACTCCAGAGAGCCACCACCCGGCTGCGTGCACCCATCCCCGTGAAGAAGAGGGTCACCATCGCGCTATGGAAGCTGGCCACCCCGGACAGCTACCGATCGGTGGCACACCAATTCGGGGTGGGAAGATCCACTGTCGGTGTGATCGTCATGGAGGTAAGTCCCAGGGGGAGTGGGGAGTGGGGTGGGGGGAGGGTGCTGCACTCCATGCCCAGGGGCAGCCAAGACTCCAGGCTGGGTCACCCAGGGGTTTGGGCCGTCCCTCCCTTGCACAGGCCTGCTGGTGGGGATGGGGGGGGGCCATGGGGCGAGGGGGCCCTGGTGTGTGTGTGCGTGTGTGAGGACAGAGGGAGTCACGGGGGGGGGGCCCAAGGGAGCGCACACTCACCCCTGCCTTATATGATGTGTTCCCTTGTGTTTCTCTGCACCCTTCTGCAGGTCATCCACGCCATCAATGATGTCCTGCTCCCGAGAGTGATCTGCCTGCACGATGTGGACACTACGCTGGCCGGCTTCGCTGCCCTCGGGTTCCCCAACTGCGGGGGAGCCCTGGATGCAACCCACATCCCCATCCGGGCCCCGGAGCATCGAGCAGCCCATTTCACGAACAGGAAGGGGTACTTCTCTATTGTTCTCCATGTCCTCGTGGACCACCGGGGCCGCTTCCTGGATGTCTACGTGGGCTGGTCCGGCAGGGCACACGACGTCCGCATCCTCTGCAACTCCGGACTGTTTCGCAGGCTGGAGGCGGGCACCTACTTCCACCGGTGGGAGTTGACTGTCGGGGATGTGCCTATGCCCATCTGCGTCATCGGGGATGCAGCCTACCCCCTGCTGCCCTGGCTAATGCAACCCTACACGGGGCGGCCGGACCAGAACCGGGCCCGGTTCAACGACCGCCTCAACCGAGCCCGAAATCAGGTGGAGTGCGCCTTCAGCCGCTTAAAAGCCCGCTTCCGTTGTTTGCTCACCTGTCTTGAGATGGGTGAGCGGAATGCAACAGAGGTACTGGCTGCGTGCTGCGTGCTCCACAACATTGTGGAGCGGAGTGGGGAGGCCTTCCTCCCTGCATGGATGGCAGCCGAGGCACAGACGTTTGAACAGCCCCACACAGCTGCCATCCGCCAGGCACACCAGGATGGGGTGCGCATCCGAGAGGCCCTGACGGGCATGTTCACACAAGCCCTATAGTAGGGTCGCCTCGGTCTCCCCATACAACTCCCTCCCATCCCCTACCCTTCCCCCTCTCCTCCCCTTACCTCCCCCAATTGTAAAGCGTTGGTTCCAAGCACATCGGCCGTCATCGTGAATGTTCGTCGGGTGTGTCGGATGTAGCTAGGGTTTTTCTTTTAGTTTAGGCTAGGGTTTAGGCCACCATCGCCTGTCCGAGCTGTCCCGAAGAATAGGAAGAGGATTTGTGGTTCGTGCGGAAGGCTCGATTCAGCGTACCCGATTCCAGTCGTCGTCGTTGAGGGATCTCCTGACTGTTCCTCTCCCAAGGCCCGGAAGGACCAAAGGATTGAGGTTGCCAGCTTCGCCGTCGTCTTCCATCGAGGGATATCCTGGCTATTCCTCTCCCGAGGCCTGGAACGACCAAAGGATTGAGGTTGCCAGCAACACTACAATCGTCCCTGCGTCTATACTATGTACATATTCTTTTGTGTGCGTCTTTTAACCTTTCTTTCTTGTTTGTTATCTATGTTAATATAGTTGTGGTTTAAATTTTACTTAAGTGTCAGTATTTATTTATGCGCCACAAACCAATGACCACTTAAAGGAACGACCGGTGATAGATACAGAATTTGGTGTCCGCATTTTGTAATCCTCTTAAATTTAGTTGGCTAACTGGCATCTCAAATCATTTATTACAGTTACCTCGAGTAACACAATAACCAACACAGTTTTGTTTTCAACTGAAAAACTTGTATGTTTGTATTTACAAGGGGGAGGAGACCTTCAACTGGGAGGAAGAGGGGCTACTCCTGGGAGGGGTGGCCCCTGCGAGTGCTCCTGCGGGGGCGGACCTGGACATGGGGGGCAGGCCGCATCGGGGCAGGCTGCATGGGGAGGTGGGCAGGAGGGGCTATTGCAGGAGCGGCAGGAGGGGGCATTGCAAGGGCAGGAGTGGGCATTGCAGGAGGGGCAGGAGGAGGCATTGCAGGGGCAAGAGGAGGCACGGGCAGTGCTAGGGGAGGGATGGCGGGGGCATGGGGTAAGGCCATGCCATAATGGATGGCATGGGCTATGCGGGCAGTGAGGGTGACGATGGAGTCAGCCATCCTGGTGCACTGGGCCTGGAAGGCGGCCCAGGCCTCCTGGCGCCACTGCAGGTCCCCCTTGACGCGTTGCCTAATCACAGCCTCAATGCGCTCGACAGCCTGCACATGGCGCCGAAGGAGCTGGTCCCGGTGGCGGAGCCTCTGGCTCCGTGGTTGAGCAGCTGGGGGTGCCGCTGCTGCTGGACTGGAGGGTCCCCGGCTTGTGCTTGGTCCCGCTGCAGGGAAGAGAAGAAAGGATGGGTCAGTCAGGCAGGCCGGCCACTGTCCCCACATCTCGTGCCCTCCACCCTGAGCCCAGGTGACACCACAGTAGTGTGGCTTGGGCCCACTCGGTTTCCCCCTTGCCCCCGTGTTGTGTGTTTGCAAGGAGGACCACCCCTGGAATAGGGTCCTCCTCCATGTATTGTAACCACCGGTCTGTGTCCTGTCCCCGTGGGAGGGCGCTTGTGTTGCGTTAACCTGTGGAACTCCCTGCCGGTGGAGGCTGTGATGCTTTGGGCTAATCACTGGTGTTTGACAGGGAGCGAGATGCATCCCCACACAGTGCCTGGGAGCACATCTGGCAGACGTGATCTGGGCTCTCAGATCCCCATCATGTGGGATATCTCCTGGACGGAACCAGGAGAGTGACTGGGGGGGAGTGTCCCATCATTGCAGCAAAACTCAGGCGGCCCTAGGGGCGGCCCGAGTGCTTCCCCCCCCCTTCTCCCTCACACTATCCCTCACACACATAGCCCAGGGACATGTGTGGCCGCAGTGGGGACTTCCCTCGGGGAGCCAGCCAGGGCACCGGGAGCAGGTGAGGGGCTCAGTGGGGGGCCACGTTCACAGGGCTGTGACGCTGCGGTTTACCCAGGAGCAGCTGGCTGTGCCTCACAGCCAGGCATGGGACAGTGTGCCATTCTCCGTGCTGCACCCTTGCGGAGGTGCGGGCTCTGGCCTGAGTCTCTGGCTGGTTCCAGCTGGCATCCACCCTTCCCCCTGGACCCGCCGAATGTGTGTGAGCAGCACGGTCCCAGGCGTGCCCTGCAGCTGCCTGCCGCGGCCACATGCCGCTCGGTCACCAGGCTGCACGTGGTTGCATGTGCTGCTTCCTGCCTAATGCTACACAGCATGCAGCTCACGTGGCCTGAGTGACATGCTCTCCCCCTCCCCCCTCTGGGCGCCTGGCTCCCCCCCCCCCGCCCTTGTGAGTGCAAAGTGCAAGACTCACTGGTGGATCCTTCCCCGGCCTCGGAGGATGCGTGGGAGACATCAGGGCTGCTGGAGGGGGCCTGCTGGGTGGCAGTGCTGGCCTCATCCTCTGATGCACTGCTATTGTCTCCTTCCCCCGCCTTGGTGGTTGGTGACGGGGAGGGGGAGGGCGCACACTGCTGTCAACGGGCACGTCCGGGGCTTGAGGGGCTGGCTGGCCCAGGATGGCGTGCAGCCGGTCATAGTGCGGGCAGGTGTCTGGTCCTGCCCCCGGCCCTCGCTGGCCCGCACATAGCCCAGGCAAAGTTGTTTGACTTTAGCCCGGACCTGTTCCAGGTTCCGGGCTGGCTGGCCCTGCTGGGCTAGCGCCTGGGCCATGCGGCCAAAGATGTTGGCGTTGCGGCGCCGGGACCGGGTGTCGTGGAGGCCCTCCTCCTCCTGCCACAGGTCCAGGAGGGTCTCCAGCTCCCCCGAGGACCATGATGGGGCTTTTCTTCTCTGGCCCCTGGGGGCCTCCTGCGCTGGGGGTGCAGGTGGCTGAGCGCCCGGAGCTGCCATGCTGGGCTGCGAGGTGGCTGCTGGGCACGGCAGGGGCACCGTGGCAGACCTCAGGCCAGAGGTCTGAGGCACGCTCCTGCCACGTGCGCTCAGCAGCCTGCAGCTACTTTAAGAACTCGGGTTACCAGGAAGTCCGGGGCTACTACGGGGTCTCCCAGTGTCCAAACAGCTTTTTTCCGTTTAGCCTGCTTTTGCGCAAAAGTCTTAGCTAGCTGTCTACACTGGCCCTTTTGCGCAACAGTTTTTCGCAAAAAGGACTTTTGCCCGAACGGGAGCGTCAAAGCTTTTCCGGAAGAAGCACTGATTTCGTACATGAGAACGTCAGTGCTTTTGCGGAAAATCAAGCAGCCAGTGTAGACAGATGGCAAGTTTTTCCGGAAAAGCGGCTGATTTTCCAAAAAAAGTGGCCAGTCTAGACACAGCCCTGAAGTCTGGAGCACATGACCTATGAAGAGACGCTGAGGCTTTGGGGTTTATTTAGTTTGCACAAGAGTGAGGGGGGATTTGATAGCAATCTTCAACTTCTTGAAGGGAGGTTCCAAAGAGGATGGAGAGAGGCTGTTCTCAGTTATGACTGATGACAGAACAAAGAGCAATGGTCTTAAATTACAGTTCGGGACGTCTAGGTTGGATATTAGGAAAAACTATTTCACTAAGAGGGTGCTGAAGCACTGGAATTGGTTACCTAGCGAAGAGGTGGAATCTCCATCCCAAGAGGTTTTTAAGTCCTGGCTTGACAAAGCCCTGGCTGGGATGATTTAGTTGGGGTTGGTCCTGCTCTGTGCAGTCGGTTGGACACGATGACCTCCTGAGGTCTCTTCCAGCCCTAGGATTATATGATTCTATGTGTTGTAATGGACATAGTTTTCTTATTTGCATGTATTGACTCCAATTTGACAAAATGTTCTGTGACACATTTGTATAAATTCTTCAAATACTAAACTAACTTAGAATTTAATCATAAAGATTGGGGGTTTAAAACTATACTGTAATTGTGTATTACAATAGTCTAATTTTTAATCCAAATTTTGCAAGGAAGTAAGTCATCCATCTAGCAGTCTAACTGGCACAAATCCCATTTGGCATAATTGTAGTCATTTATCACTTTTTAGATAAATAATTCCAGCAAAATGGGCCAAGAAATTTCTGTCTTGGTGAGCATTTGCCAACTTTTCAGGATATTTTAAAAGACATCTATTTATTGAGTATATATTTCAGAATATTTAATACAAGAGTTTTTATTCTTTGCACTGTTGTATAGTCACAAAGTAGTTTAGTAAAACTGTTTAGTTCTCCTGTTTACATCTGAAGATACTGAACTTTTTCATATTCTTAAGAAAATATTGGCGTTGCAAGCATATTTTGAGTTTAGAAGTGTCATAGTTTGAAGTGTTTCTTCCAAGAAATTATATCTTCCCAAACTTTATTAACAGTGTATCCAGCATCTTGAAAAGTCACCAATTAAATCGCTGACCAAAATCGTGATCTGTAAAGGTGCACTGATTTGAAACTAGTTCTGAGGGTCCAAGACCAGTTGATAGTTCTAATGTGTAACTTGCCTGCTCCCAGTACTTTTTTCTTTTTCTCGAGGGGAGGAAGGGAGGAAAATGCACACCGCACGGCTGCTCAGTGTGTTCGGGACAAGCTGATAATCAGATTGAGGTAACTGTGTTAGTAGCGAGCGTTTGACCATAGAGACCTAGGGCAGGGGTGGGCTCTCTGGTTGTGCCCTGGGGGATGGGCAGGGATCTAAGCTTTCCGTGATCCTGCCTGTCCAAGCGTCTTGCCTTTCAGGCACCCAGTTCACAGCAGACAATAGCAGCCCGCAGTCTTCCCTGCCTCCCTCCCCTCCCCGGGCTCGCCTAACCCCTGCTGCAGGCGCGGATTTGTCAGAGCCATTCAGTTGAGACTGATTATGATTGCAGCAGATGGGCTGGATTTGACAGCCCCGCTCCGAAGCAGTTTCGCGGCGGCCCGGGGAATTAGCAGGCCCCGGCCGCGCGCTGCCCTCCCCGCGGAGCGCCCGGGCACATGCGGCGCGTCCCGCAGCCCCGGCAGGCCAGGGAAGGAGCCGCTGGAGCGCGACCGAGCGGGAGAGGCGCGGGGCTCCCCGGCAGCGGCGCGGGGCAGCCGGGGGGGCAGCCGGGGGGGCGGCGGCCGCTGCTCGGGGCGGGCCATGGAAAGTTTCTCGGCTCGGGGGACCCCAGCCGGCTCCTCGCCCCTGTAAGGCGGTAGCGTCCCGCGCCCTGCCCCAGCATGTCTCGCCGCAGGCCAGGTAAGGCGCCAAGCCCTGTGCCCCACCCCCAGCCCTGCGCCGCCCGGGCTCCCTCCGCTGTCCCCGCACGCTGCTGCCCGGCGGGCTGGGTTAGCTGCGCCCGGGGGAGGCGCAGCCTCTGAGGCAGGTGAGGGCAGCCAGCGGCTGCCATGCGGGCAGGGGAGGGGCTCGCGGCGCCGCCTGTGGGCCCGGGTCTGGCCGCCCGGGAGGCGTGTTTGTGCCACGCAGGGGGCACCTGCTTCTCCCCGCTACTGCCGCCCGTGGCGCAGGTCTGTGTGCTGCCCCCGGAGCTCTGCCTCGCCAGCCCCAGGCGCCTTGCCGCCCGCCCCCCGCGGCAGGGCCTGCCTGGCACTTTGGCTGTTGCCCCTGCTCTGCCGTCCCAGCGGCTCCTGCCCCCTCGGCTGCCGCGGCTCCTCCCTCGGCTGCTGCTGCTGCTCCCGCGTGAGGGAGGCTGCACAATTGTGTGCCCTGTTGCTACTGGCAACTCCATGCGCTGAATTGCTACGCATCCATAAGCAGCTTAATTCTGATTGATGGCCCAGAAATATGATCTTTTAAAGATGACCAGTGAGACCGAGGCACCAAAGCTTTCTATCTCCCCCCCCGCCTGTGTGTATACCTGTGTCTGTGTGCACGCGCGCCTATTTTAGAACGATTAGAATGTTTAATCTTTAAAAATTAATCCCAGTGCCTTCCTTCTTGTGATGTGGCTGGTTTATCTAGGCTTTCTGTGCGATTGCGGCAGAGCTTTCATTTCTACCCTTCATTATGTATGCTTCTGTTGATTCAGATAAACGAAGCTTTTTATGTAATTTTACTTCTGTGCCTGATCATTGAAACAGACCTATCCTACTGACCCAGAAGGATGCTTGAAAGCTCTCCGGAAACAATTTGTTAACGAAATCAATTCGTTACAGATAATAGAAATATCTGTTTTCCCTTCTTCCACCTCCTGGCCCTCACTCTCCACCTTGTATGAAAGCTGGTCACTCTCTCCCTTCTTCCTAAGCAGAGGAGTACACTACAGGTAACAAAGTACACAGGAAGAATGCTCTGTGTTTTCTGTGTGTGGCTGTGTGCTTCATAGGAACAGAAATTGTTTTATCTAATGAGTCAAAAATTGTCTGGTTGGCTGAGTTTGGAATCACTTCCAGAGCTGTGGGTGAGAAACCTGTACTAACCAAATATTTAGTTAATGTTCATGCTAATTTGTGCTGAGCAGTTCTTTCCTTCCTTGTAAAGTGTTTAAGAATACTTTACGTTAAGTCTATAAACATTGTGTTTCCTTAGGAAAAAAAATCACCTGAATCTTGGTTATATGAATTCTTTAAGTAAGAGGTTGTGCATTTTTGAGTAGTGGTAGTGGGAAGTTTAATGAACTTAATTTGCTTAGGTTTTTGTCTTGAGCAGCACTATGGTACACAATCTGATGTTTGCTTTTTATACTGTATGCTTTTTATACTGTGTAATGCTTCCTTAGTGTAATCATTTCAGTCCTGTTGCTTCCGAGGAGCCAGGCTTTCTTTCTCTTTTTGTATTATGATTCATTAAGAAATATCCTAATAAATGTTTATTTTAGTTGAAGTGAAGAGATTTTAAAAACAAACACAAAACTTGGCCTAAATAATCACATCATATATTGGTGGAAAGCAACAAGTTCAGAAGGAAATGAAATATAGTCACATTTAGTTCATATTCAAATACAAAAGGACAGGAGAATGTAAAATAAACTTAAAAATAAAGTGTGAAATGATGAATTGCTGTTCATAGTATTCCAAAAACCCTTTCAGTTGTTCAGTTGTTGTCTATAGAGTACAGTTTTAGACTCATCATCCTCTGTGTGAGTTGCTCCTTAAATGAAAAGTTTTCCAAAAGTAGATAAAGTCAGAAATTTACCTTGGAGCGTGCTTGCTTTAAGCATTATCCACTTGCACCCAAACAAGCATTGTTGCTAATTTCATATTCAATTTTAATTATGTCTTTTAGATAATCCATTTCTTCTCATAACTGTAGGTAATACTTATGGCCTAATTGTTTAAATGGTTTACAGGCTACTCATTGTAGATTTGTGCTTTAAAAATTGATATTCAAGATAAAACCATTGTTTATCATTCGAATGTTTGCTAAGTTTTTAACAAGCAAGGTAACAGTTCACAGGCAAGTGATTTACATCTGAGAGATTGACTGTATACATTTCTGGATTGCAGATAAGCTATGTAAGTAAACAAAAGTGCAGCAGTCTCTTATTGTGCATGGAGAGATATCATGGGACCTTTTCACAAGTTAATATAACAAGGCATCGTGGGAACTGTTTGATCGACTGGACTTTTGCTTGGCAGTAGTTTACTTAAGGTTATTACACTTTGTTTGGAGACTTGTATTTGCTAGCCATTATTGCATTTTTAGTTCCAGGCTTCCCAGAGTTACAGGTTAGTAGGTCAATAAAATTTACTCTGAGATGTCAGAACTGACAAGTTCTGTTTTTAAATGTAGTTGGGAATATACTGTTTAATAATAAAAAATTGTAGGATTATTTTCCTAGAAATTTTAATGTAAATGATAGTTATGTGATGATTAAATAAAAACATTTCTTCTGATCTGAATATCTAGATTGCTGTTTTTACTTTCCTCGGCTAATTGAGGAAACGTAGGAAATTTATTACATTTCAGTAATTTTTGCTTTTGGATCAAGTTTTACCGTGCTTGTAATCTAGTCACTGAGATCTGGAGCTAGAATCTGATCTCAGCTCTATCAATATAAATCAGGAGTAACTTCATTGGAGTTTTTACTTCCTTTGCCTCCATTGAGGTTTTTCTGGATTGTCAGTGATGGGACTGAAGTCATCATCTGGCCCGGAGGTAGACATTTCTTTTAAAAGGGGATTATTTTGCTTGCACTACTGATTGTAAAGTCATTGTTTTCTGAGGCTGGTTCTCAATACAGGGGAACCTCGGCTTAAGGTACACAAGTCAAGCTATGTAAAAAACGTAGCTGGAGTTGATGTACCTTAAGATGAGCTTCAGTGCTGTCCTCACAGTGGGAGGTCAATGGGAGAAATGCTCCCGTGGACTTCCCTTACTCCTCATGAGGAGTAGGATTACTAGCTCTGAGGGGGGAGCCCTCAGCATTTGATCTAGCGGTTCTTTACTAGACCTGCTAAATCAAACATTGGAAGATCAACCGCTGCAGGGTCAATCTTCTTGCAAGTAAAGATGTGGCTTAAGTTACGCTTGCAATTTCATATCATCTAGTGGGGATGTATAATCCCAGTTAATCAGTTAACCAGTTAAACATTATGTTTAACCAGTTAACCAATTAAACAGGGGCAGGTAGGGACATAACATTTTATGTCCAGGCCTGCCACAGAAGGGGCCTCTCTGGCTGGGCTGGAGCACCTCTGCCTGTGGCAGGCGCCACAAGGCTGGAGTAGACTCTGCCTGAAGCAGGTGGCGGCTGCTCTAACCCCTGCTGGTTAACCGTAATTGGTTACTATTAAGGGTGATGCTTGCTGGTTAACCATTCACATCCCTATTATCCAAGCTTATGAATGTTCAGTATATGTTTCCAGAATAAATGTAAACAGTTCCAGTGCCTTTATATATCTTAGTTTGTAAATGAATCTATGCACCACTGTCTTGTCCTGCACTTTGCAAGAATACATACCTCTGTTACATGTGCTTCGTTACAGGCTAGTGAAGAAATGTTTAGTAGGGCTCACAAACCCTAAGAATGACCTCACTGGGTCAGACCAAAGGTCCGTTTAACCCAGTGCCAGGTGCCCCAGAGGAAATGAACAGAACAAGTAATCCTCAAATGATCTATCCCTTGTCATCCATTTTCAGCCCTGACAAACAAAGGCTAGGGACATCATCCCTGCCCATCCTGGCTAACAGCCATTGAGGGACCGATCATCCATGAATTTATCCATTTATTTTTTGAGCCCTGTTAAAGTCTCGGCTTCCACAACATTCTCTGGCAGGGAATTCCACAGGCTGACTGAGTGTTGTGTGAAGAAATACTTCTGTTTGTTTATTTTAAACCTGCTGCCTATTAATTTTATTTGGTGACCCCCTAGTTCTTGTATTATGGGAAGAAGTAAATAACTTTTCCTTATTTACTTTCTCCACACCAGTCATGATTTTATAGACCTCTATCATATCCCCGCTCAGTTGACTCTTTTCCAAGCTGAAAAGTCCCGGTCATATTAATCTCTCCTCATATGGCAGCCATTCCATGTCTTTAATAATTTTTGTTGCCTTTTTCTGAACCTTTTCCAATTCCAATATATCTGTTTTTTTTAATGAGGAGACCACATCTGCACATGGTATTCAAGATGTGGACATATCATGGATTTATAAAGAGGCAATAAGTTATTTTCAGTCTTATTATGTATCCATGTCTTAAGGATTCCCAACATTCAGGGTTGCTTTTGACCTTCGCTGCACATTGAGTGGATATTTTCAGAGAACTATCCACAATGACTGCAAGATCTCTTTCTTGAGTGATAACTAATTTAAACCCAATCATTTTATATATATAGTTGGGATTATGTTTTCCGATATGCATTACTTTCCATTTATCAGCATTGAATTTCATCTGCCATTTTGTTGCCCAGTTACCAGTTTTGTGAGATCTTTTAGAAGCTCTTTGTAGTTTGCTTGAGAACTTAAATACAGTAAAACTCCAATAGTCTGGCACCCAATAGTCCGGCACTCCCAATAGTCCAGAATCAAAATGGCAAGCACTCCTCACGGAACCAGGACGGAACCTGGAACCGCTCAGGTCAGCCACTCTCACGTGGGTTACAGCAGGGAGGGGAGGTGTTTGGCTCTGGGGAAGGAGAGGGGAGAGAGATTGGGTTACGCATGGCGTCCCGGCCAGCTCATTGAAAAGCCGGCCGCTCAGTGCACATGCCCCAGCGCCTGGAGGGAGACGTGCGGCCGTACCGGGACCCGAGCATAAAGTCGGGGGGGGAGTGGGATCGGGTTACAGCAGGGAGGAGAAGTGTTTGGCTCCGGGGAAGGGGAAGGGGAGGGGAATTGGGTTACGAACGGCGTCCCGGCCAGCTCATTGAAAAGCTGGCCACTCAGCGCCCGTGCCCCAGTGCCTGGAGGGAGACACGCGTGTGTATTGGTGGCTCCGGGACCCAAGCATAAGGTGGGGGTGGGGGAGGGGGATTGGGTTGGGAGTATGTAGTACCTCCTGATACTCTGGCATATCCGATAATCCGGCACCACCTAGATCCCAAAGGTGCCGGATTATCGGAAGTCTACTGAACCTTTAGTAATTTAGTATCATCTTCAAATTTTGGCACTTCACTGATTACCCTTTTCAACAATTTATGAATATGTTGAATAGGATTGGTCCCAGTACAGACCCCTCAGGGACACCATTAGTTACCCCTCTCCATTCTGAAAACTGACCATGTATTCCTACTAGTGATGTCATCATGTAGACGATTACATGATTAACCAGTAAGCCTGTCCACCAAAGATCACAAAATATTCCGATTTTTTCCAATCCCAACCACTTACCCCAGGCTAATTTGTATCTCAGCTCTAATGCCAAAGACAAGTCTTGTAATCAGTCCCATATTAAGCTATCTAAGGATCTATTAACTAAGAAAAGAAATGAGGGAGTTATTACAAGTTTAAAGGAGGCAAGCATATATATGCAAAGGAATGGCAGCCTCTGGCAGGAGTTCTCAACCTTTTTCTTTCTGAGCCATATACCCCCTGCAATCTGCATAAAAACTCCATAGCCCATCTGTGGCATAACTGGTTTTCTGCATAGAAACCACAGGGCCAGTGTTAAGGAGTAGCAAGCAGGGTAATTGCCGGTGTGCCCCACCAAGCTAAGTTACTCAGGTTTCTGCTTCAGCCTCAGATGGTGGGGCTTACTGTCCTGGACTTCAGTCCTGTGCTTTCTTTGGCTTTGTTTATACTTTTAAAATTAAAGCACAACTTGGGAGTGCTATAAATTAAAATGAAATTGTGGCTGTGGTACAGTGCTCTGTGTAAATTAAGGATGTTAAATTTAGATTAATGAACTAATTGAATGGTTGATGTAACAAGAACCCTGCCAACTCTTGCTACATTTTGAAGGTGGAAATGCCGTGGGGAGCATGGCCAGAAGGGGACTCCAACAGTCCCCCGCTAGTCCTGTGCTCCCGGTGGTGCTTTGCTTTTGAAATGTATAAGAGCTTTTAAGCTGGATCCCTCCAGCACAGGATCCTGCTCCCGCATTTGCTACCTTTCTCCGATAGAGGCAGCAAGGGTGGGGGAAGCGACTGGTTGAGTCACTAGTCAACTATCTGATAAGCATTTGCTTATTGGATAGTCCACTAGTCGACTAGTCGCTTACATCCCTAATGTAAACCGTCTCCATGAGGGGAGTAGCTAACAGAGCTGGGAGATGGGAGTCCATTTCCACTAGCACTTTACAGCACTGGAACTTCCTGCACTCAAGGTGTGTTTTACACATCTCTAAGCCAGAAAGTTACAGTGCCATAAAGTGGCAGTGTAGACTTTGGCTTTCTGCCCTGGGTCCCAGTGAGTCCAACACTGGTCCTGCTTGGTGAACCACTTGAAATCTGCTCACAGCCCCTTGTGGGCCCCAGACCTTTAGTTGAGAAGCACTTGTCTATAGTTTTAAGAAGAGTCAGTTGTAGTAAGCTGTCAGCTCTGAATGTCTTTTCCGGCTAACTCAGGTTGGCCCTGGGGATCTCTGCTTCTGTTTTATAGCTCTGGCCCTGTGAGAGCATCAGTCCAAAGAGCAAAAGAGAGGAAAAGTTTTCCTTCAGACTCTTCCTGTATTCAAGCTGATGGTGGAGACGTGCGAAGAAGCAGTTAGCGAAGTCTTTGTATTATGATGTCCCACAATGGCCCATTCAATTTTAATAGGCCTTCCTCAAGGGCAGGAGAAGACTCTGGGCTCACAGTTTGATAACAAACATATTTTTACAGATGCAAAGCAAAAATGAAATATTACCTTATAGCAAGTGATAAAATATTATGTGAGATTAATGCATGTAGAAACTTAGACACATTTCATAAAGTCTAAAGACATAGTTAGAAGTCCAATACCCATTGTAACCATACTAATATGAAGCTGAAACAGATTAGTTTCCAGTAATGAATTTGTCAGTGCTTGACTAAGGCCTGAAGCCATGGCATAAGCTGGCAACTGTTCTGCCAGCATCACACTAACCACCAGACCATAATGTCATTTCTCTTTTGCACTTTCTCTGACTATTAAAGTATTGTATAGAAAGCAGGATTGCCTATCTTGATTGGGCTTAATCTTCTGGAGACTCCAGGACAATCCTTGAGGATTGGCAACCCTAAAAGAAAATGGATCAGCCTTAGCAGGAGAGACTGAGTGGCAAGGGTGTGTACTACCTTTCATTCTGGGAGATCTAAGTTCAAATCCCCACACCCTGTCCACTAAGCTAAAAGCTTATGAAATGGGCATCACCGCTTTCTTCTCCCTATTTTGTAAATCTAGCCCTTTATTTCCTTTTGCTTTTATGTTTAAGAAGTACCTGGAAATGAATTGAAAGGAAACAGTTCATTTGACTATTCAAATACATTTTTGTTAAGCTTTTCAATTTACTGAAATTTCTCTGAATTTTCTGGTTCAGACGGAAGCAAGTTTTTTCAGAACTGCCAGCAAACTGAGTTATTAATCCAGTTCTAATATCATGTGTAAATATATAAAAAAGGCTGATTCAAAGTCCTGAGGAGTAAATGATTCTTTCCTCTTGATATTTTCTTAAATCCATACCTACTGAGCCATAGTCAAAACACACTGTGCTTGACTTTTATGTCACACCAGTTGCGTTCTACTGCAGCAGTTCCTGTTTTTTATTGAAAGTGAAATCAGAATGATGCTCATTGGTGATAATGGGATTTTGCATGCCAACATGCACAATATAAAAATATTGTACACTTAAAACATATAGCATGTGTTCATGTGAATATTGGGATTGCTTCTGATCTTGGCTGCTTAAATGTGACATATGAGCTTAGGAAGCAGAACTCTTAGATTCATTTCATAGTGTATGTTTGACTAGCTATTTCTCTTTCATGTGATATTGGCTTTGCTAGTGTTGCCATGGATAGTTTTTTGTAGATGGTTACAGACTGAAATGTAACAACTTAATTCCCAGTGGTTATTGATGAGTAAAATAATAGCTACCAAAAGAAACTGAATTTTATCGTGCTCACATACCACACACTATTGTATTTATGTCAAGCTTTGTCCTTGTCAAAACAAACACATTCTTACTTTTACTGGTATTTGCCTGCAAAGCCTCAGAAATTACTATATAGTCTGTATTTCCTAATATTTAGTAAGGAAAAATGAACTCTTTTTGATTTGCATTGTATTTTTGACACATATTGCACACAGTAGGTGTCCAGATTTTTTTCGCCAAGGATTATTTATATGCATAAATTCATATGTGTTAAACCAAATGGTCAAACTCTTCATTGTTTTCTTATTCAGAATTTGTTTTTCATTTACTATCTCTCAGACTTCCATCTATCAATGTAGCATATGAGTTCTCTGCACATAAAATCAGTAGCAACAGTGAGGTCTCATGTGGCCATCACGAAGTATTGTGCTTTTCTGCTTTGGTGGGGTAAAAAAAATCTGCTTTGGATAATTTTTGGTGTGTTTTCTCTTTGTGGGTGATGGCTTTTTAGACATTTTTATTTTTATTTTTGGGGGTGGGAATGTTATTTGTTGTGATTGTCATTACTATGGTGGAAAGGTTTTTACCTATGAGAGAGGCTTCACAGTGTTACTTAAAAGTGCCCAGACATGGGGTTTGCTTGATCTCCTCTGAAGGGTCATTCCATAAATACATCCTCTTGATGATGAACACTTGGTCCCCAGTTCTCATGCATTGCATCTGGGCTTGGTGATCTGCATTGTCCCAGAGGGTGCAGTGCATTGTGGTGTCAAGGGGCCACCTAAACTGCAACCCTAATCCTGGCCCAGTGAGTGGCAAGTGACCATTGCCACATTCCCAGACTGCTGGACATTCTGATACTTCTGGGAATGGTGTAGGCCTGCCTCTGCCGGCATGGTCTCCTGTCATGCCACACGGAGGATACCATGTGCGGTGGGTAATGTAGGCAAGGGAAGGCATTGCCTTTTCAAAACTGCCTACAGTGCCTGGCTGCCAGGGAGGACTGGGCCTATGGTGAAGCAGCTTGGTTCCTCGGCTGCTAGGGAGGGCTGGGTCCATTGTGTGACAGCCCCAGCCCTCTGGGTGACCAGGAAGGATCAGGCTTCAGGCTGGGGTTGGGCAGGGCTTGGCTGAGGAAAGGGGGCAGGTTGTTGAAGAGACATAGTCTTGGGGGAAGGGGTGTGACTTTGGGAAGAAGGGGTGGGGCTTGTGCTTGCCTTCCCCAACTGGGCCTTCACTTACCGCCTATGGAGAATACCTTTTTTTGAACAGAGTGCTATGCCACCCTCAGCAACATGACTTGCATGACAGTGAATGCCATTTTGAAGAGCGTTCCATTCCCACTAAAATTTTATGTGACATCTAAAATTTTCAAATTATACTATGAAATATATTAAGTGGAAAAAGACATGAGCTTTGATGTATAAGGTATATAATGAAACAGATACGGCATCTGTTTTAATGCCTCTTTTTTAATATTTTAAAAAGACTTTCCACATCCAAAGTTATTCCAGAATCGATATATCACTCTTGAAATCAGGATAGATACATCACCCTTGTAGTCAGATCTTATTGTTCTGCTCATGTAAATAGTAGCAGGGCTGTTCATGCAGGCCAGGTAAGCTGGATTTGATCCCCTGATTTTGACCATTAACATACTTTAGAGGTCATTATGACTAAGAAACCTGTGGAACATTTCTGATCTTAAAAAGCAAATTCTTTGTTATGATCTCAGTTATAATTTGTTATAATTAATCAGTTTTAATATGTACAGCAACTAATTATAATCAGTTTTAATATGTACAGCAACTAGGAACATGTTTCTGAAACTTTGCGTCAAACATTTTGATAGCGAAAGCTACTTGACTTAAAATACAAATTTACAAATAAGTGAGGAAATGTGATCAGTTTTAGAACCTTTAGTAAATTTTGCTTGAAGCTCTTCCTTTTGTATGGAGAAGGAGGCTTAATAGAGATTTTTTTAGTTGAGGCAAATGATGTATTATGGGAAGTCCACCTGGAAGTTCATGGAAGGTCACAGATAAGAGTATGAAAAGGCAGGCTGGTGGGCCTGGACAATGCTACAGGGCTTTTATCATGGGCTCAATAGGTGCAATCTAACAGCAGCTGGGAATCAATACATAGGCACTCCAATCAGCAAGTTTCCTAGCAGCTGTCTCTATTCACAGGAAGGGGATGGTTTTAACTTCCAGACCTGGAATATACAAAAATAGTAATTTACTCATTTGCTTCTGTGGCAAAAAAAGTGCATGGCAGGCTAAGGGTCTGATCCTACTTCCTTTAAGTTAATGCCAAAATTCCTATAGAGAGTTAATGGAATAAAAAATGACACACTGTTTAAAATGAGGCCAGATTCTCAAATATGTGCAAATCACCATAACTGCAGTGATCAAAAGGGGACTGCACCAATTTATGACTGCTGAGAAACTAGCCCATGTGCTTTTCCTACAGCTGATCTTGAAGTAACAGAAGGACACGATGTGCAGTTTTTCAATGAAACCAGCATGTTAGAGTGAAAGACACACTATGATGCCTGTCTCTAAGCTTTAGATGTCCATACACACCAAACATTAAGTGTTGTGTTTCACAGCTTGTCAATTTTGCTCTGCCACATAGATATGTTTTTGGATATAAGTCCTCAACTGTTCTGGGGCACTTTAAAATAAATATAAGTAATCAGTTGTTTACAGTTATTGACACACAGCGTCATTGGCACACAGAGTTTACATACCTATAAACCTTCATCAACTCTCTGCCTTCATGCTGTGTTTTCAATAACTTTAAAAAGTGCCAATGACTAAGGGTCAAATCCTGCAAAGTGTTGAAGGCCCTTGATCTCCACTAAACTTACTGGGCATTGATTGCACTCAACACCTAGCACAGGTCATTAGCATCTGGTAGGTCTGAGACCTTAATTTATGTAGATTGAGAGACTTGATCATGCAAAAACGTAAAAAACAATGAATAGTTCTGCAGCACTTTAGAGACTACAAAAAAAGGTAGATGGTATCATGAGCTTTTGGGGGGGGGGGCACAGCCCACTTCTTCAGATGAATGGAAATAAGGAGGCAAATGTTCACCTTGTAAGCTTTAGTTATAAGGTTGGAACACTCACCTGGGATAGGAAGGATCCAAGTTCAATCCCCCACCCCTGCTAGAGTAGGGGGAGAGAGCTGTCTCCCACCTTTAATTCCTGAGCTGTGGGATATTTTGATATGGAGCTCCCTCCGTCTCTCTTGCTGAAGCTGCTCCTTTTGAGATAGGTGGCTGACTGTCTGTCTTTCTTCAGTTTAGAGATTAACAGAAATGTAGATAGTATCATGAGAGAGAGGCTCATGATACTATCTACATTTTTTGTTAGTCTCTAAGTTGTTGCAGTACCATTCGTTGTTTAAGTTTTTTCAGTTACAGACTAACAAGGCTGCCCCCGGAGACTTTCTCCAGTTTGTGACTTGCTTTGGTGCTTAAGTGAGATAAGCATCTGAACACATGAAGGCAGCATAACACATGCTTAGGAAGAAACTTAGGTACCTATAAGGTTCAGTGGGTATTTTGTGGATTGCAGTGCAGTCAAACCAATTAATTTGCAGGATTTGGCCAAAACATTTAAAAAAATGTGCAGCAAGTGTTGCCCAGAGTGTCTGAGATGGAAGATAGCATTTGAATCCACATGTCAGAAGACGGTATAGTTTAGAGAAATGCTAACCTGTGCCAAGAAGGAAATGTATGTATACTTGAAACATTCCACTCCTGCCTACTTCCAGGTTGCTAGGCTTCTTAATGAATGAAATCTTTCACGACTTTCAGGGTACCAATCTACAAAGAAAACATATTTCTTCAAAGTTTAAGTGGATCATTAATCATTTAATATTACTGTCCTACAGTAACTGTTTTGTGAGGCAGATTGGGGTTCTCAGATATTTTTGACTCAATATATCTCTGGTACAGATTATTTGTGTCTTATGTGATGTCTAGTTTTCCAAAGATAGGCGATCACAATTTGGAAAAGCTATGGTTCTGTCAGACTAGTAATTGATAATACAGCATTTGTGCAGCAAGTTGGGTTCTGAGGGGATTATAGCAGAAAAACTGTTCTCAGAGGATCAGTGTAAGTATATTCATTTATTAAAAAAATGACAAGTAGAGAATTAAGTGAGTGGATTTTTTGTTTCATTGGTTGAAAGTATCAGTACTAAGAATAAAATAAAAAATATTTAGATTATTTAGTGATTAGTAAAATACATTTTCAATTAGGAATCTAAAATATCTGTATAGTGATTTTATTTTAGATTGTATCTGATGGTTTTATGATCTCTTATGTACACCCTGATATCACATCATTATTATAAATAGCAACATGAAAGCATCTCTATGCATCTTTTATTTATGTTTTTTAATACGTAGGATATGCTATGGCTAATTCTCATTGAATCATTGAAGATTTAATTTCAACTAATGTTTAGAAAAGGTAGACTGGATGAAAATTACAGCTGCTGTCATTGACTCTGAGTGTAAGTAGCATTTTTATTTTATATGTTGTTCTGGGATGAAGGCCAGTTGGCTCTAAAGATAGTTTCCATAGCTACTGTCCTGTTCAGATAGAAAATGCTGCCCATAGCATTTTTCCTTTGTACCTTCAAAATTTTTATGCTAGCTGTCAAGACAATTAATTTTCATCAGATTTATTAGTTATTAGGTTGTTGAAACAGGCAGCATGGGTGGGCACAAAACTCAGATGTGCTGTGATCTGATATTTTAATTTAAATGTATAATAGAAAATTTCTCTTTGCTCAAAACACATCAATATATTTCAAATTTATTAATTTATTTCTGCTGCCATCTATACTGAACCAGACTACAGTCTGTACTAAAAGATAAGTTTCTAAAATTTGAAGTTTCAGCTTACATTTTCCCAACGTATAAGCAAATCTGACAGCGAATTTTAATGATGATATATATATTATAGTTCAGGTTTTTAATTTCTTTTAAACTTGCTTTCCCTAGTTCACAACTTTCCTAAAACTTTTTTTCATGGTTCTCAAAGCATGGAACTTGAAATTTGTTTCTAGGAGGAAATAACTATGCTGTAGTATACTTTTCACTTAAAAAAACGTTTTCAGTACAGCATTCACTATTTGACTCTTCATTCAGGGAGAAACAAACAGGTATTGCAATAACTACTAAAAGGCAGCAGTAATGTGGAGTTCTTCACACTGTGCTGAATTTATCCTTGAGTACTATTCTTCATGCTGCATGTGATCAGGTTAGCAATAAAAAACAACTGGCTCAAAGCCCCAAACTGTTTGCTGTCTTGTGAGAGAGAAATAGAGACATACTTGATTGTGTCATAGTTTTGGTAGTGCCTCAGAATATGGAAGGGGTGTCAGGGTCATATAAGAATCTAGTTAGATAAAGTAATGGAATGGCGATATCAAATTTGTGGTATTTTTAAAAATAATTTTATAGCTTCCTATGTTTTACCACATTCTTCTTACAGATAATTTTTACAACACAGAGCTAACAGTTCCATCTGTGTGATCTCTGCCTATGTACATGTTTTCACATGCTGTAGGCTGAGTGTATTAATGCTATAATTTTCCAAGTCTATAACTGCAAGAGTATCCTTCCTGATAATTAATATAAAATCTGTTACATGAAGCTTGATGTTTGAAGCTTCTTTTAGCCTTACTTCTGTGAATAACCATCATGGAGTGAAATCTTGCAGTCATTTCTTAGGCTGAGTTTTCATTTATGACAGGAAATGTGTTGCCTAAGATAGGACTATATAATTTTGGTTTATGATAAATAGGCAAATACAGGATTTATTTTGTGGCAGATGTAGAATTGCTGTGTAAAAATCTAAAAATCCTAATGTGTAATAATTTTATTAATGTTGTTCAGTGTGGTGAAGTTACTATATGTTATTAGAACTTCTTGTATGACTAAATAGCTCTAATGTAAGATGGGGCTGTGGAAAGAGCAAATAGGAAAGCGGCACAATAGATCTAGATAAGGTCATTCCCACCCACACTTGAAAGACAAAGGGGCAAGCTGTTAGCTTCAAGGATCTTGTCTCCCACAGGTTGCAAGCTTTGTTTTGCAAAAGCTAGGAGTCTGGAAAGCAAAAGAACACTAAATTGTGAAAAGTGTTTCTTAGAAGTTGTGGAAGAAGAGAGTTGTGGAGTCTCAAAAAGTTGTGCCTTCTCAGATACAGGGAATGGTAAGCCTAAGGGAAAAACTAGATGTGCATATAGTCTATTTTATTGTTTTTTAAGGTATGGATTTCTTAGAAATGCTTTTATCCTGAATAAATATTATTTTAGTTATAAGGATGCTATCTGGTAACCAATTTTACCATTGTCATTGTCCTCAAAGAGGGAACAGAGCTTCAGGGTCTGAGACTAAATTAGATATCCTGAGGTAATTGTGACTATAACCCAGGCCTGGAAAGTGGGGGAATCGTGGTTCCACCCAGAGCCAGATGATGACTAAGATTATGTCTCCACAGACAAGAAAAATGGTTCCTGGTCTGTGCTGACCGATTTTGGCTCATGGGGCTCAGCCTGTGGGGCTGTTTCATTGTATGTAAACTTTCTAGGCCCATGCTGGACCTCGGAAACCTTGTGGGGTGGATGGCAGGGTCCCAAAGCTTGGATACACCTTTAAAGACCTGAAATCTGGAAGAGCGTGCACTTGATGAGATTAGGAGGGGTTAAAGATGCTGTTTGCTCCATAATCGTAAGAGTTTCTTTTCCTTCTCCTTTTAATGAAAATTCTGGTTGAGAATGTTCAGCTGGTTGCAGCTGGCTATCTAGATTTAGGGGCAGGCAAAGTATTTTGTATGTTATTGTGGCTAATAGTGACCAGTTGAAATGAACAGAGGCTAGGATTCTCAGAAATCTGATTTTTGACTGGAACTCCTGGTCAAAAAGGGACCCTGGTGGCAACTGCTGCTCGAGCTGTTAACATTCTGGTTGGCAGTGTAGAGGGCACCTTGTCTCCATGCAGCTCCTGGAAGCAGCTGGTATTTCCCTCCAGCTGCTAGACTGAGGGGTGGTCATGGAATATTGACCCGGCCCCTAGTCAATGGGAGCTGCGGGTGCAGGGCAGGGCAGTTGACAACCCAAACAGAGTCTTTTAGCAACCAACAGACACTAGAAGTAATCAAGATTCAGATGGAGGATTCTAATAGCTCAGGAGCATGTCCTCATATTGCCCTACTCACCCACTCTGCAGTGCTGGGCTCAAAGTCTTAGGTCAAATGTTGGCGATTGATAATGCTAAGTAATTTCTGAAGTCATTGATTTTCTCCAGTGATGCAATTCATTTTGTGAAACTTTCCCTTTTAAGATGTTGGACTAGATCTTTAACTGGTGTAAAAAGATTGATTAAATTGATTTATTTGGAGCTATGTTGACTTACGCTATCTCAGTTTTTCTCAGAGTGGTCCATGGACCCATTCTAAGAAAGCTGCTACTGGACCGCTCTGGTTTGGTTTACTTATCAGCTCCACCGCTGTGGAGCCTTGTGGCTCCCATTGGCTGTGGTTTGCTGTTTGTAGCCAAAGGGAGCCACGGGAACAGTGGCCTGGCTCATGCTGCTTCCCGCAGCTCCCCTTGATTGCAAAAAGTGAACCGCAGCCAATGGGAGCCACGAGGCTCTGTGGCTGCAGAGCCAATAAGTAAACAAACTGGAGGAGCCCGGTAACAGCTTTCTCAGAGTGGGTCCATGGACACTGAGGAAAACTGCATTATCTGAAGATCTGACCTTCTTTAAAAGGCGAGATGTTGTCTTTGACGCTGTTTCTGAGCATTTCTTTTTTCTCACCGTACTGTTTGTTCTTTATATATATGATGTGATCTGGAATTCTTGCATAAAATTGTAGTTCTTAGAGATAAAGTAGAAATCACTTTGTACAGACAATTGTATGGATAAAGAATGAAAAATGCTATATTTCTAGGGTGATATTTTGGGGAAATGGAAAAGAGCAAAAAAATCTGAAAACTCAAAATGGAACTGTAATTTCTAGAACATAATGGAAGTTCTGTGTTCTGTGAGTTTCCTTTTTATTTTTTTGCATCCAAAAAATGGAATATAACACTAAGTATATTAACTAGAAATACATCTAAAAGTTGTTCAAATTGAAATAATTATAAAAGTTAATGTATAGTCCACAGTAAAGAGGCCTACTTATCAAGTGCTAAGTTAACAATATGCTTGGTAGCCAATAGTGCAGGAAAAAGAATTTTTGCATTCAAGGCATGCATTTACCAGCTACATTCATGAAGGGTATATTTTATATTTCTGAGTGGATAAAAACATCTCATTTCCACATGAAATTAGATAACAATAGCTTTCATTCTGAACTGGGGAGATTTGTTTTATAGTATGTGCTGTAATGAAAGGGGCAATATGTGATCTGAAAGAATTTTTTTTCGTTTACAATCCAATTTTAGTCTTTAATAGAAGTCTTTTAGGTTTGTTAGTTATTGCAAGGTGATCTATCTTACTCTGTAGGCAAGGGGGATTTAGAAAAATGTGTCAGCATTCATCTATTTCAATGTATCAAAACACAGATTGTTTTTGCAACATAATTAAAACTAGTGAGCAGAGATCAACACCCCTCTCCTCTCTTCTCCCCATTAAAAAGAAAAACGAAAAAAATATGCCATCAGATTTTCAAAAGGGAAACCAGATGTGAACATCCCTTAGGTATTTTTCTTTCTCAGTTTGGAAAAGTTCCAAGATACTATATAATGACTTCATGACATTTAAAGCCGGAATTAATACATGTTACTAAATTGATACCAAAGTACTGAATAGTTTCTTTTGCATTCTTTTAATACAGTACGTCACCTACTGTTGCAGCTTTTGTTGGTAATGGACTCTGGATGAACAGTAAACCACATTTCTGTCCAGTTTTATTTTAGGAAATTGTTATTTATTGTTGGTGTTTGGCTTAAAAATAGTTTGGTTGGTAATTTATTAAAGATAGTTATTGTTAAAGGTCTAATTCTGATTCTTTGAATGCAGTGGTTCCCAAACTGTGGGTCAGGACTCCAAAGTGGGTCATAATGCCATTTTAATGAGGTTGCAAGGGTTGGTGTTAGACTTGCGGGGGGCGGGTGTACAGGACTGAAACTGAAGCCTGAGCCCTGTCACTTAGGGCAAAGCATGAGCCAGAGCCTGAGAACTTCAAGCCTGATTGGCAGGGCTCAGGTTACAGGCCATTTTGCCTGGGACTGAAGCATTTCAGCTTCAGCTTTGGGCTCCCCTACCTGTGGCAGTGGGGCTTGGGCTTTGTCTCCCCTCCCACAGGACAGTGGGACTAAGGTGACCTCCTATGGTTGCATAGTAATTTTTGTGTCCAAAGGGGTCGTGGAGCAGTGAAGTTTGAGAACCCCTGTAAGAATAATCATGAGTATTTTGGACTAAGCAGCAAACCTAAATGGTGTGAAGTGGGTATTTTCTGGCTGCAATTTTGACCTCAGTGAATTTCAAGGCTTGTTGTTGTCATTGCTCAAAGCTTAATAGATTGCTGTGAGGGGGCCCAGATGCTGGATCCTATGTATTTTTAGGGCTTGTGTCCACTATGAAGTGGATCAGTGCTTCAGTGATTGATCCACTGGCCGTCGATTTACTGGGTCTACTTAGATGCGATAAATTGATCTCCAAGCACTCTTTTGTCGACTCTGGTACTCTGCCAGGACAAGAAGAGTAGCCGAAGTTGATGGGAGAGCAGCCCCCATCAACCTTAATGATGGAAGATGCCACAGTGAGTATGTTGACTTAAGTTACATCCAAAGTCATGTAGATTAGATCGACGGTGGGGATTAGTATAGACAAGGCCTAAGTTTCCATACCCTGAACAGAGCCAGTCTCAACTTGAACAATGCTCAGATGTTGTCCGTGCCTTGGAGTCTGTAGGCACATGCTTGGGTTACAGATCTTCTAGAACAGGGGTGGGCAATAATTTTGGAAAGGGGGTCACTTCACAAATTTTGGAAGTGGCCACGGTCCAACCCAGAAGGGGCAGGGCCTCGGGTGGAAGGGGCGGGGTTGAGAACTACCCTGCTGGGTACAGTGACCTTATTTTCTGAACCTGTGGCCACAGGTCGCCTGGAGGTGCCCCGCAGGCACCACGGCCACAGGCCGCAGGCCACCCCGGAAGTCCCGTGGCCACAGGCCATCCCAGAGGTGCCATGGCTTGGGGCTGCCCCAGAAGCACCACAGTCACATGGCCCTGGACCACTCTGGAGGTACCGTGGCCTGGAGCTGGCCCCAGAGGCACCACTACCATGGCCATGTGGCCCAGGGCCAGCCATGGAGGTGCTGCTACCACAGCTTGGGGCTGCCCCAGGGGTACTGCAGCCACACTGCCCTGGGCCACTCCCCCCCCTGTAATTAGGGGGCGGGGCCTGTAATTGCCTTACGGGCTGGATCAAAGCCCAAGGTGGGCCAGATGTGGCCTGCTGAGAGGCTTTTGCCCATCCCTGTTCTAGAACCTTGTCCTCAGAGCTTAGATCATTTGGTATGTCAGCTCAGCCCCTGGAACCAGCGTTCAGTCCACAAGCACACCCTCGAAGAACTGCACCCAAAAGTGTGAGGATTCTGTTTCCCTCTTCAAAGGGCCATGTGGTGGATGTAGCATATAATACACAGGTATTTTGTACAGAATTCTAACACATGATTGTTCAATCACTTGGAAAATATAGACCCTTACAAGAACAATAATCACCTGCAAGCAACTACATGTGTAATGTTTCCGTGGTAGAAAGGGACAAATCCCCAGCATTAGTGGCACATTAAATAAAGTACAGGAAATCTTTTTAATGAAAAATATTGTCAGAGCCTGATGTCAGGATCAAGTAGATGTTATAATATATGGCTGACATTTTTGGAATATGAGCAAAATAAATGAACAGAAATTATAAGAGGTTGGTCAAACACAAATGGCTCATTTAAAGTGGCATACAGGTTATTAATGAAATTTGTTAATAGTTGTATGGGAAGTTCATGTATGCCAGGGATGGGCAAATACCAGCCTGTTGTCTGGACTCATTTCCCCAGGTTAGCTCCTGGCAGGCCATTTCTGCTGTATTTACCTGTGCTTCTGCAGGTATGAACGATTGCAAATCCTATTGGCTATGGCTCACCGTTCCTGGCCAATGGGAGCTGCAGCAGGCGGTGTCCTGGTCCATGCCATTTCCCGCAGCTTCCATTGGCTCGGAATGATGATCCATGGCCAAAGAGAGCTGCAATCACCCATACTTGCAGAATCTCAAGTAAATATAGTGGTGGTCTAACCCTGGCGAATGGACTAACCCTGGCCTAACGAGGACTAACCCTGGCGAATGGCCACCATTTCATTGCCCACTCCTTATGTATGCTAATAATAAGATATTATTTTAAAATATTAACGTACCAAATTAAACATTGTGTCAATAATGAAACATTGCGTCGATTTTTTTCCCAAAGGCATAACAACTAGGCACTTAACTCTCATTGACTTTCAATTGGATTTGGGTGCCTTCCTCCCAGTTGTACCTTTGAAAATCTTCCCCTACATCAACAGAACAAAGCTCTCAACTTTTTATATGAAAATAATTAAACAGTGTCCTTTATGGAATTCTCTGATTTTAACAAGTATCAGGTATCAGAGGGGGTAGCCATGTTAGTCTGTATTTGCAAAAACAACTAGGAATCCTGTGGCACCTTAAAGACTAACAGATTTATTTGGACATCAAGATTTCATAGGCAAACATCTAATTTGTTGTATGCATTGGTGAAGTGGGTTTTTGTCCACGAAAGCTTATGTCCGAATAAATCTGGTAATCTTTAAAGTGCCATAGGACTCGTTGTTTTAATAGGTATCAGGGTAGTTAAGTAGGGGGAGATAGTTGGTTGAAACTAAACCTCCATCTCTTGAATGTACTTGTTTGTCAAGTCATTACAGTATATTCAATTTTCTGCTTTAGTAATTCCCATTGAAATTTGCGCCTACACCTTGAATAACTGAAGAAGCCTGTTGTGGAAGCACAATACTGCCTTGTTATAACCTTAATGATATGTCATATAGTTTTAATTCAAATTGATTAAAATTTGAGCTATAAACAAAAGGGCAGTCTGTATCTATATTTTATCTCCACAGAGTTGTCATGTATAAATCAGCATTTTTGCCATATGACTGAGGATTTTGTGATTCTGTTTTGTGCCTAATTCTGCTCAGCTTATGCAACTTGTCATGTTGACACATGGGTAAGAGGGGAACATTTGATCTTATATTATATCAATTGATAGTGTATTCACTGCTTTCTTTTCATCTCTCAGCTGTTTTGATTTGAATTCTCAATGAACTTAAACCTTCACATAAGCATATAAAAACAGAACTTTGCTACTGCACTAATATTCTTGATGTGCTCTTTGCTTTCATTTTAGCATTGGTTAAATGTTAGACTGACTTAGTTAGCTAGTTATTTATGTGTTGGTTGAAAAAGCTGCTTTGGACATTCTAGTTTATATTATTCTTCCTTTAATTGGATATGTGTGAAACAAATTGCATGTAGCACCTTGTGATGTGCCTGATTTTAGAAGTGGCAGCATATTTTGTATTAAAATAAGTCTGCTTGTGTGTGCCAGCCACTGTTTGATTCAATACAAATAATGTTCTTTATATAGCCAGTGTCAATCAGTTCCTTTTGAGTCAGGGTCCCTCTGGACATATGTCCATATAAAAGCAGTCTTTTCCCTTTCCTCTGTCCTAGGTCTGTAGAGACAGAGTGGGCTTGAGCTTGATGGTTCCAGTAATCATCTAATTTGTGAAAACATATATTGAGCCAGAAGCCACTGGCTTTGACTTCAGCTGCCTATAGCTGGAGTGATGGGAGAAACAATTATATCATTAATGTGTAATTGAATGTAATGCTCGAAGGCTGTATGAATATGAATTTGCTAGATAGGTGACAGACAGACACTTCAGAGTGCGCCTCAGTGGTCAGCATTTCATTTTTTAAAAATACATTTGTTGGTGAGACAAAGGCATTTTGTTTGAGGCATAAGGTAGCGTGGTTCAAGCCCATGGAGGAAAATTCTAAGAACTGATAACTTTTCTTAAAGTTCAGTTAAAATCTCTCTCTTAACTCTGACCTGTGTTCATTGCCTTTCAAACTTGTTTTCTTACCTGATTCAATATGTGTGCTAATACTTATAGTGATTTATAGAAAGTATAGAATTGGCCTCTTTCGGGTACTCCTATTGGACTATATAACACAGAGGCAGACCCTTTTGGTTTAATAATAAATACCACATTCAGGGCTTGATCTCTGTAATTTGGGTTTTCTCTGTAATTGACAATTTTTTATTTTGCACGTTTCTCTTTCTTGCCATCAACAAATTTTTATCTTTTAGCAACACCAGCCTTTAATAGGAGTGTATGAACTGTTAGATGTCACTCAGTTGTAAAACTAAATATCAGTGCTTTTCATTTCTCTTTTATGTCTTTTCTTTCCTCTGACTGAAGAGAGAGAGTGCAGATTGCTACAAATTGCAAGAATAGTGTACAAGGCATGAACATTTTGTGCAAGAAAAAAATAGTTCAGAAAGTGGACACAAAAGTTAAGAGAGTGAACAAAGAGTGAAACCATCTTCACTCTGTCCATCTCCACAAGGAAAAAAAAAATTAATCATTTTGAAGGAATTGTAGTCTTCAGTTAGAACAAGACATGAATGATAGACTGAAGGCGCCAAAGCACACAACTGAAACTTCAGAGAGAGAAAGGTGTGATGTTTGGCAAACAAGACATGATAAAAAAGACAAAGGGTTTGATTTTTGAGAGCTTATAAGCAGATAAAAACACATCAGATTGTGTGATATGCTGAAAATAAAGATTGTAAAGATCAAATACATGTTGTAATGATCCAGAATACTCTCATGGAAAATAGATGTTTAAGAAAATGAAAAGATGAGGTGGTAATGAAATGAGTAGATATTTTCTTTGGCCACTAAAAACACAACAGATACAGTATATAGAGTTAGTGGAAGTCTGCAGTAGTATGTCTAAATATTCCTGAAAACATTAGTTGATGTTAGGGGAAATAGAAACAGAAAACGAACAGGGAGACCAATATATATATTGTTAAATGCAAAATGGAAGCAAAACATGATGCGAAGAAACTTTGGTCCATGAAGGCAGGATAAAACAGTTTGGCTCAGATTGGGCTCTCTCTCCAAAGCACCTGATTTAGTCTGCTTTTTTTTAAACACTAGCTTCTTTCTTTCCCTACCCTCCTATAAATTTGCAAGCATATTTGGGGTCTTCTTTCTAAAGAGGCCTACACATTGTGCCACTTCATTCTTTTAGAAATATGGGAGGGGATTTAGGACCCTGTGTTACCTAAAAGACCTCAACCCTCTACCTCACCCTTCTTCCCATACCTAGGTGCAGGGGGAGCAGCAACATTCATTGGTTTGAAGTGGTTTGCATGTATTACAGTTTGGATCAGTAGTAGCTCTCAGCACCCCTGCTATAAAAGTTGTTCCAGCACCCTGTCCCGTATACCCTGGAAATATACGAATGGGTTTAGTGACCAATATTTTTGGTAGCTTCAGATGGTCTTTAATCTCAATGACTCTTGGCAAATATTATGAGGTGGACAAAAGTTTCAAAAACTGGTGACACACTGGAAATGTATGGAGTTACACACTACATCAAATCTAACTCATCTCAAAGCAAAAGATTAGATATTGATCAGAGGTTACCTTAAGAAAGAATGAATGCTAGGGCAGCCTGTCATTGTCTTTCACCACAGCTTATATCCAGGGCCGGCTTTAGGAAGTGCGGAGCCCAATTTGAACCATTTCGACAGGGCCCTGGCAGCCAGGATTTTTTGTTGGACCCCCCCCCCCCCCAAAAAAAAAACGCACAAATTTTGGTTGAGCAAAAAAAAAAAAAAAAGGCACACACAAAAAAAAGTCACAGTCCCTTTAAATCCCCAGCTACACTTCCGGATTTAGGGCGCGGGGCCCTCTTGCTTTAGGGAGCAGGGCCCTTTTAGGTGCGGGGCCCAATTCGGGGGAATGGGCCTAAAGCCGGCCGTGCTTATATCTGACTGATTTCAGTTGTGACAAAGTTATAATCCACAGATCTGTGAAATTAATGATCTGATCCTATTTTGTGGTGAATGATATTACAAATTTTAATTAGCACCAAGGCAGGCAGCCTAAGTAGAGAATAGGAGGTTGACTGAGTCTGTATTACCTTTTGACCTTGGATTGAGATACATTTGTTGGGAAATATACATTGCTGCTCACCATGGTATATTAATAAAAGGAGGACTGGAGATTCCAGTGCTGTCAATCTTGAATCTTTCCCGAGCACTAAATGCTCATTAATAATCCTTTAGGGAAATGCAAAAGTGTTTCCACAAAATATCTTGTCCACGGGACAGATCTCCAGAGAAAATGCATCTTTAGTCAAGGGATTTGTTAACTGAGCTTTCAGTTTCAGCTGGTGGGTTGTTTGTTTGTTTGTTTTTTTTGCAAAGAGAAACATTTCTTCACAGCTTCTTGCAAAATTGTCTTCCAGTAACTAGATTAGGAAGAAAAAGAATTCACTATTACTTGCTGATGGCTGAGCTATTCCAGTTTTACGACTTGTACTATCTTGCTCAGAATCTTCAAAAGTCCTCATGTGTTTTCTGCAATCTTTTGGCTTTCAAAGTTTTCTCATCTTTAAATCTAAGGGAAGAAGTAGGTATCGGTCGGCAAAAAATGAGGATAAGCCTATACACAACACAGATGTGATAGTCTAAAGCTTCACAAAAGAAACTGATAATCAGAGATGGGCAGATCATTAAAGAAATTGAAACCATTTTATATGGAGAACTGCTCAGTCAAGCTTAGAAATACACACACATGAGATAAAAGAGGTCAGAAGCTGAATTACATTCAGTAGATGAAAGAGACAGTTAAGAGCAACCTCTATTGTACCAAGGAGAAACATCTACAATCACTCACATAATAATAGTAATACACAGCCTGTAAATATGGCCTCTTACACTAAGTATTGAGTAAAGTAGAATTGCCGAATGTGACAACACGCAGAAATAACATCATATGAAAAATAAAAACACTTCCATTATAAATTACTGTAGGAAACAGTAAGCAGAAGGAAAATTCCTAAGGACTGATCATCAAAATTTAATTGGAAAAGAAGAGATTTTGATCTCTTATGCTGATTATCAATCTAGAATTGCTCTGTTCACTTTTCTTGAGTTACCTCAGAGTTGGACAGGAGGGGGTAAGATCTGAACTTTACTCTGTTTCTTAAAACTTACACAAGGGTTTTACCAATGTCATGTATCAACTCCCTCTGGTGCATAGCTGAGACCTCATCCGTATCTCCATTGTATTCAGTAAGCAAGAGTTGAAAAATGTTTGAGGGGTGGACCCCCAAAGCATGCTGTGACAATGTGCAGCAGTGGTGGGCGTGTAGCCCACTGAGGTGCTGTATGTGGCCCAAAAGACATTTTGTTTATCATTGCCCACGCAGGGTTGCCAGTTTCTGCTGGTTTCCATCCACATATGGTTTTTTCCCTACCAGTATTATTAAAGTGACACGCATGTAAAGCAAGGGCATGCAAGGTGAGGTGTGTGCTGACTGCACACAACAGTGGCTACGAGAGCCGTGCACTCCCTCTGCATCCAATCAAAGTGCTGCTATGGTTCAGTCATCACACCCCACAAATTCTGGGTACACAAGTGCAGAGAGCAAAACTACCTTACCCCAGGAGATCGTCTTGATCATAACAATCTTGCAGCTCAGTGAGATGGAGGAGGGCCGCTCATGCAGCCTACTCACTACCCTAGGATTGCTATTGCTGTTGTATGGCAATGAGATGCAGTTTTGTACGGTGGGGACTGAGGGTTAGAGATATAAAGTGACAACTTAAAATATCCCTTCCCTGTAATGGCTACATTGCCCTGTTAGCAGCTGTTTGTGGCTCTTTCCTCCATTTTTAACCTGCTTTCTATGTAAAAGCTGAACAGTGACTTTAACCCGCCCAAATGATATTTCATAAAAGAGATCAAATTGTTGGACCATGAATTGCTGCTGAAAGAGCAGATGGGTTTGTGGGGATTGGAAGAGAAAGGTAATGGTCTGGAAAACAAATTTTATATTGACATTCAGTGGAGAAGGTACAGAACATGGGAAGGTCATGAGATTGATACATGAGCTGTGGGCCTGTTCGTCAGAAGTTTAGAGAATGTAAAGTTTGTTTTAAATTAAGGGGGATATACTGCACGGTGTTGTGAACTTTCAACTCCTGTTGACTTTAATGGTGTCCTGTGGGTGCTGAGCTCCTTGCAGCATTGTAGGCAACGGTCCCAATCTTACAGACATTTTTGAATCTGGTTGATTTTACAGTGCAGTGAGTAGTTGCACTGAGGTGTGTATGTTTGCAGGCGTGGATCTGATGGGTTAGATCCTGCAAGTAGATCTGCCCCACAGCATCCCTATACCTAAACACCACTAAAGTCAATGAGGCCTCTCATGGGTGCAGGGGTGTGGTCAGGTGGATGTATTCATATGATCTGGCCCTCACTGAGGACCTTCCTGAAGTATCAGAAAATTCAAAATCTTAATGAACCTAGATGATGTCAAACATTATGAATTAGTATTCAATAAGTGACAAAAGGTAGCATGAACAACCATTCAGTAAGAGAAGGTGCTGGCTTTCCATGGACCTCCTGCCTTGTTATCTAAAATTTCCTGTGCTTAGTTAGTATTCCAAATGACTTCTATTAGTCCTTCTAATCTTTTTTTCTTGTCCATTTTAACATTGAGATTTCCCATGATGATGGTGATGATGATAATAGGGTCTTTGAACATTTGGCAGCTTGCCTTATCATATAATTCCTCCCAGATGCTTTTTGGAATGCAACTTATTGGCAGATATAATACAGTATTAAATGCAAATCTTAATGTTAATGCAATATCGAGAATGATAAATCAATCACCTAGGTAAGAAAATCCTGAAAGTTCCTGCTGCAATTTTGAACTCTGCCAAATTGCTCTTCCTGTATATTTCATGGTATACATTGAACAACAGAAGCATTAAGGCTTACATTTAATTAGGGCACAGGAACAGAAAATACAACATATGTGCAATGTTGATGCATTCATATTGCAGTAAAACCCATGGGCTAAATTCCATGCTGATTTATACTTACTGTGTTTCAGTACTATCGGGGGGATAAGGAAGGTGCAAATTAGTTAAGAATTTGGCCCCAAGTTTCTACTGAAATGTTAATCATATTGAGTCCTCATTAAATGTAGAGTTTACTTAATGTTTGTCACATTTCATCTGTGCCATAAAATATACATGATACACAATTTATTAGAGTTTGGTACTACTGTAAAACCTGTGTTATCTGGCACGCTCGGGGATTAGGGCATTCCGGTTATCTAAAAATTCCAGTTATCTGAGGGTCCCATCAACCTAGGAAAAACCAATGGACAATAATAGTAAAACTCAAGTTTTTAATATTGGTAGTTTTGTAGTGCGAGGCAGTTGGTCTCACATTTCTATTTTGAGTTAAAGATGATTAATACTTCTTAAATAAAAAATTGTTAAGCCAATCATGGTAAACTGACCCAGGCCTGTGCGCCTGAAGATGTGACAGTATTGTGGCTAGGAGCAATGCCGGTTAACAAAGTTTTCTGGTTAACAGAGTGCCGGATAAAAAAGGTTTCACTGTACTGTAGAACACTTGACATTTAAGTACTTGAAGTCTCACATGTAACATTGTATTAATGTGAGTACAGGTTGGACCTCTCTGGTCTGGCACCCTTGGGGCCTGACTGGTCCCGAATTAGAGAATTTTCCAGACCTGAGGAGATCCCCTGCTACCGCTTCCCAGACCACCTTTCCTCCCCCTCCCCCTGCCGTGCTGCTGCAGCCCCAGCAGCCCAGACTGCCCTGGCCCCGCTATTGGGGCTGCTGCGTCCCTGTCCCCGTCCCCGCTCTCAGGGCTGGTGCAGCTGCTGCATCTCCTGCCCCAGCCACACCATCAGGGCTGCCGTGTCTCTGGCCCTGCTACTGGGGTGTTGCGGCCCCTGCTGTGCTACCAGGGCTCGGTGCCAGTCCCAGCACCACTGGGCTCTGAGCCGCCAACCCCTTTGCCACTGGGGCTCCCAGCCAGGACTCCCTGGTCCAGGAACACCCATGGTCCTGCTGGACCACAGATGTTGCCAGATGAGAGAGTGCCGGTTTTGGGAGGTCCAACCTGTACTTGGATGTGATTTCCGTATAAGATGCAGTGCTTTGTTATGTTTATTTTTTAAAACTAAGCCTCCTTAAAGATGATGCAGTGCCATGCAATGTGCTTGAGAAAAGATTCAGCATTTGTAAAGTTTTTAGAGTTACCACAGTGCTCATATATCACTTCAGCAATACAGCTTTAACTGGGGCGGGGAGGGGAAGTTTGATCATAATTAATAAACTGCTCCAAGGCCCTGACTGAGGACATTCTTGACATTAAGCACGTGAGTTGTTCATTGAAGTCAAAGAGAGTATCCATATTAAAAGTTAGATGTGTGCACATGTACTTTCATCGATCAGGAACTACAATTACAAAAAAATGGAGGTTATGTTGTAGCTTACATGTGTGAAAACAGTGACCTAAAAGCCTGTTACTATAGTCTGATTTTGAAGTCAATAGTAAAACACCTATCATGACCTGAGAGAGATCAGGATTTGGCACTCCTAACTTTAAAAATACTGATAGTTTCCTTTATACTTGATTGTTTATCTTTTCTTAATTACAACCATCAAACCAGCCAAGCTAGAAATGTCTAGGTTTCCAATTTATTGTATAGCTTAGGCACAAATACTTACATTGACTATATAGAGTGTGTGTATGCATGCAGATGGAGGACCAGAAACAGAAAGATGAGATGATAGTTTATGTTTCTAGCACTTTTATAACTAAAAAAACTGCTCATTTGATTTTGTCTTTGTTGAACAATTTCTCTTTTCTTCCCCCTCCCACCTATATTATCTTTGTTCCAAAAATAAGCACCAAAGGAATAAAAAGGAACGCGTGGCACCTTAAGATTAACAATTTTATGAGGGAATCTTTTACTTCATGCATGTGATGAAGTGGTTTGCAACTCACAAAAGCTTATGCCCTCATAAAATTATTAGTCTTTAAGGTGCCACCAGACTACTTATTGTTTTTGCAGAAACAGACTAACATAGCTATCTCTCCGAAACCACCAAAAGAATATATTTGAGAGAATTATGAGCAACTGAAAATAACTTGGAGAAGGGAAAAGTAGAATGGAAACTGCATCTCAATCTTTAACTTCAGTATTCTTGAATGTATATCATGCTGAGTAAAGGGGCTTAAAACTTTGTTCTTAGATCACTGTTTATTCACTTCACACCTTATTGTACATTATGTTGGTTTTTGGTTTGAGTCTTGTCCTAAGCTAGCATAGTAAGAATATTTTGCATAGTATTAACCGATTTTTTCTTGATTATGAATGAAGCTTTTCCAGTCTTAAAGTTTTCCTGATTTTTCAACCATAAGAAGCATAATCACTGTTACTTTATGACGTTGTGTTGCTCCCACTTGGCTTAACTTTTCACCCTACCTGACTGCTGGATCTATGAATTCTAATAACAGTGTTAATATCTGCACCAAAAACAGTCATTTTCCTATGGTAGCTGGTCTGAGCCTACTTATTACTATTCCAAATTCTTTTCTGCCCTGTCATTTTGGGATTGAAAAACCATTGGCAACTGAAGACCATGGTTCTTGTTTTGGGCCATAATAGAGAAGTTGTCACAGGTGTGTAAACCCTCACTCAACATCATTGGGAATTATCCTGATGATTCAGCATTATGCCATGCAGGATTTTCTTTATGTTACAATTGAGGAAAATCTTGATAAGGAAGAATCAGTATCTTCTTTCCTGATAAAGACAAAGCAGTAGCACATTGTCACTGACTTCCTGAAAAAAGCAACTTTATCAACAATTTTATGTCTTCTGGAATGCGGAGCTCTTAAAACATGCTGTTTGCTGTTCCCTTTATCTCTAATCAGTGGAATGAAAAGTAAAAGTACACTTAATGAGCGCAGCAAGCTGTGTATGCTGTCCTTTTTGATATCCTGCTGACTATTGGCTATTGCTGATGAAAAGTGTTTAAAGGTCAACAAATTAAAAAGGACTGATTCTTGATCTAGGGACATTTTCAGTACTACTGAAGTTAAACGGCTATCCTGAAAACAAGACACAATCAGAGTTCAAAACTGTCAACTTTGTGACTATCATCAAGATTTTATTTGGGATGAACTTTTAGGCCTGAGCATAAAGATGCTGTTTTTCTTAGTGCTGTGGAAGCAACCAAAGTTTAAAGCAGATTTTTTTCTCAATGACACAAGATGTAAAAATAGTGCTTACATTAAAAAAATAGTAGATCATTAAGCCTCAGTCATTCCTTGAGAGCTGCTGAGAAGACCCGAACTCACAGGAATAGTGAATTTGAATCAAGGGATCATATCTAAAAATACACTGCTTCCAGCTTCCGGATGTTTAAATCAAGGGGCTTTTAGCTGAATTCCCCATGCTGATATCAGCTACTGTGTCAGTAGCTCAGATGAAATATTGTTTCCCAGAAAAATCATCCTCTCATAATCCATCCTATAGCCCTCACCATGTCATCCGTTCTCTTTCAATCGTTTTACGGGCACTGTTTCTTCCTCTGCATCAGATTCAACGTTTTTGTCCTCTCCTTTGACACCCTTAATGATTCTGCATCACCACACACATCTGTTCCTGAATTGGGTACTTTCCCTGTCTCCTCCACTCCACAGGTGTTGCTTGCCTCACTCATTTGTCACTTAGAATGACCTTTGTTGCTCCCCCGTCCTCTCGCTGCTTTTTTTTTTCTGCATTCAGTATCTTGTCTGAACTGTTCTCTAGAGAAGTTACTCTGTCTTGTTTCAGATTTTTCCTCAGAACTTTCATATTTGACATCTGTCAGAAATTACCTACTGATTGCAAGGTAGAGAGCCGGTAGATACTGCTGATACTTCTTTATATTATATACATCCTTTCTCCAACCCTTTTGTTTGTCTTGTCTATTTAGATTGTGAACTCTTCAGGGCAGGGACTCTCAGTATGTCTGGGGAATGTCTAACACAAACAGGGTCCTGATCGCAGTTATGCTTACTTCTGTTATGTAAATTCAATTAAATTATAATATAGACCCAGGGTGGGCAAAGTCGAGCCCGCAAGCTAGATCTGGTCCAGAGGGTTAGTCCCTGGCAGGCCCCCACCTCTGTTTCACGTGTGCTTCTGCAAGTATCGGACGATTGCAGCTCTCGTTGGCCACAAATTGGAGTTCACAGCCAATGAGAGTGGCAGGATGTGGTGTCCCTGTCTGCACCACTTCCTGCCTTTCACATTGGCTGCAAACCATGATCCGCGGCCAATAAAAACTGTGTTCATCCGATACCTGCAGAAGCACAGGTAAATATAGAGGTGGTGGCTCGCCAGGGACTACCCCTGGCGGCCTGCCGTTTTTTTATTGTCCACCCCTGATATAGACACATACAATTACGAATAAATAGGGAACTATGCATTATTGGTGCCATTTTATATACAGGAATTATTCTTATGGTGTTTTAACAGTGTTAATATTCCAAAATGACTGCAGACAAAATAAATTAAAGTATTAAATATTTAGTTTTCCATTGAAGTTAAATTTTTCCATTGCCAGATTCAATTAAAATTGTCATGATTTCAAAATAATGATTCAAAATTTCACTTTGGAACTGCCGTTTTGATAGTATCAAATCTATTCTACACAATCTCCTACAGTAGAAAGCAAGTTTTCAGCAACTGCTAACCACAGTGATCACAGTGCTGGTTAAAATTGAGTTAAATTAATTCACTACAGCCATACCACCTTGGGCCTGTGCACTTGTCAGATCGCATAAACTAAATGGGGTCAAGCCTGGTTAGTACTTGGATGGGAAACCTCCATAGAAATAAGGGTGTTGAAGAAGGTGGTGGTTGTAATTCTGTGTATAGTATGTTTTGTCATAGGTCAGTATTGGCTCCATGCTGGAGCATTGGTTTAATGGATTTTAGAGACTGATTTTTTTAGGATCATTGGCAGAACAAGGTCCTGGATACTAATTATTATTTGGGGTAAGTGTACATGTGTGCTTTCAAAATTCAGCTTTCCTATCCTGCCTGCATACATTTTTACTGCCTTGGGTACTCTTTACTTCCTGTCTTTCTACTATGTAATGTTGCTGTGAAGATGTTTTTATTTTCCTGTGGCAAAGATATCTTCATTTGTATGGACTGGTACACCCATCTGGTAATAAAATAGTTCATGCTTGCTAACATGCAGTTTTGCTAATGTGGGTGTGGTATAATTATTTAAAAAATGTTTTACAAAGCATGGTTTTCAATCTGCCAATTAATCTCAAGAGCTCAGTTACGAAATGTTCACCAAATGAAAGAAAAAATACTAAGTTTTTAAAATAATACTTAGTTTGTGCAGAACTATGCAAGTTTAACACAGTGTGAAAGTGACAAAGCTAAGGGTGAAACAAGTAAAAAACCCAGTCTCTCTCTTTTTTGTTGTTGTCAGGTTGGTGGAAAACTAGAAAAACTAATGTGTCAATAGCATGAGTACAGACCATAAGAGGAAATAAAGATAAGGTACAGCTTTATCAGAAAATGATAACGTACAGTATGAGAGGGAAACTCGGGAAGTTGCTTAAGTCTTAAGAATGCGAGACATATTCTGCATTCACATGCAGGGTCTATTGGTGTGTGTGATTTAGACGTGGGGAAAAAAAGGGCTTTGTCACGTTTTATATAGGGATTGTGTTCTCTGTGAAGCCTGGGGAACTGGATTCAATGAAGCATTAGGTTAGATTTTGGGGCAGTCCCAGAAATTTCAGATCTTCTTAAGTTTTGATTGATGCCAAATTACATTTTTATTACAAAACATTTTTTAAAATATTTTTTCTTAGCACTGAAACTGTGTCCTAATCTAATTGTGCATGTCTAAACCTTCTTTGAAAATTTAAATGACATTCCATCTCAGATAATTTTGATTGGATGTATTCCTGCAGATTTCATCACATGACATCTTTAATTCATGAAAACTCTAGGACAATCCTGGAAGATGTACTACTTTAGCCTCGACTGTTACTCTGGAGAGATATAATATCACTTTACCAATGTAAGGGGCTGAACCAAAATTTACCTGGCCTAAAAGCTATAGAATTTGAGATTAAGTTATGGCTAAGAGATAAGAGTTTGGGAGGTTCAGTGTTAGGGTTTGTCCCATTAAGGAGTTTAGAGTTATGACTGTTTAAGATTAGGAATAAGATTAGAAAATATATACTTAGATTTTGAAGTGAATAATTTGCACAGCAAATACAGAATCTTTTTTATGTGTGTCCGGAATATCTGTGAGTAGATCATGACCCACATCAACATTTTTGTTCAAAGTTGTGTGTTTTTTTTAATTGAGTTATTTTTGTCTTTCTGAATTGTGAAAAGTTAGTGTTTGATTTTGAAAAATCTGAGCTGTGTCAGTTAGCTGTGACTGGTCACATGGCATGGTTTCTGTTGGGTCTAACTCCTAAAGAACATGGCTTGAAGGAGGAGAAGTTAAGAAGACATTGGAATGTAGGCATGATTGTTTAGAACATAATACATCTTTTTCTTTTGTGGGCCAAATGTGCCTTTCTTGTCCCAGCTCATCATTCCACAGAAAGGTATGATATTGTGACAGATGTTAGCGGTTGGAAGAGTTTCAAATGTAATTGAAAGCATTGAAAAGCCCCCCTTCCTATTGATATAGTCTGAGGCATGGTGGTCGAAGGCCAGGATAGGGATAAGAGTGCCCCCTGTGGCCTCCCACTCCCCTCCCCCCGCAGTTGAGGAAGCCCATGTTGGTAAAGTCATCTATGATTGTGTTGATGTTCCCCAGAGTGGTGACCTTCTTATAGCACCATGTTGTTGATGGCCTTGGGTACCTGCATAAGCACAGCCCTGAGTGTGGATTTCCCCATGCTGAACTGGTTCTCGACGAAGCGGTAGCTGTCCAGCATGGTGCGCATCCAGAGGGTGATGCCGATGCTCTTGTGCAGGGGGATGGTGGGTTGCAGTTGGGTGTCCTGTCACCCAAGGGCAGGGGCGAGCCATTCGCAGAGCTCCAGGAAAGTGGCCTCTGCAGCCACTCCTGGTTGTCCCGTTGCTGCAGAATAATGTGGTCCCACCAGCTGGAACTGGTCTTCCTCCGCCAGAAGCTGTGTTTGATGGTGTCCAAGGGACTTATGGGCATTTGCAGCAGCAGGAGTGCCAAGATCTGGGTGAAGGGGTCCTCCAGCTGAGGCTGGTCATCGTCCTATTGGAGCAGCATGTGGGTAATGTGGATGAACTGCGCCAAGAGGTGCAGCATGAGGCCTGTGAGCATGGCACTACTTTGCAACAGTTCCGGCTCCACGATGTCAGTGCTGTGGCATCTGCAAGGCCAATCAGAGCACACTGTGTTGATTTGGTGTCCCATATGGGGGGAAGCAGTAGAGGAGCGGTGTGTGAGACATGGCAGTAGAGAGGAGACCTTGACAGCATGTGTTACAGCTTGCCTGACGAAGCAGCCAATGAAAATGTCTGTCCTTTTGGTGCCCTCCCTGGAGTGCTTCTAGGGGCTCTAAGTCCGAGGCAGGCTCCAATCAGTGTGGCCGCGCTATTTTGAAATAATTCTGAGCTATTTCGATGCTGCCTTGTAGAATGGACATGCTATATCGATTTTGTTATTTCGGGAGTTGTTATATCAATTTTACTTATTTTGAAATTACTTCCTAATGTAGACATGCCCTAAGAGAATTTTGTAAAACTCTTACCATTTTACATTTTTTCTAAAAGTGGCAATAAGTACACCTGAAAGTGAATTTGTTTCAATGTTTTGTCCAGTCCCTACAGAATTGCTTTTGTCTGGCTTAGGTCTGCTGTTGTAACTAAAATAATTCACTTTGTCGGGCTAGGTCTAACTGCACGCCTCTTTCGAAAGAGGCTTTTTTTCGAAAGATACTTTCGAAAAAGCCTCTTTAGAAAAAGAGTGTCTAGACTACAACCAGTATTTTCAAAAGAGCACAGTTTGCATTACATAGCGCCTTTTTTCGAAAGAGCACTTTCGAAAAAAGGCGTTCTTCCTCGTAAAATGAGGTTTTCTGCAGTCGAAAAAACTGCCGCATTCTTTCGATTTATGTTCAAAAGAACGTGGCAGCAGTCTAGATGCAGGGAAAGTTTTTTAAAAAAAAAGCCACTTTTTTCGAAAAAAAACCTTGTCGTCTAGACACACCCTTAATTACTTTCCTCAATAGGTGTAAATATGCTTTGTTCATAAATAAGTAAATCCATGCAAATTCACAGCAGATCTAAGCATATTTCCTATTTTAAAAAGATTTAAAAAATGAAAATATTTTTGAAAGCACATCACAATGTTCTTATACATTCAAAACACCTGAAAGGCTAAAACAGGTGAAAATCTATTATATTCTGTGTATCAGTGTAAAAATGCTTATCCAACTGACACTGTTAATTTAAAAATAAAACAGCTGAGAATGGTTACAGGTTCTATCTTAATCGGATTTGTGAATGGTTAATTTTCTCAGACAGTGGTTTTGAATAACCAGTCTCATTTGGTCACAGTTAAACACAATGGACCTTATTCTCCCTTGCTATGCAGTTTGTATAATAATTTACAATAATGCAAACTGTGAGTAAAATGCTGCCAACCTGGAATGGTACCACTTTGTATGCATTTGCAAGCACTTTGGTGGTGTATATGATTACATATGGTGCAAAGCAATGGATTACCGTGCTCAATGGATCAAATTAACACCTGGTGGAATGCCATGAAGTCACACCATGGACTCATTTGGACCAGTGCCACTACTGTGCCTCAGGAATGTGTCCTAGGGTAAACATCTGCTTGGAGTGAAGTACAACAGTTTCTTCATTTCCACGATGGGTCCCTCTTTAAAATAGAAACATAAACTTGATTTGCCATCAGACAAACCGTGTTTTAGACACCCATGCAACAGATGGCTGTGCAGTGCCCTTAACCTTTTTAGTCATACATAACAAGCTACTTTTTGATTTTTGTGGGGTTTTTTAATTGAAAAAAAGCCTTTTATTCTTAATTGCAGAATAGTTCAGACACCTTGGTCTTGCAGCATGGTAAGATACTGTAAGAATGACCATCTGGGCTTTGTTTCGTTAGGAAATCCCTCAGGAAAGCTTTCTTTTTGCTATTTCTCTAAGTCTCTTGCTGGTTGTACTCAGAATATTTATGTGCAAGAAAGATAAATCTTTTTATTAGAGAAAGCATAGATGGGATTTTTGGGTCCTCAAGATCTCCAGAAACTCTCAGCGAATTCTGCATTCAGATGTAGGATAGAATGGGGAGAGAAAATAATTTCCTTTTATCCTTTTCATTGAAGGAAAGAAGATTTCTGTTTGCAGAGCGCTGAAGTAGATCTAGGAGGGCCCCACATTGTTTTATTGTGTGTATTTTAATGTTGATTTTTCTAGCAGACTGTAAATATGAATAAACATCTAGTATGTGCTTTGCTCATGAAATATCCTTAGGCATTTGTTTTGCAATTAATAAGTCAAAACCCCTCAAAGCATATGCTGGCTTTTCCACTAAAGCATGTTAAAGCAGTGAAGCAATGCATAAAAGCAACTATTTCCAGTGAATGAGCTAAATCCTTAACACAGGATTAACTGTTTTTTGTAGTTTTCTTATGGTAGCATCCAAGCAAAATACCTTAAAATACTTTAAAAAGGGGCTCTGTTTAAAAGCAACATATTTGCATGAAAGGTGCTGTTAGTGTATTAGTTCTACCTGTGCATTTTGAATGGATTTTTAGAGCTCTGATAGGTTGAAAAACAAAAACAGATAAAATAATCAACTTGATTAGATTAAATGTAAGATCCAGTTGTGGCTCATGCTGGGTCTGGGAGCTCAGACCCCTCCCTCTCCGGAGAGGGGCTGCCCGGGGACTACAGAATAGTCAACTAACCGATAAGAATTCATGAGGTTAATCGACTATTCAATTAAATGATATTTAACATCCCTATCTCTGACTCCACAACAACTTACCCAAGAAAAGAGAAGAATCCCTAATCAAGATAAAGGGCCCATTCCCATCTGTATTCTCTTGCTTAGTCCTTTTTATTTTATTTCCTCCCGGGTCAGCTTTTCCTGCCTCATATACTCAACTTCCCAAAGTGGTGGCATTGGTCTGCTCGAGGAGATGCACTGCTAACCCAATTTGGAAGTACACTTCCCTATTTAATTTTCCCTTTGAACAAATCCTATTTTTCTAAGTACTTATATGGCCCTGTTCATTGTAGTAACTGAATACCTGTATTACATAGGAAGTATGTGACTAAGCCAGGTCTTCTCATTCCCAGTCCAACATCCTATCTTTTAGGCAATGCTTCTGTTTACAATTGTTTCAAATATGCTTCTCAGATACGACTTTCGTTATGCATCAACAAATACCAGTACAGAAAATGACCTTATTGTGGGCCTATACTAATATAAAGAATTTGCAGCATATTACCCTTTAAGATATAACGCATTTTTGAACAGTCCAAAGTAACTTGAGATGGGACGTAACACAATATGATATGAAACTAGTTTCTAGCTACACGCACACGCACATGCGCACAGGGATTTAAAAACAGATGATTTTCAACTTTCAGATAATATTAGTGATTTTAAAAGACATATAGGTCAGCTTATGTTTTGCCATGGAAATATTCCTGTCTGGGCAGATTTAAGCAGTAAACTCAGTTTCAGCTTAAGTTTCCTGACTAATTATCCCATCATTGAGAGGGGAGGAGGCTGGTTTTCTGTCCAAAGATACATGTGTGATTAGGGGCCATCCGACCAATACCCCTTGTGGAAGCCTTGCAGATCCTCACACACCTATGGTGGGCCACTCTGAAGCATCCCCTGGTTGAATTGTACCTAAAAGAATTTTGCTGCCCCAATTTTCTCATTTGTCGCCGGGCCAGCCCTTCACCATGGCACACAGTAGGCTCTGCAAGAGCTGATGCTGACTGCCAGTGTTATTTTCGGCGGAAAGAATTCCCAAGGAGTAGGTGAAGCATTTTTGCCTTCCTTCCCCACTCCATCTGTGGAGCCTTGATAAGACAGATGTTCCACAGCTTTAGGGAAAAAGAGAATACTTCCTTCTTACATTTCTCTCATCTCCTTTCTCTCCTACCCCCACCCTCACACTTTTACCGGTCAATATTGTCTGCTTTTTTAGGATGGCGATTGACCAGGTGAAATTATGCAGTCTGTGTTTCAGCACTTGTTCTGGAGTTGGAAATCATGCTTTTTCAGTGTAGCCAGCTGTTGGTGGGTTTGAAGAGTTGAAGTATTTGGCTGTCTCTGGCTTCTTCACTGAGCCTTGTGGTATGCACTTGGACCGCTTACCATTTTAATGAATCCTCCATTGCTCCATAAATTGGTAGGAGATTGGGACTTTACTGTAATGGGCTCATGGGTATTGAATTCTTTCACTGTGTTACCCTTTTCTGAATTCATCTTGGTCTGTTCCCATGCTGAAACTCAATCTCTAAAAAAAAAGTTTTGTTTCATACGACACATGTATTCACATATATGTGTATTTGTCTACACGCGGATACAAATTGTGCATTATTAATTCCATATTTGTCTACTCTTGCTGCCTTTTACCCCTTCTTTTGTGCCCCTTGACTGATTTAATTTGTTAAAATTTTAAAAAGCCAACTTGTATTTTAGTTTTTATTTTTAAAAAGTGTATTTAAAACAGTCTGTATTGTGCCGCACAACACAGTGCTTCAGATGTAGTAAGGAGGTGGAAAGAAAAGGTGGAGTTGAATAGTTGATAAATAATGATTTTTACTTCAGCAAAGGAGTGAGGCATCTTTCAGCAGGCTAGCTAGGGATCAGGTTGGTTTTAGTTGCAAGGCGTTAGTTGCCTTGCAGATTGAGAAAAGGAGACACGTGATATCTGCTGTGAAATTAATACACAAGAGTTTTTGTATTGTCTGTGCCATTTATTTAATTCAAGATAAAGTTCTTGGACTGATGTGTGAATTGAAAACATGGTCAGGTAATTATATTAACTTCTGTTCCCTCCTCAGGATTGTCACTGTATGTATTTTTAGGTCTCAATCCTGTTTGGTGAATGGAAGTGAATAAAAGAAGTGAATAGAACTCTCTAAGGGTGCGTTTACACAGCAGGCCTTACCTCTAAATAAGCTATGCAAATTGAGCTATGTTCCTCATAGGTTTAAGCATTAGATATGAGGTGGTAACACTCTTCTCACTGCCAAAATTTTACTGTTTTTCTGAAGTTTCCACTAAAAGTGGCTGTATTGTTGTCCTCACAATACATTTGTACACTTTAATGTGGTTGCATCACTAATATTCCCCAATAATTATTGGACCCAGTTGAAAAATGCCCTTCATGCCTTTCTTAAAACAATTTATACATGTTATATCCTATCTCTTTATTCTTCTCCTTGCTCACTCTACTTAACTACCATCTAGTGTCTTTTGTTTCCCTTTACACTATTGGAGTAAGAGCCTTCTCTCCTGTACCTCCTGCGTACTATGTGTCTCTACTCCAGGGCTTTCCATGATCTTTCTGGACAATATCCACAGCTGGAGTAAACTGGCTCCAACAGTCAGTAGTGCTACCCCAGTATACACCAACTGATAATATGCTCCCCAATCTCTCTTCAGATCCACTAAAACCATATATTTTCTCTCTCGTGCATAACTCTTGAGAGACACTCTGTTATTTACTGTACATAATTAGAGCTTGATTTTATACACCTGCTTCTTTAATAAAACACATAGGCCTACATGAAGTCAAGCTAAGGATCTGAATGAGGATTCTACATGACATAGGGTTGAAGTCTAATGCTGTAAGTAAAATTGAATTACAAAATTCTACAGAATGTGTTATTAATAGAGTTGGTAATGCATTCTTAGTTTCTTCTGTTGTTAGTTTATTAATCAAGTACAAATATAGTAACATATTTGTATTTAAATATACCAACCTTCTAACCAGAGCTGCCACAGAGTGGAATAAAGTTGATGTGCAGGTTATGGAAAAAATGAGAACAATGCAATTTAGGTGAAGTTCTCCCATAAAGCCAAGATCCTGGGCTACTTTGCTACTTGTTTCAATGGAACACTCGATGCATAGAGTGACTTGATTCACTGACATGGTGTCAGGCTGTCACAAAATGCAACAATAAAGCTCAACTCCTTGAAACATTTTTAGGAAAATTGGCAGAGGGAGAGCTTTGCCAAGACGGTTACCATGGCAGTGTGGAAGAATGCTGCAATGACAGGAGAGCAGAGCATTCTCCCCACTAGTGAAAAATGATCTGCTTTTCATGTGCTTCTATTTCCATAGGGAGAAGTTGTCTGTGGCTCAGCTGCAGCGGGAAGTTGCACGAAGTAAGAGCGAAGGGACAATGGTAAGTGTCTGCTGATACATATTTCGCAGTTCCACTGGTGCCTTTTCTATTCACGCCTCAGACCCTTTCACTTTCCTGAGGATGGCCACTGAACTATTAGTCCTGCATTAAGCTTTACGATGATTTTGCCAGTGATAAGTTTGGCAAAACTCAGAATTGTACCAGAAGCACCCTTGTCTTGGAAATGTTTGTATTAGAGAAATCGTGTCCTTGCCCCAGTGATGGGCTCTGCTGGAAATTCACACTGAGAGTCACATAAGTATCACTGTAAACCTAAATGGGAAATATCAAATTGAGAAATTGGGTTTGTTTAGTCTTCAGCTACCCTGTCCAAGCTGTGCAAAATGGAAAATGTAAGTAAGAAAGAAAAGATGACTAGTTTGATAACTTTATAAATATTAAACTCTTAATTTATTTTTTACCTTCCATTGGGTGGTTGTTTTCCATCTATGGTGCTTGGGGATGAAGCCTCTGCCTCTGAGTTAAACCAACATGGCTGGTTTTGGTTAACTGTTAACTTCAGTTGATAGAGGCCTTATCACACTAAACCAACTTTCTTTTTGCCCCAACCATTTGACATTGCCTAATTTATTTGAAAGCCAGAGGAATTTTCCATTTGGGAAGGACTCTTCTTCACCTGAAAAGTTAGGAGCAAGGTGGACCTAAGGACTAAAGCAGAAATGTTCAAGGTGCCTAAAACAAAACCCAGTTTCCTTGGACATGTGCATGAAGCTGCCATTGGCTAAAACAAAGTCATCCTTCAAGGTTCCCTCTAAGCTGTGTGGCAGCACAACCCCGTAGTTGCTTAATGAGCCCCACCCAGCCGGGGCTCAGGCAGGGATGTATCCCTACCAGCTGGGAGAGGCTCACTGCTCTGTCCTCAGCAGAGAACTGCTGCTGTGGTTGAGGGAGAAGTTCCCCTCCCCCAGCCAGGCAACTCCATGCAGGAGTCCTGAGTCCCTGGCTGGCTGGGGCTATGCTGCCACGCATCTTAGAGGGAACCTTGATTGGATCTGAAAGCACAATTTGCTCATCGTTTGTTAAACCAAGTGGAGAGAGTCTGAAATAGTGACCGTATGGAGAGTGTACGTGTGCATGTAAAACTCCACTGGTCTTGTGATATAAAGTCTTAAAAACCTTCACATTTCCACACTTCCCCTTTAAATATATAACACAAGCGAATTTTAATGGCTAGTATAATAAAATGGAAGAGATTTGGACGGCATAATTGGAAGCATGCAGATAAAGATGAGTTTGATTCTGAAGTCATAGCTTTTAAATTTGAAGCTAGAGAAATTCTAACAGAAAACAAGGAACAAATTTTAACTGTGCAACTGATTAATCATTGGAAAAATTATCAAATTGTCGTGATGGATTCTCCATCACTGGCAATTTGTAGATCAAGATTGGGCTAAACTAGACCATATCATTTAGAAAAAAACCACCCAAACAGGAATTAATTCATGGAATTCCATCCTCCCGTGTTATGTAGAGAGTCAGAATAGATGGTCAGGATTTATGAATCTATTGTATGTATTGGAGCAGAGCTCATATACAAGTTGAGGAAAATTATATATTCCAGCATTAAATCATAACCTAAGAGCCTGTAGTTCAGACAAAACTCCCCTGGCTTCAAAGTTTGGCCTCAGGAAAGATGGCAGAGATTAGGCCCCAGATTTGTCACTGTGTATTAGTTTTCAGTATAAAAAAATATAAAGCTCTGTTACCTTAATTGAAATGTTTATTTTAATTTCATAAACTCGTTTTTAAAGTGTGAGTACTTTTTGTGGGAGAATTCAAGGCTCTTAAAATAATATTAACCTTCTGGACATGCATACTTTTTGAGTATGTGCGATTCCAGTGGATGTGTATCTTACGCCAAGTAGAAAAATGTACACTACTTATAATTTGCTTCCCTACGCAGGGGGATGCTAATTAATTTTAGCCATGACTTATGACCAGCTGTTACCGCCTATGTACAGCCCATGGAAATTACAGAGAAGAAAGACTTGTTGCATTATCTGGTCCACCCGCCCTTACAGGAATAGCTGCAGTGGGGATTGTTCAGACAGAGCAATAATTAAAAGTAAACATTAAGCATGTGTTTTAGATCCTATTTAAGCTGGGATATCCTTGCTCAAAATATGAATTATACACATCTGTATAAATAGCACATGTGGTAAGCAGTAATGAAATGCATCTTTAGGAGGAAAGAATGATGAGTGCCACTCATGGTGAGTTATCCCATCTTTTTGCGAGAGAAGTAATCAGGCGTAAACAGTGTATGATACCAAGCTATCAGACTTACATAGGAAAGACATTTTTTAAGTCCTTGGCTCCCAGAGTTATTCTAGCTCAGGAGTTCAATTTATTCTTGGCAGAAAATATACCAGGAAATGCTGAGGTGAAAGGATTAAATGAAGATTTTTTTCTCTCAAGATAAATAGTCTCTATCAAAAAATACATAAATACATTTTACTGGTATAACAAATACATTTTAAAACAAGAATATTATAAAAGCTAGCATGTCACAGCTAGAATTTAGTGAATATAGGGAATAAATTATATGATACTTACGACATGGAAAAATAGGCTAAGCTTAGCATTGTAAAATCTGAAGGAACTTCGAGAAAGTCTTCGAAACCAGTCCCCTGCACAAATGGCAGAAAGAAGCACCTTCTAGAGTGACCATCCCAGACAGGTGTTGGTCTAACCTGCTCTTAAAAATCTCCAATGATGGAGATTCCACATCCTCTCCAGGCAATTTATTCCAATGCTTAACCATCCTCACATTAAGGAAGTTTTTCCAAATGTCCAACCTAAACCTCCCTTGCTTCAGAGTAAGCCCATTGCTTCTTGTCCTATCATCAGAGGTCAAGGAGAATATATTTTTTCCCTCCTCTTTGTAACAACCTTTTAGGTACTTGAAAGCTGTTATCATGTCCCCTCTTAGTCTTCTCTTTGGATTTGCCCAATTAGACAGTTGGCAATACTTATCAGGTGCACATGTGTGCACATGTGCTGGAGGAGAATGCTCAACACCGCAGCCAGCAGCTTGCTAGGCACCAGCCAGCCCTCCTAAGTGCCAAGTGGGCCACCTCCATACGGGTGCAGCTTGTGTGTGTGTTTGTGTGTGTGTGTGTGGTGGCCCATTGACTCCTCTTCCTGCGTCTGGAACTGCTGTCAGCAGGCCTGCCTGTGATTGGAACATGTAATGGGGATAACGGGGCTCATTAGACACAATTTTCTTACACTCACCTTCCTCCACCTCAGTTGGACTCTTCGATGGAGCACAGGGCAGACTTCTGTATTCTTAGAGGTATTACAGAGGCCCTGGGCTTGACATTGCGTATTAAAACCCCTAATTCATGGCTGGGCTGCCAGAGCAGCCGCTGTGCGCCACGCAGCTCCAGCCCCACCTGGGGCGTGACTGCATCACCACCTGCCACACAGCTCTGGCTTTGGCCGGGCCCATGGCAGCAGCCACTACCCACCATGTGGCTCTGGCCCCAACTGGGGCCACGGTAGCAACCGCCACCTGCCACACAGCTCTGGCCCTGGCTGGGCCTCTGACAACTACAGCACCCGCCACCCACTGGGGCGCCAGCCTTGACAGGGGCCGCAACAGCAGCGGCCACCCAGCACGCGACTCTGGCCCTGATTGGGGCCGCAGCAGTAGTGGCCACCTGCCACCCACCATGCAGCTCCAGCCAGGACCAGGCCTGCCATGCAGCTCCAACCCCAGTAGCAGCCACTGCCCACCACACGGGCTTCAGCTCCAGCCCCGGGGAAGGACTGAGACTAGGGCCAAGGCTGCATGGTGGCTGCCTTGCTGCTCCTGGGGTGGGGCAGCTGACTGCCACGTAGCCCCACCCCGAGCAACTGAGCAGCCACTGCATGGCTCTGCTGAGGAGGTGGGCAGAAGGCAAATTGTTGGTGCACACCTGTGCAGGCACGCACCTTAGAAGAAACACTGCTCTTCCGTATTCCATGACTTTTCAAAGATGATAACAAATGGCTCAGATATCTCCTGAGTCAGCTCCTTGGGTATTCTAGGATGCATTTAATGAGGCCCTGGTGACCTGAAGACATCTAATTTGCCTAAGTAATGTTTAACTTGTTCTTTCCCTATTTAAGTGTCTGAATCTACTTCGATTTTCACTGGCATTCACAACGTTAGATAGCAAATTGTCCCCAACAAAGAAATTGTTGAGCACCTCTGGCATTTCCACATTTTCTGTTACTGTTTTCTTCATCATTGAGTAATGGGCCTAATCTTGTCCTTGGTCTTCCTCTTGCTTCTAATTTATTTTAGTATGCTTTCTTTTTACCCTTTATGTCTCTAGCTAATTTGATCTTGTTTTGTGCCTTGGCCTTTTTGCCCCTACATACTTCTGTTATTTGTTTATACTCATCCTTTTTAATTTGACTTAGTTTTGTAGGACTTTCGATTTTTTTGGATTATTCAAGATCTCCTGGTTGGTCTTTTGCCATATCTTTTCTATGTAGTGGAATAATTTGCTCTTGTGCCCTTAATAATGTATTTTTGAAAAACTGCCAGCTGTCTTCAGTTGCTTTTCCTATTAGACTTGTTTCGCATAGGATATTACATACCAACTCCCCAAGTTTGCTAAAGTCTTCCTTCTTAGAATCATAGAGCTGGAAGAGACCTGAGGAGGTGATCAAATCCAGCCCCCTGCCCAAAGCAGGACCAATCCCAACTAAATCAACCCAGCCAGGGCTTTGTCAAGCCAACACTTAACCTCTGGGGATGGAGATTTCACTACCTCCCATTCCAGTACTTCACCATCCTCCTAGTGAAATAGTTTTTCCTAATATCCAACCTAGACCTCCCCCACTGTAACTTGAAATCCATTGTCTTTATTTTGCTATTCTCCCCCCTACCATTTCTTAGAATCATGAACTCTGTCATTTCTTGATCACTTTCATCCAAGCTGTGAACAGTTTGATTGGCTTAGATTTATTTATTGTTCACAGTTTTTGTCAAATTGCACAGAGACTTTATCATTAATTATGTTTATTATAGTAATGCCTATGGGACAACCAAGAAGGGAGGCCCCATCGTGCTCCCAGCCTAGATGAGTTTAACAATGTCATAGATAAGACAAATGCAGGTTAGGATAGGGGAAAGGGTGGAGCACAGAAGCAGACTGAGCTATGAGATGGTAGCAAATGTGAATTCCATGGATTTGTTTGTTTGGGCAGCGAAGGGGATAAAGAGAAAGAGATAAAGATGACCTGACAGGGGAGAAGTGGAGCAAATATTGTGAAGTTTAGGTGAAAATATGGAGGGATGGGGCGTAAGAGGTTTGAAGCAAACAACCAGTCAGCAGAGAGCATAGAAATTCAGTCAGAACCATGAAAAGTTGTCTGAATTTCCTTTCCTTTTAGGAAACGCCGTATAAATGTATCTAGAAATGGAAGCCATGAATATATAGCCAAGCTGCACTTTGGCCGTTACTGCAAAGGCATTTTCCTTCACTGAGCATCAAAGCTACATTATACTCAAATATGTGCATCTCTCACTTAAGTCAATGAGAAATGTGTAAATATCTGTGATGGCAGAATTTTGATTTTTAAATTTAGAAACTTTAAAAACAATCCAAGTAAGAGTTTATTCCAGAACACAGAAGCATATGGAAATATCTGAAATAATGGAAACATCTGAAATAATAAAAAAAAGTTGTTTTCTCAGACTCATGTAACTAAACAATAATCAAATAATATTTTCCCATATTTTCATCAAACTCACCCTTTCCCCAAAAAAACAAAAACCAAACAAACCCAAAACAAAACAAAAATGAACCCAACATCTTTTTGGGCTCAGCATAAGGCTGAATTTCTTGAACACTGAATGCATGCATCAGGGACTTACAATGAAAATGCCCTCTCAGCTGTGTGTGTTACTGCTGAGCAATGTTCTAATTGTAAAACAATTGTTTTGGGATTAAAAACCTAGAATGTACTAAAACTATACAAAATGCACCCCAGTCTGACTAACATTTCTATTCAAAGACAAGTAAAACTTCAAACACTTTTGTGTCTATTTGTATATATGTGCACTATATGCATATTTACTAGTCATTTTTATTATTTTCCTGTGTCAAACTACAACTTTTCTAATAAACTTTTTTTTTAGTTCAGTGACCAGTAACCCACACAGAATAAATCCTAGTTCTTGAACAATTTATTTATGAAAGTTAAAGTGGTACGATATAGTCTTTTATGTCTACATGAGTCTCACTTAGAGTAGCCCTTAGGCTCTGATTTACCATGTTTCCTGCTGTGGATTTAAGTATTGCAAAGTGATTATCATGGCTTCTTCCCTGTATCCATCTATTTCACACCTGCACCCTTTTGTTAGAAACACACCATGTTAACTGAATGTGATGTCCCCACTGAATAGGTTTACACCCTTCTGTAATCCTCCTGCATTAGATTGATTTATGAATGTATCAGATTCTTTGTTAGCATGTAAACCACTAATTAATTTAAAGCCCTCTGTGGAGAAATTAAAGCCCTGGATAAGACTTTCAACAGGCTCAGATGGTGCTAATAATGGGAAGACAAGTTGTATTAATGAGTTTTTATGTGATCCCCCACTATTATTGCTTTACAATGAAATTTTAGCATAAACTGGTAGGCACTGTAAGTTTAAAAGAAAAGGGGGAGGAGTGAACTGCCAGAAAACAATCAGATTGCTATCAGAAATTGAGTTGCATTTTATCATACTTGTTACATTAGTTCTTTGTGTATATGCAAGAGTCATGGATTAGAGAAGGACAAAATGTAAAACAAACTGTATCTTTACTTATAACTCAAACCAAACCTTTCATTTATTTATTCAGGTTTGAAAAGGTTTGACTAACACCATGAAATCTTTATCTTCTTGTATCTCTGAACTTGTCTGTTCCATCTGGAGGCAGAAGTGCTAAATTATAAAGAGAGGTCATGATCCAAAGCCTACTGAAATTAGTGGAATGTTTCCATCGCTTGAACTTCCTCAAATTTCAGGGAGAAGATGTGGATGGTTATGTCCCCGGTGGCTCAGACGTGTGTTCAAACTCGGTGTTCATTTGAAAATTCAAAACAATGCAAAACAAAATATGCTGTACATTTTTTTTTTTTGGTTCAGTGAGGACCAGTAACAGTAGCAGGGAATAAAACTGGAAATTAAAGTAAATTCCAGAAAAGCTCCCGTGTGAAGATTTTTTTAAAATTCAGCATTTCTGGTTCTCTATGTAGAGAGAGACATTTATCTCTCCGAGACATTACAATATGGACTAAACTCACTCCATCATAATGGAGGCTCCTGTTTTTGCTCCTCCACCTTCTTCTCCTTGCTGCCTTCACCTCTTTCAATCTGTTATCACTCTTTCGGCACTCTGTCTTCAGCTAGGGCACTGAATATGTAGCCTTCACCCAGGCTGATATTAATGCTGCTCCATTAATCAACTAGCAGGAAATGCTTCTGAAACCTGTGTGGTCAGCATTTCCAGACAGCTAGCACGTGACATCTGTAATTTGCCCAGTCCTTACCAAGGAGTGGGAGTCCTGACTTTGCTCTTGAACTTAGTCTTACACATGGCAGCGTAATGTGCTGCCTCTAGCTTGGAAACACTTTTCTATCACAGAAGTGATAAATCTGTGCAGTAGCCTTGAGCAACTAGAAAGTCTGTTGATGCAGAAGCATTGAGGTCATTCAGAAATAGATGTTGTTTATCAGTAAATGAAGTGTTAAAAGATGAGCTAAAAGAGGCTAAATTGTCTTCTTGCAACCCTGACATTTTATGTCCCTGCATCCAAGAACCCAGCTACCTGTGCTCTAATTAAAAAGTAGCACATGATGAGGCAGACTTGCTATTTCCATTGAAGTTCCCTGACTTGAAATTGAAATATATTCACTTTTTGTTTAAATATTACATTCTTTCAGGTTTCAGCATGTTGTATTTTATCACGGAATAGCTGCATGTTTAAATGTATCCTTTGAACGTTAAACACCGTAAAAACAAGATGAAGCCTGCTGATCCATATATCTTGCTCTTTTTTCTCTGCTAGGTGGTCTATTTACAATACGTCCTACCTCCTCATTAGAACTTCATCACATAGTCCTCACACACGCAAAAACTCAGTGGCTTTAATTATAGTTATTATCATTGATAATGACTGACCAGTTTCTTTAGAACTTTAGCCTAATGCACCTGGACCTCATTAATTCCATCCTTCAGTGGGCGAGATGTCCTCATTTACAACTTTGCAACCTTTCTTTCATGGGGTTTCAAATGAGTTTACTCAGAGAAGATTTGGCTTCTTAATTCTTCATGTTAAATGTGTTCTTTTTTATTTTCTCCAAACTTACAGATATACAGAGAAGAATGTTCTTCATAATTTAAAAACAGAATGCTTCATGAATTTCAGCACTCATTTAACAACAGCAACAACATAAAATAAAATAGATGCAGTTTCCTGTGTTTACCTGAAACTATTTTATTGAAAATTGTGTAATGTTTAAGTTCTTTTGCTCTTTGAAGCCAATGTTAGTATCTACTACAGTAAAACTCCAGTTGTCCGGCATCCAGTGGTCCGGCACTACCTGGAACCCGGAAGTGCTCCGGCCAGCCGGACAATTGGAGCTGCTGGCGGGGAACGGTGCAGCGAGGGGTGAACCCTCCGCCATTTTGCAGGAAGGTGGGGGAAGCCCCGCACCGCTGCCGAGAGTTTCCGGGAGGGGAGGAGGCTCCCTACCTCCCAGACTGCAGTAGTTTTCGCCGAGCAGAGGGGTGAGGGGCGGGGCTGCGGGACCAACCCGGCAGCACCCCAGCTGCTCTACTCCGCCGCTTCCCCAAGTCCGCCGCTGCCGCTGCTGAAACTGACGAGCAGCGGACAAGTGGCGGAGCAGAGCAGCTAGGGTGCTGCCGGATTGGTCCCGCAGCGCTGCCCCTCACCCCCCTGCTCGGCGATAACTACTGCAGTCTGGGAGGTGGGGAGCTCGCTTCCCTCCCGGAAACTCTTGGCGATGGCGCGGGGCTTCCCCTGCCTTCCTTCAAAACGGTGGAGGGTTCACCCCTCGCCGCACCGTTCCCCGCCCACCCCCGGACACAGTGCGGGTCCCAGCAGACCCGTGACAGCCTCCCACCGGAGTACCTCCCGATACTCCGGCATATCCGATAATCCAGCACCACCTAGGTCCCAAAGGTGCCAGATTATCGGAAGTCTACTGTAGATAATTAACTTCAGAATTTGATTTACTTGTGAAATTCTTCTCTAAGAATGTGAGGAACATATTGTTTTAAGTGTAACAGGAATTATGTGCACATGTATGGGAAGGAAAATATCCCTAAGGTGTTTTTTCTTCAATTCCTACTGTTACGGATTCTGGCTTTCAACCAGTAGAGGGAGCTATATTCATTTAAAATAACATCCATAACCAAAGTTCAGTTAAATTACAAACCTCCAGCGTATTCAAGGTAGAGTATTAATCATAATGTAGTTCAAATACCTGGGCCAAATCCTAGTCCCATTTGACTTCAGTGGGACTTAGATTTGGCTTTGCATTGTTAGCAGATCCCAATTCCAATATTTATCGGTCTGTTTCCAGCATTCACAATTGCAGAACATAATACTTTGTCCTCATTTTCAGCCTTGGTTAGGGAAGCAGGGGTAATAGGCAATAGGATTATTCAAAATACAGTATTGAAAAAGAGAAAAACCAAGCTTTGGTATAAAAGTTTATGTTGAATAAGGCCTGAATGTAAAAGACAGTCAGTCTGTAAAAGCACAAAGTGTAAAGTAAATCGCCTTTGGGTGGAAACTGACATTTACGCATTAGATAACCCATGCAGGAGTCAATGCAGGCAGTGCAGCAAAAGTGCAGGAAGTCTATCACTATCCATTGGGTATGTTTAATATTAGAGTAGAAGTTGCCTTCAGCATAGAACAAATCCCATTTTATGGCTAGAAACAGATGTATGCTGCTCTAGACAGTACCTCACTGGCTAATACACACTAATAACAGTGAACAGTGTCCACTTTAATATTTAAAAGGTTAAGCTGTGCAATCCTGAGTTCCCTCAGGCAACTGGGTGGATTGGTGATGAGAGACATCAACTTTATTGTGTTAATGGTTTTATAGAGGATGACCTGAAAATAGCCACTGTTTTGAAATCTAAGGAGAAAGTAAAGTTTTAAGCATTTTTGATGCAAGTGTATTGTGTTGTTAATGGAACTCAATTAGTCATAAGATTTCTTGAAATTCTTTAAAATAATTAATGGATAAGTTGCATAACAATTTGAAGTTGATGCAAAATATAAAGAGAAAGCCAATGATAAATAGTGAAAATGCTATGGCGTCTTTGGGATTTTTTTTTTTTAGATCTTCTAAGAAAATTATTATATTAAAAGTATAAAAAATTGGTCAGTGTGTTCTCTTGGTTAATTGCCAGAATATTTCTGTGGCATTTATATTAATAAAGTAGAACTACTTTAATCAAAATAATGTTTTCACTGCTTTAACGGCGAGAACACAGAAAATCTGTTAAATTTATGTTTTTAGCTAAGGAGTCATTCATTTTATTTATTTTTTAAAAAACCTTTTTTACAAATATATTACTTTCTTGTTCTTTAGCCTTCTCACACTCTTTGAGCTAAATAGATACTGGTGCAAGTTTGTGCAGCTCTGTTTGATTTAAAGCGCTGTAAATCAGTAAAGGTACCCTGATTTACATCAACTGAAGTTCAGGTCCTTAATGTCCTGGTAGCCTTCTATCTCAATGAAAGATCTTTTGATTATCGCAATAATATATATGCTAAAACTTGTCATAGTTTGTGGTTTCTTATCAGTACCACTTCATAGAATTAGTTACTGATTCATCAAGTAACACATGACAAGAGCAAAACAGAGGAGGGGATAAATTTTGCTCTAGTAACTCAAGCAAAAGATCTCTCTGAAGTCAAGTTAAGTAAGCAGGATTTGCTCCAGTACAGGGACCAAGATTTCTTGTTTCTTTTCCATGCGTATCAGCTAAAGGTGAAACAAACATGTTTTTTGACTATTTATTTAAAATGTGCTTTGCAAACCTAAGAGACATGTTCACTCTCTCAAAGAGATAACCTTTAGTTTTGTTTATAAATGTGATGCAAAAAGAGAAGATATTGAACAGTATGTAGGACATGGGGTGAGGAAGAACAAAAGTTACAGCAACCTAGGCTAGTAAGTGGGCCTCATGATTGGCAGTCCTTATCTCAATGGGCTGCAAGATTGTTGTAACCAAGACAGTCTCCCGGATAGGGTAGTATCGCTAACTGTGCTTGTGCACTGAGAATTTGCAGGGTGTGCTAATTGAACTGTAGCAGCACTTTGATTGGAGGCAGAGGGAGCACATGACTCTCACAGTTAATGTTGCGTGCAATCAGCACACCCCTCTCTTCATGTGCCTTTGCTTTATATGTGTGTCATTTTAGTAATACCGGTAGGAAAAAAACCCGACACAGATGGCAGCCAGCATGATCTGGCAACCCTGTACATGGGCAATGGTAAACAACATGTCTTGCGGGTCACACATAGAATCTGGATGGGCCGTATGCGGCCTTTGGGCCACAGGTTGCCCATCACTGGGTAAGAGCAAGAAAATTATTCCATTCGTAGCACTGGCACGCCCTGTTGGTTCAATTAAATGTCTAAATCTATATTTTAAATGAATGGATAATACTTACTTTTATTTGTTTTAAATTTGCTATTAATGACGATTAGCCAGAATGGGCAGGAATGGTGTCCCTAATCTCTGTTTGTCTGGGGCTGGGAATGGGTGACAGCAGAGGGATCACTTGATGATTACTTTTTCTGTTCACTCCCTCTCGGGCACCTGGCATTGGCCACTGTTGGAAGGCAGCATTCTGAGCTACATAGACTTGTTCTGACCCAATATGGCTGTTCTTCCATTCTCATGTTCTTATGGAGTGCCAGATTAACTGAATGTCTGTGTTTACTCAAGAACAAGGGAAGCACAAACAGTGGAAAGAAAAGCTTTAGTACACTGTCCTGTCCATGGATCAGCTGTCTAGGAAGCTTCTGTGCTACGAAGGAGTAGTTCATGCTTCATGGCCCATTAAATCTTGGTCTCTCCAGTAACTGTGATTATGCACCCTTTGATATTCCACTGAATATTTTACAATGAAGATTTCATCACATAGTTTCCAAGTCTGGACTTGGGACACAGGCATTCTGATGTGCCCTGTGAGTTGAGATTAACTATGTCTAGACAGTGGGAATGACTCTCTGAATTGTATTATTTCAGTGTTGCTTGGAGTGATGCACTGCATATTTGTAATTCTAAACTCTAATAAATGGAAAAGTACCATGTTACATGATACCTAAGTCTAATTCCCAGTGCTTTACCCAGCTGTAATCTGCCACCACAGTAATTTCCTCCCTTATTCCAAACCAAGTAACCAGCAATGCTTTTCTGTGTACAATATAATAGTGTATGTCTTAACATGGTTAGACATCCACGAAAAATGTTTTTAATGATAGGTTATTCAGTACCCTTATGATCAAAAAGTCACAATAAGGTATATTCTCACTCCCTCTTTGTGCTGCGGTGTGCTTGGGAACATCTCGGGAGAGGGGCAGACACTCTGCATGATTGTCTCTTTGCATGCTGTCATGTGAGGTGCAGATGCTGAACACTTGGCAGGGTTGGGAAGAAAGTCCACAGCCTGAGGAGAAAATTCCTTGTTCGCACCTCATTCAGGTGTTTTGTGTTCAGCTTCCAGCTCTGCCACAGATTTCCTGAGGAATCTTGGCAAGTGACTTAATCTTCATGCCTCAGCTCTCCCTCTGTAAGATGGGAATAATGACATTTCCTTCCTCCCACCATTTGTATATTTTATCTGCTTAGACTAACGCTTTCTGGGGCAGACACTTACCAAGCTTTCCTAGGGTGTGTCTACACAGCAGGGCTTATCTCGAAATAAGCTACACAAATTGAGCCGCATCAATTACGTATCTTATTTAGAAATATTTTATTTCGAAATTGGGGGCATCTACACGGCACTTATTTTGAAATAGAACATTCTTCCTCCGACTTATCTTACTCCTTGTACAATGAGGGTTACAGGAGTCAGAGTAAGAAGTAAGTCTTCCAGCTTGACAGTATTTCAACATTATTTTGAAATAACTGCTTGCTGTGTAGATGGTGGACTAAGTTATTTAGAAATAATGCACCCATATAGTGCCCAGAAAAGCTGAGCTTAATCTCATTCACAGCTATTAGGTGCTACAGTAAGACAGATAATGTTAGCCCATATCCAATGATACAATATGCCTAGACTTCATAAGAACAGGTTTGTAATTGCTGTTTATTGTCAAGTAGCATTCCTGTGTGATCCTACCTGTTTGGAAGCTATTTCTCAAGATAGGAGAAAAATTATCACCCTTTGGGAGCATTCTTAGTTTGTCACTTATTAACCTCAGCCCTGGCTGCAGTGTTTCCCATTAAAGCAACTTTGTTCTTGACTTCACAATGAGAGTTGGACCTGGTTCTATGATTGTCTCTGGAAATGTGGTGTTAGGTAAGGGGTTGCTTTATGCCGTTGATGATAAACCACCTCAGAAAGGAAAATATGTGCAGTTTACTACCAGAGATTTCATAGGAAGGAAAAATATATGTCCTAACTAAAAACTGAAGAATTGCTGACACTAAAACTAGATCTTGAATCTTGTAGGTATTTCAAATTAATTTCTTTTATGTACTATATTTCGCATATTAGGTTCAACCTCTCTAAACCAGGACTCTGGTCTGGCAACATCCGTGGTACTACTGGACCATGGATGTTGCCAGACCAGAGAGTTCCAGTGCAGGGCTGGCAGCTGGGAGCCCTACAGGCTGGCAGGGTGGGGCTATCTGGCAGGTAACAGGGTTGCCTGGTGGCTGGGTTGTGCGGCTGCCCAGCAAGGGTGGAGTCGGCTGGGAGACTGCCAGCCAGACCATGGCTGGGAGGGGGAGCGGTGACAGGTGGGCTCAGAAATGACCTCCCCATGTCCAGTAAAATCCTTCATCTGGGACCAGTCAGGTCCCGAGGTGCCAGAACAGGGAGGTCCAAGCTGTGCAAGAAACATAAGTGTTTAAATTAAGTAACTTGTAAGGACAGGGAATAAATCTTTTCCCTCATAGGACAATTTTTTTGGATAATGCCAACCTTTTGAGTACAACTGCTTCTTTAAAAGGTACAGAAGAAACTTAGCCAAAGTGGGCCTCAAGAAAAAAAAATCACTATGTAACAGTCTCTTGAGATGCAGGAAAGATGTAGTCTAAAGGAAAGTTTTCTTAGCTTCCGTGAATTTGATAGAACCCTGGAAATGAGCATACTCTTTGGTTCTTGATTTTTCAATGATTTAACTAAATGGTCCAGAAGTTTTCTTGACGTATCTGTTACTTCTCTGTTGACTTGACTTTGCTAGGATTGATACAGGGAAGAATTTGACACAATTTCTGATAAGTTATTGTCTTAAGAAAAACCTATTTACTATTTCAGTTATGTTCTCAGTATATGGGATTTGATACCAGATTAGGATCTGGGTAGACTTCGTAGCACATTATTGTTATGTATTACAGCAGCTGAGTTCAAACCCCTATTGTACTAGGCACTATACAGAGACACACAGAAAGAGATATTCCCTATCTCAAAGAGCTTACAGTATAAATAAAGGCAGATACAGTATGGAAGTATTGTCATTCCACCTTTTGTTTGTTGGATGGGCAACTGAGGTCCAGATAAGTGATTTTTCCAAGGTTATACAGAAAATGCATGGTAGAGCCTGTAAGTGAATCCAGATCTTCTGAGATACATTCTTGTGTTTTAATCACTAGGCCATCCATGTTGGCCATCCATACTATGCAAGAATTATGAGCCTGGTGAAGCTAGTTGGTAATTTAATGGTGATGTAATTTATTTTGCAGCAAGAGCAATAAATGGTAACTTTTGTTCAAGCAAGTAGTTTCTAAATGATAACACTGTAAAATCTGCTGTAGATATATAAGACAGTACCTTTGAAAAGTGATGCAATTGGGACATCGTACAAAGCAATTTCACACTTTAAAATTTGAGCATGGTTAGAATGCTTTTAACGGACTCTTAGGCTGGAACAAATGTCAATATAGTTATCGTGCTTTGCATCAAGTCAGCATCTACAGATGTTTGTAAGGCTAAGTAATAGGTCAGGAGAAACAGTCATTTGATATGATTAAACAATATATATATGGCAGGCAGTAGACACAGAAATGGTAAAACAAAAATCAAGGGACAGAGGTCTCCTATCAGTAGGAATTCTGTCACAATAGTGAATCTAGCTCTGCTGCTCTAACAGAGAAAAGAGGCCATTTGAAAAAAAAAAGTTTTTGTAGTCTAACTCCTGCTGCTGCTTTATCTCCCAAGGAACCTGGAGGTGGGCCGGGAGGAGTAGAGAACTGTGAGCTAATGAGATAGCAAAAGTATAACTCAGAACAAGTATAATTATGCTCTGAAAAGTGATGCATCGTGTGACTCTAGTATTGTCTCTTAACTACTATATCCAATTTGCCCACTTTACAGATAAAAAAGATGTTCTTTTCTCCCATGTATCAGACCTGCAAACTCAGCCTACAATCTGAAAGACAAGCTTTTATTCTTTCTGATGCATGCATCTTCAGCAATAGTAAAGATTCCACAGTAGAAACTTAATTTAAAATTCTGTTGAAGATGCATAAGAAAATAATATTTCACATTTTCCCATTGTCTATAGCTGTGATGGCTCTGCAGTGCTCACATCAGTAAAAAACTGTAAAAAGGTATTATTTTTACAAAAAAAATTAAGTAGCTAGGAATGTTGAATCCTTAAATCAGGGCTACTCAACTTTGGAAGCCCTGGGGGCCACAATGATACAGCACGTGCCGAGGGCCGCAACTTAAGTGTGGTTGCATATACATGCAAATATTTATGCAAATATATTCAAATAGCTTCTTTCGCTGTGACGGGAATGAATACAAAAATTAAGGCAAGACTGTACAACACAGGCCCCATTTAAGCTAGTTCTGCTATTAATAAAATGCAATATTTACTTGATTTCCACCCATATGTCAGCACTTTTAATGAGCAATGATAGTCTAGGAATTTAACTACTAAAATGCATATCAACAGAAGATCATTATATTGACTACTTTTTTGTTTTAGCTCCCACCCGTGGGCCTCAAACAAACAGGCCACGGGCCACATGTGGCCTGCGTGCCGTGTGTTAAGTAGCCCGGCCTTAAATGGAGCAGTTGAGTAAATATGGTGCCATTTTTTACTGTTGCTGTTCTAAGCATAAAAGGAGTCTACAAGTGAACATAGGAAACATTTAATAAACTGACATGTTCATAAGCAGTACCATAAAGAGACTGGTAAAATGCTATGTGGGGGAAGTGACTGGTAACAAAGTATATATTGTATATCTCAGCTGAGTATGAGAGAGAAATGTAAATGTGAAATCTGTGACATCAGATTGCCTCAAAATCTTTAGGCTCTGATAACAATTCACACCATTCTTGTTTTTTCTTCTTGTGATTGGAATGATAACCTCGGGGCTGCTTGGTGCTTGCAGGGCATTATAGCTCAGTTATCTGTTATTTCTATTGGCAGGATTCACATAGGTTTTTATTAAAAGGAAATAACTCCAAAAATTGCATTATATTTATTCTATGTGGGATGTGGGTAGCAAACATTCTGCTTTTTACTTGTACAAATCTCTGTTCATCAATTGCTTTGTCAGAATGATGCAAAATTTTACAGGTCCACCCTTTTAAATCAACTGTAATCTTTTATAATACTCTTCATGTGGTTCCCATTTGTGTACATCACACACAATGTCTTGCTTGCTCCTGTCTCAACTGTATAGATCCCAAGAATAAAGGGATCTGTACCAACCATAGCCTTGTTTGTGTAATTAACATCATATAAGGGCCACTTGTGTTTGCACTAAGTGAAAAAGGAATGAGATTTTTCAGGACATGGAACTATTTTGGCTTATTTAAAGTATCTTGTACATATTTCGCAAAACATATCTGCAGTATTGTTCTATATTTCACCTGTAAACTGCAGCTGAGATAAGACAGTGAAACAATTGTAAGGGGAATGATCCTTTTGGAGATCTATTGCATTTTATCTTGCAGCAAGTCAGCTCAAATATAGTTTTCTGATCTAAGAGGTATACCAGTTGGTTACGGCAAGTCTGTTCTCTTTATGTTACAGTAGGAGAACATATGTTTTTGCACATGTCAGAGAATATGAGGAGAAAATACTATTTGCATACATAGAGGGGGATACGCATGATGAATCTTGTGGGGGCTCATGTACTGTTTATTCCAGAGTGGGCTGCTCCTTTAAGAAACAGAGGGCCTCCCACCACTGATGGATTATCAGACCCAGCTGGGAAAGAGGTCAGGTGATTCTTATAAAGGACTGAGAAAGCTCAGCTGGAGGGGGAGCTGTGGAAGGTAGTCTGGCTCCTGTGAGTGGCCCCGAGGGAAGCCCAGGCTTCTGTGCCTCTTCAGCCTGGGTGGTCATGGGAATAGGGTTTTTTGGTCTGTCTTGGAGTGTTTTTGAATTAATAAACCATAGCATGAGGGAGGGACTTGAAAAAGACTCTGGCATGGTGTTAGTCCCTCCTGGCTGCAGGGGACAGGCCAGCAGCCTACAGTGCATTTAATATTTATATTGTGGTCACTCCCAAAGACTCAGTCAAGCTAAATGTACCTTCTTGTTTGAGTGCTTGCTCAAGTTCATCCCATGTTAGGTGTGCGCCTGTTGTGTTCACCGTCGCCAGAGATTTTTCCCTCAGTAGTTTCCACTGGGCCGGCTCTAGCACTCTGGTGCCACGTGCGTATGTGCTGGCATAGGGGACACTTCTAGCCCTGCACCTTCTCAGCTCTTTCTTATCACCTGTGACAGGTTCTGGAACATCTCTTGCTTCATCAAGGCATTATTTAGTGGTTTTCTATTCAGCTTCATTTTATTAGTCATAGTTAGTAATAGTGTAAATAGTTTAGTGTAGATAGTTAATCTCCCTCTCTCTCGCCCCTGGGGCTGAACATGCCCTAGTCTCTTGGCTTCAAAACTCTTGTGACTAGCCTATGCCAGTGGACAACTCACACTCCAGTTGTCTGAAATCTCTGGGAGAGTTTCATGTGTCACCAGTGGGTGCTAGAGCTTGCCTTGTGGGGATACCAACAGAGGGAAAAACCACTCTCCTTCTTCTAGTGCCTTGTCAGAGCAGTTGCACTGGTTATTCATATCTGTCCTAATGAATCTTTTGGAAGGTGGCATCATCCCGTTGCAGAAGTTAGATGGAAGTCCACTTTGAGGTGTTAGTCATAGAAGAATCAGACATAATCAGACCCTAAATATCTACAAACAACATGGTTTCTTCCTCCCACCATCCATGGTTTCAGTTCCTTCACATTTTTTTCTTTTACCACAAACGTACTAAGAAATTGTTTTGCTGTTATGAGTATCTGGAAGGCACCAGTGTGAAGACAGCCAGACTACCTAAAAATCAATCTGAATAATTTCCTTCAGAATTGTGCTGCCATTATAGTAGGCTAATTTTTGAATAGTGTGACTCATTGCTAGGAGAATAACTCTCAGGACAATGCAGTGAAGATCTGGAAACTTAAATCCATATTTTGAAAATGCATCTTGCATGAGAGAGGAATACTGAGTTAGATATGGAGTTATTGTATGGCAGCTTGAGGAATCTTTTTTCCCCATCTTTCCTTCTGATAAAATTTTATGCCAAATGGGCCTTTCTGAGTTTATCTTTCAGGTTTAGTTTATCCAAGCAGCATGAATGTAAACAAAATTAGGTTTAATGCTCATGAATTATGTTTTAAATACAAATATTTGTAAGAGTTGGACAAAGTTTGTGTTCTTAACTGTAGGCTGAAATAATTACAGAGTAGATTCAAGTCAGAATTGTACTAGAGAAGACTGCAGGTATTTGCTGTGTAATTAAGGTGACATAAACAGTTGAGTAAACTCATTGGGTGACAAATATCTTGCTATACTGGAGTAGCAAAGCTTAGTGCATTAGGGCCCCACTTTTGATTAGGACCTAGAAGCTTTATTATTGTATGAAAACTAAGAGCTATTTGTATGTAATGTGGAGCAAAGAGGAAGAAATGATACATGGGCTATATATGGCTCTTGGTCCACTAGTTGCAGAAATTCCACTGATATAAGGTATTTTGTAAAACTTACTGACAACCGCATATCTAAGGAAAATAAATACATAATGAATATGTAATAAGTTTGCCTTTTAAAACATTTTTGCTTTTGTTCTTTACTGCAACTCTTTGCTTGACCATGTTCATTTCCTACAGTATTTCTTCTTTTGAGTAAGGCTCTACTGAGACTTGCAGCAGATCTTTATTTCTTGCTCCATTAGGGCTTAAATTCTACTGTTTGGATCTCTGTGAAGAAGTGAGATATGTGAAATCAATTTTAATTCTTCTATGCCTAATCCATGGATCTCATTGTGAAGGTACACCAGTTTGAGAATTTCATGACTAATCTGGTCTGGGGGTCGGGGAGCACCTTTTTCCCCCCCATCAGGTTCCCCCTACGCTCCCATGCCCCTAGTAATGGAAGGACACTTTGCGTGCTCTCCCTCCTGCCCCCATGCCAATCAGGGCCTCCTCCCGCCCTGCCAAGAGTGTGTGGCGCTTCTAAGCACCTTGTGCTCCTCACAGGCTGGGAGCAGGGTGGAGGAAATTTCATGCGCTTGCCCCATCCCCAGGCCAATCAGGGCTTGGGGGTGGGGGAGCGCACGAAGTGTCCTCCCACCCTACCAGGAGCCGCACGTCCCCTCGTCCCAGGCCCTTACTGGCCTGGGGGCGGGGGAGTGGCAGGGCCTTGGAGGACCCGATATGGCCCTCTGAGGCCCTTTTGCCCACCCCTGACTTAGACTGAGATGGTACAGAAGACATTACAGAATTTTGTGGATTGTTGCATTACTATCAGTTAAGGGAAAAGTATGTCTGCCACATTTACTTTTTCTATGGGCATCAGCCTGGTACCAGAGATTTTCCAGCATAAACAGGAACTAAAGTGCATGTAGGTAATGACACTGGAACCATGGAGTCCTTTTATGTTATTATCTAGCAATTGATACATGAAACACATTAACCATCCCTTTTTGGAAATCTCAGTGTTTGAGTTGCAGATCTGGTATAAAACACTCTGAGGTATGGAAGAATTCTGTGTATCACCCAATAAAATATTTCAACCCTAGGGATGGTTCAGTCACCATTATTGCTGCTGTGCTGGTACACCACCATTTGGCTCTTAAAACAGTGATTTATTAGCTGTACTGGGTCATGAGTTGTTGAATAAATACCAGTATGTCACAATCTCTTTGTTCTAAAATCAGAGAAATGGGAAATAAAAAGTTTTTCATACCAAAGGAACTTTGGCACATGAATTCAGAATTCATAAACCTGCAATGGAAACAGGTTATGTTAGTGAAATGAAAAGTCACTTTTTTTTAAATTGAGAGAGTTAAGTGATTACTTTTAAGGAATTATTTTGCTTGCTTAGCTATCTTACTGTGAAACAAGTCACCTAGTGATCACACTGTGCGGTGAAGCGATTAGAGTAATCATCAGCAAATAAAAGTTAACATGATGCAGGGAAAAAGGGTTTATGCATTATTTATTACAGTTACTTATTTTGCTATTGATTTAGACTTATGCTGAACAATTTTTGAATACCAGATTTTCATACCAATTCCCTTTGCCCTAGTATCATTCCTAAGTTTTCATTTGATCTTGAAAAACATTTCATTATGTTTAATTTAAGGAAATGAGATTTCTTTAATTACTATCTGTAGAAGCTATTAGAAGCTCAATTACATTTGCAAATTCGTTTTTGAAAAGCTTTATGGTTTTAAGATAAAAACCCCATGATCTGATTGTAGGGGACTTTCTTGTTCAATAAGAAGGCTCTCCCCAACCAACCTTCCCCAATGGTGTTCATGCATAAAGGAAAGAATGTACAGCTCAAAATGCAAAACTAATTATGCTAGAAACCAAAGATCAAAAATTAAAACTGATCTCTAAGCTATACTGAATAATAAACATTTCCATAAAGAGAGAGGGCTGACAAATATGTTTATTGTTTCCCTTCATTCAGCATTGAAAATACAATGTTTAGACAGTTTTTGAAAAGTTCAGTAAGTGAAAAAGAGAAGATGGCTACCCAGGGATTCAGATGTTTTATATGCATATTGCATACCTGGAAATGGTTTGTATTTCTGTAGTGGGTTATATATGACTGCTATTATGTCTAGAGCAGTGTCTCCAAGAAAGATAGTAAAAGAAGTCCGCATTGTAACTTCTAGTTTATTAGTCTTTGGAAGACCGAATGGTTTCAATGGTGACTCCAATTTTGTGTGATCTGGGTTGTCTGTTTCACACAATTAAATGGCCATTTGGTAGTAAAAATGAACCCTTCCCCCTAGCTGCCAACTGAGTGTTGGCTGTATACCACAGTTAAAGGGAAAGATAGTATTTCCAGAAAGTTTGTTCTTATTTAAAGTAATTTTCACTTCTAAAACAAATGCCGCCTGAAGCTCAACTGTATATACAGTACTGCATATGTAAAAGCTTTCTAAATTTCTAAATACAGATTAATTGTACAATTATAATGAAAAAGGAGCTTCAGAGCAGCAGTTATTTTGTTGCACAGATACAATTAAAATTGTTCCAGTGCTGTATAAATACAGCTAAATTAAGTTGCTGTCCTGCCACTTGGTGGCAATTTTGAGCTACTGCCTAATGAAAGCTAGTATGATATTTTATTTGGAAGTAGTAACTGTAGCAGGAAAACCCTTTTAATTTACTTGAATTATTTTGAAATAATGCCATATTCTAAGAATATAAGCCATGCAATCTATGGTCTATTGTCACTAAAATATCAACCAGTAATAATAAAAGTTCTTCATTTCTCTTAGAAGCAAGCAAAACTTAGAGTGTGTAACTGCTACTCACTGAACAAATGTATTTGGGGTATGCTCATACAACAGAAGATGGGGTATGTTTAACAAAAATTGAAGCCATTTGTTCTGATTTATTAAGCGTTTGTTTGTAGGTGTGATACACCTTAGGTTGCAAAACATCTTGCTAGCACCTGCTTTTAGCATGAGAGATCCTTAGCTGTGCCTGTCAGGGGGTCAGCTCCCTGATACTCCCAGTTACAGGCAATGCAAACACTCCCCTTTTAGCCTGTGCAGGCTTTGTTGGCCCTCCTAGAGGCTACCAATAGGCACACTCTTAACTCCTGAATGCTCTGAACATCCCTCTGTTGAATTCGGCCCCATATATACTGGACATTCATTTAGGGAGTGTCTAGACTACGTGGCTCCGTGGACGGGCCATGTAGATGAGGCAGGACGACAAAGAGAAATGAAGCGGTGATTTAAATAATCGCCGCTTCATTTAATTAAAAATGGCCGCCACGCTGTGCCGATCAGCTGTTTGTCGGCACAGTGCGGCAGTCTAGACGGGGATCTGCTGACCCCAGAACCCTTTGTCGTCAGATCCTGTAAGCCTCGTTTCAGGGTTCTGTGGTCGGCAAAGGGTTCTGCGGTCGGCAGATCCCCGTCTAGACTGCCGCACTGTGCCGACAAAAAGCTGATCGGCACAGCGTGGTGGCCATTTTGATTTAAATGAAGCGGCGATTATTTAAATCGCCGCTTCATTTCCCTTTGTCATCCTGCTTCATCTACATGGCTCCGTCGACGGAGCCATGTAGTCTAAACACACCCAGAATGTCCCAAAGGAACAGTACACCACAGCTCACTATGGATACCTCAGAACACAGCTCTGCTCAACACCCAGCACTTAGATTTGTTTATAGGGAGTACAAGTTTATGTTTGTTTAACAAAGCGCAGAGATTCAAATGATAGCAAACAGAGTATTGGAAATAAATGTTTACATACACAATAAAATCAAAACATGCATTCTAGATCCTAAACTTAATTCACAATATGCTCTCTTGTTTGATAAGGTACTGTGTACCCCAAAGTCCTTTTCAGAGTGGTGTTCAGCTCAGACAGTAAAAGCCTTTCTTTCATGAGATCAAGCCTGCTTGGAGTTTGTGTCTCAGTTGAAGGAAAGCATGGTCTGTTTCTCATCCTATAGATACTCTAAACCAGTCATTTGTTCTTCATCTCTAAATAAAGTTTCTCCCCACCTCCACCCCTTTGTTTACCTCTTCCTGTTAATTTTCCTTCTGAAGTTCCTGAAATCTTTTAATCTATTATATATTTTGAAGAGTTTGTTTGTGGATTTGTTTGTGCAAAATAAAGTCTTACTTCTCGATTACCTACAGATATCAAATTTTGCATAAACAATCCTGCCACTTAAATTAGCCAAATGCATTACTTTTTACTTTATTATGTGCTGGGTGAAAAGTTTAAATAATTATTTTTGTTTTTCATTGGAAAAAAGTCATGACTATTATGATTGAGGGGTGGGGAGAAGAGGCGGTCCCCCATATCCTGTCTGGTAGAACTTGACATAAGGTAAGCTATGTCTGGGGGAACTGCCTTTGAAATGTTTCCACTATTGTGGGGAATTTTCTTGCCCACTATTGTGGGGAATTTTCCTGGCTTCCATACTACCCAACTGGAATCAGATAGTGAAAGAATCTGAGTCCCTGCCCCACCTCTCTTTACTTGGATGCCTTCCTGGTCTCAAGGTCTCCTCTTTCTCTCTTCCATGTAGTGGAGTCTTTGTAACTCTAATTTGGCTGGTCCCAGAATTGCTGGGGACCTTATCCCTCAGTCTCATTATGAGCCACTTAGGTTAGGGACTCGGTTGTCCCCATTCCATGTTACTCTCATCACTGGACACTTCCCTACAGTGATCACTACATTGTTTAAACTGTGTACTATTTATTAAAAAGCAACTCTAAACAAATAAGGGACAAACTGAAACAATTGAATGATCATGGAACCCTGCACCATGAGTTTGGGGAACACCATAAACAGCAGTTTCTGGAACTCAAGACAATTTTCAGACTATTTCTTACATATCCCAGGCCTCCCTCCTGGAATGTGACTGTGCACTGATGATACCATGGAGAAGACACCTATTTTGATGGTGGTTGCACACCCTCAGATTCAACACAGAGGGTCCCTTCTCCCAGGTATCTGCTTTCTTATTCGGTTTGTATCTCCACCTCCAAGTCTAGTTTTATCTGGCGATGTCTCCCTCTGTTGGGCCCCCTTTCCCCAGGATTCCCGCCTTGTTCTCTTTAGCTGCTTACTTCTCTCAAGTCCAATTTACTTGAAGCATGGTAGACCCTCTGTTATCCCAGTTCTGGTCCTATGGCTCTCCATTTAAACATTGTCCTGGCTCACCATCAGCATGGCTGCTCTCCACTACTGAGTTGCCTTGCTCTGGGTTGCTGTACTCTCCCTAACTCAGCCCTGAGGCCTTGTCAGTCCCAGGATCCTGACTCCTCTTAAACCCTTCCCCTTTCTCCTGAAATTGGAGAAGATCAACCCAAAACAAAACAAAAAAACCTAAACTACTGTGTTTCAATAAGGGGTCAAGAGCCCGCTCAGGAACTTAATGTCCAATACACATGTCATATCACTTTGAATATTATCCAAATATACATTTTACAAAAGTTGAGATGATCAGTGTGACATGGGCTTTTAGCAGAAAATGTACAGGGCACTTTTTTGAGCTAGAATGCAAATACCAGATCCAGGGTATCTCTATGACTCTTATGCACCCCATATGCTCTCTCTGCCAGTTAGCATCAAGAAGTCCTCAGGTTACAATAAGGCAGTACTAGAAAATACTTTTTGACCATTCAAATGGTTTAGGACTCTCTAGATTTTCCTGATGTATATTGAGGATCCAGAAGATTGTTCTTTAGAACTTTTGCCTTTTTGGAATAAAGGGCTTAAGGCAAGACCGAAGGCATCAGTCACTGGTAATGCTGTTTTTATTCTCACGCTCTGCTTTCTTTGCTGTAATTGTAGATCCTGCTGTTCTGGAACTTTAATGGGAATGGATTGTGGGAGAGATTATGACATTAAGAAATAATTGGAAAAAGTTAAGAACAAGAACTAGAGTGAATCAAGAAGCTCTCATCTTGAGCTTCAGTAGCATAGAATTATTGAATTGGAAGGAACATTGAGAGGTCATCAAGTGCAGTCCCCTGCACTCATGGCAGGACCTAGCATGGTAGCATAAATCTCTGTCAGATACAGGCCTATTTCTCTTTCACTGCAAAGCAACCACACAAAATTAAAGTCTAATGTTTAAAGATATATAGCTCTATATAATATGTTACTCCCTGATTTCCAAGAATAAACTCCTGAATAACTAGCCTACAGCTTCAGACTGATATAAATAGATCTATAACTTCATCACTGGAAAAGCTTAAAAAATGCTACCAACATTAGCAGTACAATTTAAAACAGTAATAAAGAACAAAGGCATATTAATCACTGATGTCAGTAAGTTCAAGATTCAACAGTTGCCTAATTTAATAGTCTTGTTACTGGAAAATTACTCAGATGTAAGCAGCTTGTAAAAATTGTAATAAGTACAAAAACCAAGGCACATCTTTTTGAATTCTTTGGAGGTAGTAGGTTTTTATGTTGTCAAAGTCCACTACCAGGAAAGCTGCAATATGCTGCATAGTTGTTTGTCAGTGCCTGGGTTTATTTTCGTAAAGAAGTATTGATTACAGAATGAGAAACATTTAGTTTAACAGCAATCGATGAAGAACAGACAAAGGACATTTTGAAGTCTGAATCATTTTAAATTTAAACTAAAATACAAAGCCCACGATAATTTATGATTAAATAAAAATGATATATATTTTGTAAGGTCACAGTGTTTCCCCCCATTATTTATGAGACATATACACCGATCAGTGTGCTTAATACAGAGAGAATATATAAAATTACTGCTATTATTCAAGCAGTGTGAATATTGATTTTTCTTTTTTTTTTTTGGTTCCGTGGCTGAAACTAATGAACACAAAATACTTTTTTGTCTTGGCAAAATACCAAACCAAAACTGTCCCTACTCCCACCAAAAATATGGTTAAACAAAATGTTTCATTTAACTTGAAAATAAACATTTTATTTAGTTTTCGGCCTGTTTAAATGTTTTTTTTATTACAAACAAAGACATTTGGAAGCACTGTAGTTAAACTGGTGGTAGAGGTAGTGGCAGCAGCTGCTGCTTCCTTATACTCTATAGCCCTGTTGCTGAAGCACTCAAGTGGGATGTGGGAAACCCACCTTCAAGTTATCACTCTGCCTGATTTGCATCTATCACATTGCGAGTGAATGTCCTTGCCACTATTCTGGGGGTAAATCTCTCTCAGGCTTTCCTGTGGAAGCTGTTCCACTTTTTTGTAAAGTGCTGTCAGGGCTGTTCCCCACTCTGGCACTCCGAGTGCAGAAGATAGGGGCCCACGAGAGGTCTTAAATACCTTGCCTCTATAGGCTCTGCTTACAAAAACTCCCCAGAGTCACAGATTTAATGACCTTGGGGGGTAGCTGCCACCACCAAATGAAACAAACCCCTTTCTTCTTGAACTCAGGAATAAAGCACTTGGACTTCCTTCCCCATTGGTACCCCAACCTCCTTTGCCTCAAGAGAGCTTGAAAAAAGAAACAGGAAAACAAACTGTCTCTCTGATAGCTGACCTCTCAGACTAGGCAGACACACACGAAGACAGACCTCCCATTTCTTTCTAGCACCCAAGAATCAAATCATTGCCTTAAAAAAGATGATTTTGTTAATAAAACAAAAGATATACTTGATAAAGCATACTTGTTTGCTAGGTGTTATAGAGCAACTGAGTAAAACACATTAAAACACAGAGAACATCTCTGGATGCACTCTAAGGGTATGTCTAGACTACATGCCTCCTACAAGGAGGTTTACAGGATCTGTCGAAAAAGGCTTTCTTTCTCGACAGATCCCCCTCTAGACTGCCGCTTTTTGCCAACAAAGTGCTGAGATGGCAAAACGCAGTGGCCATTTTTATGCAAATTAGGTGTGGGATATTTAAATCCCTGCCTCATTTGCAATGTTGACCTGCCTAATCTGCATCCCTCTGCCGACAGAGCGATGCAGTCTAGACATACCCTTAGATAGAGAACGGGGGGCAGGAAAGCATAGATTCACACAGTGAAGTTTAACCAAACAACCAAAACAAAGAAGAAATGCCCTGATCGCAACTAAATACACATTTTCCCTTTATTTACTCATGATCCCTTCCTGGTTCAGTCCATTTCCATGCCCCGAATTCCTTGTAGGCATGGTAATTCTGATTATTCCATGTTGCTCCCTTCAGTTCTTAACTTAGAAGTCATACAAAGGAAGAGCAGACCAGGTATCTATATCCAGCTCAAATTTCAGCACTGTATCCCATTGGTTCTTCTGGCCCTTTGCCAACACCCTTGAGTTTAACTCTTAATCACTGAGTGCTGGCCAGCACTTCTATCCGTCACAAGTGCTCTGATAGTTATTGGAGCAGGGGATTGGAATCAGGGTGTCCCTCATCCTAGGTGAGTCCCATAACCATTATCTATAGAGGGTGTAGGACAGGTGTAGAAGAAGATCTCCTGTTCTATCATGGCAGGCTGCCTTCATAATTTATATCTGCTTCAAATCTAATTTTTAATTTAGCTCTTGCATTTTTCTCCAATATAAACAAGCCCCCTTGTGATCCTTCTTCCCATATATTCTGTGGTCTAAATTGTCCAAACAAGATCTACATTGCTACATACACAAATTTATTTGCAAATTCCTTGCTCTGTATTTGTGTAACTCTATCACTTTTGCATATAAATCATACATTTACACGGGCAAATGTTCCCCATGCAAACCTAGCAGCACAATTGACTGCAGACTTTCTTTGCGCATGTACATTTTATCATTTTCATGTACAAGTGATATTGCACAAAGTTGTATGTTCAGTGATTTGAACACACATTCTTGTGGGTACATTTGAAAATTTAACCCAGGACATTCAAAAGTAGGGATGTTAGATAGCGTGTAGTTGAATAGTCACGTAACTGCATCAAATTTCAGCAGTTACATGACTATTTGATAGCCCTGGGGGCAGGAGGGCAGTCAGTGTGCTCCTGGTTCCACTTCTGGGGAGTTCTCTGCAACCCTGTGCTGCTGCCTCTGTATCAGAAGCAGCAGGGCAGGGTGGCAGGCAGGAGCTGGTCCATGAGGGGTGCCAGTTTAAAAAGCAGCTCCCTATGAAGAACATCTCCCACCAGCAGCCCTGTGCTGCTGCTGATATAGAGGCAGCAGTGTAGGGTGGCAGCAGCCTCTGTCTGGGGTGGGGGGGGAGGAGGAGGTTCTGTTCATGGGGAGCTCGGACACCCGCACGGACAGGGACTGCTGCCATGGAGCAGCCTACCTGCTCCACCCCCCCATGCACTTCTCTCTCCTGTAGAGACAGCAGCGCGGGATGGGAGGGGAATGTGGCTTCATTGTACCAGAGCGTGGGGGAGCTAGCTGAAAAGCAGGCTCCCCTCCAACACTGGCCCCTGCCTGAAACCTTCCCCCCCCCCCCGCCGCTATCTCTGTAGGAGGCAGCAAGGGGGGAGGGAGGCGGGTCCTCAGCTGTGTTCCCTCTGAGTTGCGCAGCAGCACAGCTTCACAGGTGATTAATCAGCCCTGCCCAATCACTCAGTTCCATGCAAGGAGCCTGAGCCTCTGACTGCATGGGCTGGTTAATCACCTGTGAAGCTGTGTTACCCCACAGCTTAGAGGGAACATTGGTCCCCGGAGCCAGCATGTGCGGAGAGCTGGCTTTTTCCCACACATATCGACTCCCACCTGCCCCCCTCACTCTTTGTGCTGCTGTCTCTCTATCAGAGGCAGCAGTGCAAGGATGGAGGAGAGCAGGCAGATTGGGCTTTCGTGGGGAGTTGGCTTAATACAGAGGCAGTGGGGGAGGGGGAGAAATGCATGTCGTTGACAGGATTAACTGATAACCCAGGCTTATCAATTAATCGTGTAGTCATCGACACACTGATATCCCTATTGAAAAGATTTTGCTAAAACCAAGAATCTAACATTCACTCTTCAGTCTGAATCCTCTGGTTGGTAGGCTATTATGATCCTAACCACTAATCAGGCAACATTTTTATTATGGCATGGTTATTATGGAAAATTTCTAAATGCATAACTGCAGAATTTTTCTACTATCCACACATTGAATATACACTACTGTAGACAATTATTAATTAAAAATAGCAATGCCTTCAAAAAATCTTTTTATGTACAAATAGTTTTGAGAGAATTATCTTCTTGCTTTGGTTTAAAACCACTAGAAAAGCATTTGCCAGAAAGCAGTATTAATTGCAAAGGAATTGTGGCCTTGTTATCAAAAGGCTTAATAATGCATCAACAATTAAAATTAATGTATTGTCAGTAGCTTTATCAAAGAACTTAACTTGTGGTTTAACACCTTGTGCTGGCTATTGCTGACATAATTATCCTTATGTTTTAGGACAATTAATAGTTACTATACACTGTCTAATTTCTCCTCCATGTTACACATATTCAGAAAAGAAATAAACACAAAGGACTGAATTCTTATTTATTCTGAGGCCTCCTTTCCCTAATATGGTAGTGTAAATTACGTTTACACCCACTTTAATGTCCCTTTACACTTAAATAGAGATGTTCAAGAGAAGCATAGTGTATATGAGTCAAAAAATTAAAGTAATAGATTTAGACAATGTAGGGGAATGGTAGAAGCAATGTGACAGGCAAAGAAACCATAGAGAACAATTTATTGCCTTAACTCCCCTTGAGCTCTGTGGGATTTGAGAAGCTGGGCACTTTTGGGGAGACACACGTCAACCCACTGTGGATTGGGCCTTCAGTCTTTAATAGAGCTAAGACCATAATTATGTTCCAATAATTTACAGAACAAATGTAGCCTATCTTTCTCTTTGTGAGATATCAAAGAGGAGGTTAGAATTTCTGCAAATATATTCATGATTTGAATGTACTCAAAAAGATTTTTCTCCAATTTTGTACTAATCATGAATATTCCAGATTGGAATTGTGTTGCTTATATGTGATTGGTCACATAGGATTGTTTCTGTTCCTTGCCTGGAAGAGAGCAGATGCGCTTCTGGCAAGAATCTTTGCACATGCACATTTAAAGTAGTATTTTTTAAAATATTCTTGCGTGCAGCTTTTCTGTTTTATTCACAACATCTAGCCAGTAAAACTAGATCACACATGCATTCACAAAGAATGAATACAAACAGAGCTGAGCTCATGTGCAAAATAAATTCACTGAAAAATTCTGATTTATAGTTGCTGGGAAAAAGTTGTGGTATTCGATCTAAACACATGAAAAAGAGAAAATTCTTTTTGGGTCCAAAACCAGACTGAAAACCATGGAGGAGATTTTGCAAGGGGAAGCAATGAAAGATGAGTCAGAACACTTACTTCAGAAGCTTGCTGATGAGAAGCTAGAGATGGAGTAGTCATTGGCAAGCAGGTAGGTGAAGTGAGGATTATTTTTAAAGAGGGGGTGATAGCAGCATTCCTGAATGCAGGGAAGAGGAACTCCCAATCGTAGGGAGAATAATAAGAGGAGGAGGAGGCAGGGAAGCTACAATGGTAAGAGTTTGTGAAGATAACTTCATTGACAAGATAATCATAACAATGGTTTCATGGCATTTTAAAAAAATATAACTTGTGTTTCTATTTTCATTTTCTTCCCATCAAACCTGTTGCATTCTTGTATCCCCCCTCGGCTAATTTTATACCCACTGTGGACCCTTAACTGGTGAATGCTATTTTGTTCATACCCCATCACTTTGCTCAGTAGTAAACTATATCAAGAGAGCTAAAACCACACCGATTTCTAGGTGATTCAGAAATGCTGAATCTATTTCAATCACAACCTCTTCATCTTGTGCTAGCCTTTCTGTGGGCTGGGTTTGCTTCTTCTGTCTCGCTGTTTGGTTAGAATGAAAATATTGTCCTTATTTTAACAAGGTGAGATTAGTGTTGCCAAGGGACACTTTCAGTTTATACTGCATGTAAGTGAATTATAGCCTGGGTTTTGCAGACTCCTCAACTGTGGGAGTTTCACAATCATACTCTTATTTTTGTCTCCAGCGTCCTTTGTGTCTATAATTTTGGATAATCACGATGCACCCCCCCCCCCAATAAAATAACTCTGACACTGCAAAGTCAAGCAGTCATAATTTAGGAAATGCCAGAATTAACATTGATAGTGCAACATTAGTTCAGCCCAGTTTCATGTATTCATTTGTAACCCTTCTGCCGGGTAGGCCCGGCAGCAACCAGGGCCGGGTTCAATATCTAGGGGTCCATCTCACACAGAACTGGCTTGAGCCCCCACCCAGTAGCCTGGGAAATTCGCACACCCATGGGCACCTCTGAGAGGCAATGCTTTCCCACTCACAAGCACAGAGTCTGAGTGTAGAAAAGAAACATTTAATGAAACAGAGAGAGAAGTCACATGGCATTAACTTGGGAAAATGCCACAAACAGAGTTCATAGCCCAAACCATGAGCAAAGTCCAACACCCCAAGAGTCTCTGGAGTCCAGCAGCCCAAAATCTCCCAGAGTCCGACACCCCAAAAGTCTCTGTCCCTGGTCAGTGCCGCCCAGAGTTCAAAAGTTCACCTGCAGGTTTCTACCTCCCAACCTCGGTGGAAAGGGGGACGGGGGGTTGATAGGGGCACCTTACGTGGTCTGAAGCCGACGGCACCACCTTTCCGTACGATTCTGCTGCAGCCTTTACCACGAGACACTCTGCCACGCTCCAACAGCTGTCTTGTTCCACTCCACCGACCGCTCCGCTGGTCGCCTGCCGCCGCTCCTACCGGCCGCCCGCTGGCCGTTCCCACCGGCTGCTCCGCTGGTTGCCTGCCACCGCTCCTATCGGCCACCCGCCGGTCATTCCCACCAGCTGTTCCGCTGGCTGCAATGGGTCTGGCTCCCGGCCAAACCAGTGATTTCAGCTCTTTAGCCATCACCTAGACTGGCAAAAGATTCCAGCTTCCACTGGACTAGCAAAAGACTCTTCATGGAGTTTACTTCAGGTCTGTCCTTAAAACAAAAGGGGCAAAGAAGCAGGTTGGGCCAGTCTTACAGCTCACGCCTGGCAGGCATGAAGCAGGCTGACTCAAGCCCTTTAGCTCTCCCCCCCCCCCCTCCATTCACTCAGCTCTGGAAGGGGGGAGGCTTGTTCCTCGGAGACCTCTTACAGTGATGGTGTCTCTCCTGCAAGCACTGGTGTCATGTTTTACAGTTCCCACATTTAGGGTTAGCATGATTTGTGACCCCCACAACAGCCCCAAATTATTTACAATATACCACATTCCATTCCAACACTGATCCTCCATCAGACCTGGCTGAGTTGGATTTACATAACCACACCTTGGATTCCTTCCCCCTTCTGGCATGAGCTGTATTTACATATCAACAGTTAACAGTTAATTATCTTGCAGAGCTAAACAATTGGAGTGAGCACACCCACCCCCAGAGCAGCTCCCTCCTTTTAGCTGGCTGATAACAAGCAGTAGTTCAGCCCCTGCTTACAATTTATATAGTTTTGCCCAACTTTCCCTAGGACCTGTTGTGTAGTGTGCTTGAGATGAAACAGGAAGTGTATCTGTGGGACACACCCACATATAAATGCCCAGTTGGAACAGTGTGAGGGGAGAACAGAGCGTGGGGATCACCCACAGAAGGAGACTCTACAGCTTCATGAGATCTGAACCTGACCTTGGGAAAAGGCTAGATTACAGACCTATTCCCTAGTAATAGCAGGAAGTACTGTACCTGGTTACAGTAAGTAATTACTCCATTTTCCGGGAGAGGGACTGCATGGAGGACACTCAAGCAAGAACTATGATCTGACAACTGATGGTGGTTTTGTAAGTTACACCATTCCCAAAATACTACACTCAGACTGCAGGCCACAGTACGCTGCATCAGAATTCAAACAACTCAGCATCAAATTGGAATTTTAGCACAAGATAACTTCTCCTGGGTAATCAAAAAGTAAAGGGAAGGCAGAGCCAGTAGTAAAGTTGGACAAGAGACTGAACCACTCTGCATTGGTTTTCGTTTTTGTCTTCACTGCTGTCCTGAGTACACAGCCACATAACATGACCTGTGATCCACTTCAGCTTAGACTGCTGCTTTTGCAGTTGCTTTGTGTGGCTATTTGAGAGGTTGGCATCAAATCAGGAGCCAGACCTGATCACCTTTTTGCCATGGTCTCAGGCAGTTGGCTCCATTGTAGGGGCAAATTCTAAGGCCCCCGTCACCACATGGCAGGTACCGGGCCTGGCCCCGGCCGCCAGAGCAGGCTCCGGTCACCCCCACCATGCAGCCTCAGCTGCACCCCCAGCAGCCCTCTACCATGTCGCTTCAGCCAGCCCCGGCCCAGAGCAGCCACCTGCCACACCACTCACCTTCCAACCAGAAGGTGAGTGCTGCTGTGTGGCTCTGCAAAGTAGGTGGGCTGGCGGAGAATTTTTTGTGTGCAGGCATGCACCTTAGCAGGAACTATGGTCTACACTGCAGGCTAAAGTCGAGTTAACTTCAGCTAGGTTAATTGTGTAGCTGAAGTCAAAGTACCTTAACTGAGCTTTTGGCGCTGGTTATACAGCAGGAAGTCGAAGGAAGAACATTCTTCCTTCGACTTCTCTTACTCTTGGTGACAGGAGGGTTACAGAAGTCAGAGTAAGAAGCATGTTATTTCAAAATTATTTTAAAATAATGGGCTTGCTGTGTGGACACATACTCTGTTCTTTCGAAATAAGCATGCAGTGTAGACATAGCCTAACTGTGCACATGGCTAGAATTCTAGCTGTTGTTGCAGCATTTCTGTAAACAGTTCTAATAAAACTGTAGTTTAGTTTTAGAACTGTGGAGTTCTTTTGTATTACAGTATTGCCCTGCATGTACGGTACTACCTGGAGTCCTGCTGCTGGGGGTCAGCTCCCTTAACTTTCCCTGACCAATGTGTTTTCTTGAGTTGAGTGCACTTGTGGTCAGTCGTTGGCTTATCACAGGCAATTCTTGCCTTGTATAGGCATGATAGTTCAACCTCTCACCCAATAATTCCTTTTCTGAGAGTCAGCCCCTATTTGGTTTTTGGGTTTTAAGGTCACAGATTAGGCAGCCAGACATTTCTCTTTCATTTCATTTTCCCAGCAGCCTTATGGCTCCAGATCATCATCATCAGCCTCTTTTTAAGCCCCCCTTCCTCCCTGGACATATGGCAAGGAAAGTACATCTGTAATTCATGGTATCGTCAAAAACATTCAGCATTGGCCAAGCTCTACTCCCAGTGAAAGTTTTCCCATTTCCTTCAGTAGGAACATTTAGGCAAATATTGAGCACTTTTGAAAATCCCACTCAGTATTTTAAAGCAAGATCCATGCTCATATATTTAGGACATGTGAGGTGTTCAGCACTTTCAACCCAATGCTGAGCACTCTCAACTCCCAGGGAAGTCAGATGAAAGCACGGTACTGTTCAGCATCATGAAGAATTGGGTTCTGTCGGAGAAGGACATTAATTGGATAATTTAATTAGAACAGTAATTTATTTTCCTAAAATGTATTTCTTATTTTGAGAATTTTCCATCTTTGACATTCTAGGTATGGCAAGCAAGACAGGAACTTTGTATTCTCTGCATAATTCCCCATATTTTTTCACAAGTGTATAGATATTTAATTCCTTGCCAGCCTTCCTTCGTGGCATCTGCTTATTTATCACTGTCTTTAAGATCCCTTATCCACTTGGTAATGCTCATATTTTTAGTCCCTTGGTTACTGCTATTGTAAATTATTATCCAATAAGATTTATAGCTGTGAGACTTGTACAAATAATTTCCCCTGTTTAATGGCTTAACAGTAAGAAACATTTGTTGTTTTGTAATTAAACCATATGTATAATTTCTTCATGTATTTTTTGCAGGTATGTCATAAAAAGTAGGTCAGCAGCAGACCTACATCAGAATCTTCAACCGGCCACAAATTGCACCACACTATGTTTATAGTGATTTTCAAAGTATATAAATGGTGTATGTAATGTAATTTTATGATGCATTAGCGTTTTCATAATCAACTGATACCTGAGTTCTCTCACTAGTAGAACATTGATCAATTGATCATTTTATTGGCCTGTCTGATGTTGTCTCATTTACATGCTGAATCTCCTGGATAGCATATTAGCATGTGAATTTTTTTATGGTCCTAGTGGGTTTTGAAACTGCTTCTGCTTTTTTTAAAGCAAGTCATGCCTTTTCTTTAAAATAGGCATTTGAATTCAATGGTTTTTGGAACTGAGGTTAAGCCGCTACTTAACATGTATTCCAGTGGTCCCCAACGCGGTGCCCGCATGCGCCATGGCGCCCGCCGGGGCATTTATGTGCGCCCGCCTAGTGACCAAGGCCGACCTGAGCCATTCTTGAGCCCTAGGCGCATGGTGCATGTGCGGCCCCCCGCCCTGGGCGCGCGGCGCGTGTGCAGCCCTGCCCCTGGGCGCCCGGCAGACCCAAAAGGTTGGGGACCACTGATGTATTCAATCTGTACATACTCTGTTTTGATTCCAAAACCCTTTACCTAAATATGACTTGATAGCAGAAGTTGTTGTTATTAAACTTTTGAAACCTCTCTTTCTTTTTGGCTAGATACTTAGATTTTTTTTAAAAGTAGATTCTTATCATTGAATTTTATAAAAATAAACTCTTCTGTATTGAGGTAAAGGGAAGTTTTGCCATTGGCTTCAAATAGAAGACGGGGAACGAGATTTTTAATTTTAAAACTTTGTTCAATTCAGTGAGCCTGTGGGTCAAAGTAGAGCAGCTCAAAGTGATATGTGTATTTTACAGTGGTCTGGTACAGATTTGTGAACCTACCAAATCTGCCATCTCAATAGTAAATTGCATTAATAAACTGAACACTCAAAACAAGTGGAAAAATTAGTTATTTCTTTTATCCTTTTTTGTGTGTTTGTGCATTTAGTGTAGGATACTGGGTATGGAATGTGGAAACAATGGAAAAATAAAAGTTCTTATTGCTTGAGATGTTTAACACACAAGTAGAACCTTAATCATATTGTAGGGAATATCTCTGTACTAGAAGGGGGAATCGATTAGATAACTTACTGAGTTAAGTCTTTTCTATCTCTAATGTATTTTATTCTAATATAGCATTGGTAGGCAAGAGAGTGCTTTGATTAAATATCAGAATCACATGACTTTCTTGACATTATTATGACAGTTCACAAGTTTTGCCATTTTATCTTCAAAAGGAAGCTCCTTTATTTTTAAAATGTGGACACATAAAACTAATATATGGCCTCTGGGATATATTTTTCAGCGCGAGAAGCTGATACTTGAGTTGGAGGAAGAAAGGCATTTGAGACTTGAGAGTGAAAAAAGGTTACAGGAGGTAACACTGGAGTCGGAGCGTAGCAGAGCTCAAATGCGTGGATTGCAGGAGCAGTTTTCGAGGTATGTTGTATTTGTAATCTTTATTCACAATGTAGAAAGAACAATTTGATACAAAATGCCAGAGACCCTCTGGACAGCATGAAAGGAAGAAAAACATCTTATATAATTAATTGGGATAAACCCATTAGGCTTCTGGGTAAATGATTTATGCATCCTATAACGTTTGAGATTTATATATTTGTAAAATTCCATAGGCTGGTGTAAACAAAATCTGTGGGAATGCAATTACTATTTATTATATTTCTCTAGTATTCTTCCAGAAGTTCACATTATTTCTTAAAAAATACATGTCATGGTCAAATCAAGGTAACATTTCATCCCATGGAGTGACAAAGAAAAAACACTGTGCCTGTCATTGTTATCCTTTTATCGACAATTGAAAAAAAATGCTTTTTAAAATGATTTAATAAAATGTGATAATTTCTTCTGAGCCATTGTCACATATACAACACCCTAAAGGGCACAGACTATTTCCCTGTTGCAACATACTTTAGGCCAGTGTTTCTTAAACTGTGTTCCGTGGCACACCGGTGTGCTGTGAGGCAGTCGGAGGTGTGCCGCGGAGGACAACGGAATTCAAAATGGCTGCCCTTTTTTTTCCCCCTCAATAATTTTTCCCCTGACCTTTATTGTTTGATGTTGCTCAGTCTTAAAAAGTTTAGGAAGCACTGCTTTAGGCCCATTTCTGTATTGACTTTAACAGAATACTGTGCTGGGGTAGGAGTCCACCAATGTAGATATCAACTGTTTCTCTCATAGTTAAAAAGAATTGTGAAAAATTCAATGGCTTTTTGTATAGCACCTACTTGAATGGAATCTTGGTCCATGACTGAGGTAATAAAAATAAATAATACAATTATAGATGGCCAGTATTTTAGAAATGCTATGAAAATATATTTCTGTTGTTGTCAAAAGTTGATGGAAACTTTTCATGAAAAAATTTGAAAGTGGATCACATCTTTTTCTGAGGCTCTAGCATAGTGTTTGTTCCCTTGAGATGAGTCCCATTGAATAATTCACAATATTTTAAATCCATCCACTGAACATAGTTGGTTGGATTTTTTTCTCTGTTACAATTTAATCTTAGTTTCTGGAAAAGTGCTTAAGCTCCTAATTACAAAGCAACAGTTTTGTTTAACTTAAATCTTCCTGAATTATGTAAAATAATCCAGTACTACTGGCATGTATTATGTCTTTTTGCTATAAATATTTAACTGGATGTTGTCACTGAAATTTTCCAGTGTTTCATGCACAAATCTCTTTAGCATTCCTGTAAAAATGTTTGACTAAATCTCCAATAGCTCAATAAATAACTGCTTCTGCTGTTAATGGAAATCCCTATTTGTATGGCAAATTAATCTATTTCTTTCATTCCCATTTCTTTTCACAGTTTACTCTGCAGCAAGTGTCTTAAAACTGACTTAGTTAAACTGGTGAAAAACGTTGTGTGGGCACAGTTATATTGGTTTAAAAGTGGTTAAACGTGCTTGCTCCTATACATTTTCCAGTGTAAGATAAACCAATATACATGTGTATCAAATTGCTGTAAAAGCATCCATACATCATTTTGTACCAGTTTAACTAAAACACAGCTTTTGTTAAAATAGTAAAATGCTCCTTTTGTTAAACTAGTATGAATATTGGTGAAATCTCTTGCCTCATTTTAGTCAACAGCAAAACTCATACTGATTTTTGTGGGTCAGGATTTTATCACTTGTGGGTAGACCAGATTTTTGAATGACAACATTACATTGATTCAAACTCCATTTCCATTTGGAGTAACCATGAAGGCTAAAATCTTCCCCCCTTTTTAATGAAACTGTCCTTTTTTATTGAAACTTTTCATTCTGCAGAAGATTATGGTGCTCATAGATTATGACACACACATCATACACTTTTATCTCTGGATAAGTGAATTTTTCAAGCCCTATGTTAGCAAATAGTAAGACCAGTGCTGGTGAAATCCTGTGCCCCAGGGCAGTAGCGTACTATGCAGATAAATGCAATTTTACTATTAGATCATGAGGTAGCATGTATGTAAAATATTCAGAACACCACAGAAAAACACTTTAATCTGTATATTGCAGTTGTGTACAATGGTTCTTGTGTTGTCTTACAAAGTATAACTGGGTATGTGTGCTGTACTTTTACCTTCAATTTAATTGAAGGATGTTGCTTGTTCATGACAGTTTGATTCCCTGAGACTTTATTGGTCTGGCTAACCATATAGGTATTATTAGAGTGCATAAAAAAGAACAAGCCTTCAGATTTCTATCAGAGTTAGGTAAGAGTCATCCAGGATAGGGGTACTCATTGTATTTAAGATTTGGTTTCCTTTTTCCATTTTATAGCAACGGCCATTTCTGATCTATTGGCAGGTTGCTATATAGTGTGATCCCATTTCTTCTGTCTTTGCTTCCTTCCAGGGTTAGATACAATTTTTTGTTACTCCTTTTTGATTACACAGCTTTCATGATTGTTTGCAATTTGAGAAGATTTCTTTAATTCATTTCCTTGTCTTTTGGATATTGGAATAGAAAGTGCCTCTCAATCTCTTCTTCACTGCTCTGGTTGGGCTGTGCTTTATGTGTGATAGTTTCAGCAACTTCTTGTAGCAATATGTACAATGACTCCCAAGAATAACCAAAATAGTAGGTGTGATTTATAGTACAATTCCAGAAAGTGCTTTAAGTAGTAGACAGAATATAAATTGATCACAATGTCTTCTATACATCATCATATTATACCAAATGTTGCTTGGGTGCATAAAGTACATAGGAATCCATTCTAAGATTAAATGTTAAAGCAGTAATAGAAGTAGCTCTGTTTTAAGTTATTTTGATTACTATTAAGTCTACAAAAAACAAGTTTAATAAAATACATATTATTTTAGTAGTGCATCTGAAAACATGAAGGAGTCGATTCTTTGTTTACATCACACAAAATATTTCACCTTGAGATGCCTTGGTTGTAGAAATATACATCTGTTGCTGAAAAACCGCAGGAGTTAAAGAATGTATGCTTCTGAAAAAGTACATAATTTATTCAAGTTGGGGCTGTAGGAATCTTTCAAATTATGTATCTTACAATTCTCATTGGATTATTTCAGTATTCCTTTCACACTAATATTGATCATAGAGTTATATCTGTCCCTTCTAACAGATGGAACATGTCCATTACAAATCCAATAACACTTTGCATAAAATGACAGTATGTCTCTCTAGTGGGTGCAAACATGTATTCTTTAGCTTGCTTGTGGTGTTCTTGATTCTGCCTGCTGTATTCTGTTTGGTGTTGTTGGTGATGTCCTATCAGCAGATCAGACCAGAATCGATAACTAACTCCCTAACACAGGGGATGAGGGGATATTTTGCACTTCTGTCAGAATTTAATCACATCAAACTAACCTAGAGATTGCAACCTGCTTACTCCCCAAAGCTTTATTGTAGTGCACAACAATTCATCTGTGGCACAGACTTGAATCTTGGGTGAAACGGCTTGGAGATTTATAAGCCTAGAGACACCTGTATAGCCTAATATGGTGGGGTCATTTTGTCTAATGTGCATTTAACACCAGTCAGACCATTAATCTTATTTCAAAATCGTCTTTGGATGTTAAAATGTAAATACATTCTCCTGTTCATGGAGGCGAGGCTATAAATTTGCTTCCTCTTCTCCATTTATCATTAACCTGAGATTAGAGTCTCTCCATCAACAGATTGCCAAATAGCAAAAACTGTTTTAAGTATACATTTCCAATGGAGTCATATGAACATAATAGCAATAAAGGGAAGGACTTTTCCTCTGAATTTAAACCATCAGATTTCTGAGTTATTACAATCTGCTGTCCTTTAGTGTACTTGAACTGAACCTCCAGGCTTCCTTGCATCTTTAGGAAGGAGCAGTACTATCATAAAGGCGTATTTGTAAAGGTCTTACCTTTTCCAAAACTAACATGACTGATATGATTAAGTCAGTAGCAAGCCTTCAAACCTTTTTTCTAGGAACGCTCACCTTTTGTCTCAGAACCACTTTTAAATTTAAGATGCAAGCTTGCTAAGATGTTTTCTGTGCATTCAGCAATTCAGAATTCCATCTTCTGAATTACTTATGTAGAAATAAGATGTTTAGTATAGTCCAAGCATGCATGGAGTAGAATGAGCATAATTAAAAATTAGTAGCTATTTCATTAGCAATGGTGAAAGCCCAGGATATATAAACAATCCAGAGATTCTATAGGACCCTGCATTATAGCTCTGTTACCATTTTAGTTTTCTGAAATACTATTTCCAATAGACTTTTCCCTCTTGCTACTACTGTGGAGACAAAGGTGTCTCTCACACACACACACACACACACACACACACACACACTCCTCCTCCAAAGTTCATACAATTTTCCTCCTTTAGGGTATGTCTACACTACAGAGTTTTGTTGGAAAAACATCCATTTTTCTGACAAAACCTGAGAAATGTCCACACTGCAATCGTGTTCTTTCGAAAGTAAATTGAAAGAACAGAGGGTTTTTTCCACCATTGGTAATCCTCTTTCTGCAAGGAAGAAGCCTTTTTTCGAAAGAGCTCTTTCTGAAAAAGGCGTGTGTGGATGGGGAAGAGGGAGTTCTTTTGCAAGAAGAGGAAAGAGAAAGAAGCACAGGTGCCCTGGTGGCCATTCCACCCATAGTAATCATAGCTTACATGCAAGATAGTGTCCATTCAGTGTGGATGCTATCTTTTGAAAAAGCAGATAGCTTTTTCGATGCACTTTTGCAGTGTGGATGCTCTCTTTCGGAAGAAGTTTTTTCAGAAGATCTCTTCCAGAAAAGCTTCTTCCGAAAGAAGCCTGCAGTCTAGACACAGCCATTAGAATGGATGTGGCCATTCTTGTTTTCAGTGGGCCTCACATTTCCATGCCAAATGAATCTGTAGGTTAAACCTGTAGAGCAGCAAGATACTTTAGCTGGTACTTAGGCATAGCTTGATTAACATTACTAAACCTCCAATTCCAAGGGAGAGTCAGCTTTGACCAAACTGCCCTTTTGGAGCAGGATTATTGAAAAAGTGGGATGTGGGGAAAATTGGCATCATTCCTTACTTCATTTTTTTCAGTTGGGCACTGTGTTACTGAGTTAGATGGGGCAAACAGTAGGTATGATATTTCTTGATTTAACTAAGGCTTTTGACACAATTTCACATGACACTCTCATCAGCAAACTAGGTAAATGTGAAATTACCATAAGGTGGCTACACAAGTGGTTGAAAGACAATATTCAAAGAATAGCTATTATTGGTTCACTGTGAATGTGAGAGGATATACGTAGAGTCGTCCCAAAAAGATCAGTTTTGAGTCTGATACTAGTCAGTAGCTTCATTTAATGACTTGAATAATGAAGCTGGCTGGGTTTGCAAGCACTTGAGGGAGAGGAATAGAATTCAAAATGACCTTGACAAAGTGGAAACTGGTCTGAATTCAACAAGATGAAATTCTGTGAAGACAAGCGTAAAGTGTGTAACTTTGGAAGGTAAAATCAAACACACAACTACAAAATAAGGAATAACTGGCGAGGTGATAGTACTGTTGAAAAGGATCTCTAGGTTATAGTGGATCACAAATTTAATATGAATAAACAGTGATATAGCTGTAAAAAAAACTAATAGCCTTCTTTGGTGTCATATATAACCCATGAGAGGTAATTAGCCCACTTCACTTGGCTAGAGCATTGTGTCTAGTTGTGGTCACCACACTTTAGGATAGTTGTGTACAAAATAAAGAGAGTCCAGAGAAGAGCAACAAAAATGATGAAAAGGTTAATCTTGAGAAAAAAAAAGACTGAGGAGGATTGAATAACAGTGTTCAAATATATTAAGGGTTATGAAGAGGCTAGTGATTCATTGTCCACTATTTCTGCAGAAAAGGATAGAATGTAGGAAAAGAAGTAACAGGACTCAAGTTTCTGAGCTTCCGGGCATAGTGTGAAGTCCATCTGCTTACTGTGGCTTTGGCCGCAGTGTGTGTGTATGTGTGTGTCTGCTTAGAGCTGAGAGTGAGGTTTGTGTTAGTTTTAGTTTACGCTAGTCAGTTGAAGATAGTATTGTTCTTATTTATTTACATACATGTGCACATGGACAATGTGATGGGTATACTTAAATAATAGAACATAAGAGTGACTGGTGCCAGATGCTTCAAAGAAAATTAACAGGATAGGGCAATTATTGAGTGATCTATCCCATATCACATCCAGTCCCATCATCTGGCAGGCAGAGGTTTAGAGGCACTCAGAGTATAGAGTTGGTTCTCTGACCATCTTGCATGTTCATGCATGTAGCCTCCATTTCTTTGTTTCAGTTTTCCTTTTGACCTTCATAACATCCACTGGCAAGGAGTTCTGCAGACTGACTGTGCCTTGTGTGATGATCTACTTCCTATTTGTTTTAAACCTGCTGCCTGTTAATTAAATAAAAAAATGAAAGTCAGGAGGAGGTGGTGCAAATATGATTGGACACCACCACTACTGTGACTTACCTAAATAAACAAAGATGAGACTGAAATGGTATATTGAATGCTAAGGAAGACCAAACAAGTTCTATTTTGGGCAGTCTGGACTTTACATCTTGGAGTCTTATGTGGCAGGAGAGAAGAATTATTTCTTAAGCAACTGTGGTCCAGACTCCTAAGATAGAATTTTGATTTGTAGCATTTCAGTTCATGTGCTAGACTGAACCAGCCTTCTAGTCTTTGAGCTATATTCTAATCAGGAAAAAATCGAGAAAAAGGGCAGCTATATATCCAGGTTAAATCTTATCAGTTTTTCCATTCCAGATGTGAGTGTGGTTAGCATAAATTGTTTCTCTTTTGTAGTTTAGAAATAATTTCTTTATATTAGAAGGTACTCATGCCTAAGCACCATGAAGTGTTTTTTCTTTAAAAAAACCCAGACTTTCTCATGAGGGTCTTTTTTCTCTTACGTTGCTGGGGATTCATCTATACTGGTGGAAAGAGAGATCACATACTGTCATCATAAAAATATACCTCACTGTCACCCCTGCTTAAAGTGACTATAGAATCAGTGTACACTCCAAAATGGCGAGAGAAGGTATTCGGTGAATAGAAGTTCTAATTGGCTACATTCGTATGACACCTGTTAATTTATATTATACCTGTAGAGAGCTCTGAATTGCTTAGCCCTAGGCATTATTAAGGATGCATGTATTTCCTGAACACCTGTAGGCTGTTGAGGCACTAATGCTGCAGTAAGAGCCAAACCTTTCTCAATATTCTGACATACTTGTAAATAATGTGCATTGCTGGTCTGCTGAATCTCTTATTTGCTGTGAATACTTGTTTTAAAGGATTCTGGGAAATGATTAATTTGGATCTGCCATGGCAAAAATGGACTAATTTATTTATTCTGATGCCCTCAGTTTTACTTTTGTGCTTACGTATTAGCTATTTTGTAATTCTGTATATACCTCAACCACATATTTGCATTTCTGGCAGGCTCTATCTATAACATACCCATCATCTTCTTTATATCAGAACACTACTGGCACAGAGATCTCTCAGGTTTCTTGCTAACATTACAATTTGACAGTTCTTTTCCTTTTTATAATTTAGTAACCTTTGAGTTAGTCTGTGCTAATTTTGGCTACCCTTTCTTTGAGAACAAACAAAATTGTGCTTCAGTTATGTATGGGTTCTCAGTATATCAAAAGTACTGGCAAATTAAAGGTTTGGTATACTGTCCTTTTCATATATGCACAGAGCATACCCCTGTTTACGGGACATGGTGTTGAGACGTTATCCCTTCCAGAAAGCCTCCACAGCAATTGGCTTCTGTCAGTTAGGAGAGAGAGGGGCGGGAAAGGTAATACTGGCTGATCTATTCTGAATCCTACACACACATAATAGATCCTGGGAGCAAACTGTTTCTATTTACAGTAGACAATGTGCAGAGCCAGTCTTTGAGGTGGGCGAGCCGGGCGGTCGCCTGGGGCCGCCATCTTCAAGGGGCCGCCGACAGAGCTGGTCTTAGGAGTGGGCTGCGACTGCATTTTGGCCTGACCTCCCAAACCCTCCCCCCCAGGTTTCTCTGGTTACTCCCTGACCCTTTTTTGTCTTTTTGCTCAACAAATTTTCCCCGGTGGTTTTTTTGGTTTTGCTTGACAAATTTTTGTCCGGTATTTTTTTTTGAAACCATCTGGCAACCCTACGGGTGAGCTGGGCGGCCGCCCGAGGCCACCAGTAGGTGAGGATCGGCCCTGACAATGTGCAGGAACTTATGCTCCTCCACCATCTATAGTTGGTGCATTTTCTTTCCAAAATAGAATTCTGGATGATGCCAGGGAAACTCCAGACAGCACATCTTGTGCAGTAGTTTTGCATTGCAGGTGGACAAGCAATAAGGGTTGCTTTCCAGTGGTCAAATGGCATTGTGGAAACAAGTTCTCCATGCACAATTAGTGAAGAGAGTGTAATTCTTCACCACTGCCACTGAACATTGAAAAAACTCCATGAGCTGAAATCTGCAATCCCTGCATGTCCCTATCAGTGTTGTTCTTAGCAAAGAAGAGTGGAGCCCTTGCACCGTGCTACGAAATGCTACACCAATCAAAATTCAAGGCATTTTGCAATTTATTTTGCACTTCAAAATAGCCACAATGTCAGAGGTAATTTCATTTACTTTCCCTAATCACAAATTAACTTTTCTTTACTCTTCTTAGTAAACTACCTTGAAAATCAGTGACTGAAAAGTGTTAACAAAAGGACTATCTTTAATCTCCACCCTATTCTCTGCCGTTAGCAGTACGGATGTTAAATTTAGATTAAGTGGCTAATTGATTAATCAATGCAATATGCATTGACTATTTGATTAATCGATAAGGGCGCCTCCACCTTTGAAGTGCTGGGCTATTGCAATACTTCAAAGGTGAAAGCAGTCCCCTGCTGGCCCCATGCTCCCTGCAGCGTTTCAGAGTGGCAGCTTCTGTTTTTATATTAGATGTACATGATTAGAAACTATGTTATGTTTCCTTGGCAATGTGCTAAAACCCTAATTCAGCAAGGTCCTTATGCATGTGAGTTGTCTCACTGAAGTCAATAAAGTTAGTAGGGTGTGTGATGTTAGTCCATAGTTTGGACTATTCTGAATTATATCACAGGATTGTAGTGACATTAACATGAAAGAAGAAGAAAAAAAATTACAGAAAATGAAATGGATGGAAAACTGAGTGGATAATAGTAATAGAATGAGGATACTAATCGTGTTTTAGCCACACGGGTCCCAAGAAGAAGAGCTCTGTATGGTTTGAAAGCATCTGTCTCTCACTAAGAAAAGTTGGTTCAATATAAGAGTAAGACAGGGGGTAGGGGGTAAAGCCAGGAATGCAAAGGCCAGATTTTCTGCTGGGAAAGAGGCAATGTTGTGTAAGATTCCTGAGTCACAAGCTGGCACTGGAGACCTAGGTTCTGTTCCTGGGTCTACCATTGACCTACTGCTTGACCAATGGCAAATCACATCACTGCTTTGTGCCTCAATTTCCCCATCTATAAAAAGCAAGTTCTGACCTTGTTTGTGAAGTGTTTATGTAACCGATATGCCTACTGTAGTGTACTGTCCCATCTAGTAGCATCAAGACAACTTATAGGGAGAATGAGTCTGCTCTACAGCTTTAGCTAACAGCCAGCTGGCATTTAGCTCATTTTCTAAGATCCAGAGGTCCCAGGTTCGATTCCACCTGTCAGCATTTCTGCCTGTCAGTATTACATTTTGAGATCTAATGATAAAAATTGTTCTATAAGAGCTGAGTGGTTATTACTACTTAAAGAGGTAAAATGCAGTAAGGGGAAAGAATTGTTAAGCAGGTAAAAAGGAAGAGAATAACAGGGACAATGTAGGTCTGCTACTTACCTATCCAGGAGAGCACATAACAGATGAGAGGGCTGAAATGCTTAATGGCTACTTTGCATCAGTCTTCCCTAAAAGGATGATTGTAATAGGAGGTTAATGCAAAAATAATTAACGAGGAAAGGATGAGGTCATAAGGCAGAATCTGGAAGGAATAGGTTAAAGAATACTGAAAATGAGATTCAAATCACTAAGGTTCAAAAGAGCTGGCTGAAGTAGTAGCAGAACCACTGGCAACTTTATGTGCAGGTTACATCGGAAGAGAGTAAGGTCCCAGAGGAGTGGAAAATAGCAAATGCGGTACCTGTTTTAGAAGGCAGAGAAATAAGACTCAGATTTACAGACCAGTAATTCTAACTTCAGTACCTGGTAAATTGTTAAAAATTGATAAAAGAGTTGATTTACAATTACCTAGAGGAAAATAGTAGATGAATAATAAGAGGCAATATGGATTTGTCAAAAACAAATCATGCCAAACTGACTTAATCGCTTTGGTAGGATAACAAGCTTAATGGATAAAGGAAATGTGGTGGGCTTAGTATATAGTGCTTTATTAATGAATTTGATACAGTTTCACTCTGCATTTCCATGCAGAACCTGGGGAAATATGTAACTACTGCAAAACTAGATATGGACACTTGCAGCCATTTCTGTAGAGTACGTTTCATAAATGCAGTTAGAAAGAGGGTGAAGAATAATCCTGTCAACTCTGCTGGCGTTGCAACTCTGGAAGGGAATGCAAACAGTGCAGAGTTTTGGAGGGTCAGAAACAGTATGTTCTGAAGAAATGGGCTGAAATCCTTCCTATATGGTGCAGCAAAAGCCAGTGTCAAGTGCTTCACATAGGAAACAATATTTTTGCTCTCCTCAGCTCTGGCTAGGTTTCACCCCTTTGAGCATTACAGGTTAGAAAAGTCAGAGAAGTCCAAATGGTCTCCTCTGGGAATGTGCTGCTGAAGTCCTCTACCTTTTAGAGCAATGTGAGTGCACCAGAATCAAGGTTACTTGCTTGCATCCATCATCGCCCTCACCATGTAAATATTAACTTTTGTAACAAGGCCAGGGTTTCTCCCCAGCTTGCTAAAGGTTCACTGCCACACCGACAGTCTCTTTTCCAGGCAGTATATCTGTCCACAGGTAGATCAGATCAACAAAAGCAAGGTGCCTCATCTCACCCTGGGCTACAGCTCCTAGTAGGTTTTACCCTTTTATTTCTCAGGGTCCCACTGCCTCCTCTACCAGGGGATGTTGGCAGTCGTAGTTCTACAGGACTCCCTGTTTCTGAGGAGCACGCTGTGAGAGCCCCATGTCCATTCTCTCACCCCTTCTTCTGAATGGCCCTCAGTGTGACTCACCTTGGCTTCCCTCCCTCCCCAACTGTCTTTGTCTAAACCCAGGTGCCCTCTTTTAAAGCTCAACTGGTATCAGTTGAACAATCACAGATGCACTAGTTCTGCTTCCTTTTAAAATGTACTTTTATGACATTGTATGCTCCCCTGTGGGCACTGTAGGAAAACCGCTTTGTGTGCGGTGATGTAGGAGCAGTGGCATGAGTAGTCGATAGAGTGAGGTTCCAGGAAACTCACAAGCAGAGTGTATGTACATTGCATTGGCTCACGTGGCCCTGGCCTCCAATAGATCTCCAATCTCAGGACACATCTTTGGGAAACCCTTCTGGTTCAGGAGCTCTAAGTACCTGCTGAATACAACTCCTCATAGGAGAATTTCAGAAGAGACATGAGTGGGTTTTCCATTATTAGAGATGATTGATTGATTGGAGAGGGCCGTAGACTGGAGAGAGTTCAAACACCAGCAACAAAAAATAACCCGATATTTGTAAACTATGATTTAGGATGAAAAGAGGTGAGGAAAGTTTAGTCTGGATTGAAGATGACTGAGAAAAGACATAATTATATGCAAAAATGTACAGGAAGGAAAGTTCGAGATGGGCCAGAGCAAGAGACATTCTTATAACCTGGTTGATAAATATGACACTCAGTAAATGCTAACAGAATAAGTAATAGCCATAAATTGCAGCAGGGTTAATTTAGGTTTAAATACAAAGAAGAAATGTAAAAGAACTGTTAAACAAATTGGAGAATAATTACAAGGGAGACATTGCAATTACCATCCATGGAGGTGTTATAATGAATAGCCTATATATAACACCTTCAATCTGACGGTCTTAAAGTGCTTTGCAGAGATGTAGGGTGAAATTCATCTGAAAGCAGAGGGCTAGCACCAAACTTGTTGCGCTACTTAGGTACATATTGAGCTCTGTTTTGACAACCTAAGTAGAACATAGAAACAGCCCTGCTGGGTCAGACAGGTGGTCCATCTAGCACAGTATCCTGTCTTCCAGGATACTTCAAAGGGAATAAAAAGAACAGGCCAATTGTCAAGTGCTCCATCTCCTATCAGCCAGTCCCAGAAAGTGGCAGTCAGAGGTTTAGGGACATACAGAATATTGGGTTGCATTCCTGATCATCTTGGTTAATAGCTGGTGATGGACTTGGCCTCCATGAACTTATCTAATTCTTTTTTGAACCCAGTTATACTTGTAACCATCTCAACATTCTCTGGCAATGAGTTCCACAAGTTGACTCTGTTGTGTGAAGAAGTACTTCCTTTTGTTTCTCTTAAACCTGCTGCCTATTATTTTTATTGTGTGACTCCCAGTTCTTGTGTTATGTGGAGGGATAAATAACATTTCCTTATTCACTTTCTCCACACCATTCATGATTATGTAGACCTCTATCATACCCCCATTTAGTCGTCTCTTTTCCAACTGAACAGTCCCATTCTTTGTAATCTCCCCTCAGGTGGAAGTTGTTCCATACCCTTAATCATTTTTGTTGCCCTTCTCTGTACCTTTTCCCTTTCTAACACATCTTTTTTTTTTGAGATGTTGCAACCAGCACTGCATCAAATATATATATATATATACACATATATACACACACACACACACACACACACACACACTGCATAATTATATATAAGTGGAATTTAAATGATGCTTAGGCTTTGGGCTGGCCAGCTGCACAGGAGTGAATTTTATTCTTACTGAATTAGCCTCAGGACACCTCTGCGAGGAAAATATTATTACCATCATTTTACAGATGGGAGGGGTGGGGAATGAAGCATTGAGGCTTGTCAACATGAATAACTTATATTATTGTTTTGCATCAGTATAGCTGAACTGGTGCACAAGGCTGTGTGACCAATCTTATATGGTTTGAGTGGGTTATTTTGGTTTCATTTAATACTATTCCTCAAACAAAACCCAATGCAGTTACTAGCTTATGTATGTGCTGAGGCTTGAAGGAGTTTTTGCGTTATTTGACCCACTAGTGGCTCCTTCAAACAGAGTTTATTTTAAGGATTTTACAGTAAATATGTTGCAGAAATTAAGATCATTTGTTTAAATGTAACATTCTTGTGTTTAGACTGTAATTGTATTAATTTCAACCAATTTAAGATACACTAGCACATGTTAAATATTCACACAGACTTTTAAAAAGGCTCTTAAAACTGGAAATTTAAAAGATTTGATAGCTCTTTTTCTACTCTCTTTACCATCTGTTGTCTCACTAATGGCCTCAGACTTTCACAGAAATCAGGGGATCTTTATATTTAATGGTTACCCTATCATTCTCAAAATCTGTGTCTTCCAGAAAAGATTGTTACTATTCATGTCACTGTCTTCTTTTGAAAAAGATCAAAAACGACTCCCTCACTCCAGACTTATTTCAAAATTGAAAGTAAAATGGTGGAAATAGTCTCCTTTTCCTCATAAGTGTGGGAAGTAGGAATGAGGTAGTGGGGAGGTGCTACAGATTTTTCACCTGGCTTGCCCATGTCTAGGGATCAGCCCTGCCGTTGACTCCACCAGCACCATGTCTTGCCTGCAAGTGACCCCTCTGGGGTCCCTGCAGCCCTGTACCTAGGCAGCCCCTCCTGGATGCTGCTGGGATCAGCACTCCCTGGGTTCCTGCCACCTGCTGTCCTCATGGGCTCTGCATCTCACCACCTTTTGGGGTCCAGGCTAGTAGCCCTTGAGGCTTCCATGCCATTTTGGGTCCTATTGCTGGCCTTGGGCTGTGCAGCTGCCTCTAGTTGTGGCTAGGTTGCCAGCTCTTCCAGACCAGACACCATTAGCAACGATGGAGTCCAGTCTGTCTGGTCTGGAAGAGTTGGCAACCATAGGTGTGATCCCAGGCTGGGGCAGTGAGGGTTGCAAAAAAACGGTTTTGGGAGTACAGCTCAGTACCACCACCCTAAAAATAGTTCCAGCATCACTGCTTTTCTTTTAAATTTCCTTGAAAGCTTACTCTTTTTGTCATGTAAGAGCTAGATTTATCACTATACCAGAGCTGGTGAATGTGGCACAAGTCTCTTCTGATTTAATTATATACCTCTGTAATTTAAAAAGATTGACTTTGTCATATAATATCCATAAAACAAAGGAAAAAGGAGAATCCGGAAAGAATACCTAGGAGATGAAAATAATGTAGTGATAAAAGTCTTGAATCTTTACAGTGAAACACATAATGGAGAGTCATTTTTTAGACAGCCATGTCAATTATATCTCAGAAGCAAAATCTACAAAGGGATCTGGCTTAATGGAAATTATGTCACCCTAAAATGATTAGAGGAACAGAAATAAGATTAGGAGAACGGAAAATAAGAGGATAGGAGAAAACAAATGTGACTTAAAAATTTGCCCACAGACCACTGAGATAAGTTTAATGCTCCCACTTTTCCCTCCCCAAAATGTCCAACTGGTTCAAGATGCAACAATGGTTTTTTCTCTCACCTTTAAGGTGACCAGATAATTTATTTTCAGTCTTCCATGCCACTAGTGCGATGTACAGTGGTCACCTTTAACATTTTGTTTCAATTTGAAAGATTTTATCTTTCCGATGGTATTCCCTCTTATACAGAGAGGGAATCTTACTGAAAATGGCAGAAAAAACAAGGATCTCCCACACTGTGCATAAACCTTTCAAAGCTGGCTATGCTCATGCCAGTCCTAGTTTAGCAGTGCTTTGTTTTCCTATTATTACATATTGAGATATCCTTCTTAAAAGTAGGGCATATTTCGTGCAAGTTAGAAAAACAAATAACATGCAAAACCCATGACTATGTAGTAATCTGTGAACACTTGTCTTGTAGCTATACAGAAGTGACAGCAGTTTCCTTTATAAGAAGCTTTGTGGATTTGTCTTCTTGTTTACTTTTCAGAATATGATATACTTCTGACTCCTTTTGTCAGGTTTGAGTAAATGTTAAAGGCCAGCTGAAGCTGACAGCAAAGGCTGCTGTGAAACTTTAAGATGCACAGATTTATTCTACTTTTCTGTGTACAGTGAATATAAATATCTGAGTTTAGAATCAGGAATTTTCTGTTTGTAAAGACACCATTTTTCTGTATAGTGGTTGAAGTAATGTGCTAAAGTTCATATGAATAATTTCCATATACCATTTACTTTGTATTACAACAGTAAAGGTATCATTAAAATTCTACTATATATTCAGATTGACTGTAGTAGGTGTAGATTAAATCATAAGGAAATATGATTAAAAAGGTGCCGTTACCAAACCTATTTAGTTTGGGACATAATCATGTTTTCCATTTATGAGCTGTGACTGCAAGTCCACTGATGGGGGGAGGGGCAATTGCCCTGGGGCCTAGTGATACAAAAGGGGCAGGGCTCTCTGCTACCACCAGAGCAGAAGCAGCTGGGTCCTTTAAATTACTGCTGAAGCACCACATGGCATGCTCTGGGTGTCTCTGAGGGCTCCCTGTGGGGGAGAGGGGCAGGGCCATGTAACATGCTCCAGGCAGTGTGGCCCCACCCCTTCTGGGCACACAGAGCTGCCTCCCCCTCCTCCCTATCCCCAGAAGCCTGGCAAGGCTGTGAGCTCCCCTGTGTGATTGTGTGATCTTAAAGAGATACTGACAATATTGACAGGTCTCAAATTTTGCATACTTTTAACATACTGTGTTTTTAAAGAACACTTTTAATGGCAAAGGGATAAAAAACGTGATCCATCAAATGGCTGAGCCCCTTCTGAGGTGACTGAGTGGCCTTCACGCCTATTAAAATCAGCAGGATTTGAGGGCAGGGGCTGACTGGCCTGGCGGGATACTAGGAATTTCCCGGTGGGCCATCGTCCGGTGGGCCATCGTGTCCACACGCCATTGCCCCTCACTCCGAGTGGCCCCTCATCCGCGCTGTATGCGTCATGCAGAGCCCGACCCACCGCCTGTGCTGCATGCCGGACGTGACGCAGGGGGTGGGGCTTGAGGGGCATGCAGGGGTGACATCATGGGGAGGGCTGTTCTCAACCCATTTCCTGGGCCTATTTTGATTGTCAGTACGTGCCTGTTTGAGGGTACTCAGCACCTTGCAAGATTGAGCTCATACACAGAACAGGTACATCTCACGGGGAATAAAAATATGTAATCTCAAGTGTTGGTTGCCACAATATGATTGTAGGTGTGCACAGTGCTTTATAGGCAGCTTTCCTTCCAGTTTTTTCCCCATAGAAATTAATGATAAACAAATGCAAAAGTGAGGGAAAAGGAAAATATGACAATAAATGGCAAACAGCTTCTTCCTGGACATAGAATTACTTATTACTATAGCAATGCTCTCATTGCCTGATATTTTCTCCAAAAGTATGAAGTTTGTAGCTCGTTTATCCATCACCTTTTCAACTCCGAGTAGATAGAGCACTGTTCTCATTTATCTAACTAGTTGCTTGGACTGGTGTCCGTGGAGTAATGAGATAACATATAAATACTGTTTAAGGTATCCGAGACATAATTTAAGACTGGGGACACATGCTTTTATCCTGTGAAATTATACCCTCCTACAAAAATTATAATAAAAATAAGCAACAAATTTAAGAGAAAAAAGTATAGTCTGCATGAATGCACACAGCTAGTAGAAAATAGTCCTTTTTCATTTTCACCACTTTGTAAACATTTTTGAATTTTCAAAAAGAAAATTACAGGATCTTTTGATACAAAATGGTTGCAAATCAAAAAGTTTCATTTGAAAACTGTTGAACTGAAGCGTTTCTTTTTTTCATATTTAAAAAAAAATTAAATTAATAGTTCAGTGAAAGTGACACGTGAAAAATTAAGAGTCCGAATCTGCTTTTTTTTTCCTCTTGAAAATTTTAACCAAAAAATTGTGTTCAGCTCTGTCGGTGGGATGCCTAAATAACAACTGGACCTAACGATTTGGTCAACAGACATGACTGATGCAATGTTCTACAATGAAAGGAATGTTTTCTAGCCAACAGAAGAGGAGGCTAGAAGTCACAGCTCCTGAGTTGCACTCCCACTTGCATTACCACCTTCTATGACCCTGGGCAAAGCACTCAGGAGTGTACTGAACTGGTGACTCATGGGTGTGTAGGGTCAGAGAGTGCCACGACATCCTGCTTGCCCTGTGCTTACTGCACAAAAGCCAGTCAGAACTGTAAACTCAGCTGCTACCTGCTCATGCCCCCTGGAGTGGCAGCCATCCCATAGGGGAATTTGGCAGAGGAACATTTCCTAGTCTACAGAACCCTTCTTTTTTAAAAATCAGTAAGGAGCCATTGTAAAAGTTGATCTTTAGCCACACTTTTGTCTTTTGCCTTTTTTGCTCTCTGATCCTAGAGTGCAAATGAAAGAGCTGGTCCCTAAATGCAGCAATACATACTTTGTAAATATAATTTGTTTTATCAATTTGGTCTGCATAACCTCTTAAGTAGTTACAATAACTACTAGAAGTTGAATAATATTTAGGCTTAATCAGAGATGGTAATATTTATATTTTTTCAACATAGTGGCAGTTTGTAGACTGAATAGGTTGGATTGTTTCACTGAAGAATTATTATGGTAATTTTAACTTTATCTAGGAACCTGCAATTATTCCATGCTGTTGTTTTAATGTAACGGACTATGCAGCAATTCATTTGTTATTTCTGCTCAAAATTGGACAGTGCAGTTAGAAAATTTAATATAACCTCTTTCCTCATAGCAAAATGTTTGGATTTTTCACTACAGGAATATTTTAAATATATTTTTAATTAAAAATTGCAATGCATATGTAACCACCACCAAGGCAGATTTGAAGCTGGGACCTCAGGAGCTGACTATAGGAGCCTCTACCCTCTGAGCTAAAAGCCAGCTGGCTCCTAGCCCACGCTGTAGAGGTCTCTTGATCTTAACTGTTGCAGTGGTCTAGGTGCCACTTGCACTACTCAGTAACCACACTAGGTGTGTGGGTTACACATATACATGTTGAACCTCCCAAATCCAGGACACTCTGGTCCAGCAACATCCGTGGTCCGGCAGGGCCGCGGATGTTGCTGGACCAAAGACCCCTGCAGGCGGGGACAGCAATGCAGGGGTTGGGGCACTCTGGCTGGGACCGGTGGCATCTGGGGAGACCTCCCTGCCCTAGCTGGTGAACCCCCGGCATTAGTGAAGCAATGTGGCTGGGGAACCCCCAACATTATCTGGGCTATGTGACTGGGGAGTCCTGTCCCCAGCTGGGGAATTCCTGGTTCCAGCGGGGCTACTGGTGGCCAGGCGGCCCCAGCCAAGAACCCCGAGAAACCCCCAAGTAGCAGTGGGGCTGAGGTGACTGGGCGGCCTCTGCCAGGGAACCCCCTCGGCTGAAGCTGGCTGAGGCGGGCGGATGAAATCCCCAGCAGCAGCAGGGCATCCTAAGCAGCAAGGCAGGGTGACTGGGAACAAAATGGCAAATAAGATTTAATGCTTAAAAAGTAATACATATTGGAAAACATAATCCCAATGATACATATAAAATGTTGGGGAATATATTAGCTGTTAGGACTTGAGAGCGATCTTTGAGTCATTGTGAGTAGTTCTCTGAAAACGTGCATTCAATGTGCAGCAGCAGAAAAAAAACAAACAACAAACAGAATGTTAGGAATCATTAAGAAAGAGTGAGTAAGACACAGAATATTGTATTGCCTCTATATAAATCCATGGTAGGCCCACATCTTGAATACTGTGTGCAGATGTGGTCACCTCAGCTCAAAAAAGATACGTTGGCATTGGAAAAAGTTTAGAAAAGGACAACAAAAATGATTATGTATTTAAAACAGCTGCCATATGAGGAGAGATTAATGAGAATGTGACTTTTCATCTCGGAAAAGAGACAGCTTTGGGGAGATATGCTAGAGGTCTATAATGTCATGACAGGTGTGCAGAAGGTGAATAAAGAAGAGTTATTTATTCATTCCCATAACACAAGAACTATAGATCACCAAATGATATTATAGGCATCACATGTAAGACAGACAAAAGGAAGTACTTCTTCACGATACAAAGTCAAAGGGTATGTCTAGACTACATGCCTCTGTTGGCAGAGGTATGTAAAATAGGCTACCCGACATAGTCAATGAAACAGGGATTTAAATACCCCTGGCTTCATTAAAATAAAAATGGCCGCCGCGCTGTGCCGGATTAGCTGATTGTCAGCACAGCGTGCAAGTCAAGACGCGGATCAGTCGACAAGGGAAGCCTTTGTCGACCGCTCCCTTATGCCTCATGGAACGAGGTTTACAGGAGTGGTCGACAAAGGCTTCCCGATCCGCGTCTTGACTCGCGCGCTGTGCCGACAATCAGCTGATCCGGCACAGCGCGGTGGCCATTTTATTTTAATGTTGGGTAGCCTGTTTGACATGCCTCTGCCGCATGTCAAACAGGCAATATATAGAGGCAATACAGAGGCATGTAGTCTAGACATACCTAAACTATAGAACTCCTTGCCAGAGGATGTTGTGTAGGCCAGGACTATAACAGGGTTTTAAAAAAAAGCTAGATAAATTCATGGAGGGTCAGTCCATCAATGGCTATTAGCCAGGATGGGTAGGAATAGTGTCTGTAGCCTCTGTTTGTCAGAAGCTGGGAATGGGTGACTGGGGATAGATCACTTGATGATTTCCTGTTCTATTCATTCCCTCTGCAGTCCCTGTCATTGGCCACTGTGGGAGGACCAGATATTTGCTAGATTGACCATTGGTCTTACCCAGTAAGGCTGTTCTTATGTTCTTATGTCTCAGTGAAACTGAGGTCCTGTTATACAAGGGACTAGACATACAGAACATGAATTCCTGCTCCAAAGGGAGAAGACAAGACATAACAGATACATGAAACAAACAAGTGGATGGGGGAGCAGACAAGTTTGGGTAACGAAAATAACAGGATGAGGGAGCACAAGTTGTAGCTAATCCATTAGCAGTAATCCCAAGATTCTTATTTAATTTTTATGCAGTCTTAGAGAAGTTCCCACTAAAAACAATGGTAGTATCCATAAGGCTGGAGTAAACAGTTAAGGGCATCGTCCTGCTTTACAGTACAACTAAGCCAATATGAATGGAACTATTTGTATGTATAAGGACTACACATGGGTCAGGTTCTAAACATCCCCTGATTCTCAATGACCAGTTAAATCAAAGAGTTAATGTTCTTGTCAATACAGAGACTGCAATGTGAATATTACCCAAACACGGAGTATAGTATCTAGCCCTAAATGGCTAATCATTTAAATGCCCTTGATATTTGTTTCTATATCATTAATCATACTGAAGTCACTTGATCCTAATACGGATGTAATATCTAATTCCATAGAGATTCTGCAGTAATTTAGCATCAATTACTGTCCACTTATTATAAAGTGTTTCCAAAAAACACAAATGTGATTATTTTTTGTCACACTATACACTGTATTCTAGTTTGCAGATGTTGCAAAAAATTTAGATTGATGTGAGTGATTAAAACCATATTATATGGGAAATAATTTCATTTGTACCACTTGTGGTGCTCTCTCTGTAGTCACAAACAGTACAAATGAGGGCATGTTATTCTCTACTGTAATATTGCATTAAATAGCATTAATTAAATATGAAAATGTTTAGTAAAATCAAGCCTGTAGCATAGTAACTATTGACAGACTGTACTGCAGCCGTAGCCTTAAGGATTTGTATGTTGCTTTGCCCAAAGCCTTGGACTTTGTTCTGGGAGAATATGATATGGAAGTGAGTCCTGCAAATGGATGTACAAAACCCTACATTTGACCACAGAGAATGTTGATTAGATGAGTTTCCAGATAAATATTTACTTTGCATGTACCTCAAAACAGATTTTCTGTGGTTTATTTTTATTTCATGATAAACAAATACCTGAATTGTAATTGAATCATTTTGAAGATAAGGGCTACATACTCCATTTAATCTTGGAATGGGATGTATTTGGCCCTTTGAGCTCAGCTTTTGAGTAACTCAACAAAGTCCTGAATCCAATGCTTGCATCAGCAATTGGTTTACAGTGCTGTGCAGCAACCTGCCATATTTGTAACCATTGATTTTTGAATAGGAAAGTGAAGCAAGTGAAGAACGCTTATCTTCAGACCCAGGGTAGGCATCATGGTGAATATTAAACCAGAATGGGGACTTCATTAAGGTGTGTGGCAGTGAGTCAGTCAGAACCACCAATTTCTAAGGAAAAAATTATTGCGTGATCAGGGATTGAGTAGAAATGAAGGGCACAGTGAGAAATAGCCTTGGTCTACACTAGGGAGTTATTTCAAAATAATCCCCCTTATTTCAAAATAATAAGCAAAACGTCAACACCACCAAGCCTGTTATTTCAAAATAACGGGCTGGTTATTTCAAAATCTGTACTCCTGCTTTCCTCAGGCAATATCGTTTATTTTGAAATAGCATTAGCGTGGATACTCCTGTTCTGCTAATTTGAAATAATTGGCCTCCAGAAGCCTCTCACAGCTGCACTTCTGACTGCTCTGGCCGCACCTGGCATCTCCACTGCTCCTCTGCTCCTGCAGAGCTTAAAACTCCTGGCTGCAGGAGAAGGGCTTATTGTACGTAAGCATTGTGCGAGACAGCAGCATCCCAGGAGCCATAAGTGACCCCAACGCTCCTTCAGCACCTCCCACAGCTGCCAGCACTCCTGCTGCTCCCTGGGTTGCCACTGGCCGGGGGCGCAGGAGAGCTCCAACCTGGACTGGTGCGGAGATCCTGGACCTCATTGAGGTCTGGGGGGAGGAGACTAACCTCCAGGATCTCTGCAACAGAAAGCAAACTGCGGACATCTATGGCTGGATCACTGCTAGCCAGGCTGACAAAGGCCACACCTGGATCCTGGACCAGGTCTGCATGAAAGTGAAGGAGCTCTAGCAGGCCTACCACAAGGCCAGGGAGCAGAGCAGATGCTCCAGGACAGCACCGCCCGTGTACTGCTACTTTGTGCATCCCATCCTGGAAGGGGGAGCTGGTCACCTCCTTCCATCCTGTTGTCGTAGCGTCTGGCCAGGACACACCTGGTGTCACCCTCCAGGAGGGCGGATGAGGAAGAGGCAGCCAGGTGACCATGTGTAACCCAGACACCTAGTGGGCGTGGTTCACTGTCCCACATAGATCACTAAGCTCAGAGGCAGCTGGTTTTATAGCTGAAGCTGTAGAGGCTCCTGTGTTAAGCTCCAGAGGTTCCAGGTTCAAGTGTGCCTGGTGGTGGTTACACATACCCACCAACCAAAAGCTGCTCCTCACCCTGGAGCCAGTCCCTCAGGATGTCTCCCAGGCCTCAGACAAACCTGGGAAGGCACTTGAGGTGAGTTCTATATCTTTCCCTATACACATGTGGGGGCAGGCAACGGGCTGCATGCTCCTTGCTTGGCCTACTTGGCTTCAGGGGTCACACAACCTGTGCACATGGAGTGCCAGTCCAGAGCACTCAGCCCCATGACTCTCTGACACAGGAACTCTGTGCTCCTTCTCTGACAGGCCTGCCTGTCTCCAGCCTCCATGGTGGGACACCTTCCCACAACAAGCCACCACTAAGGAGTCTGGGGTCATGGAACCACACAGCAGTGTGCACACGGCACAAGCTCATGCCCGCACTCAGGGAACATCCACTCCCAGTCAAGCGCGGTGATGAGGAGGAGACTGATCCTGTGCATGGGAACGTGCTGGGGGGAAGGGAGGGAAGAGAAGGGGAATCCAGTAGCGCTCTCTCTTGCAAGTGGCCTCTGCTGCTCACACAAACCTCCCCCAACACTTCCCTCCCTCCATTGGGCAGGGATAGAAGTTTTCTCTCTGTGGGACACCACCAGTGCCGGACTTGGCATATGAGGGACACCGAAGGAAGCTGAGTCGCCCCGTCCCCCTCTCCCGCCCACAGGCTCCTGGGGTAGCCAGCACCTTCCCATGCCTGCTTGTCCCTGGCTGTGGATATAACAATGCTGCCCTGGGATGTTTGTGACCCTGCTGGAAAGAGCCTGCTGTCCAGGCAACCTATGGCCTTGCTCAAAGCACGTCGCATCATCTGACCTGAGACCTTTGGAGTCAGCTGAGAGATTAGGGCCAAGCTTCATATACAGTGTCTCCTGGGATGACTGCCCTTGCTACTTTTCTTCACAGCTGGGCTGGCTGTGAGCTTGGCACATCCCCCACCTCCCATTCCATGTACCCAACTCCGCGGGATCCACTGGTGAAAGAGAGCCCGCGAGCCTGCAAGGACCTGATGCAGCAGCAGATGGCCTGCCTGCATTGCCTTGTCCAGTGGCTCGAGGAGGAATACCCTGAGCGGGCAGCCAGAGCACACTGTGTCCATTTTGTGTCCTGTGAGGGGGGAGGCAGTGAAGGAGTGGCATGTGAGAGAAGAACCCCTGAAAGCACAAGTATCAGCTTGCCTGACCAAGCAGCCACAGAGTGCTTCCGGGGGCTCAGTCCGAGGCAGGCTCTCATCAGTGTGGACACACTATTTCAAAATAATTCTGACTAATTTTGATGCTTCCTTGTAGTGGGGACACGCTGTTTTGATTTTATTGAATCCAGAGTTATGTCGATTTTCCTTATTTCGAAATAATTTCCTACTCTAGACATGCCCATAAAGTGCAGGGTTCCAATATGATTTAGGAAAGCCGATAAAAAAGCAATGAAGTTATTAGGTGCCACTGCACTTGAGACCTCTCTGGCTGCCCATTGCAGGGAAAACCAGGTAAGAGAGGTAGTGGTGTTCCTCCCTTCCATCACCACAACACAGCAATTAGCAAAGTAGAGTCTAATGGTACCAAAGGTGGTTGGGTGAAGGCAGATCAGTAAGCCTTATGGATACAAGGCAACACATATTTTTGCTGTGTCTCATTTACCTTCCAGCGAAAGTGTTCTCTATCTTTTTCAGTTAATGCAGTTCTTATTAATTTAGACCTCAGGAGAATTAATTTATGTTTGTGTAGTATTTCTTAGTGGTATTGCATGTTATATTTAGCAGCAGAGGTCTTCATCTTGCCATGCTAGCAAAATAAACTGTTGACACATTCTGAAGCATCATTGCCTGGGAAATCCAAGTGCTGTTTGTGTGCTGCTCAGTCTGCATTCTCTGAGAATACAGATTAGATCATTAAAGACTAACACATTTTGCCCACTTATCAGTGTTTGCATACAGCAGAGTCTATTAATTGAATGAGGATGGTGAACGCTGATATACCATCTCATTCTGTCAGAGGGTTACTTTTCTGTCTCTATCTGGGGGATTCATCCTTAATCGTGAAGACTGAAAAAAGCCAAAGTGACTAGTTTTCCGCATCTGTGTGTGCCTTTTATCTTCAGTTTACTTTGTCAGCTAATTTGCAAACTCTTTCAGCAGTCTCTTGGTTTACACCTGTAAAATATAAAAGTGCTATTCATGGTAGTGTGGTAGACAAACTAAGTAACAATAATAAGCCCTAAGGCATGATCTTTTCTATTGGTCTAGCTAAAAATTAACATAAAACTATCAAGCTTTGAGCACTTGTAGTCTCTTAGCAGACCAGCCAAAACAGAGTGAGGTACAGCAACAGATCTGAGAGCAGAGTATTGATTCAGACTTAATAATTAAAGTCAGAGTTACAGTAGATCAAAGTGGAGCTGTGTTAAATAATGGTATGGATTAGATGTCCCCTTCCCGGCTTTCTTGTCAGTCATATTATTATGTAGTTCAAAATAAACACTTTCTACGCAAAATGAACAACATGTATTGTAGTGAATAAGTTGCACAGGAGCACTTGAAATATATTCATAGATAAGAAGCTAACGGGCTAGCTGCTTTTTGCTTCCACTATTAAGGGTATCTTAGCTTTTTTTCCTAAGAGTTAGGGTTTACCCATATTGTGGCCTGTACGTCTCTTTTCTGTTTTGTTATCTGATAAGGCTGGCAGTTTTCTTAGCAGCAGTGTTCTACCTTTACACCAGTGGTGTAGTATATATGAAGTGCATCCTGTAAGTGCCCAGTATTCTAGGTATCACCAGGTCTTTCATGACAGTGTGCTGCAACATGTGTGTTTTGTGGTAAGTATTGTTCAGAGCAGATTGCTAGAAAATTATCCAATGTATGAAATCAATTCCAAGAAATTATTAAGTGATAAGTTAATTTAAGGGTGAAAATCGAAGCTAACTTTCTCCATCTTCAGCTAGGGTTGCCAGATGGTTTCAACAAAAATCCTGGACACACTTGACATTACATCACAATCTACAGTACATCTTATTTAGAAAATACCGGACATTTATTTATATTTTCTCATTTATATTTTCTCAATTTGTTTCCCGACCAGAAAACTCAAATACTGGAGTGTCCGGTTCAAAACCAGACACCTGGAAGTTTTCCCAGTAGAAGACAGTAGAATCAGATATATAATCTGAATTTATCCCTGTTTTGTAAACTGTAAGAAATTCTTCATGTTACTTGAGCTTAGATGAATGGCTTGATATAAAGCAGAGTCCGCCTGCTGTTCAAGGATTACTTGATAAAGGACCATATATAGTAATGCAATATCCATGTACAATTAGGGTTGACAGGTGTCCGGGTTTCTACCTGACAGTCCGGTTTTTGGGCCCTCTGTCCGGTAAAAAAATCCAGAAAATACCGGACACGTGCAGTGTCTGGTATTTCCTGGTTTTCCAGCTGGGCGCCGGACGGAAGCCTGGCGGAGGCAGGGGGGAGTGACTGGAAGGTGGGGCGCGATCGGTGCTGGGAGCCCTGGTTGCGTGTGTGGAGGAGGAGGGGAAGCCCGGTCCATGCTTCTGCACGCTGGTTAAGTGCGTGGTGGAGCCGCAGCCAGACTGATTCGCATGGGACAGGAGCGCCCTAGGATCTGCACAGCCCGGGTCAGTCCTGCTCCCCGCCGGCTGATTCGCTCCCCTACCCCCTCCGCCAGCTCTGCATCCCGCTGGCCGGTTCCTGCTCCGGATCTTCCCCGGCCAGTCCCTCTCCTCCCCCTTCCCCCTGCCGCCAGCTCTACGTCCCGCTGGCCGTTCCTGCTCCAGATCCTCCCCGGCCAGCCCCGCTGCACCCCCCACCAGTCCTGCTTCCGGCGGCCAGTTCTCCCCTCCTTTTCCTGAGCTCCCCTGGCCAGCTCCGCCCCCGCCAGCCGCCCCCCCCCTCGATATCCCACGGCCAGCCCTGTTCTGCCCGACCCGCCCCCCCCCACGACCAGTCCTGCTTCCCGTTGGCCCCTCCCCATCTCCCCGGCCAGCCCCGTTGCCCCCCCGTTCGCTTTGTTTCCCGGCCCCCCCCTCTTCCTGGCCAGCACTGCTCCCCTCCCAGCCGGTCCTTCCCCTCCCTCCCCCCATGAAGCGTGTCCGGTATTTTTTTTTTTTAAATGACTACCTGGTAACCCTAGCAGTGATCCTGTCCCTGTGATTACTACAGAGATTTAAACTGAGAAGCAACTTGCCACCCCCCCCCAGCTCCCAACATCCCCAGCCCCCCGGCCCACACAAGGCTGCCGGCACAAAATGGTCTTGGAGTCTTTTTTTTTTCCTTCAACAGAATTTTTTCTCGGTGTTTTTTGGGGCGGGGGGTGTTTAGTATTTTTGTTTCAACCATCTGGCAACCCTTTGTACAATGGGTCCTCACATTATTTTAAGTGGCTGTAGAAGTCTTAGTTTTCTGTCCTGATGATTAATTTCTAAATAACCTTAAAGTGCTATCTGGGGTATGTTAGTGATAAGATTGCTTTTCAATTAGCTCTAGTGAGCTTTTTTCAATTACGACTTTTTTTCCCAACAAAATACCTTATTAGCCTTAAGGGACTTTTGGAATGAACTGGTCATTTGATAAATAATTTCCTTTAATCCCATCTGTTCCTAAAAATGTTAATAATATGATTTAACAATATGACTCCTGGAGTGCTTTTGTTCATCAAAAATTTATGGACAGTAAAGACTAATGCCAACTTTTGGTTTTCTATTGGAATCAGTGGGCATCAAGTAGTAGGATTAGCATGGCATCTGGTACTGCAACACTGCTGTTTCTTACCAGTGCGACAAGATTCAGTTATTACCTCTTGATCTCAATTCCTCTCAGAAAAAACACCAAACATTTGCTCAGGGCCCGTTTAATACTTAGAGAACACTGATCGTGTAAAATACTTTATAATGCTTGGTCTGAATGGCCCCATCACCCATAGTAGTGTCGAAGCAAAAACGCTCCTCTCTGTTTAGGCAGCTAACAAACAGCTTTATTAATTAATAAAGCACAGCATGAGCCAAACGTGGTCCCAGCAAAGCCAGGCCCAATAAGGCTGCTAATACAATCAGTCCTAGTATCTTTATACCCTTAACCAAACAGTCTGACGTCAGGGCATCCAATTACAGAAATCATCAATTAAACTTGGAAAAACAAAGCCTTACCAACAAGATGGCGGACAGGTACGAGGGAGTACACCTCCTGTCCCAGCCAGCCCAATTAACACATACCAATAGCCCATCCTGTAGGCCTCTTCTCACGGGGTGACAGAAAGTTCACTCTGGTCTACGTGCTTGAGAGAAAAGCTGAAATGGTTTCTGTTATACAAGATGGCTTCCAGCTAAACATAAAATGGTTTCTACAATTTCTACAATTCCCCCCTTTTAGCCTTTTAAAGGCTAACCTTGAAATCATTTTACACCTCCATTTCCATTAAAGTATTTATATACATTTCTTGTTCCTTTCTTTGCTCATCTTATTTTAACATCATTACTTCCACATTCCCTTTACTAAGGGTCTGTCTTGTATTTTTTAGAATACAAGAAATGCAGCATTTAATTAACAAGAAACAAAAATAAACACAAAAGAATATAACCAATACTAAAACTACACCTTGCAGAATCCAAGTTCCCACATGTCCAAACCAGCCTCCCAACCAACCCCAGAGGGTCCAGTCTTCCTCCTGTCTTAGGCTTTCCACAGTTCTTTCAATCTCTGAGGCATCTTCCTCTACTTCCTTGCTGGTGTCAGTGATATACACACAGCATTCCTTTCTCACTAAGGCACAAACCCCACCCTTACTAGCTAGGACGTAGTCTAGGGCCATCTGGTTTGGGCTTTTTCCCACCCTGGCTCCTGAACCATTACATGTCCAGCAGTGCTTTCCAATTGGGGTCAGGGCTAGGTGGATATACCCTGGGTTAGTAAACCCTTTATCCTGCCAAGTATCATTTGGGTTTAGTTTACTAAACAGTGTGCCATATTTGAGTGTTATTTAGTGGGACCGAAATCATTGGGATACCTCCTTCTGATTGTACAGGACTATGTACAGGATATATTGCACATATCCAGCAACCTGTGGAATTAAATTCTTGGGAAACTTGGTTCATTAAAAGCATAAACACATTTGAACCATATAGGTTATAACTGCTAGGCATTAAATCCAAGATTAAGCATAAGCTCAACATGAATTGTTTGTCCGGCCTCATGCTGGCTGTTCTTCAGGACTTCGTAGTTTGCCTCACCTATCGCTGGCAGGTTCTTCTGGGCCGCAGTTGGTACCTTGGCCTCGGTCTCTCAGAATCGTCTGCTTCTGGGCCTGGATTGCCGGTACCAAGCCTGTGCTGATCCCCACCTACTTCTGGACCTGGATCTCTGGTACCAGGTCTGCAGTGATCCTCGTCTGCTTCTGGACCTGGGTCTCTGGTACCAGGTCTGCGGTACTCCTTGTTGGGGCCAACCTCTGTAGGGGCTGGAACCGGTTTGCAGTGGGAGGGGTGAATCCAGGTGGGCAATCCCTCACACTTTACAGCAGTAGGAGTGGTCAGAAGGACCTGGTAGGGACCCTTCCACCTGGGTTCCAGGGCAGTCTTCCGCTGGTGAACTTTCACGCAAACCCAGTCTCCTGGTTGTAGTTTATGGCACGGCTCAGTCGGGGCCTCCTGGAAGGTGTCCTTAACCTGTGAATGATAAGACTGTACACACCTCATAAGTTCCTGACAATACTTGACTCTGCTTCCTTTAATAAGTGTGACATCAGCCAGGTCAATTTCTGGGCTGCTTAACAGTCTTATAAGTCGGCCACATGCAATTTCATGTGGACTGAGTCCAGTTTTCCGATTAGGAGTGGCTCTCATGCTCATTAGGGCAATCGGGAGTGCTTCTACCCGTGTTAAGCCAGAGCTTTCACATATTTTAGCAAGTTTGTTCTTTAAAATTCCATTTAGTTTCTCTACTGCTCCTGGGTGTTACGCGCAGTGCAGTGCTTGTCTGATAGAGTAGTACTTTGCCAGTTTTTGAACAATTTGTCCAGTAAAGTGGGTACCTCTATCACTGGAGATCACAAGGTGTATTCCCCATGATGGGATGTAAGGATTTAGAAGTTTCTTTGCCACTGTGATGGCATCAGTTTTCCTGCAGGGATAAGCTCCTACCCATCTCAAAAACAAACAAACAATAACCAGCACATATTCAAAGAATTGAGATTTAGGCAATTGAATAAAGTCCATCTGTAAATTCAGAAATGGTTCCAAAGGCGGAGGTCTGGTTGCCGGAACTGTCTTTACAGGTTTACCCATGTTGTGGGCTTGGCAGACAGGGCAAGCCAGACAGTAATCTTTGGCTGCCTGGGAGAATTTGGGAGCAAACCAATTTTCTTTTAAGGTGGCTACCATCCCCCCCTTTTGCCAACATGCGACAATCCACGGAGCACGGAGGCAAGGTGAGGTAGCAAGACCATTGGGGCAACAATGCGGCCATCAGAGCTGCACCACAAGTGGTCTGGGTGCAAGGTGCACCCTGCCAGTCTCCACTCCTGCTTTTCTGATTTTAGGGCTTGGTCTTGCAGGAGGGCCAGTTTTGAAAGAGACGGCATAAGAGCTGGCGATGGTAGGAGAGAAGGGAAAAACAGCAGGTACAGGAGCAGACTCTGCTACATTCCAAACAGTACAAATTGCATAACCTGCTACTAAAACTTCACTAGAATTATAAAAGCAAAAATCCATCTGTGTAAAGCACAAAGTTAAGATTATTCAAGGGACTTAAATTATTCTTTGATTAAAACAACAATAGTGTACACACAATGTTTGAAATCAAATTCATATATCACAATTAAGACACACAAGACAAATCTGGACAGAACACAGAACACAAACTTATTATGTCATGACACAGAACCATGGTTTTTCTTCAGTTAATTTTCAGCTGATATTAGCTTTTTGATGATCTGAAAGACAAAGAAAACATTTCTACCCACATTGGGGTGGTGTATTATATTTTAGAATACTTTTTCTTTACAGATTTTTTTGCTACTTTTTGATCAGCCTGCTGTTACCCAATGGTATGCTTTTATTTTGCACACCAGCTTCAGAGGGTTTGAGTAAATTACTTCATTGTTTAATTATTAAGTTAAAGGTGGCATGCCTCAGTTTCCCTCTTGTGCTGCAGACCAGGCTTTTTTTTTTTTTAATGTGTGAAGCTTCAAATGATTTACTGCCACAGAAACTTTTTCTTAGAACAAGGCGCTTGCTAGTTACTATTTCAGCAAGCAAAAAAGGTTTTCTTTTCCTGAAGGAATCATATGCAATGTTACAGGCTTACTTATGGGGGACAGTGTCCCCCCCCCTTCCAGAACAGACAGGCAGTTTGCAGACACACACAACCTTGGATCTGAAAGCAAGCCAAAAGTGCTATCAACTCAGCCTTGAACAGAAACACCGTGAAGTTTCTGGGCTTGGATTTTTAAAACAATAATTAGTTTCCTTGAAAGACACATTTAACCTTTAGAGTGCAGGTTTTACAAATTTACAATGTATAGATTCTATTTTTTTATGCAGTTAACCAATTAAGTTTTAGTAGAATTCCTTATTTTCCCTGTAATAGATTTAACAAAGTGTCTGTAGCCAAATGTTTAAATTTGATTGTTTCTTTGCCTAGATGATCAAAAGAGGCTGCAAGAAACAAGGAGTCATTTTTAAAGCAGTTTTTTTTCCTCCTTACACATTACAATATTGCTTTATTTCTTTTCCTTAGAATTTGGAGGAACACTTCCCTTAAACTGTTAAACTTATTTTAAACTTGGTGTTTTGCTTTGGATCGGGCAAGTTTGTTATAGGAGCCCGTGTTTTCAAAGGGAAGAGCTAATTATTTCAGTTATTTTTTGTGTTTCCTCTCTATCTGTGTATGCATTATAAAGAGGAGTAGAGGGGGGATGTTGTGCCGAATTCCCCCCTGCCCCCTCAATCTTGGTTGATACGGGTGTGCCAACTGAGAAATCTCTTTTTTTTTTTTTTTTCACTTCTTGTGCATTATTTTGGCACAGAGGCTCTGCAGCAAGTTTGTAAGTTACCTATCTTACTGCAGGGTGGATTTTTTGCTTTTCTGAGCTTCACTTTCATCCCTCAGGGCTTTAATTTTTCCTCTTTTCCAATTTGTTAAATGCTTACAGGTCCTTGGACCATTAGACTAACCCCCACCTAAACTAAGTTTACACACTCTAAAGAAAGAGTCTGCCGGGTCTAGAGTGTCAGACCTTAGCAGCTCATGAAATAAGGGGAGTCGTCACTCCCTCACATATCTACTGAGTCTCGAGGTTCAGCTGCCCCCCCCCCCTTGCGTTCAGAGCTCCCTCGTGGGAGAGCCCTGGTGCAGCTGGGATCAGCTCAAGTCTCAGACCTATGCAGCGGCATTCATACTTCACTCATTACATTCATACTCATTTTCCACACACATTTTTTCCTACAGTTTCCACATTTAGATGCATCTTTCTTTACTGTCCAGTTCCCATGGATTTCTATTAAGTGACGCTGCCCTAAGACACCTGGCACTTAATATCAGACTTCATTAGGATCCTATACCAGAAGGCACTTATCATAAAGGCACTGGAATTCCTGTAGACTGACCTACCCCCATTTTCTGCGTGCGCTTTAAAAGATTCTGTAAGGCACCGAACCAAAAGTCCGCCTGCTTACACTATTTTCTTCTGCGAGTAATCCGCCTGCTCGCCCTGCGAGTCACCGAATCAGAATCCTCCTGCTCGCCCTGCGAGTCACCGGATCAGAATCCGCCTGCTCGCCCTGCGAGTCACCGGATCCTGCCTGCTCGCACTGATCCCTCTCCTTTTTCTTGTGAGACGCTGGACCAAAATCCACCCGCTCATAGGGGTTTCCGGCACCCACCCCAGCCCGACAGAACACCACGTCCTGGCGCCTGGAGACAGCCTGATGGAATGGGGAAATACTATGGCCTGGGGTTAGCCTCAGAGGTCAGTACTACGTTTACAAGTAACAGAAAGAGAGTCAACAAAGCTTTCCCACAGTTCCGTGTGCTGAGAGAGTGTAATGGCACCAGACCAGCTTTTAGCATCCGAACATAGAGGGTCCAGCGCATGGCTGCCTCACTAGAGACACCGGTGTGCCCTTTTGGAACTGTGACACATAAGACAGGCCTAATAGACAAAGACAGACACAGACAGACAAAATGTTAGCCGCTCCACAAAATTGGATTCCGTAGCTCGCCTTACCCCAATGGCCGGCCGTCACTCCAAATCCCAAGCCCTCACCAGGAGATTTCATAACAGGTATCCCCTTTACCTTTATTGAGCGCTCTGAGAGGTTTGGAAGTGGAGTGCCGGTCTGTCCATACGGGCAAGTGATGCGTTAGGAATCTCGGTGGAACCTCCAAATTGTAGAAGCAAAGACTTCACTCAGTTTACGCGGCTAAACAGATGGTTTTATTGGCCAATAAAAGCAAAATGAGCCAAACATGGTCCCAGCAGAGCCAGGCCCAGTGAGGCTGCTAATAAAATCAGTCCTAGTATCTTTATACCCTTAACCAAACAGTTTGACGTCAGGGCATCCAATTACAGAAATCATCAGTTAAACTTGGAAAAACAAAGCCTTATCAACAAGATGGCGGACAGGTACGAGGGAGTACACCTCCTGTCCCAACCAGCCCAATTAACACATACCAATAGCCCATCCTGTAGGCCTCTTCTCACGGGGTGACAGAAAGTTCACTCTGGTCTACGTGCTTGAGAGAAAAGCTGAAATGGTTTCTGTTATACAAGATGGCTTCTAGCTAAACATAAAATGATTTCTACAATTTCTATAGTAGTTCCTAAAATTGCTTGATGTCATCTTAAAATGTGTATATTTAATTGCAGTTCTTTTGTTAAGTTTTCTGGACAGTTTTTTAGAGGTAATACTAAAGGATACAGAAAAAGAAAATCTTTTTGTTTTATATTTTAGCTAAGGAACATTGCTATTATAATTCCATGAAATGTTCAGTGTTTTGTTCAGCTCTTGAATTACTGCAATTTATGGTGCAGTAAAGTAATGAGCAATATTTTCTAATTTCAGATCTGCCCCCTACATATTTCATATTTAGTATTTATTTCAGTGTTTCTCAATCAGTGAGCTTGTAATCAGGACAATTATACTGGCAACTAGTGTGTAGAACACACACAACATGATCCATTGCAGGGTTGGCAGAATGAGAAATGTCCATTGAGGTTGTTCGAAGAGGTTTCCTAGTCCTGCTGAACTAAGGAAAGAGGTTCTTTCTGAACCATTGCCATCTGGAGGGCATAAAGAAGTGGAACAACCTTTCATCATGAGGCTGGCATGTTACTGGTACAGTGTTGGCACTGCAAAATTCTAATGAAGAAAAATATTATGCACCGGAATGAAAAAACTAGTACTGTAGACACTGAAGGAGTCTAGAAAAAATAATGAAAGATATTGTAAAGGTAACATTTTTTGTATCTTAAAAATATAGCTTTTAAATTTTGAAATAATTATTGTGATTGGATGCCATAAATTGTATATAAGAGTATATTTACAATACAAAGCTTAATATGTGTGTGTATTAGACATACAATTTGTAATGCACACTATTTTCAGTGAAATGAGCTCCTTTATTTTGGTTTGCTATTTGTATTTGTTTGACAGCTGTGTTGCACTCAAAAAATTGAAATTGTGAATTTTTTGCAAACCGCTTGCTTGTGTGTGTTCATTTTGAGTGTTCTGTATTCCTGATTCATTCTTTGAATTGTGTGTCAATGGTTTCTGAAGTCACATAGTATTCTGTTTTCCAATTAAGTAGACACAGGTATTATTATGATTTTACTCTGGCACTTTATGTATTCAGTGATGTTAACTGTAGGAAAAATGCTGCTGGGCTGTGTGAGACAAACTAACAGAAAGTGCAAAGAAAACAAAAGCTCAAGGAGAGCCTGTCTCCACTTGTAAAAGGCTCCATGCGACTTCTATTTTTATCTACTCTGACAGGATCAACCTCTTCCCCATAGCTCTGGGTTCTGCTCGTCTCCACTGCAGTTCAGGTGTGGGTAGATCAGCAATTCTGGAGGCCTTAAAGAAAAAAAAGCAGCATGTCACTTCCACAGGCATAGAATTCTGCAAGCTAGTGCTACAGGCTACTCTCCTTTCTGCTGCCATCTCTCCTGGGGTTGACACTGCTTTCCCAGTGTGTACAGTTACCCACTGCTGACAAAAGGAATTTCTCTGTCAGAATATGGGGTTAGATCCTGTGCTAGGACTTCAGGTGAGGCCATGGAGCTAAAGTAGTTTTATTTCCTTCATGCACTTTAGATATTCCTCTCATTGATTGCTGGTGGTAGAGGTCATGTTCACAGAAACCTTCGTGAAATGGATCCCCACAGGTGAAGAGCAAGTGTCCTCTGTCTCCCTTTCTTCTCCTTCTTCCTCATCCTTCTTGCATTTCATCCTTCTTCTCTCCTGATCATTCCCCATATATCTTTTCTTGTTCCTTTTCTCCTCCACCTTATGTCTACTGTGATTTTGTTTGTCACTCACAAACACCAGAGTGAATTTCTAGAATGTTCAATATGATACTTCGATTTTCAGCTGAAACAAGTTATCAAGAGTTAAGTTATCCTAAAGTTGAGAGCACTGGGTGTCAAGTTTGCCTTGTTCTTCAGATTAAACAATATACTGCATCAAAGGCAGAGTTGGATTTAGAAGATGAAGGATTAGGACTGTTTTTAACTAATTCCTTTGGGAATCAAATTCCTCTCATCTTGTTTAAATAATAGTTGTCCAATATTTCTGTGATCCTATAAATATAGTAGATAAATGTATTTGTATTTGGATCATCTTGCCTTGCCTCCTGTTTTATTCCCATTTTCCAGTCAGTAGCATAAATTTATCACTGGTTTATTGAGCTTAATTAAATATTTGATAAGTGCTTACTTATTTTTATTATGGTAATGGCTGATTATTATTCTTTCTGCTATAGAAGCATGGAGAAGCTTATGTCAAGGTATACATGACATATAAGAATATGTATGTTTTCTTGCTACTTCTAGGAGTCTCATATCTTATTGCTGTACATGCAGACTCCTGATAAAGTGAATGGGGTCATGCATGCATAACTCCGGTTAATCTCAATGTGAATTACATACAAGTTCCAATAAGAAAAAAAAAAGATGCACTGAATACATTCTTGTGGTGTAAGAACTTCTGAATTACTAGGATTCAATTTGGCCTTCAGATTTGCAGAGCTGTCTTCCAGGTAGGATGGATGGGAGCAGGAATAGTTGTATTTTTGCAGTTGTAGGCTTTACTTTCTATTTCCAATCTCTTTGGTCTAACCATCAATATGTTACCTCTATTAAAATAATTAGAAATCCGTTTTATATGGACAGAAATCAAACTTTGTCTTCCCTCTACTTCAGTATATGAAGACCCTGCCTACCTGTTGTTTAACAGCCTATGGATTACCAAATCAGCTTAACATTAAAACGTTTTCAGAAGAAAAAAAATCCATTCTTCAAAATTGCTTTTCATCAGTTGAAATTGTGTAAATTAAACTAATATATTGTTAATGAATAACACGATACTGTACATACAATTTGTATATTATTTATTATAAGCACCTTAAATGTTGCTTTCTCACAGCTGATTATAAAGATTTGTGTGTGTATAAAAATATAAAAGGCAGTATATTTCATCAAACTACATTCCAGAGATGAGCTTTAAATTTGTAAATTATGCATCTGTTGGATTACTATAAATTCAAAAAAAATTTTCACGTGGTGAAATAACTTTGCAGAGAGAACAATTAACATTAAAAGAAAGAAAAATGCTGCTTGTCATGTGACTGGCTTTCCTGTTTGGGGTTTTAAGGGTTGAAAGTCTGGTTATTAGGGTGTGGATTAGTAGGAGATTCAGTCATCTTTGTGATGTAGGTCAGACACCAGCAACATGTGGTAAGAAAGGAAGCTCGCTCTTCCCAGTAGTATGTGGAAAGTGTAACTGTAAGGACTTTAAAATAGAGGACTGGACAAAATGATTAGATTTGATGTCCCATGTACTGTGCAACAGATTTGAAATGTATGAGTAATGAAGGCTTCATGTGGAAGAGCCTTTGATGGCACAGTGTGGGGCCAACCTAATGCTTTTTTAAGAAGCAGCCCAGTTCCTGGGTAGCCTTTTGTGAGAAGTCATTTATCCTAGTCAGAAAGTGGAACTATAACTGACAATGTCCCTGAATACACACAAGAGGAGTATCACTCTGAAAGCCTATTCAGAAGATCCTGAATTTAATCAGATGCTAAAAGAGGCTGTTTGCAGGTATTAAGTCTTTTTGGAGAAAGTTTTCCTATTGCTTTAACTTGTGTCTGGAATAATTACATATGAACAATAGTATAACATATGTAATGAAGACTATATAACTAATAATTAATAATATTTAGCTTTAGCTTAATGAGGATCAATTCCCTTCTTAAGTTATTTAAATTTTGATCTGAGGAATTCTGTTCCTTCTTATAATAATTTATGTAAAATATAATTGTTCCTTATACTATGTTAAATATGTGCACTAAAACAATGGGTAAATTATGTAAGTTGCAGTTGGATTTGTCTTTATTTACCAGTTGTTGAGAAGCTTTTGTTATATTTGTAGTAGTTTCATGTAGTCGTCAGGTATTTGATCTAGTTTTCCTGCAGTAAAAGTGTTCAATTATCTTTCTTAATCTGAAAATGACATGATCATTTTAGAAATTCGTTGAAGTTCTGAGGCTCTTTTTCTTTTTCATTGTGCTTTTTTAAACTTTTTGCATTAATGTCTGCACGTGATCACTGAGAACTGTCTGTACATAAAAACCATTCAATTTCTCTTGCATCTTTGACCACCTGTTGATTTTTTATTATTTTAAGTGTTACTTTTCACAGGGAAAATTTTCCAGGCATTCAAGCATTTCTAAAATTTCAATTTTTGTACTTGAGTAGTGCATGTTTATAGTCAATATTTTTGTTTCTTCTTAACATTTTTCTTTTGAGGATTAGCAGTCAGAACTATGATAAAAGAAAATGAGAGTTATGTATAGTTGGAAAGAATAGGTATCTTTGCTTTCCTTCCATTTGCTGTCTGAATTTGCTCAGTTTTGTAAGTTGTCAAAAAGTATAAAAGAAAAATGGAAGACTAATTCTTTGCTATTAAAGTTTGACATTTAGAAAGAGTCTTGTTGGTGAAGAAGAGATATTACATAGGTTTGTAAAGCATATCAAAGGTTTTCCCAGCGTATATTGCACTGTACAATGTATGCAGAAAAGAACTGCTGAAAATTTGTCAAACTGTGGATTTTGAAAATTTTTCCTTTTTATACTACAGTATCAGCAGCTTAAAAAAAATCAACAACCTCTAACTTTCCCCCATGTTACAGGCCTGAAGTTTCATAAAAAATTGAAACCATAACAAGGGCCAGAGACTTGGAAAGTGACAAGCATTTTGCTCATCTCTTTTTTACCCCTTTGGGGATGGATGCATGGCCAAATCAGTGGCTGAATTGGTGGGGGCTGGGCCCTGATTGGGGCCTTGTTAGCTAGGCTTAATTTTAAATAAAGTAAAATATTATGTCCAACACAAAAGATTGTCTTTATTTATGGCAGGTCAGGGGGAGCCTTTTTGGGTCGGGGGCCACTGATGCACAGAAAAATCAGTTGAGGACCGCACAAGCGAGAAGCAAAAAAACCCCCCCAGACCTCCCAACCCTCATTGATGTGGCCCCCAACTGAAACACCTAACTCCTCTGGTGCGCCAGCCCCATGGTGGGGGATGGGCAGGGAGGCCTGAGGTTCAAGGCCTCAGGCCAGATTAACTTTTCTGGAGTTCCAGAGTTAGTGGATTTGTTGGCCCCCCTAGGTTCTGGGGTGGGGTAAAAAATGAGGCGTTAAGTGCACAGGACAGGGCTACCAATGAGTGGGATACGGATGGGGGTGCATGATCTGGGTGGGAGGTGGAGTGCAGGAGGGGGGTGAGGCTAGGGTTGCCAGACGTCCGGTTTTGAACCAGACAGTCCAGTATTTGAGCTTTCTATTTGGGAAACAATTTGAAAAAATATAATTGAGAAAATATAATTGTCCAGTATTTTCTAAATAAGATGTAATGTAGATTGTGATGTAACGTCAAGTGTGTCCGGTATTTTTGTTGAAACCATCTGGCAACCCTAGGTGAGGCTGCAAGGTCTGGGTGGGAGGTAGAGTGTAAGAGTAGGCTTGGGGATAGGGTTTCTGGCTAGGAGGGAGGGGGCAGGAGCAAGGGAGGTTGGAGGAGCAGGCTGGGGGTAGGGTGTCTGGCCAGGAGCGTGGGTGCAGGAACGGGATGGGGGTATGGGGTCTTGGTGGAGGGAGTGAGTGAGGGGGGTCTGGGCATGAGGGGAAGGGGGGCCACTTACTTGCTTTCGCACCCCGCTACCAGCCCGTGTCCCAGGCATGGCCTCCCACTACTCCCATTGGTCAGAATCCGGCCAATGGGAGTAGCAGGAAAAGCCTCGAGGAAGTGCGTCTGCTTTCTGCTGTTCCCCGAGCTGGGAGACGGGGAAGGGAAGTGGCAGCGCACAGAGCCATTTCTGGCTCCACTTCTTCTCCATGAGCTGGATCTGGCAGGGAGGCTCAGGGCTTTCTCCCCAGCCCCTCCCACCAGAAGCTGGTGTTGGCGCTCCAATCTTGTGAGGGGCTGAGCTCAAGAAGGGGGAACTGAGCTTAAGCTGAAAAAGAGCCATATTTGGCTCCCTACTGAGCCTTAGGTTTCCAACCCCTGTCTAAGAGGTATGAAGTGAATGGTGAAAATGTGTAACTGCTAATTTCACAGCCAATTGCATTAGTAGTCATGTTGTTACTGTGCATGTTGTTCTAGGAATCTAGCAAGATGTAGTGTTAGTTGCACATCATTTTAGATACAGCTTTATATGGCACTCATTTGCAGATAATAATCCTTTGCTATGCCATTAGTGTTTTGAGGCACTTTATATGGTATATAACTTCTACTAAGAGAAAATAACCACTATATATATTATAATATATAGGTTTAGGTGAACTTATAGAAATTACAATAGATAATGTTCATATATGTAAATACATTTATTGTGGCTGTTTGCACAATGGACATATTAGCTATATGCCCAAATAATGACATTTGGAATCATACCTTCATTACATTTCTGAGGAATAGAATGGGAATAGCCCCTAGAGACATTTTAGCAATCAGGGTGAATCAAGTCATTCTGGCTGAGTGTAATTAATTTTCAGGACAAGCTAATATTTCTTAGTAGACTTCTTGCTTGGTATAGATTTGCCGGATCATAGCAGCCCTTGCATAGATGTCTGTTCTTTGAAGATGAGATTCTTAAGCCTAAATTCTGTTTTGGATGGATGCACCTATTTTTCCATTGACTTGATTGGGAGTCACATGTGTAGACTGGTACAGAGTGCGGTCCCTCGTTGATATCTCCTCTTCCTGTTAAAACACTGATGGGAACAAAAAGATTTGAGCCCTGCAGCTAGCTGCTGCCTCTCAGGTGTGCTGCTACCATATGCTGATTTTGTTTCATTTTTTAATGTAGTTGTGATTGATAGTTTTCTTTATGAATAAAAGTTGTTAATAGAACAAACTCAGCCATGGGCACTGAAAATGTGAGTAAAGATACAATAAATTGTATGACAAGTGTTCTGAAATTCTCTCCAGTATTTGGTTGTATAATATTGCCAGCCATTTTGTCTCATATAAATTTTATAGTGATCATTTGATCACAGATGTATTTAGATTGTAAGCTCTTTGGGGCACTGTGTTTGTACAGTGCCTAGCACAATGGGGCCCTGGCTGGGGCTCCTAGGTGCTACCACGAAACAAAAAATAATTAAATACAGTCTGTTTCTAAAATAAGTGTTTATGTTCATCAGTACTTCCAGGGCCTAGTCCTGCAGCTGGACCCCCTGTAGCAGACTCCTGGTTATGCAGGACCATTGGCTCCAATAGTGCTGCTTCACTCAGACATAAACATTCCCATGGAAATGGATACAGTTACAAGATAATTTCTAAATGCACATTTATGATCTGGCTGCTTTCTAAATATGTCAGCTTTGCATGCCAGCCTTGCAGAGAAATCACATAAATGTGTAACCCTTCCTTCTTACCAGTGAACTACATTCTCCGAGATTATTTCAGCTACGGCAGTGGGTTTTTTCTGTGTGAAATTAATGCTTCCTGACAGGATTTGCCACGTAGGCTTGTTTTCTTCAGTCTGAGCATTCATGTACTAAGCCTTTGTATGCAGGGATTGCAGGTGGAAGAAAAATAACTTATCCTTATTTACAACTCAAAGAGTCGTAAATAATACAGCCTTTTGATATCCAGCATTGTAAGGTATTACGTGTATTTCCTGTGCTTGAGCTGTTGAGTTTAAATTTAACAGCTTGCAAATGTTCTCTGAATTGTAATTTAACATTTCAGTCAAAACAACTCATTTGTCTGACTGAAGCTCATCACTGTAGAATTCCCCAGCACTTAAAGAGTTAACTAATTTTGAAGTACAGTTGATGAATTTCATTCTTTAAGACACAGTAGCCTGAGTATATTCTGGCCTACAAAAATATTACACTACAACTACTAGTGTAGTAGACTGGTGTTGACTTTTATAGCTATTTCCAAATTGGTTCCCAACCTTTTTTATACCGCAGACTGGCAAACCCATTCACATAAAATAAACATTGTACTCACACACTTTATTTGATGGGACTTCTGCCACTGCATCTTTTCGCACATTTATTTGAAGTTTACATCATAACTGGTCAAATTCAGCTTCGCACACACATTCCCCGACTCACTCAGAGGTGGACTCTGCCTTCTTGGGGCCACCCAACATGCTGAGAGTTGGTTTTGTGCAAATTAAAAAATAAGAAAAAGTCACGACAGAGTATTTCTTATTACTGACCATTTAACTTCAGTAATTTACTAAGTGATAATACATAATACTAAAAATGTTTTGTAATGTATTTGTAAATGTAGTGACTTCTCAATATTACGACTGTACTACACACTCTATTCTTAAATCTTTACTCAGAACTGTACATGCACCATTTCTGTATGTGTGCAAATTATGGATTATTAGAATTAGCACGTGAATTAGCAAGGGTCTAAAGAATTTGGATTTGAATATATGATTATAGTCTAATCCAAAGACAGACACACATCTGGACTCATAAGTCTCCAGGAGGGGAAGAAATGGAACTAGCAAGAACAAGAAGAACACTCAGTAAATGTGCAAAAATGTCAGATGCAGATTTGGTTATATTGCACCAAGGCAATTAAGCAATAACCACTAATACTACTACTTCACATTTATATAGCAGCTTTAATATTTTGTGTTTGATTTTCAGAGTGCATTATAAACATGAATTGAGTGTATTTCACAGACCACACATGAGACAGGGTAATGATATTACATCTGTTCTACCAATGGGTGTATGGAGACCAGAGAATACAGTTATTTTTCTACTGTCAGAAAGTAAGCCTGAGCTGAAACCCGGAGTTTTGACTCTGATCCTCCAGCCATGAGATCATCACTGTTACATACTGATATGTAAGTGGATTAGCAATCGGTATTGTATGGTATATTTGTGGCTATGCATTAGGGGCTTTCCTGTTGGGTTTTTACCATGAAAGCTAATGTTAATCTCTAAAGGGCCAATGGACTACTTGTTGTTTTCAGTGTTACAGATTAACACAACTACCCCTTTGAGACAGCTTACAGAATGGTTAGAAATGCATCCAAAATCATTCCCACATTAAATGAAGTTTTGTGTGATACTTCAGAATATTGTCTGTATACTTAAAAAAATGCATGAGTGTGGATTGTAATAATCCTTCTGCTATGATTAAGGGGAGGAAACTGTATGTGGGGAAAACACACACCATCCTACTCAGGGCTAGCAAGTAGGAGAGTGTTGGAGTAGGTGCTGCTATATAAACAGCTGGCATTTAATTTGCCATCTGCTGTCCGCCCAGTTAATGTCCCTACATAAAAGCAATACAATATGCAAGAAAAAAATTGTTTCCAAAGAACTTTCTATTTTCTTATAATATCCCCAGTTCTGATAGCCTCACTCAGTTTCTTCTCCATTATTGCCCTACTCAGGAAAGCCTGTTGACTTGAATGAGTTTTTTCCCCTCCCTAAATAATAATTTCAGATTTCTTTGATTACTTTATTTCTTTGGCTTATTTTAATTTTAGTGTTTATGACACTGCAGTTTGAGCTGCTTAAATTTATTCTACCCAGACCACCTTTACTTTATTGATCAAGTAAATGTTTTCCAATATCTCATTGAGCTAAACATCACTGAGGATTTCCAAAGTCTTAGGGTATGTCTACACTAGCCCTCTAGTTCGAACTATGGAGGCTAATGGGGGCGACCGAAATGGCAAATGAAGCGCGGGATTTAAATATCCCACGCTTCATTAGCATGTTCCCGGTGGTCGCCATTTTGGAAATTGACTAGCCCGGAATAACTGCCCGTGTCTACACGCGGCAGTGAAACGGGAGTTCGAAGTAAAGCCCTTAATTCGAATTAGCTGTTATTCCTCCTGGAATGAGGTTTAACAGCTAATTCGAATTCAGGGCTTTACTTCGAACTCCTGTTTCACTGCTGCGTGTAGACGCGGGCAGTTATTCTGGGCTAGTCAATTTCCAAAATGGCGACCGCCCAGGAACATGCTAACGAAGCGCGGGATATTTAAATCCCGCGCTTCATTTGCCATTTCGGTCGCCCTCATTAGCCTCCCTAGTTCCAACTAGGGGGCTAGTGTAGACATACCCTCCATGTCTAAATAAAAGCTCTTGTCCAATCAGCCTCTGTTTTTGCCAGATTTGTTCCATGATGTCATGCTACAGTGTTTGTGAAGTTGCAGTCACTTCAGGGAATATCAAACCCTGGATTGAAGGAAATAAGTGAGGAGTAAGATGAGGTATTGGCAAAGGCCCCAATCCAGCAAACGCTTATGAACAGACTTTGCTTTATTCACATTAATAATCCCATTGATTTGCAAGCATTGGCACCGTACTACAGAAATCAGTAGCAATGGTTCTTTAAGGATCATTTATATTTTTCCATTAAATCCCACCGTTTCCAGGGATAATTCAATTACTTTAAATTATATTAGTCTTTAACTTTGCATTCCTCTGATCAGCCTACATGTGCCTTTTATTTCTCATAAAATGTACTTAAAAGGATGCTGTTAAGATACTGTCTATAATTTTAAAACTCTTTTTTTTACTGGCTGTTTTTTTATAAGTCCTTGAAAGCACAGGGCAGAATCCTGATTCTTTACTAATTTTTTTCTCCACTATGCATGCTCATTGCTTTGTTACAACTGCTGCTCATGTGCACAGAGCAACTGATAGCTTTGAAAAAATAACCTCCTTTATAATCCATATTGAGGATGATTTAAATCCAGTTGCTGATCTAGATTAATAACTGTATTTTTCAAACCAATATACAGATAGGTCCAAAATGTGATCCTATATTTTTCTTCCTAACAACCTTAATTGTGTCCATGGTTTTCATTTATAGATCAGTCTAACAACAGTAGGGTTTTTTTGGTCTTATATACTTCCTTTCATTCTAATATAGATAAGATGGTCTCAAAAGGCTTTGTCTACTCTTAGTATCCTTTAGCAAACAGTGTTTTAAGCATGGTTCACTGAAAAAAAACCAATCAGGACAAATACCTCTATTATCTATTTTTTTTCTTGACCTATAAAATGGTATGCCCAATGATCCTCTTTACAAGGAATAGGTTGGTCGAGTGAGAAACTATGGAAATTATCCTCAGGCAATATCATGTATTCAGTTCACTCAGTCATGTTATATATTCTTCTTGTTAATGTGTTTGTTAGCAATTTTCTATTGGGAAGAATTTCTTCTGGAGAGAGTTTGGAGGTGTGTTTTTGTTCCTTGATTTCCCTGTTTGACAGCTCTAGCTATCTCTGAAACAGCAGTGGGAGCGAGCCATCTGATTATTAGGGGTATGTCTACACTACAGACTTTTGTCGGAAAAACAGCTGTTTTTTCGACAAAACTTGAGGAACATCCACACTGCAATTGCGTTCTTCCTCAAGAAAATCGAAAGAACAGAAGGGTTTTTCCGGCATTGGTAATCCTCATTCTACATGGAAGAAGCCTTTTTCTGAAAGAGCTCTTTCGCAAAAAAGCGTGTATGGACGGGGAAGAGGGAGTTCTTTCGGAAGAAGAGGAAAGAGGAAAAAGCACAGGTGCCCTACTGGCCATTCCATCCATAGCAATCACAGCTTACATGCGAGATAGGGTCCATTCAGTCTGGATGCTCTCTTTTGAAAAAGCAGATCGCTTTTTCGATGCACTATTGCAGTGTGGACGCTTTCTTTCAGAAGTTTTTTTGGAAGATCTCTTCTAAAAAAAGCTTCTTCCGAAAGAAGCCTGTAGTCTAGACGTAGCCTAAATGTCAGGAAATACGCCTTATTTGGGAGGAAAAAACTAAGAGCTAAGACAGATTTTTTACACACATCTGAAAGAGTTTGCTTGGCCTCTCTAGTAACTGTTTATATATATTTATTGCCATAATTGGCATTTGTATGGAATTGAACTTTTTTATTCAGCTGTATGCTTTATTAAGTGCTTTAATAGAAGTTTTTCATACATTTGATAGATGGGGACTTTTAATGGCACCACAGAAACTTGGTAGTAGATCTGAAGGAACTTCAGATTTGATACAGTGTCACTGTCAAAGTCTTGTACTTGTTCATTTCTGTTCGTATTTCAAAAACAGTAAAACATGACATTAGAAGAGAACAAAATTTATTTTTTAGTTTATGAGAGTTGGCAGAGAATAATGAAATTATCTATTACCAGAGCAGTTTGATAGTATTAATTCCCTTGCCTGGTTGCTACTGTAATAAACAAAGGATATTAATAAGGGCAGTATGCATTTAAGAATAAAAGAATCATGGAATACTAGAACTGGAAGGAGCCTTGAGAAGTCATCAAGTCCAGTCCCCTGCCCTCACGGCAGGACCAAGCACCATCTAAATCATCTCTGATAGATGTCTATTCAACCTGCTCTTAAATATCTCCAGTGATAGAGATTCCACAACCTCCCTAGACAATTTATACCACTGTTTAGCCACCTTATAGTTAGGATTTTTTTCCTAATGTCCAACCTAAATCTGCCTTGCTGCAATTTAAGTTCATTGCTTCTTGTCCTGTCATCAGAGGTTACTCTAAAAAGCATTTGGATCTAGTTTCTCATTTTCTGAGCTATGCTTGTCTGATACACACTATGGAATACATTGTGGATTATTTGAGAAAGTGATGTTTTAATGTCATTGTTATGACAGTTCACTACTTCTTTAAAATGTTACTGTAGAATTAATTATCATTATTTTAAATTGCACACAAATAGATCTGATAGTGAGCTTTGTAAATATCCAAAAAAAACCATAGAAAGTCATCTTTCCATTCCATTTAATTGTGTTAAGGGGAAAATTAATTCTTGATATAGCCCCATGAGTCAAAAGTTATGGTGGTCATATATATTTCATCTCTTTATCTCTTCATATTATACATGAAACCCCTTGTATCTTAATTCTGACGGGAAGGCTTACAAATTGCTAAGTTTATGTTATGCACTTAGTCATTCAGTTGTCACCTAAGTACTTAGTGAACATGTTTCATATTGTTTGCTTTTGTAGTTTAAATGGATTATTTACGAATTAGGAGAAAGGGAATTAAAAGATTATTCTGAGCAATGAAAAACTGAGTTTCCTTAGTAACTAAACCAAAGCATAAGAGGGAACCTGAAACTGGAAATTTGAAATCTTACCCTGCAGGCAGCTTATGCACCAAAATGAAATGTAGTTTAGCTAAGGAGGGTTTAAATAATAAGGGAAACTGAGATAAGAGTTACCCGTCAAATGATGGTTGTGCCTGATGCTATGTGATCCCAACAAAGTGTACCATTAACCTTTTGTTTTATCAGACTTGTTTGAAAGACCTTCAAACTTGTAATATTTCTCTATAAAAGGAAATGTAAACCAACTACAGCTTAAGGAACAATGAAAATAGTAACAAGTGAATATTGGTGTAGTGAAAAGATAAGTGTGTCTTGCATTGAACTTGATTGACTTGGAATGTTACAATCTATGTAGTTCAGATACTTGGTTTACCCGTATTTGTTTTCCAGTAATGATTTACCTGGAGTAATAATGCTTCATGAATTTATCTTTGAACATGCTAAGATATTGGGGGAACAAAAGTAAAGCCATTCTGATCTTGTATTTTATTAACAATGCATTGCTTTCTAAAACTAACATCTTCAAACTTAACAGAACACATATAGGCATGTGAATATTTTCTACAGTCTGTTTTAGGGTATCTAGGATAATCTGGCTAAAGTGCTGTATTTGATATTTGAATACATAATGTATTGCAATTGGAAAGCTTCAAGTAAATATGATTTTATAGAAAACTTTATTTCAGTGTTATAATACAGGCAGTAGATAGAGAAACTCAGACTGCTTTTTTTGCCCTCCTTTTCTTAACTGAAAATAACAATATTGCCAGAAATGTGCTTGAATAAATATATATGCCACCAAAAATTTCTTTTTTTGTCCACTCCTAATCCTTTCCCACAGAACTCAGACATATGCTGTACATTTTCTTCAGCTGATTGCTGATATCAGTCTTGCTTTATGGGCAGCTGTCTTCACAGACACTTAAAAAAACTCCGTAACATTTAGCTTAGGATGAGTGGCACAAATGGACTTCAGAAATTACTCTTAGACAACAAATATATAATAAAAGATTAATACTGAGCACATGAAAATGAGAAGGAGTGTTTCCAAGCAGGAACTGGCCCAAAAGAGATCCAGGGGTTGATTTTCACTTTTTCTGGCTTGTGAAACGTTTGTATGCTTATGCAGCTAATGATCTCGAGATGCTAATGGTGTGCTATGGAACCAAGATCTATACAGTTGCTTCACTTTAACAGCTCTATAAGATATAGTTTGAAAATTAAATAACACATGTCTTTTTACAATACAATTTCATTAAAATAGAAGAAATATGTTCTAAATAATGATTTAGCAGGTGAGTATGGCCAATAATTAGATGTTCAGAATTATATTTTAATGTAAATAACAATTAGTCTTATTTCCAACATGCTATATGAAGCTGAGCTAATTCTATTGTGAAGTGAGTTAGATGTGTGGTTTTAAAGGGAGTGAATCCTTTGATAATAGCTGGGTTTACATTTACATGTTTAGGTTTAATTGGGTCAGACACACATTTAAATAAGGATTTCAAACAAAAGTCAGTTGGTCTGTCTTTGTCTATCTTTTTTCTTCATGTGGACTAGAAAAAGCTGTATACTGACCTACCAACCCAGAATTTTGCATGTTTTGGCCTCACATAAGAACTTCAGTTTACTCTGCTCCTCTTATCATTTCTGTTGTTTTCAATCCTGTTGACTGTAATATGATGCTGACGTTGGGTTCACTGAAAGTTCTTAGCTAACCAAACAAGAAGTACTGTCTGCCTCCCCCGATGCCAAGATTAGAAAACTGATATTATTGCTCAAGCAAAGGAATCACAATTGCAGAAATTCACTAAAACCCGCCATTTACTCTGTGGAAGCATGTTTGCAACAGGATCTTATAGTTCACATCTCTCTTACAATACTATAAGGCCAAGTCCACACTATGGAGGAAGGTCAGCTTAGGGTATGCAATTCCAGCTATGCATAAAAAGTACCTTAAGCCAAGCTTTGGCGCCATCCTCACTGCAGGAGGGCGATGAGAGAAACACTCCTGTCAACTTCCCTTACTCTTTGTGAGGAGTAGGAGTACCAGCTCTGGCAGGGGTGCCCTCATAGTTTGATTTAGCGGGTCTTTACTAGACCCGCTAAATCAAATGCCAGAAGATCAACCACCAGTGTCAATCTTCCTGCAAGTGGAGTTGTAGCCTAGGAGTGACTTAGTGAAACCTGATATAAAAGGGAATGAAGCAAGGAGGAGAATGTTGAAGAGGGGAGAAATGGAAAGAGAATGACAAAATTCAGAAGAGTTGTATAATGTGTTGCATTAGGGTGAAGTCAGAGAAGAATGGACATTAAATATGGAATGTGGTATTTTATCATTGAGTTGGTTGAAAAAAAAAACTTGTTTTACATTTTATTTTAAATCTCTCATATGATATCTCTAGTTACATGTCACTGTTATGGAAAAAACAAATCCAGTATCTCAAAATATTTCCTGGTTAAAGGAATAATTGCATATAAACACCAAGTATCAGATGGGTAGTCATGTTAGTCAATATCACAAAAAACAATGAAGAGTCCTGTGGCACCTTAAAAACTCAGTTTTATTTGGGCATAACCCCCCTCATTTTGAAATAATTAGCAGAGCGTCTACACGACTAAGCCCATTATTTCAAAATAATGGGCTGGTTATTTCAAAATCTGTACTCCTGCTTTTCTTGAGCAATAACCCTTATTTTGAATTAGTGTGGATGCTCCACTGCTGCTATTTTGAAATAACTACTCCTCAGAGTAATTTGAAGTAATTACTCCCCAGTGTTTCCTGGGGCTCTAAGTCAAGGTAGCACATCCACAATAATGGAGCCTGCCATGGACTAATTTTGAGGCTCTCCCATAGTGGGTCACTCTATTTCAATTTTGTTATTTCAGGAGTTATTTCAAATGTAGTTATTTTGAAATAATTTCCTAATGCAGACATGCCCTTTCTGTCCTCTGGAATCTCTCCTATCTTCCATGAGTTTTAAAAGATAATTGCTAATGGCTCTTTAGTTATCTCTTTGGGTGTGTCTAGACTACAGGGTTTTTTTGAAAAAAGTGGCCTTTTTCGAAAAAACTTTCCCTGCGTCTAGACTGCTGCCGCATTCTTTCGAAAGTAAATAGAAAGAATGCGGCAGTTTTTTCGACCGCAGAAAACCTAGTTTTACGAGGAATAATGCCTTTTTTTGAGAGTGCTCTTTCGAAAAAAGGTGCTATGTAATACAAACTGTGCTTTTTCGAAAGAGAGCATCCAGACTGCCTGGGTGCTCTCTTTCGAAAAAGCGGCTTGCTTTTTCGAAAGTACTGGTTGTAGTCTAGACGCCCTTTTTCAAAAGAGGCTTTTTCGAAAGTATCTTTTGAAAAAACCTCTTTTGAAAGAGGCTTGCAGTCTAGATGTAGCCTTTGAGTACTCTGGGATATATTTCTTTAGGCCCTGCTGACTTGGAGACATCAAACTTGTCTTAGTAATGTTTAACTTGTCCTTTCTCTATTTTAGCCTCATATTCTACCTAATTTTCACTCATGGTCACTAACTTAGACATCCAATCACTACTAACCTTTTTGGTGAAAAAAAAAAGGCACTTAAGGCCATCTTTCCACATTTTTTGTTATTGTCTTTCCCCACCTCATTGAGTAATAGGCCTGCCCTGTCTTTGGTCTCCCTCTTGCTTCTAATGTATTTGTAGAATGTTTTCTTGTTACACTTTATATCTCTAGCTAGTTTAATCTCATTTTGTGCCTTGGCCTTTCTATTTTTGTTCCTACATGCTTGGTATTTTTATATTAATCCTTTGTAATTTGACCAAATTTCTATTTTTGTAGGACTTTTTAAAAATTTTCATTGAAGATTTCCTGGTTAAGCCAGGGTAGTCTGTTATCATAATTCCTGTCTTTCCTATGTAGAAATATAGTTTGTGGCTTGTATAAGTCTTAATAATATCTCCTTGAAAAACTTCCAACTCTTTTGAACTACTTTTACTCTTAGAATTGATTCACTTGGGCTCTTGCCTACCAACTCCCTGAGTTGCCGAAGTCTGCCTTCTTGACATTCATTATCTTTATTTTGCTTTTTTCCCTTAGAATCATAAACTGTCATTTTGTGGTCACTTTCACTTAACCTGCTTTCCACTTTCAAATGTTTGACCAGTTATCTGCATTTGTCTAAATCAAATTTGCAAAGTCTCTCCCCTGAAATAAACCTTCTTTTATAATTTGTGTTCTGCTGTGCTGTTTTTCTAATAGATGTCTAAGTATTTGAAAACCCCCATCACCATTAAGTCCTGTGCTTTTGATGATTTTGTTTGTTGTTTTTAAAAAAGTGTCACCCAGCTGTTCTTCTTGGTTAGGTGTTCTATGGTAGACCCCTACCATGACATCACTATTGTTTTTACCCCTTTTATTCTTCTCTCAATTCTTCCAACAAGTCTGTCTCCTATTTCCATCTGAATCTTAGTGCAAAGGTATACATTTCTGATATGCAAGGCAATGCCTCCTCGCTTTTAGTCTGTCCTTCCTGAGTAAGCTGTACCCTTTTATACCAGTACTCCAGATATGTGTATTAGTGGTGATTGTACACTAGTATTTCTATATTATTTCTATAGTATTTCCAGGGGACTGGACTCGATGACCTCTCGAGGTCCCTTCCAGTCTTAGTATTCTATGATATCTTCCTGTTTACTCCCCATACATCTTGCATTAATATACAGACCTCTGAGATACTGATTTGATTTCCCTTTTGTGTTTCCTCTTGTCTCTCCTTTGTCCCTGCTGTAATGACCTATTTCTTCCTCCCCCCGGATTCCAACCCTTTACCCATATCTCCATGTTTTTAACCTCCCTGAAGGGTTTTGCTTCCTGTTCCCCTGAATCCTAGCTCTGGCTGGGTCGTGAGGCTGCCTTTGCACACAAAGATACTCTTCCTTTTGCCTGATTGGTGGATCCCATCTTTGCTCAGCAGCCCTTCTTCCCAGCACAGCATTCTTTGGTGCAGGAAGCTGAAGCCCTTCTGGAGATACCATCCATACAACCATGCGTTCACCTCCACAGTACATCTGTCTTTGTCTGGACCCCTACCCTTGACTGGAAGAATTGAGGAGAACGTCACTTGTACTCCCAGCTCCCTCACCCATACTCCCAGAGTCCAGTACTCACTTCTGATCTGCTAAGGGTTCTAGCTTGCAGTATCATTAATGCCTGCATGGATGAAAAGTATGGGGTAGTAGTCAGAGGGCTGGATGCTCCCTGAAAATTCCCTGTGTAATGTCAGAGATACAGACCTCTGGCAGGCAGAGCACCTCCTGAGATGCCATGTCAGGATGACAGGTGAGTACTTCTGCCCCGTTTAGAAGGGAGACACTGACCACTGCTACCTTATTTTTCCTTTTGGAAGTCATGACTGCAATTCTCCCAGCCTTGGGGTTACATGGCTTCTCTTCCTCCACCTTTGGGGGGTGATTGCTCATACCTTGAAGCCAAGTTAACATAATAGTTCTTTTTGTCACTTTGACCAGTGCATTGGGATCAGAGGTTGAAAACTGCCTACCACACTGTGACAGAGCCATATACTCCTCTCCTAGTGATGTGATAAATGTTCTCTCTAGCTGGATGGCTTCCTGAGCTTTGGAGTTTGTCATATGAATCCTCTCAATGAATTCCTTGTGTACATGAACGCTGCTCAGCCTTGTCATTTCTTTCTGTAAGTACAATCTGGAGAGAGAGTAAACAGTGAGGCAGCAAAATTTGGAGATGATACAGTTAAAATAGTTAAGTCCAAAGCAAAGTGTGAAGAACTTCAAAAGGATCTCACAAAACTAGGTGACTGGGCGACAAAACGGTACATATATTTTAATGTTGATAAATGCAAAATAATGCATATTGGGAAATGTGAAGCAAACTATATGTATAAAACAAAGGGTTTTTAGCTGTTAACACTCAAGAGAGAGATCTTGGAGTCATTGTGGATAGTTCTCTGAAAACATCCACTCAATCTGCAGCAGCAGTCAAAAAAAGCTAACAATATTAGGAATAATTTTAAAAAGAGAAAGAGAAAAAGACTGGGAATATCTTATAAATCCATGGTACACTCACATCTTGAATATTGCATGCAGATGTGGTCTCCTCATCTGAAAATATCTTAGCATTGGAAAAAGTTTAGAAAAGGGCAACAAAAATGATTAGGAGTAAGGAACAGCTGTCCTATAAGAAGACATTAATAAGACTGGGACTTTTCAGTTTAGAAAAGAGGAGACTAAGGGGGATATGATAGAGGTCTATAAAATCATGATTGGTGTGGAGAAAGTAAACAAGGGAAAGTAATTTACTCCTTCCCATAATACAAGAACTAGGTATCACCAAATGAAATTAATAGGCAGCAGGTTTAAAACAAACAAAAGGAACAAAAACAAGCAAAAGGAAGTATTTCTTCACATAACACAAAGCCAACCTGTGGAACTCCTTGCCAGAGGCTGTTGTGAAGACTGGGACTTTAACAGAGTTAAAAAAAAGAACTAGATAAATCCATGGAGAATAGGTCCATGAATGGCAATTAGCCAGAATGGCAGGAATGGTGTTCCTGCCCTCTGTTTGTTGGAGGCTGGGAATGGGCAACAGGGAATGGATCACTTGATGATTACCTGTTCTGTTCATTCCCTCTGGGGGCACCTGGAATTGACCACTGTTGCAAGATAGGATCCGGGGCTAGATGGACCTTGGTTCTGACCCAGTATGGCCATTCTTGCATTCTTATGTCCTTATGGGTATGTCTACACTAGCTCGTTAGTTCGAGCTAGGTAGGCAAATGAGGTCAACCGAAGTTGCAACTGAAGCCCAGGATTTAAATATCCCGGGCTTCATTTGCATGTTCCCGGGCGCCGCCATTTTTAAATCCCCCTTAGTCCGAACTCCGTGCCCATGGCTACACGCGGCACGGACTAGGTAGTTCGAATGAAAGATCCTAATTCGAACTACCATTACTCCTCGTGGAATGAGGAGTAATGGTAGTTCGAATTAGGATCTTTAGTTCGAACTACCTAGTCCGTGCCGTGTGTAGCCGAGGGCACGGAGTTCGGACTAAGGGGGATTTAAAAATGGCGGCGCCCGGGAAGATGCAAATGAAGCCCGGGATATTTAAATCCCGGGCTTCATTTGCAACTCCGGTTGCCCTCATTTGCCTACCTAGCTCGAACTAACGAGCTAGTGTAGACATACCCTATGTTCCCACCTGCTTTCTGAGAGATACCGTCAGCAGACACCATTCATACTGGCAGTCTCCCTAGCCTGGCTCTTTATGCATGAGAATTGCAGGCCACAGACTTTGCAAATCCACTCCAGGTTGTAGGTAGAGGCATCCATGGTCTCATCTTCTGGACGCAGGTGGAGGAGACAGGAGCAGCACTGGCAATTGCAATGAAGCCTTTCCTAACTATAGTGATCATACTAGCTGGAATTACCCAGTGTTGCTCGGGAAACCAGAGGAACAAAATGTAGAAAAACAGTAGTCTTCAATTATCTTTTTTTGAATGGTAGAAAAGTTGCACTGATTTCTATAGGGATTAAAATATAGGTCCGCGTCATCCCTGGAGGGGTGGAGGTGCGACCCGGGGAGGAGGGGAGGTTACACGTGGGAAGGGCGCCCCAGCTCGCACCCGGGGCTGCAGGTGCCGCGGGGGGCAGGGCGGATGCCCAAGCCGTTGTGCACGTGGGGGTCAGGGCACTGTGTGCCGGCGCGGGGGAGGAGGAGTCGCTTATGTAACCTCGTGAGCGGGAGGGGGCAAGTCCCGGATGGCGCTAGGGGCTGCAGGCGGTGGGCATGGGACCTAGGGTGGGCAGGGCGGCCTCTGCAGCACAGCATGGTGGGTTACTTTTTGATTTTTACAGCTTGAGCTCGGGCCCGATCGGGTCCAAAAGTACCTTAAAACCTTCTCCTGGATGAAAGGTTATCCCATGCAAAGTTTGGTTGCGCTAGCTCTTATAGGGTATGTCTAGACTACGTGGCTCCGTCGACGGAGCCATGTAGATGAGTTTACTAGACGTAGCAAAATGAAGCGGCGATTTAAATAATCGCCGCTTCATTTACATCAGAATGGCCGCCGCGCAGTGCCGACGATCAGCTGATCGGCACAACGGGGCAGTCTAGATGCGCTGCGGTCGACAAGGGAAGCCTTTGTCGACCGCTCCGGTATGCCTCGTGAAACGAGGTTTACCGGAGCGGTTGACAAAGGCTTCCCTTGTCGACCGCAGCGCGTCTAGACTGCCCCGCTGTGCCGATCAGCTGATCGTCGGCACAGCGCGGCGGCCATTCTGATGTAAATGAAGCGGCGATTATTTAAATCGCCGCTTCATTTTGCTACGTCTAGTAAACTCATCTACATGGCTCCGTCGACGGAGCCATGTTGTCTAGACATACCCATAGTGTCCAAGTTATTAGCGCACAAACTTACAAACATTCTTCTTTATATATTAGATTACATCTCCCTCTCACAGACTCTCTCTTGAACATGTGTTTGTTAGCTTCCCTTAAGTGCTTAGCCCGTGGCCTGTAAACCCTTCTCTCTTAGGTCTGCCCTATCCCTTCATTAATGACACAGGGGGAGGGGATCTCAAGGCTGATTGAGGTTGATCAAAGATGATCAAGGGAACAAAGGCTGAAACAATCCCAACTGATGCTGTAACTGTAAGTAACTTGATGAAGAGAGAGAAAGAGAGAGAGAGAGAGAAACCCAGCCAAACAAGCTCACTCATCCTAGGATTAGAACTTGTACCTTGTTCAGCAAGGTCAATGCATATTACAGCAGAAACCTTTCTGAAAATGTAGCATGCACTCTGTAGTGTAGAAGCAGTACCTAGGATCCTTAATTAAATTGTGTTTCGCCTTTGTATGTGGACTCTAATGAGTGGGGATGCTCTTATATGGGGCCTGGCACAATTGATTCTTGCATGAATGGCAGAGGCCCTGGAGGTTTTTCGTCTTCCTCTGTAGCATGGGGCACGGATCACTGCTGGAGCATTCTCTGCATCTTGGGGTCTTTAAACCATTTGAGGACTTCAATATCTGAGATATAGGTGAGAGGATTATTCCAGGAGTGGGTGGGTGAGATTCTGTGGCCTGCATTGTGCAGGGGGTCAGACTAGATGATCATAATGGTCCCTTCTGACTTTAAAGTCTATGAGTCTATGAAGAAATTATTTAATTGCATTTGCTGGCATATTTTTGGGGGGTTCAGTGAGGTAAGATTGCCATTGCCCGATGTGAAATAAGCTAGACCTATTACCATTAAAATTAATATAACAGCTTCCTATTACTTCTTTATTACACTGCTGTACTTTTGGAAGTGGTCCAAAGTACTTATGATTCATGTTGTTTCAGTAAACCAGTGAGTGATTATTCTTTATATTGAGAGGAATTCTTGTTGTAAACTGAAATTTTGTTCTATTAGAGTAAAGGAAGGGCAGCTGTGTTTCTGTACCAACAGCCTGAAGTTTTCAGTTATTTGAATCACATCTTTCTTGTACAACTATAAAATGATTTTATCCACCATTACTTGCTTGCTTGAATTGAATGCAATCACTGATTAATCAGAACTGTTAGAGTGAATGAATGAATGAACATTGTAATGAATGATTGTAGAGGTTGAGTCATGGGTCCCACTTGAAAACAAACTGGCTGATCCAGCTTAATGAGGTTTTTCTGGAGTGTGTACAAATTTTAAATAATTAAAATTAAATTCAATCAGAATCTGCTGCAATTACAGCTGAAATTACACGGTTATCATCGTTGCAAGAGGGGAAGAAGGAAGTTCAGTTATTTTAAATATTGGTGGTGTTTTTAATCTCATATTATACGTCTCTATGAATAATCTGTTTGCAAGAATTCATGATGTTAGAAGTACCATCCACAGTGTTGACATGCACCTCTATTGCATTGTTCACCAATATTTAGTTAATTGCAGCTCAGCATTGTCCTCTCTTTTTACAGATGATCAGAGAAAGAGCCCTAAAGATTGGCTGGTTAGGAGAGAGAAGTAGGATCTTATGGGGGCAGATTGGATTCCAATCTATGTGAAAGGACTAGGCTGGATCCATATCTGGGGATTTTTATAGTTTTCTGTTTTCTTATTTAATGCACACAATGCACTGTGCTAAATTTATATAGATTTGTTCATGCAATGTATCAGTATTTTATTTGAAATCACAAAGAGCTTTGAAGATTCAGCTCCATTTAAGCTTAAAACTGCTGAAAAAAGAGAGATTTTATTTTATCTTAAATTCAGCAAATTTGTGTTTTTGTTGAATGTGGAAATTGTTTGTGTGTGTGGGCGGGGGGGACGGCAATCCTTAGTATCTTTATTTATTTTGTATTTATTTATTGTCATTTTGGTGGTGCTCATCACCATACTACTAGAGTGAATCTGTCTATAATGGAACTTAGAGGGTGAAAAAGTCAGCAATATAAGGAAAATAGTGCTACAAAAGACCTAAAATGTAGTAAATTATTGTTAAAATCAATTGGTCTGAGCATGCTGCTATTGGGTAGCCAATGGGAATTTTGCCTCCGAGTTCAACGTTTGAAGGATTGGGCCTGTCATGATGCTCTACTCAATATGTTAGTAATCAAAATAAATCCCTAGGATAGTGCAAAATTGACTGAGCTGGGAGAATTCTGTTAGGTGAATCTTAGAAATGGACATTTATTGGGTGTGCTTAAATAGAATGAATTTCTATCATCTAGCCTAACAACAGCACACATTCAACTCCTCAGATTCATTCTTTTCAGACACACTTCAGCAATGTTCCTTAGATGAGAGAAAGAACAGTTAGGTGTTCCTGTAATGGTAATCCTAAATCCAGTTCGAGGTACATTTTCTTAACTACAGAAACAGAAGCAAACAAAATATTTAAAGGAAATTGCTCAACAAAATATATACATTTCCAATTCTGGTGGAACACAAAACATTTCTTTGTCACTTACTCGCCCATCTAGAAATTGTGATTATTTTAAAATTCAAGGCATTAAGGATATTTGTACAACAAATCTGAGTATCCTGTCTATGGCAACTGCAACATACTAATCAAATACTGGAATTAAGTTTTCAGTAAAATTGAAGACAATAGCACTAAGAAAGAGCTCAGGAGCAAACTTCATAAAACATAAGTGTAACGGTATTGATAGTTTTCAGTCAAAATGACAGTGAAACACTAAGTAAAACCTGTATGGAAAAATAGCTGTCAGTTGATATTTCAGTATCAATCAATAGTCACCAACCATGGTATTGGAGCTACATCAGTTTTTCCTCAAATTCAAAGAAGAGGAATATTCAAGGAATAACCAAGACAGTGTTTCGATAACAGCAGGTGAGTGCTGCTTTTACAATGACAACCCCTGTATCATTTGTTTATCAGAAGGTCCTGTCACTAACATGAACAAATGCAGATGATCCCTTTTTAGAAGGTTTGGATCCAGATAGGAACAACTCCAAAGTTTAGGTGTATAAAAGACAAGGTACCTGCCCTATATAACAGGGACAGGAGAATAATTAATCTCTTTACCATTACAGTATGTTCTGGAGTACAGAGATGCACACTTAAAAAACAATTAATATGCATTTCACTAAATACTTGGCTCTTTCTATTTAATCTAATATTTCAATATAAATAGAGCTCAGAATTTAATGAAATACACTTCAATGTTTTTAAGTGTGCATCTTTGTCAGAATATCACTCTATTATTTTAATATTTAACTACAGTAGACAGCAAAAAAACATTATTAGATGGTTAATGAAGAAATGCCTTTTCCTGCTGTTATGTACAGATGCTCTTTGTTAAAATTATGATCTTTATCAAGTTGATTTTTCAAAGAGATAATATGAAAAAGTGTCTGTTTACAGTAATTGATTAAAAAAACTCCCCCCTCCCCCCCCCCCACCTCTTTGGGCTAAACAATGGCTTTGTGGCTATTTGAGTACAGGAGTGTTACTCTAGTCTAGCCCTGCAGCAATAGTGGAGAGAAGCATTAGGCCTTTATAAGACATATTGTCTCCAGGGACCCTTGAGGAAATCCAGAAAGGAGCAAAATGCCAGGCTTTCAGAAAATAGATAGCTTTCATTCTCCAGCTGATTCTTGCTAGTTAGTTGCAATTTGCATCACTTCCCAAGTTGTGAGTTTATTTTTATATAAATAAAGCACTGCTGACCTTGTTTTTGGTATTCACATATTTATAGCTGATATTACATTGCATATCCAGTATTAAGAAAGAGTTCACTGTAATTTTATGCAAAGTCTTAAATATGTACATTTTGTACAATATATCTTTTCCTTAATATGTGGTGGTACATTTGATTGTTGAAATGAAGTATTAGTGTTGCCATTCAATTCCATTTCTGCATTTTATGGATTAGAAGATTCAAATGAACATCTCAAGCAAATGTGGATATCCAAAAGTTAACAAAATTGAGAAAAATAAAAATATCTTAATTTCTCCCATACTATATTAAAAATAATGAATAGTTGGACCACTGTATTCTTCTGCAAAGCTTCAGTTCAAACTGATTAACCTCAGATGATTGAAAATATTTCCAAACCAGTTTCAGCAAAATTAGTGATTTTTAGCATTTCATAATGGATTTTCATTGTCGTCATGGAATATTACTAAACCCTTGTATATTATGCCATGTGTCTTTAATGTATTAATGATATCTGTGTACCTCACTCTAAGGTAAATTTTAATACAACTGATTTTAATTTGGATATTCTTGACTTCAATATTTCAAATGTTTGAAATATGTATGTTAGCTGCAAGAGTAATTTGCTGTTTACCTTGTCCTTAATTAGTCTTTACATTACCTTCATTGGATTTTGGATTAGGCCACTAGAAATTAATTTATGTCAAAAATTATTTATTTGAAAGTTATTTTCCCTTTCTATGTCATTTAGTGTCACTGCAAAATAGATTCCTATGCTTTATATAAATATTTTTTAATCATGCTTTTTACCTCAATAATAGATGAGTTTTCTCAAAGAAGGCAACAGGACCTCCTGTGAGCTTAAAGTTCAAAAGTTAAAGTTCAAAACACGTATATAAGTGTTTTTCTGAACCCAGGTCTGAGGAAGGATATATATGAATGCTTAATTGGTCACCACGGGGCTTCCACTGCCTCCCTGCAACACTGCGGAGGGTTTTCCGTTCCCCACGCTGTTCCCCACCAACCCCCCCCCCCCCCATGCAGTGCGGGTCCTGGCAGATCTGTCACAGCACCCCACCGGAGTACCTCCCAATACTCCGGCATATCCGATAATCCGGCACCCCCTGGGTCCCAAGGGTGCCGGATTATTGGAAGTCTACTGTAAATGAAAAAATGATGTTTCAGCTTGGTTCCCTTGAAAATTAATTATAATTTAGCTGTGTTCTCCCAGAAAGTAAGTATGTTTTCAATTTGAAACCATGGTACTGCAACCCTAAGTGGCACTAACTGACACTCCATGGCTTTTCTGCGACGTAGAGTATAGGCAAACCTCCTTCCAACATTGGCAGCACAACATAAAATGTTGTTCTTATTCTCATGGTAAAACTAAGCTCTGGTTTACATGCCACAGGTTGATATAAGGGCAGTTTATGCCCCTGGTGGGAAACAGGGAGGTAAGAACCTGTGATACAGCTGGGCCTTCAGGCCCCCACTAGAACCGCCAGCTTTCTAATAGCAGAAAACCAAACATCTTGCCCCCTGCTCTTGGCCTGATGCCCCCACATTGACTTAATCCCCCCCTCTCTGATACTCTCCCCTGCTCTCACTCATATACTCATTTTCACTGGGCTGGGGCACAGGGTTGGGGTGCAGGAGGAGATGAGGGCTTCAGCTGGGCGTGCAGGTTCTTGGGTGGGGCTGAAGATCAGGGATTTGGAGTGTAGGAGGGGAGTCCAGGATGAAGGGTAGTTTTGAGGGGCCTGCAGTGTAGGGGGGGCTCCAGGCTAAGGCAGGGAGTTAGGGTATGCGAGGGGGTAGAGGCTCTAGGCTGGAGATGCAGGCTCTGGGGTTTGGGCAAAAATGAGGGGTTCAGATTGTGGGAGGGGGCTGCTGACTGGGACAGGGGTTGAAGTGTGGGAGCCCCCCTTAGCACTGCTGTGCTGCAAACTGAACTTTTAATGGCCTGGTCAGCAGGGCTACCCGGAGATACCAGTGTCCCTTTTCAACTGGGTTTTCTGCTTGAAGCTGGGTGCCTGGCAGTGTAGTTCCCTGGCTGTTTCTCTTCAGTCAGCAAACGCTCTCCTAGTGAAGGCTCACATCACCATGAGAAGGCAGGTAGGGTGGACATGCACCACTGCAGTGGCTATAAGTTGACCTAACAAAGCTTGACTTCAGTCTGTAAGGTAGATATACCTAACACATGCAGGCACAGGCTAGCTATCCTTCAGATAGGCATGTTTTATTTCCAGAGATTTTAGCCTGTCTACAAAAAAAAGCAGCCCCCATCACTTGCAGAGAGTGAAGCTGAATATATGTTAAGTTGAACAAGTGGGACTTCATTAAACCCTGTGTACTGCTCTCTCCAAGTAGCTAAGTTTCTTCCAGTCTGATTTCCCTGTTTCCATGGTATTCCCTCAGTAACAGGCCCTCCAGGGAATAAGGGCCCTCTGACTTCACTTCCACTGGTCAGGATATATTCTGCAGACTGATCCACTTCTGGGAGAGTATGATGCATATAAATGTGTGTGACTTAGAAACTGCATGTATCTGTCCTCCACGCTATTCTTTTAACATGCATTACAATTAGAAAGTAACTTCTTAGAACTCCTTTGTTAGCTCTTTTTCTTCTATAGCTTTGGTAGGTTGTTTCATTTGTTTAACTCATCTTGAATACACTGTATACAGACTCCAGATCTGGAAACCTTAGAAATAAGCAGGAAGAAAATTCAGTATATTTTCTAATTAATTCAGAAATTGTCAGAAGAAATATAGAAAAAAAATCATTCAACCAGTACTTTCTTTCTTGTTTGGCATTCAGTAGATGTACTGTATTTTCTCAAAGTGTTAGAATAGCCCAAGGGACGGTAGACAAGAGTGACAGTGAAGATGAAGACAATTCTTGCTGCCATCCACTTTGAAGGGGTCTAAACAATTGTAAATTCCTGACTATATTTCTTTAAATCACTTTATGAAATACCTATGCTTAGCACTTTTTGGAGGATTCATTCCTACTTCACTTGCAGAAGATGCTAATCATTCCTTCAAAAGTTAATTATTCAGATATACATGCTTATACTCTGCATTGTGGGTTTTTTAATGAGGACATACTGAGCCTGTGTCATTGAGCCATCCTTATGTCATATAACTCTTTCCAAGTGGATTAGCATTTTAAGAATGAGGACATGTATGTGAATGATATAGGGAATAAAAATGGTATAGGGAATGGAATGAAAAATGCCTCTGATGTTCTGACTTGTATTTTCTTATTATGAATTTTTAATGTCCCTTGAATTGTCCCTTTGATCTTATTCTTAAATCAATTCCATAATAAACAATAATGGTAGCCACCTTCTCTTTTGTGGTACACAGGAGCAGGTCCTCAAAAATAGCCT